>JAPDVU010000013.1:39975509-40575509 GCA_026230045.1 Corynorhinus townsendii
CTACTTTGAAACTTGCTTTTTTTTCATTTAATATTTTATCCTTGAACTTGCCCTACATAAGTAAGTCCTCTCATACAACACACCTCTTAGTGGCTGTGGACTATTTTGTCATATCGATGTGCTATCACTTATCTGCGCAGTCCTTTCCTCCCCCAGGCCCGTCGCCCAGCCTCAGGTTCCCAGGAAAGCCAGGCTCGGAAAACCACGCTCAGGGCCCCGGAAGCCAGCAATACATGGTTTGTGCTGTCCTTCCCCGAGAGACCACTGTCCTGTCTAGTTCCATAGCCACTGAAGTGACAGCTGAGCCTGAGGCCACCACGCAGGTGGATGGAAGCGCAGGCAGGTGCTGGGAGGGGGTGGGGCTGGGAGAAGGAGTGCCAATGGCCAGATTGCAGGCAGCACCAAAGCCTCCCTCACAGGCCCCACGCAGGAGCGAAAGCTGCCAGCCCCTCAGGGCCACTTGGAAAGGCAAAGAAAGGCACATGTGAGAACGGATCTGGCTCCATTTGCTCGAGGAAAGGTGGGCGGCTTCGCTGCCTGGGAAACGGGCTTCGAGTCTGTGCTTCCTGGAATTCTTCATGCTCCTCTCCCGCTAGGCGCCCATGTTCCTGACTAAGGAGGCTTATTATTTGGCATTTACAGGCAGCCAAGTTTTGGCAATGCCTGTCCAATTCTTCATGTTGGGGAGCGCTCCTGAAGCCTGACTCCCGACCTCGCTGCTCACCCCCACCCAGCACCCTTGCGCAGGCTGGCATTTTCCTTCCACTCCGCAAGCTGGGCACAGGGAGGTGAAGCGCTCACAGCACCTGCTCCATGCGGCTCAGGGAAGGGACCATGTGTGAAGGCCATGGTGTGGTTCGAAAGGAAGTTAACGCCACGGTGATGATTGAACGTTGCCCATGACACCGAGCACCTGGTCAAAACCTCCAAAGCTTTGCACAAAAAGAAGCAAAACTCAGCCTGAGACTGTGCTACCCCCGCATGGAGATCTCAGGCATGGGGCCGGAGGGGCGCAGGGACCCACTGATTCCCGCTGCTCGGGAAATCATGCTTCAGCAGCTGCTTCAAAATCAGCAGCTGCTTCAAAATCAGCAGCGTGGGATCCACTGTGGGTAAATGAGACACGTGCCCAAGAGCCCCTTGAAGCTCGGGCACATGCCCACGCTTTGTACACTGTGGTACCTGCGCACGTGTTCTGAGTCTCACGGGCAGGCGCTGGTTATGCATTTTAGACCCAGCAACATGTGTAGTCACTAAAGCCATCTTTTGGAGTAAGTTATCCCAACTTTAGAGATGAGATTAGGTAACGTGCAGAGTAATTACTTAATTAGCATAGATTAAGTAACCCTACAGAGAAGATTCAATGCTTTGAATATTACGTAGTGGACTTCTCTTTATCTGTAGGAGTCCTGTCTTTCTCAGCAAGGACCCGCTGAGCGCTTGACCTGACCCAGGCTGCTCGCTGGGAACCACAAGAAGGGAGATGGAGCTGTGATCCTAAGAGCATTCTGGCCCAGAATTCTCACCAGAATCCCATTGGTTCAGCCGCTGCTAGTGTTTGGGGATCCTGTCACTATTTCATCACACACACACACACACAGACACACATCTCTGCATTCAAGAATCTTGAAATCTCTTATGGATAAAAAAAATCACAGATATTTGGGGCTGGGGGAGGGGAGAGACACACCAGGATAATACAACACAGTAACTAGACTTACCATACTAAATTCTATAGGAATATAAAAATAAACGTTCCTTCCTCAAGTATTTTGAGATCTTGCTAGGAAGATAAGATAAATATGCAAATAACTATAAATAACTGCATTATAATGTGAACTCTATGAAAGCAGGAACTTGACTAATCTCATTCATGGCTACAGGCTTAGGTTCTTGACAACCCAACATGGGTTGGCATCTACATAATAAACACATCAATAAATAATCATTGCATGAATGAATTAGCACATGGCTAGTGGGGTTGGGAGGAGCTTTCGAGCATCGACGTAGAGGTTCAATGTTATCTGTTTCTGGGAAACAACTCCAACTTTTAGCAGGCTAGGACTCTGCAATGGCCTGGCCTGGTGGTCCTGGCTCAGGGTAGCCCTGTGGCTGTGGCCAGGCTGTCGCTCCCGGCTAATGCTAGTGGCCGGAGGACTGCTCCTTGCTGGCTGCTGGCTTCCCTGGCAGCCTCAGTTCCTCACTGTGTGGCCCACTCAGTCGGGTTGTTCAACGTGGAAGCTGGTTTCTCCTGAGAAAGAAAAGCTGCCAAGATGGAAGCTGCGATGTCTAGTGTAACCTGTTCTCAGCAGAGACATGCTATTACTTCCGCCACCGTCTACCAGACACAGAGCACTAGACACTGGTGCATTGTGGGAGGGATTCCACAGAGGGCAAGTACCAGGACTCGGGGTCATGAGGGGCGTCCTGGAGGCTGGCTGCCATGGGCCCTAAAGTTACGCTGTGTGGGCTCATATCTCAGAGACAAGATAGGCTGGTGCTAAAATCCAGTGCATTATTCACGAGGCTTATTAAAGCTTAAAGAATTATGTGTGGTTTGATTTCTGGTAAACTGAGTGGTATTTTAAGTGTATGCAGGGAGATTATACATACATCTGTGTGTGTGCATGTGTATTATTTTGAACAATTTTTTTGCAGCAAATAAACATCCCTACATTATCAAATCAGGATTTTGATATTTGTTTATAAATAATGTCCCCATATAATGGTCACCATTCCTCAATTTCTTGGTTGATTGAGAGTGTTAGGGAGGGGCTAGGCATGGCACTGGGAACTGGAAATGCTGTTAACATAGCAATGGAGGGTCAACGGGAGTCACTGATGGGCTCACATTCCATCGCAGGAGCTGACGCTTTCGGCAACTTGCTCAACTTCCCTAAGCCTAATGGGACCAATAATATTCTTACAGCATAGGAGAGTCATGGCACTGACAGTATAGGAGAGTCATGGCACTGACAGCATAGGAGAGTCATGGCACTGACAGCATAGGAGTGTCATGGCACTGACAGCATAGGAGTGTCATGGCACTGACAGCATAGGATAGTTGTGGCACTGACAGCATAGGAGTGTCATGGCACTGACAGCATAGGAGAGTCATGGCACTGACAGCATAGGAGAGTCGTGGCACTGACAGCATAGGAGAGTCATGGCACTGACAGCATAGGAGAGTCATGGCACTGACAGCATAGGAGTGTCATGGCACTGACAGCATAGGAGTGTCGTGGCACTGACAGCATAGGAGAGTCATGGCACTGACAGCATAGGAGTGTCGTGGCACTGACAGCATAGGAGAGTCATGGCACTGACAGTATAGGAGAGTCGTGGCACTGACAGCATAGGAGAGTCATGGCACTGACAGCATAGGAGTGTCATGGCACTGACAGCATAGGAGTGTCGTGGCACTGACAGCATAGGAGTGTCGTGGCACTGACAGCATAGGAGAGTCGTGGCACTGACAGCATAGGAGTGTCGTGGCACTGACAGCATAGGAGAGTCATGGCACTGACAGCATAGGAGAGTCGTGGCACTGACAGCATAGGAGAGTCATGGCACTGACAGCATAGGAGAGTCATGGCACTGACAGCATAGGAGAGTCATGGCACTGACAGTATAAGAGTGTCATGGCACTGACAGCATAGGAGTGTCATGGCACTGACAGCATAGGAGTGTCATGGCACTGACAGCATAGGAGAGTCATGGCACTGACAGCATAGGAGAGTCATGGCACTGACAGTATAGGAGTGTCATGGCACTGACAGCATAGGAGAGTCATGGCACTGACAGCATAGGAGTGTCATGGCACTGACAGCATAGGAGTGTCATGGCACTGACAGCATAGGAGAGTCATGGCACTGACAGCATAGGAGAGTCATGGCACTGACAGCATAGGAGTGTCATGGCACTGACAGCATAGGAGAGTCATGGCACTGACAGTATAGGAGTGTCATGGCACTGACAGCATAGGAGAGTCATGGCACTGACAGCATAGGAGAGTCATGGCACTGACAGCATAGGAGTGTCATGGCACTGACAGCATAGGAGTGTCGTGGCACTGACAGCATAGGAGTGTCATGGCACTGACAGCATAGGAGTGTCATGGCACTGACAGCATAGGAGAGTCGTGGCACTGACAGCATAGGAGTGTCATGGCACTGACAGCATAGGAGTGTCATGGCACTGACAGCATAGGAGAGTCGTGGCACTGACAGCATAGGAGAGTCATGGCACTGACAGCATAGGAGAGTCATGGCACTGACAGTATAAGAGTGTCATGGCACTGACAGCATAGGAGTGTCATGGCACTGACAGCATAGGAGAGTCATGGCACTGACAGCATAGGAGAGTCATGGCACTGACAGTATAGGAGTGTCATGGCACTGACAGCATAGGAGAGTCATGGCACTGACAGTATAGGAGTGTCATGGCACTGACAGCATAGGAGTGTCATGGCACTGACAGCATAGGAGTGTCATGGCACTGACAGCATAGGAGAGTCGTGGCACTGACAGCATAGGAGAGTCGTGGCACTGACAGCATAGGAGAGTCGTGGCACTGACAGCATAGGAGAGTCATGGCACTGACAGTATAGGAGTGTCATGGCACTGACAGCATAGGAGAGTCATGGCACTGACAGTATAGGAGTGTCATGGCACTGACAGCATAGGAGTGTCATGGCACTGACAGCATAGGAGAGTCATGGCACTGACAGCATAGGAGAGTCGTGGCACTGACAGCATAGGAGAGTCATGGCACTTGCTGGAAACAACCTTGCCTGGAACACCGAGACAGCAAAAATGTCTGTCTTTCTTTCCATCATCTATCTATCTGTCCTGTATCTCTTCTTTAAAAATGCATTTATTAAATCTGCAATGAATTAATTTTAGAAGCCCATGCTCAACCAATTGTATGAGCTGACAAACTGGGCCCTTTGAACCCACGAATGGTAAGTGTTGCTGGGGCAGATCTCTGAGAAAACTGCCCTCACCACCCTGTGCTTTAACGTATGATACATGCTGACGAGTTGGATGGCTGGCTCTTGCACTACAGCACCAGTGAGTTCTGGAATTCAGACCCACTTATTTCTGCCCGTGTGAGTCTGGGGTGCTCTGTCTAATCACATGCTCGCAAGGCTCAGGCAGCCATAGGCATCACATGTTCTTGTCCAAAAAATGAAGTCAGTGGTCCCACAGCAAGCTAACCGGTAACATAGTGACCATGTTACACTTGATACTTCCTTTTCATAGTTTATGTTAGACTTGGCTGACTTGATACTCATGCTGAGTGCCTACTATTGTTAGATACTGCTAGTGATCCCTACTGAAATACTATTACTCCTCTTCTGTTTTTTATTTTATTTTTTAAAATATATTTTTATTGATTTCAGAGAAGCAGGGAGAGAGATTGAGAGATAGAAACATTAATGATGAGAGAGAATCATGGATCGGCTGCCTCCTGCATGCCTCACCCTGGGGATCGAGCTCACAACCCAAGCATGTGCCCTGACCGGAAATCGAACCTGTAACCTCCTGGTTCATAGGTCGACACTCAACCATTGAGCCATGCCAGCCAGGCTATTACTCCCCTTTTCAGCATTTGCAGCCATATAATTGAAGTATAGTCTACGATTGCATGGGATGCTGTTAAAAACAAAATTGATCCCGAGGCTGATATGAACAGACAAATGTCATTTAGCCTCCCACAATTAAAAATGTCATGTTTTTCACTAGAATGCCATTGTTCATATCGGTTGGCATTATACATTCAACTCTATACAAAAAAAAATGCACGTAGGAAGTTTGCAAATAAAGAAATATTCTTCTGAAATGTTTTGTGTAGCAAATGGCCATCTTCTGATTTATCGTTTGCATACATCTTTTATATGATTGAATTTCCTGAGAAACCATTTTCTACCATGGAAACCCCCAATCTAGAATACCAGCACTGTGGGAAAGTGGGAGGGAGACTTGAAAGGCAGGCTGAGGTCTCACATCACAGAGCGATCTCAGAAGCTGACCACAGAGCAGACGTGCAGGGAGGAGACGGATGCACCAGTCAGACCCTGAAATGGCTGTATAATAGATGGTCTTTCCAGAGAATTCGGTGAAGTCAAGTGGCCACTATATTTGAACCAACTGGTCACATGGAATTTTTTCCCACTTTTATTAGGCAATAAAGCCAAAGTAGATGATTACAGAATTAAATAAAGACAGAGATAGTTGAGAGTGCAGTTGTGAGAACAACCCCATTTGGGCTAGTGCAGTGATCTGCAAACTCATTAGTCAACAGAGCTGCGGTTTGCCAACTACTGGGCTAGTGGATTGGCTCTCCAATTGGCAGAGCACGTTAGAAATAGGACTCGGCCAGGTTTCAAAGTGCAGCTCTGCACACGGGCACTTCCAGAGCTCACGCCACCAACATCGGGGCGGGGGGGGGGGGGGGAACCTCTCTGAGATGAACATTTGGTATCTAGTGCTTGTGAACCCCAGTTCACATGGGTAGTATTCCTGCTTCATTTGTGCTTTTTTTTTTTTTTTACTCTGAGAAAAATGATACGATATGTATAGATGAGATACTATTTTCTACTCACCAAGATTGGCAAAAATTCATAGGCTTGACTACACATATTAGTGGGGCTAGGGAAGCAGGCATTTTCCTACATTGCTGGTGAAAATGTAAAATAGGCCTGGCCAGGTAGCTCCGGTGGCTAGAGCATCATCCTGATACATGGGGGCAACTTTGTCAAGGTTAGCATTTTCCATTTGATCCAAGGCTCTATTTTGAAGCTATACTTCTAACAGTATACACACACACACACACACACACACACACACACACTGAGTGGCCAGATTATTATGATCTCTGAACGCATAATAATCTGGCCAGGGGGCAAGAACATGGGCGGTTGGCCGGCCTGCCTGCTGGTCAAACTTATGGTCAAGAGGACAGTTTGCATATTAGCCTTTTATTATATAGTATATACACTGAGTGGCCAGATTATTATGATCTCTGAACGCATAATAATCTGGCCAATCAGTGTGTGTGTGTGTGTGTATATATATATATATATATATATATATATATGCAGAAGGCTATTTCGAAAATTTAGAACCACCTAACGGTCCAAGTATAAGAGATTAGCTGGGTAAACTATGATATGTTCACTATCGTGGAATGCTGCATAGTGTAAGGAATATATAAGAAAGATCTCTATGAACCAATATTCAGTGATTAGCAAGAGACATTGTTAAGTGAAAAGAAGCAAAGTACGCATAGTATCCTTTGTATAAGAGAGAAGAGAATGGAAACGTGCACATATTTATCTTTATAAAAAGAAACAGGAAGAATAAACCAGAAAACAATGACAGTGGCTATGGACACGGGCGTTGGAAAAGTGTGGTGGAAGGGCCCTGGGAGGGAGTGGCATAGGATTATTCTTAGAGAAGAGAAGTATCTTTTGTATATTGTTGCCTTTTGGAAGCATGTAGATGGCCTACATATTTAAAAGATATGTATGACATATAATTCCATCAGCAGGGATGGGACGGAAAGCACAAGCACAAAGCAAATGGAAATACATGAACCTTAAGGTATCTCAAATAAGTTGTATAACCACACAGAAAGGGAACAGGGTGGAGCAGGCAGTCTCACGGAAGTATCTGTTGAAGATGGTATTTGATTATATTCCTGACAACATTATTTTATTTTTATTTTGGTTATTTTTTATTTTCCCCCCAACAATTTCAAACACCCCTTTCAGGGAAGGACTGTATCTCCCCTAATGTGACACCCTGTGTGCCTGGAGCCATGTCACTCCCACGGTCATGGTGCTGACAGGGAGAAGGCCGAAGGCGTAATTGCCACAGAGCTCTGGGTCCAGAAGCATGACACCATGTTTGGCAGATAGATTTTATGGGAGAAAAACAAAGGACAGAGAGAGAGAGAAATTTCAGAAACCTGACCTCAGAATTCCAAAATTCCAAGTAAGGGATGAGATTTTCCATGACAGACTTTGTTTTTGAGGGAAGTGGAGATAAGGTACGAAGACTTGAGATAAACAACTCCCACAGCCTTCTTCTGGAGCAGCTTTGGGGGATGAGATTAATCTTCACATGTGACATGCAAGTTAGTGGCTGTGTAGCCTCGATCTCTGAACTAAGGGGAAGGCTCCCAGCCACCAGCCCCCAAGGATAACACGGGCAGGGAGGCCAGTCCCTGGTCCTAGTCCCCTGGCCGGATCATTCAGAACCGGAGACAGTGTGACAGGAGCCCCTGAGGCCCAGATGACCCCATTCTTACATGCCTATCTGGTTAATTAAGAGAAGGGCCTAGCAGACATTCAATTACAAAAGGAGGGTACTGTACATGCCTTTAAGCTCTGCCCGTTCAGTAAAGGAGAACAAAGAACTGCTGGAAGAAATAGGGTCCTGCCACCGAGCCACTGCCACCAAGCCCACTGCCACCGAGCCACTGCCACCAAGCCCACTGCCACCGAGCCACTGCCACCAAGCCCACTGCCACAGAGCCCACTGCCACAGAGCCCACTGCCACAGAGCCCACTGCCACGGAGCCCACTGACACAGAGCCCATTGCCACTGAGCCCATTGCCACTGAGCCCACTGACACTGAGCCCACTGCCACAGAGCCCACTGCCACGGAGCCCACTGACACAGAGCCCATTGCCACTGAGCCCACTGACACAGAGCCTACCGCCACTAAGCCCACTGACAGAGCCCACTGACACAAAGCCCACTGAAACAGAGCCCACTGACACAAAGCCCACTGACACAGAGCCCATTGCCACTGAGCCCACTGATACAGAGCCCACTGCCATCGAGCCCACTGCCATGGAGCCCACTGCCACAGAGCCCACTGCCATCGAGCCCACTGCCACAGAGCCCACTGCCACCAAGCCCACTGCCACGGAGCCCACTGCCATGGAGCCCACTGCTACGGAAATCATTGCTTTTTCCCAGGGTGGGGTGAGCATGGGCATTGGACACATGAAGAAAGAAAAAAGGAGTAAGACGGAAAATGGAGGATGAAGGAGGAAGCTTTAAGTTAAGCTCTGTCAATATCTAAATTTGGTGTCCATGTGTAGACAGCCAGTGACCTGTTCCCAGGCCAGTGAACTCCCTGGCTCTGCCCTGCTGCCTGTGAAATCTCACACACGGCACAGAAGTGGGTTGGACGACTGCAGGGAGGGCAGGGCTGAACCGACGCTCCTGGGCAATGGTGGGTCAGTGTTTCTGTGTACGCAGTTCTCCAGAGAGTGGTCATTTAGTTGGGAAAGGGTACAAAGGGTAGGCTGGAAGCATGCACTGAAATTGTGCTTGAATGCAAAAGCATTTCGTAAAAACTCACATTGTGTACTTAATTGTGCTGGCTTGGCACGGGGTCTAAAGTTTCCTGCGTCTCCCCGTCGTGGCAGCTCTCTGAAGGGACCACTGCAGTGGCCACACTCTGGGAGCGCCTCTCTGCGGCCTTGGCCAAGCTGGCTGACAGGACCCAGAGGTAAGCTGGCAACCCTTCCCCGGCACGCCCAGGGTCTTTGTAGGCTCAAAATCCCCTTTCATGTAGTCGCTTGGGTTCCCTATCCAAGCCACCAATTTCTTTATTCCTGGTTCTTTAGTGACCTTTCCAGCATAGAAATGTGGATAACATTAGCTTTGCACATGTATCACTTATATGATTTTAAACGGCCCCACCCGCATCCAGGCTGTGCTGAAGACAACAGACAGTTTTCATCGACTTGCCTCCATCCTTCTGCCACCATTTTCTACGGCAATGCTCCAGAGGTGTAGCTCTGGCCCAGCAGCAGCAGCAGCATCACTTGGGTGCTTGTTAGAAATGCAAAATCTCAGGCCGCACCCCAAAAATACAGAATCGGAATCTAAGTCTGGGGCCCAGGCACCTGGTTTAACAAGTTTTCTAGATCATCTGGTTGCCACCCTAAAGTTTGAGAAATACTATGGAACTCCATTTGTCACTTTGTATTTTTTCCCCCCTTTCTCTATTGTGTGTTGCTGACTGGAGTGATTTACCCACAATCCCTCATTCCACCCCACCAGGGGGCATTAGACAGTACCTGGAGATATTTTTGGTTGTCAACCTGGGCAGGATGGGGGTTCCATGGTGTATGGTGGGAAGAGGCCAAGGATGCAGCTAAACCCCCTCTAGTGCACAGGACAGCACCCTAACTGACAATTATTTGGCCCACAGTGTCAATAATGTTGAAGTTGCGAAACCCCCTGGAAGGGTTGTGGCCCACAGCCCTGGCTCCCTCCAATCCCATGTTCCTCTCCGCCACCCTGTGTGTGCTGGTGACTCAGCATCCAGGCACTGCATGGAGAACCTCTTCCAAGGTCAGAAAGCAACCACCTCCCTGGAAGGACAGCTGCCTCCCTCAGCTCCACCACCCTGGGCCAGTGAGGGCCTTCATTTCTGATAAACACTGTCTATGAGAGAACAATGACCCCTTAGTCCCCAAGGGAATGTCAGGGCCAAACGATTGTCTTCTTTCCAAGAAGTGATGACAAAGGAAATGGGATGTCATCAACCCACTGCAGTATTGCAATTCTTCTCTGATTTCTGAGATGGAAGTTGCAGGGCTCTGAAGGATGTTCAGTTATCCTTCATGATCAACCTTCGTAAGAGAACTTTTCTGCTCCTCTCACCCCAAAACACATACCTATCTTGGTCTACTGAACAATAAAGGAACATGAATTAAATAATATGGAAAATATGAATTCTCTTTAAGAAAAAAATAACACCCCTACTACTACCATCAGTCCATCAAGATCTGCCTACCACAAGTCAGAAATTTTATTTATATCCATGTCAATATATTTGATTAATTTTTACAACAATCCTGAAATGTTGTTTCCCTATTTAACTGCTAAAGAACCTGCCTAAAGAAATACAGCTAGTCTTGGTGAAGGCATCAGAAGTTCTTCTACCAGATAAAGATAATAGCAATTATGATTGCATTGTGCTTTCAAGATTTTAAGTATTATTCATTACATACATTATCCAAGTTGTACCTATAGCTTATGTTCTATGAGAATTCAGAGAAACTATAAAATGTTTAGTGTGGCTAGAGAAAGTCTCATAAAGCATTTGTTAGAGAAAGTCTCATAAAGCAACCTGTCGCAACCCACAGGTTAAGAACCGCTAGCAGGGTCGCCTAAGACCATCGGAACACACAGATATTTACATTACGATTCATTAACAGTAGCAAACTTACAGTTATGAAGTAGCAACGAAAATAATTTTATGGTTGGGGGTCACCACAACATGAGGAACTGTATTAAAGGGTCGCGGCATTAGAAAGGTTGAGAACCACTGTGGTAGAGGCAGGCTCACTTTAAACAGAAAGCATGAACAAAGACTGAGTCAAGACGAAGGGGCTATGCAGGGGAAACAAGAGAACAGGTGAACCAACAGGATCAGATGATTCAAGATGGTAGGAAGGAGGATGGGTGGGTATGGCAAGAGGGGTTAGATGATGCTGGGCTGAGTGATCCAGGCAGTGGGCCTAGAATATCATGACACAGCCATTGATAGATTTGGAAGTGTGTAAGGAAGGTGGTGATTTTGTGTCCTACTCAGTGTCACCTCAGAAAAGCCTTATCTGGCCCTGGCACCACCCCCACCCCCATGATGCTGAGCTTTGTGTGTCACTTTCATGGTATCCCTGGCCATGGCCATACAGACTGTGAGCTCTCTGAGGAAAGAGTTGTTCTGACTTACTTTTCCATGAGTCTCCAAGCCCTGGTGCATAGGAAGTGCTCAGTGAATGAATGGCGCAATGAGTAAACACACTGTAATGGAGAACCATGTGCTCTTTCAACTCCTCAGTGCTGTTCCCAGGTGGGTGAAGGAGAGGAAGGCTGTTGACCTAGCGCAGTGGTCGGCAAACTGCGGCTCTGTTGACTGAGTTTGCCGACCACTGACCTAGACTCTCGATTCCAATAATTACAAGCTGTTGTCATTCCTTGTGATTAAGCCCCTATCCCAGTGGTCGGCAAACTCATTAGTCAAGAGAGCAGCAAACCACGGCTCGTGAGCCGCATGTGGCTCCTGAGCTGCAGTTTGCCGACCACTGGCCTAGGGGATTGCAGAGTTGATGGCAGGAAAGTGCACAGCCAAAATCCCAGAGCCAGCCCTAACCGGTTTGGCTCAGTGGATAGAGTGTCGGCCTGCAGACTGAAGGGTCCCAGGTTCAATTCCAGTCAAGGGCATGTACCTGGGTTGCAGGCACATCCCCAGTAGGGAGCATGCAAGAGGCAGCTAATCGATGTCTCTCTCTCATCAATGTTTCTAGCTTTCTATCCCTCTCTCTTCCTCTCTGTAAAAAATCAATAAAATATATTTTTTAAAAAAGAAATCTCAGAGCCATCTCAGGGAGTTCACCATGGAGCCCCTGAGACTTCACCAGCGAATCTCAGAGAGCTCACCATGGAACCTCAGAGAGCTCACCGTGGAACCTCAGAGAGCTCACCATGGAACCTCAGAGAGCTCACCGTGGAACCTCAGAGAGCTCACCGTGGAACCTCAGAGAGCTCACCGTGGAACCTCAGAGAGCTCACCGTGGAACCTCAGAGAGCTCACCGTGGAACCTCAGAGAGCTCACCGTGGAACCTCAGAGAGCTCACCGTGGAACCTCAGAGAGCTCACCGTGGAACCTCAGAGAGCTCACTGTGGAGTCTCAGAGAGCTCAATAGAGAGCTCACCATCGAATCTCAGAGAGCTCACCATGGAACCTCAGAGAGCTCAATAGAGAGCTCACCATGGAACCTCAGAGACCTCACCATGGAACCTCAGAGAGCTCACCATGGAACCTCAGAGAGCTTACCGTGGAGCTCAGAGAGCTCACCGTGGAACCTCAGAGAGCTCACCGTGGAACCTCAGAGAGCTCATCATGGAACCTCAGAGAGCTCACTGTGGAGTCTCAGAGAGCTCAATAGAGAGCTCACCATCGAATCTCAGAGAGCTCACCATGGAACCTCAGAGAGCTCACCGTGGAACCTCAGAGAGCTCACCGTGGAACCTCAGAGAGCTCATCATGGAACCTCAGAGAGCTCACTGTGGAGTCTCAGAGAGCTCACCATCGAATCTCAGAGAGCTCACCATGGAACCTCAGAAAGCTCACCGTGGAACCTCAGAGAGCTCACTATGGAGTCTCAGAGACCTCAATAGAGAGCTCACCATGGAACCTCAGAGAGCTTACCGTGGAGCTCAGAGAGCTCACCATGGAACCTCAGAGAGCTCACCATGGAACCTCAGAGAGCTCACCGTGGAACCTCAGAGAGCTCACTGTGGAGTCTCAGAGAGCTCAATAGAGAGCTCACCATCGAATCTCAGAGAGCTCACCATGGAACCTCAGAGAGCTCACCGTGGGACCTCAGAGAGCTCACTGTGGAGTCTCAGAGACCTCAATAGAGAGCTCACCATCAAATCTCAGAGAGCTCACCATGGAATCTTAGAGAGCTCACCGTGGAATCTTAGAGAGCTCATGTTTGAGTCTCAGAGCTATCTCAGAGAGTTCACTCAAGAAGACTACAGTTGGAGAGAGGACCTGAGGAAGCTCCCAGTTGAGGGGGTCAAGGTAATGTGGATGAGAATCACTGAGGTAACCAAAATGTATTGGAGAAACGTGACCATCTTTACCCATCCTGAAGCATGGTACATTTCAGACATTAAGAAACATTTAGGCATGACTTCCACTATAACTAATGTTCTCTGCTGTTCTGTAGGAAATAAAATAGTCATATTCTTAATCTAAAATCTGAAAAATATCCATCTAAATGCTTCCCTCTTCCTGCATCATCCACCTCCACCCATTCACTTGGGCATGTGGATGAGTTCCCACCAAATGAGTCAGTCGCACAGAACATTCGTCTCTTTGAGCAGATGTCACTGTAAAAAAACAACATTGCAGCATTACACAAAGCTTACCAATGATGCCTGTCATATGGCAACAGCGCCAGCATAAGGAAAAGGGGTAATTTTGGTGGATTCAAAGGAGATAAGATTACTGTAATTATGGGGGACTGCTTCTTAGTAACCTCAGACAAAAGAAAGGCTGCTTTGTATCATCCTGAGCTCCGGAGGAGGAGACAGGAACCTGGCAAGGAGGGAGGCTGGCCAAGGGGAGGAGGTGGGAGACAGCAGTGTTTACTGGTACTGTTCTCGTGGCTTCCTTACCCCGTCTTGAGCTGAATGTTGTCCTAAGGGAAATCAAGAACTCTGAAGGTCACTGGAGTAGAAGCCAAAGGGTTTGCCTGGAATAAACTACCACCCTCTGTCCTCCCAGGTTGCCAAAATCCAACCCTTCTTCTCCAAAGCCCTGCTCAAGTCCTTTCTGTTCTGTGAAAGCATCCCATTTCTCTCCAATCTGCAGAACTCCACCTCCTGCATGGCAGTGCCAGTCATAGGGCCTTTAATTAGGGTGGATTTTATGACTTCAGCACGATGAACCAACATCTTCTATTGTTATTGAATCTCCCATGTGTTCACACACATATTCCCTAGCCAGGTTGGCATCTCCTTGAAGAAAGCATGTGGTGTAAGCCACCCTACAGTGCCCCATAGTGCCAGCATCGAGTAGGCCCTCAATGCATGTTGGTTAGTTGACCGATTAGGTATTCATGCAAGTGGTTGCCAGCTAAGACTATCTACCCAGGTGATGTGGGGTCTGATGAATTAGAGAAAGGAATTCACTGTGCACCTAAGAGCCAAGGGGAGTAGGAACAATTGTTTTATATGAGGCAACAATAAATTGGTGGCTGTTCCTGCTACAAGCTTATGGAGAATTTGAGAACAGGTTTGAAGAAGAGTAGGAGTCCACTGCACTCAGACAATGGTGGCGAGAAAGGAAAAGAAAAGCCAAGACTCCCACCCCCAAGTAGGGATAGAGTGGAGGTCAAGGATGAGGATGGGAACACCTGGAAACATGGGTCATGTTCATCCACAGGGATACCCACAGTATAAGCCTGGGATACAGCAGACTCCCCCTTCAAAAATTTTTGATTCAACAGAATGAATGAATGGATGGAGAAAGTGATGAAAGAAGGAAGGTGAGAATGACTAGAGGAAAGAAGGAAGAGAGAAAAGAAAGGAGGTTTGTGTGTGTGTGTGTGGGGGGGGGGGGGGATGAGAGGTACCTTAAGAGGGGAATAGGATGGGAAAACAGTGAGATGGAAGGTTCTGGAATACTGCTCTACAACCTATTCAGAAAACCCAATAAACAGTAAAATCCTTGTAAGTTTCTCACCAATATCATCACTGGCTCTAAGTTTCTCAACTCACTATTTCTCTTATACTATTGCAGAGAAGAAAGTTAACCAAGTGGAAACACGATCCTTGAGTATGAGGTCAAAGGGGGAAGCTTAAGAGCCTGGCTCTGCGGGCAGTGGGTGTGACAGCAAATGAGTTATTTTCTGACATCTCCACTTTTCCCACCAGCGAAACTTTATTCAGGACATATTCTCTGAAGGATCAAGGCTAATCTCCTTTTCACTTAGACTCTCCATTAACCTTACTCTCCATCGGGAAGCTTTGAACATGATGTTGAAAGCAGATTCCTCATTGCTAATGCTTAAATCCTCCCAGTTCCCATGAAGCTGAGAAAAGATCTCCCAGTCCGACCATAGCCACAATCAGGTGCTAAGTTACCTGTCTCTCAGCAGTCCAGCCAGCATTTCAGAAAACATGGATGCTATTTTCTGACTTGAATTACAGTATGAATAGCTGTGCACAGACCCATTTGCTCTGAGCATTAGAACTATTATGTAAGAACCGGAGCCTCAAAAGTTCATTATCTGAAGGATAAGTACTTTCTCCTTGTACTGTCTCTCTCTCTTTAATCCTTTCATATTCTCGTTCTTCTTTTCTCTTTCTCTTTTATACACACACACACACACACACACACACACATACACACACACTCACACCTACCATCTTTACCTGCATTACATAATCCATAGACTAACCACAGTTAGAGGTCATATGATCCAGTCCTCTTTAACAAGATTGAGGTGACAATTGTGTCAGCAGGCAGGAGCAGTTAGTGACAGCCTGAAACACAAATCCAGGGCTCCTGGCTCTCCTTAGACTTCTGTTTTCCTCTGCAGCAAACCACTTCCAAGTGCACGATGTAAGAATTGCGTGTGATGACCTTGGCCTTCTGCCCAGGCTCCAGGTGAGGACAGACAAGGGGACCCTGGCTCTGCCTCTGCTTCCCTACTTGACCGGAGCCGGCCACCTGGCCACTCTCCTCCATGCCGTAGGAGTGCGTCTTCTGCTGAGACCACTGAACCATGTGGACATTCTTCTCCGAGTCCTGAGTCCTTTCTTTCATCCCATTCCCTAGTGGTCAGCACAGGCCTGCTCAGTGAATATTCCGGGGTACATGGCTGGTCTCTGAGAGTCTGGGAACAGGCAGTGTGCTACAGAGAAAAAGGAGAGCAGCCAGATCCCGGCTCTGACACTTCTGAGGCATGTGACTCACTTCCCTCCTCTGTGAGAGCCCGATGCAGTGGCAATGTCCACTCAGGGCCGCCATGGGCACCAACGCGGCAGATGCACAGGACGGAGTCTAGCACGTAGTGGGTGCTCGGTAAGCACCGGTTTCCGTTCTTCCACCAGATGGGCTGTGGGCCGGCTGGTCTCTCATGACTTGATGTTTATGGGATGACAATGTGCCTCTGTAGTAATTTAGGGCTGATTAGGAACGCCAGCAAAATGAAAGACAACTGCATGGCACGGATTTGGTTTGAGATTTTTGATCTCCCAGCTTTGTTATGTTACAGATTAAAAAACAAATAGGTTTTGTTCAAATCTATACTATATTTTAAATAAATAAAACTTGTAAATCTTTACTTTAGGTGGTGGCACGGGACACACACACACACACACACAAAACCCGAATGCCTTCTTTTTAGAATTAATATTGCTTTATTTTGCTTCAGTTTCAGTTCATATGAATCTTTTGTTTAAATCTATCCCTTCTTTTTTAAAAACTGTATTTTTATTATTGATTTCAGAGAGGGAGGGAGAGGGAGAGAGAGACAGAAACATCAATGATGAGAGAGAGTCATTGATTGGCTGCCTCCTGCACGCCCCACATTGGGATTGAGACTGGCAGCCTGGCATGTGCCCTGACCGGGAATCGAACAGTGATCTGCTGGTTCTAGGTGGACGCTCAACCACTGAGCCCTGCCACCTGGGCTATCCCTCCCTTCTTTATCACACACACAAACATACACACACACCTTAGTATATTGTCAAAAGCAAAACTAACTAGTTTTCTGACTGGACTGGCGCCTCCACACAGTGATCTCTCAAACAGAAGAAGTGATTATCTTTGCTAAAGAAAGGGCTGTCTACCTTTTCCTACTGCTCTTTAAGACATGAGATAGCCAGAGCCTGGCGAGTGCAGAATGGTCCGAATGGCAGGTGTCTGGAGGTCAGCTGTCACAAGCCAGCATTACCTGAGGACGGACACCTCCCCTACGAAGGGTGTGAGGAATCTAGGAGCTCTTCCAGCTCTGAGACTCCATGCTTCCTTGAATACAATGGTGTCAACGCAACGAAAATCAGTGTTCAGAAAGTAGCGTGAGACTGTGAACAGCGTGGACTGAGAGTGGATCTAATAGCGAAGGAGAGTGCTCCCTGGAACCTGACGCCAGGTAAGTGAAGGGATGGAGGAGACTGTTCTAACAGAACAGGGTGTGGCTGGTAAGGAGGGTGCTTGTAATAACCTCCCCTCTGGCTTTTTCTCTCTGTACCTGACTCATCCATCCTGTTCCAGAGCCCAGCCAGCCTCATGGGTTGCACTGGAAGGTGAGCCATTGACATGCTAACAAAGGTCAAGGACCACAGAGTGAGGAATATGGGAGCAAGGACACATCCCAACAGGGAGACTGAAAAGAAGCCTGATTTGACTCAAGTGGAGTCAGTCACCCACCGTGGACAGTGAGAGGGCATCTACTTACTCAGCAGAGCAAGATCAGGAAAGAATATTTGCTTCGGGACATGGAGCAAATGCTGGGGATCTCTTCCTATAGAGAAAGCTGGGAGGCACCAGGGACACATGGATTACATGGTACCCTCACCGTAACCATGGCAATGGCTATTTGGCTAAGTGTGTGTGTGCGTGTGTGTGTGTGTGTGTGTGTGTGTGTATGTGTGTGTGTGTGTGTGTGTTTTCATGAGGGGCATGACATCTCCATTAAAAAGGATCTACCCACCTCCCCACACACCATATTCCATTTTGAGTTGACTCTGATGACTGGATAGTCGTTCCTTCCATGAGCTGAGCCACAGGTCTCAGTAGCATGGAAGCACTGCCCCTGTGTTTCCAGGGCTCAGAGGCTAGGACTCTGAATCTCTGTCTTTGAAGATGCCGGCATGCATGCACCTGTGGGCTCTCTCTTGTTCCTTTGTAACTTCTGTTTCCCCTTAACGCTCTGATATCCAAATCCTTCACCTACCTGCCTTTCACCAGAAGCTTCTTCACCTACAGCTGGGCTCCTACAGAGGCCCTTTGTCCCCTCAGTTCTGTCTTCGTGGGTGTGTCTGCTGGGGTTTTTGCTGGGATTGCACTTCCTGGTTGGCTCTCTGATCACATGATGAGAATGTAAACATCTGCACACAGGCAGGCTCAGCCTGTGGGCCACGTAGGCAAGGCCGCCTCTCAGTCTGCAAGGCCCACGCTGCACGGAGTTGATGGGGTCTACGTTGCCCACAGCTTTCTCCTTGATGAGCCCATGGGCACCTGCAGCCCGGGCAGCACCGGGTAAATGCTGGCCATCCATCAAACGCTTGCTCTTGGCTGTGACCTTGTACCACAATGGCTTCAGATACCTGATGTAGCATTAGACTCCGGGAAGAAGACTCAGAATGCCTTCTTAAAGGCAAAGTTGTCAATATACCGCAGTCCATTGCTCAATACATGAAGCTGTGTAATAGAGTAGCAGGACCATGGCTTTGGAATCAGGACGCACTGAGTTCACATAGCGACTCTGCCACTCACTCCTTTGTTGTTGTTGTTGTTAATCCTCACCTGAGGATATGTTTCCCACTGACTTTATAAAGAGTGGAAGGGAGGGGGAGAGACAGAGAGAGAGAAAAATCGCTGTGAGAGAGACACGTCGATTGGCTGCCTCCCATACAAGCCCAGATCAGGGCCAGGGATCCAGCCTGCAACCAAAGTACATGCCCTTGACCGGAATCAAACCCGAGATCTTTCAGTCCACAGGCCAACACTCTAGCCACTGAGCCAAACTGGCTGGGGCTGCCACTTACTCTATAGGGACCTCTGGCTTTGGGAGGATTAAATTAGATGTGATGGTAACATGGCTGGTACAGTCTACGTTTTCACCCTTATTCCTTTTCTTGGGACCATTTCCTCAGGCCCTTTGGAAACCTCAAAGCAACATGCTTTCATGTCTTCATTTGAAATACGATTTCTTGGCTAAGAGACCTCCAGTTGTCCAGGACGCCTGCCTGTGTGCGTGTTTCCCTACCAGTGTCATGACTGGCCCGGACCCTCGGAGGGATGTTCCTTTTTGGGGCGCATCCTGGGTCTGGCTCCCCCACTGCGCACGTCGCCAGCTCCTGCCTTCAATCACCCGGGTACTCCCATGACTTTGAATGAACTAGGAGGCCTGAGCGAAGAAAGAAAGCAAATGCACTTTTTGATAATGTTGAAAATTGAAAGAAGACCAAAATTTTTTTTAGTTTTTATTTAATACTAGTGGCCCGGTGCATGAAATTCATGCATGGGGGGGAATGGGGGTGTCCCTCAGCCCAGCCTGCACCCTCTCCAATCTGGGACATTCCTCTCACAATCCGGGACCACTGGCTCCTAACTGCTCACCTGCCTGCCTGCCTGATCACCCCTAACCACTCTGCCTGCCAGCCTGCTCACCCCCAACTGCCCCCCCCACCGCCAGCATGCTCACCCCCAACTGCCTCCCCTGCCAGCCTGATCACCCCCAACTGCCCTCCCTGCCGGCCTGCTCGCCCCCAACTACACCCCGCCTGCCTGCTCACCCCCAACTGCCCCCCTCACCAGCTTGATCACCCCCAACTGCCCTTTACTCCTGGCATGATCGCTCCTAACTGCCTCTGCCTCAGCCCTGCCACCATGGCTTTGTCCGGAAGGATATCCGGAAGGTCTCCCAGAAGGTCTTCCGGTCTAATTAGTATATTACCCTTTTATTAGTATAGATTTTATGGTTGCAAAGGGTTTCCTATTTCCTGTGTCTAGCGTCCTGTGCTGTAATCCCTCACACGCACTGGGCTTCCTAGGTGACTCCTGCGATGCTGACACAGAGGGGCAACTAGACACAGAGGTGGTGGTGACCTGCTGTCTGCATCACTGGTGGAAGCTAATCCCAGCAGCCCTGCCTCCCGCCTCGGAACCTGCCTCCTTGCAGATGCCCCACATCATGGGACAGCGTGGGGTACACTTGCTCCCTTCTCTGCGCAGCCACAGCCCTCGTGTGAGGAGGGTCCCAGTTCCTTAGTTTGCATTTTCAGGTTGAACAGGTACAACTCTTTCAGCTGCTCCCGCATGGCAGGTGATTTGGGGCTGTTGTCAGGAGGGGCCAGTGCAGGAGGAAGTGAACCACACCCACTTGGACCAAGGTCACCCTGGGGTTCCTGCCCCGTTCTTGGCAGTCCTCCAAGTTCTACCTGACTTCACTCTTGACTTCACTCTTGACCTTCTTGCTCTTGAAACCCTCCTAAGCAGACATCACGTACTCCATGGACAGATTTCCCTACAGACCCCAACATGCAAGGCCCACCAACATGCAAGTTCCCCCAACATGCAAAGCCCAGGTGTTTTCTTATTTAACATATTTTTATTGATTTCAGAGCAGAAGGGAGAGGGAGAGAGAGAGAGAAGCATCAATGATGAGAGGGAATCATTGATTGGCTGCCTCCTGCACACCCCCTAGTGAGGATCGAGCCTGCAACCTGGGCATGTGCCCTTGGCCGGAATCAAACCTGGGACCCTTCAGTCCACAGGCCCACGCTCTATCCACTGAGTCAAGCTGGCTAGGGCTCCAGGTGTTTTCTTAATTCGCCAATTCAGTTATTTGAATAATTCGGCTTTCATCAATAGCCCTTGTTCATTTGCATTACAGACAATACCTTTATCCAAAATGCAAACTACTTGATTTTTTTCCAACAATTCTAAAATTTTTAATACTTAACTCAAAAAAAGCGCAATGCTTGAAGGAGCTGATTCCGCATGCTGTGTGTGTGTTGCTAGGAACCCAACGCTTTAGAACTGCTGCTCTTTGTGAACATAAGCTACCAGCTCATCGGGTGCTGGTGCGACTTTGCGATGTCTGTGGTGTTGCCCCACATTCCCTGCATCACTCAGTGCGCGGTGGCACTGCTGCGGTCACTCGGCTGAGCAGTCTCTCTTTCCTGCCCACTACACGGGAGTAAATCAGGCTCACGCATTGTGGTGGCGTGACTTTCAAAGTGGCTGCTCATGAAAATGACCCCTTAGTAGCCATTTCGTTGTTGAATGCATCTGCTGTTTTACTCCCAGGCACACACAATTCCACATGGTAGTTTATTCATTCGGGGGGCTGTGTGTAGCCAGTTTTTTTTAACGCGCCAATAAGTCTGTGTTACCTGACAATTGTGTGTGAGCCCCTTGATGGCAGGAGCCCAGGGTTAGCATCTGGATAGGCCACACATGTCTAGTCAAGGTCACATGTGGTCATTGGGCAGTGGATTAGCCCTTGGTGTGCAAGCATCACTCACAAGAGATTTTCCTGGTCTTCTGGGATCAAAGAGGCAGCAGGAAGCACGGACTAGTCAGGAGACAGCGCTGGAGCCAGGCAGAGGCCAGGAACAACGGGAGCTCAAGGGGAGGGTGGGCAGGGAGGAGCCAAACCGGCCCCATTGGGAGAGGCCCACAGAGGACACTCGGGGTCCGGAGAGTCATTCCGACCACCCTGAGGAGAGGACAGCGTGGAGGCCTGGGGCCAGAGTTCTGCAGGCTCCCTGAGGACGGCAGGCTCAGGGCAGGCCAGAGGCAGGCCCCAGGGAGGAGGACTGGTCCGGGAAGAGAAGGGAGAATGACCATGGAGAGGGGCCTGGGAAGCGGGCATCCGAGTGCCATTCCCACTGCATTTGTTCCTGACCATCACACCTGTCTGTCCCTGCACCTGGAGGCACCGGGTAGGGCCTCGGACAAACGCTCGCAATCAAATGTGGTTTCTGTCTCTTCTCTGAGCTCGCCTGCTCTCATTGGCTCCCGCTCAGCTCCTGCTCGCTCTCCTTTTCTGAGACGATGACAAAAATACAACTAATATGCAATTCAAGTCGTTATTGTCATGGATACCTAGCGCCAAGAAATGACTCCGCGAAATCCAGCAGCTGCATGGAAACAGTAGCATGAATGTGAGACAATGGCCTGATCGGATGACAGCGGAGAGAAGGGAGAGGGGAGATGAGGAGGGTAACGCGAGAGGCTGCCCGCAGAGTGAAGGACTGGGCTCCAGAGCCGGACACCAGCCTGGCATCTCTCTGAATGAATGTTAGTTCTAACCTCGAAAAGGCCCTGGAAGGCAGACACCACTATCTCCATTTCTAAAATAAGGAAACTGAGGCTAAAACAGGTGAAGTCATTTTCCCATGGTCACACAGCTCAGGGCCAAACCAGGGTTTAAGTGTGGGCTCCTCCGACTTCTTCCTGTAGCTTCGGGCTCCATCGCACCCGGTCCTTGCTGCTGCCCCTTTCCCTGAGGCTGATGAAGGTGCAGCTATAGGGCAGCCTATACGTTTACGAGTGGGCACTCCTGGCAGCCTCTGCAACCTGACTTCCTTGCCACAGCTCCTCCTCCCTGACTGGAACATCACAAACAGAACAGCACACACGAATAAAGCAGTTTTTAATATATATATACTAGAGGCCCGGTGCATGAAATCCATGCGTGAGGGGGGTCCCCTCAGCACAGCCTGCACCCTCTCCAATCCAGGACCCCTCAGGGACATCCCTCTCACAATCCTGGACTGCTGGCTCCTAATCGCTCACCTGCCTGCCTGCCTGGTTGCCCCTCACTGCCCCCCCTCCTGGCCTGATCACCCCTCACTGCCCCCTCCCTGCCAGCCAGGTCACCCCCAACTGCACCCCATCCTGCCGGCCTAGTCACCCCTCACTGCCTCCCCTGCCGGCCTGCTTGCCCCTAACTGCTCCCCTGCCAGCCTGGTTGCCCCTAACCTCTCCCGCCCACCGGCCTGGTCACCCCACGCAGCCTGCTGTTCAGTCGTTTGGTCGTCCCTCATTAACACCCCTGTCGGCCTGGTCATAGGCAGCCATCTTGTGAGGGCGTGAGGGTTAATTTGCATATTACCTCTTTATTGTATAGGATATATACTTATTGATTTCAGAGAGGAAGGGAAAGGGAGTTAGAGATAGAAGCATCAATGATGAGATAGAATCATTGATCGACTGCCTCCTGCATGCCCACACTGGGGATCGAGGGCACAACCTGGGCACGAACCCTGATCGGGAAGTGAATTGTGACCTCCTGGTTCATAGGTCATCACTCAACCACTGAGCCACACTGGCCAGGCTAAAGCAGTTTTTGATGAAAAACCATGTGAGTCTGGCAGCTCATGTAGTGGGTCCCGCCGACATGCCTGCTGCTTCCCTGGCTGGGTGTAATCCTTAGTTCTCTGTGGTCGCAGGAGAACCGTGCAGTCACTGCTCGGCCGCTGGCTACTGGCCTTCACAGGAAGGGCATGCACAGACCCTTCCTGGGGACCAGGAAACAGCAGCCCAGCTCCCCGCCTGGCAGCCCCGCTCTCGTCAGCTGCTGGGAATTGCCAAGTGCTGCTGAGACAACTGTGCTCGGTCCAGGAGGCTGTTGACTCACGGGGCCCCGTCTTTCCGGCCTCAGGAAGTACAAGTGATACTTGGCTGAAGTAGGTACCAAGAATCCTAAGAGGGTATTTGGCATCTCACTTTGAAGGTCTCCCATGGTCAGACAAGAACTGCCAAGTGCTGACATTGGATGTGGGAGATTAGGCTGCGATAAACCTCACCGCAGACCGGTTTGGTCTGGCCCACCTTCTGAGCTGCTCTGTGCGGAGGGGGCTGCCCTGGCATGCAGTCCGCCAGAGGTGCCAGGCGCTGGGGGTCCTGCTGGTCCTGCATGCTTGCTGCCTGTATTCCAAGTGGAGCGGCTTGCTTGCCTTCGGAGCCCATCTGTTCAGGGACCATTCATTCATTCATTTATTCATTCATTGAATAATAGACGGTGAGCACCTACTATGTGCTGGGCTCTGGTGGGAACGAAGAACACGATGCTAGGCAGACAAACACGCTTCTTACATGACAGCACCTCACAGTTGAGCACAAGGAAAGCAAGCAGCACAGAGCTGTGACGTCTGGCAGCGGGTGATTTGGAGAAAAGCACAGCCTGGCTCTGAGCGTGCGGAGCACGGAGCGGGTCTCGTCAGCAGAGGTGGGGTAGACATCCCGGGGAAATGGTGTTTGAGCTGAGATTTGGGGGGAATGAGCTACTTCACAGGCCCTTGGACGGAGAATGAATTATGAGCAGGGTTGGACAAGCGCCGGGCGTGTGCACATTGGCATCTAGGCAGGCAGCACAGAACTTGCTCGGATTTTGCTCTAAAAGTGGCAGCAAACTTCGGCAAAGAAAGGAGGGGCCCTGGCTGTGCGGGAGCAGCCTCAGCCACGTGACACCCCCATCTTTTCTCCACATCCCCCCCTCCGCCCCTGGTTGGGTTTCCCTCAGCCCATGATCCCTTTCCTTCGTTCGACCTACCGTGTCACCGCGCGGCCAGCTTTCTCCGGGGCCTGTGTCTCCTGCTGATGGAGCTGCTTCCCCAGTCTGCCATCCCCTCCCCACCGCCCCTCTCACGCTCACGTCCCAACCTCCTCCTTCTCCACATTGGCCCCATCTCCCCTCTCTCCTGTGCTGTTGGCTACACATCTTCTGTGGCTCCTAGGTCACAGCTGAGCCACAGGAGAAGAGACAAGAGCCATTCCGGGTCATGCAGCCCTGTGGTTCCAGGGGATCGGGGGAGGGGGAGACGGTGGGGGAGCTGCAGACACGCACTGTCATTCAACGTTGTTTCCTGCCACATACGAGCCAGGATGAGGTCTGTGCACATCCACCCTCCTGTCGGTTATCTTTACCTGGGAAATACCTGCTCTCGGAGGTTCTGATAAGAGAACTGTGGGTTTCTTCCTTTATTGAGTTTCACGCAGGCCGGGAGAGGCGTGACGCATACGCCGGAAGTGGATTTAACAGGAAAGTTCAGTTTTGTTTCCCTGGCAACATTAACTCGGCCTCCTCACAACGGGAGGCCCGCGTTTCTCCTTCCCCGCTCCAGGGCCAGCTGACGCGCTGAGCGCCGGGCCCGGGGCTGCATGGAGTTCTGTGGGGTTGGCGCTGGGGGCCTCCCTCCTGACTCCATCTCCCTCAAAGCCTTCGGTGGATGCTCATCCTATTTGCTGGGGGAAATGGGCAGTTTTGTGACGTCACACACCAGGGCGTGGTGTCAGCAGGGCAAGGTCACCGTGCAGCTGAGGAGGTGGGGGCTCAGGAACAACAGTGGCTGGAAGGTCAAGGTCAAAGCAGACAACGGTCCAGGAGTTGGGACAGTCAGGGCTGGAGCATGGGTGTGTGGGAACACAACCACATCACGTACACGACCACGTGTTCTGACCACTCACATCTGTTTTGGACATTTTATAAATACGAGTGTGAGTTTCACTAAGAGTCCTCAAAGGCACGGTGAACCCCAGTTCATCCATCTGAATAATTTGCATTTGGTAAAATTTGGTGCACTTTCTACGAGGTTTCATGGAGGTGTTTTACAATCCATTGTCCCAGGGACAGACTGCCAGGATTCAATCTTGGCTCTGCCACCTACTCACCGTGAGACCTGGGAAGCCGCCTGCTGTTCTGCCTCAGTCTTCTCATCTGCACAATGGTCGGGCAGCAGTTCAGGTGTGGAGAGATGGCTCAGTGAAGACATTGACATGGAGCACAAGGAACCGAGTCCTGAGCCTCGGGTGCGTGCTCCCAGGGTTAGATGTGGAACTGCCACCTGTTTGTTAGAGAGCGAGCTCACCAGACTTCCTGAGTCTTTGAGAAAATCTCATGAGAACTGACAAAATGGGATTCCCCAAAGCTAATGCCCTGAGAATGTGTTCCTATTTTGTAGCTGCACCTTTAACCAGGTGAACATGTGATAAATACCAGGAAGAGTCTGCAGTCAGTGCCACAGCCTCCCTCCTGCACGCTGCGTCCAGGTGCTCAGCGTCACCTCGCGTGGAGGGCGGAACCTCCCAGCATGGTTCGCACCTCATGGGATCCATTGAGTAAAAGTGGGGTGTGTGCGGGGCTTGGGACCCCTGAGGACAAGCAGGGACAGGAGGAGAAGAAGGAGGAAGAGGAGCAGGAGGAGCCAGGAGCCCCATGACCTTGGAGCTGCATATGACGGCACCCCACATTCCTCCTCCGTCCCCGCTCCTCACCAGGGCTGCTCATTCCCCGCAACGAGGCCCTGCGTGGGACGGAGCTGCTTTGCTCCGTGTCTGCAGGCCCTGAGTCTGCACTGTAACTGCTGAGTGTGCGGTTCCTCAGGTTCTGACGCTGCCCTGTGGCCACAGTGAGGACAGAGGTGGGCACGGCCCAGGCGAGCGCGGCCCAGGGGCGCGCCCCGCTGGGGTTCTGTTCTGTGTGGGGCAGGAGACGTGGAGAAAGATCTTTTCACCCTTAGGGCTAAGCTCAGAAAAAACAAAAAGGACTAAATCCCTGTGTTTATCTGTCTTTTGTAAACATTAACCTTGCAATTTTAGAAAATTAGAGGGCAGGGTATTCATTTAAGACAGTGCTACTGACTCAAGACCAGACAACCCATACCAGGCAGAAAAGAACAGTACCCCACATCTCTGTTGGATGGAGGGTAGGTGTTACTCTGTTGAAATCATGACTGTTGGGTTTCCCGCACCCCCCCCCTCGGCCCCTCCACAGTCTCATGTTCCCGGGGGATATGGGAGCGCGTGGGACATTCGGGTCAGACACGTGCTGCCTGTTCTTGGGGAGACATTCTGTGCTGAGGACAGACGCTTGAGAAGGCGCGCTCACCCCATGCCTGGGCGCCTGCCCTCTGCATCTCCCTGTCACATCTCCGCCTCACTCCCCAGTGACACGAACCAAGGTTCTCTGGTCGACCCTTGGCTGTGCTGATGCGTCCACCTGAGTGTGTTCCCTTCTTCTCATACCCTCACCTGCAGCGGGACTTTTGGGGAGCCCTGGCTCTCTCCTTGAGACGTTGGACGAGAACATGATCTTCCTTGAGACACTCAAGTCAGACAGTCCCTACACCCGTCCTCGGAACCTCCCGGGCATGGTTTGCACCTCATGGGATCCATTGAATAAAAGTGTGTGTGCGTGTGCGTGTGCGTGCATGCGTGTATGTATTTTATCCGTCTTCCCTATACATTTGACACATCACAGCAACATGCAGGATGTGTCACATTTGGACTTAGTCCCATTTGCTCCCCTGGTTCCTAGGACAGTTTGTACAGCTCCTGTGGGCACCACAGGAGGAGCAGGCCCTGGCTGCCTGCTCTCGGGCGCCGCAGGGGACACCTCCCTGAAGGCCTCCTTCCCCTCGCCCCTCTGAGCCCCAGCCTCCCGCTTTCTCTTCTTGGTGTGGCCCTGGTCACGCAGGGCGTCCCTGAGCCTCAAAGTGGGTTTCTAAATCCCAGCTGGGAGGAACCCACCATCCAGAAAGCACGAGGCCGAGGTAACCCCCCGCCCCCATCCACACGACCAACTAAAGACCCGAGGCTCCTCCCAGCGTCCCTCTCTCCCCCACCCCGCAGAGCCAGGCGCTGCCAGGACCTGGGCAGGAGCCGAGGAGGCACAAACTGGGACAGCTCAGTCCAGGGTCCGGCGTCACCTCAGCCCTTCAGAGCTTTCCCGTGTCGGGTTCACATTTTGTGAGGGTTCCTGGCAGTAAGTCCAAGTCCTTATATCCTTTTCCCTGATGTCATTAGTAGACACGGGCTTACCCAGGCCTGACTTCTTCATGTAAAAGGTCAACTTTGTGACATGCAAATCCCAATGTACTATGGATGGCCAGTAATGGTGAGGCAGCCCCAGCCGACTAGGTGAATAGTTAATGGCATTATGTGATGGTTGCCTAACGGAGGCTAATGTGTTGCCTTGCTCTTTGCTTGTCCCTGTTACCCATGAAGTCTCTGTGGGATGGAAGTTCTACAGCTAATGTGTGGCCTCATTTCTGGGTTTGTAGCAGCCGGTGACGTGAGAGTCAAGGACACAGAGAAACCTTATCAGTCAGTGTGTATTTGTTCCTCTCTGCTAACCCTGACTTCCAGGGGCCCTTTTCAGTCATCGTGAGGGAAGGAAGAGAAAGGCGTGTGGGTTTTTGTTTTTCTTTTTCTTTTTTTAAAATGTATTTTATTGATTTTTTTACAGAGAGGCAGGGAGAGGGATAGAAAGTTAGAAACATGGATGAAAGAGAAACATCGATCAGCTGCCTCCTGCACACTACCCGCTGGGGATGTGCCCGCAACCAAGGCATATGCCCTTGACCGGAATCGAATGTGGAACCCTTCAGTCCGCAGGCCGACGCTCTATCCACTGAGTCAAACCGGTTGGGGCAGGTTTTTGTTTTTCTTGTTTCTCTCTAAGTGCAGAGTGTTAATCACTGCGCAGGATGCTGCGTCCCCGGGGACCTCCACGTGGACTCAAAGCATTGGCTGCTGTGTGCAGAGCGACACGCAAGGCTGTCCAACCAGGAGGTGGTGTGAAGCAGCCTCCTCGTGGTCTCCAGGGTGGCCAGGATGAAGACAGTGACAACACTAACGTTATTGACACGTCCTGTCCTCTGTTTCACAGGCATTCTCTCATCTAGGCTGTGAACTAGCATTGCTCTGGAATATTACGATCCCCATTTTACAGATGGAGAGACTGAGACTCATACTGGTTAGGTGACTTGTCCGAGCTCACACAGCTGATGCATGTCAAAGCTGGGATTTGAAGCCCAGTCTGCCTGAGTCCAACACCCTGGCTCTCCATAAGGCTACACTCTGGGACCGGGGTCATGTTGAGGTCCTTCCTCACTGCCAGGGTCCGGAATAACCGAGGGCTGGCATTGAGTCCTCAGGAGCAGATGAGAGACTAGAAGATCCGTATTTACTCAAAACATACAATAAGAACAAACATTTGCACAAAAAGATGTAACACTGTTACTTTAAGAAGGAAGCGCCCTGCCCTGGTTGGTGCTGCTCAATGGTTAGAGTGTCCACCTGTGCACCAAAGGGTCCCAGCTTCAATTCCCGGTCAAGGGCATGCACCTGGGTTGCAGGTTTGATCCCCTGCCCTAGTTGGGCACATTCAGGAGGCAACCAGTCGATGTGTCTCTCACATTGATGTTTCTCTCTTTCTCACACTCTCCGCCCCCCTCCCTCCCTCCCTTCCACTCTCTTTAAAAATCCATGGAAAAAGTATCCTGAGGAAAGATTAGCAAAAAAGCAGGAAGCTCCCTGGTAAGACACAAAATATCAATTGTTGTAAAGATTCACATCACACTTTTTTTTAAGCACATGAAGGAAAACATGCCTGGATTGCAGTGTTGGCCTAAGAAGCAGTTTCGTGAGATCTGCGTTCTGAAGCCATCTCAAAATTGCTGCTGCATTTATAGGAAATGTTTGGGTTTACTGTGATAATTCAGCTAAATCGCCCCGACGTTCTTCTCGGGTTTCTGTGTATAGTGCTATCATGTGGACTTGCTGGGATGTTTATCTGTATCTTATAACCATTGCAATATGTTTCTTCTCTTCTTTAAACAAAGACCTGCCTTGTGATGCTTATCACCCTGGGACCTTGGTTTTACCCTGTTAAGGACTTGCTGTGTTCTGTCTGTGACACTGTCATTCTAGGAGCCCGTTGCCTGGATCTCACCTCTGTCACTGGGCCACTTACATATTCAGATTCAGGTTCAAAAGATGGTCATGGAGCCCTACTGTGTGCTTCTCTTTATGTCACCTTTCTCATCCTCACAAAATCCCTCTTTTGCAATTGGGGTTTGACTGGTGGGAACTGAGGCTGGGAGAGAGCGGTGACCTGCACGAAGTGACCTCGGCTGCTGCGATCCACCTCAGATCTCGCCACCGCGCCAGGACGGGCGCTTCTTGTCACATCCGAGCCTTTCCGGGTTTCCCAGTAGAAGCCTCTCTTCTCCCCTCTAAACAAGTCAGTGACTGGCTTATGGGATCCTGAAACAACGATTCCGTGCATCGGAATCAGATTTTGCCTTGTTGACATTTACAGCGTTTGTCTCCAACGGGACAGGGGCCGTCATACTCAATGTTGGGGGTTGGTCGTTGTGAGCAGATGCTCGGGTTTCTCCGGAGAAGGAATCTGGGGTGGAAGGCTTCACCCAGGCCCAGGTCCCCGATCCCTCCGAGCCCCATCATTATCCCTCTGAGTAATTGCTCCGTGCTCTTTGGTGGAGAAAAACAACAGCCAAATTGAAATGAGCTATTTGTGCAAATGATGGTGGCGTTTCTAAAAAGGTTTATTTTTAACTTTTATTGTTTGGAAGGAACTTTTATTGTTTGGAAAGAACTGGAGCCCACGTTCAACTGAACTGCAAATCTACCCAACCAGAAATAGTGAAATCTTGTCAAAATCCTGCCCTTTCTCTCTCCTTTTCAGGGTGCAAAGTGCTGTTGGCGCTGCCCCCACAAAGGGTGCCAGAGGGCCCGAGGCCAGGGTCAGGCAGGCCCCCACAGGGGCAGGGAGGCGGCCAGCAGTGCTGGGGACCTTCTTTGAATCCTGGGGCCATTTCAGATGCTATTTGGCAAACAATACAATAGAATGTGCAAATGAACTGCACTTTCTCCTCTTTTATAAGAGTTGCTGGGCAACTGCTTTCCCTTTTGCACATAAACTTGACGTCCGTGCAGTCTTAGCGAGGGTGCTTGACGAATGAATGGCACATGTGGCCGCAGCCAGGTTTGTGAATTGGATTCCTCCACGGGCCACTCAGCATGCTCCTTCCTGTGCTCCTTGCATTTCCGACCTCGCAAATGAGGGGCCTTGATCGCCGGGCCGCTGAGAGCCTGCTGGTGGGCCCCTGTCGTGCGCTCTCTCCCTGGAGAGCAGCGCAATTTCTCCGCCGCCCGATGGAGGCCTCTCTTTGAGCAGGAAGAGCACGTACCTTCAGAAGCAACTTGTTGCCACCTGAGTCTCTGCGAGGTGCCCTGGAGTGTCATCAACTGAAACATAATGTCCCTCATGTCCGATGCCCACAACCTGAGTTGGTAATTGTACTAGTGACCTTGATATTGCACTGACCACATGGGCCGCCTTTATTATTCATGAAACCCTGTGTGGGGAGGGATTTTGGCTGTAAGAACCAGGCACTGCTTGGCCATGGAAGGGCCTTGGGATGAATTTTGGCCCCACCTCTTCCTTAGTGATGAAACCTTGGGCAAGTCCCATACGTTTCTTAAGGCCTCATCCTCGTGACCTAGAGAATGAGCCACGTACCCAGTCCTGCCTCATAAGCCTGTTTTAAAGACAAAACAAGATAGTCCATGTAAAAGCACTCAGCACAGTGCCTTATCCTATCTAATGAAAGAGTAATATGCAAATTGACCATCACTCCAACACACAAGATGGCCACCAGCATGTGGTCAAAGATGGCCGCCCCCATGTGAACACAATATGGCCACCACAAGATGGCTGGCAGGGGAGAGCAATTGTGGGTGATCAGGCTAGCATGGGAGGGCAGTTGGAAGGGACCAGGCCTGCAAGGGAGGACAGTTGGGGGCAATCAGGCCTGTAGGGGTGGCCAGTTAGGGGTGACCTGGCCAGCAGAGGGGGTCAGTTGGGTGGGACCAGGCCTGCAGGGGAGGGCAGTTAGGGGTGACCAGGCCTGCAGGGGAGTGGTTAGGAGGTGATCAGGCTGGCAGGCAGAAGCAGTTAGGGGCAATCAGGGAGGCAAGCAGGTGATCGGTTGGGAGCTAGCAGTCCTGCATTGTGAGAGGGATGTCCAACTGCCGGATGGGATCGGGCCTAAATGGGCAGTCAGACATCCCTTGAGGGGTCCCAAATTGGAGAGGGTGCAGGCTGGGCTGAGGGACACACACTCCCCCATGCACAAATTTCTTGCACCGGGCCTCTAGTAAATAATAAACATGCAAGTACATGTAAATGATGCCAAATATGTTCACTTCTATCCTGTGGAAGGGAAAGTGAGATGTGGAGATGAAATGCTGTATAAATTGACTGTTTGGTGCTGCACTGGACTAATGAAATGTCAAACAGTCCCATATAAAGGGTAATGCTCTGTGTGCGGAGAGGACCAAACCCCCTGGCCACACAGCATAGTTAATGAGGCAGGGATGGCAAAGAAGAGCTGGGATAGTCCATTTTCATATTTTAAAACTTTTTGGCAAGGACCACTGCTGCAAGCAGTGTCAGGGTTTTCTTTGGCATCAGAACAGATCTGAAGATGCCTCGGTTCCCGACGGATCTCTCTGACTGACCCGAGGCCCATGGTCAGTCACTCGCTGGCTCTGAACCAGTTTCCCACTGAAAACAGGGGTAAGGGCACCGAGCTGGACAGTGCCTAGGGGACCATGTCCTAACCACAGAATGCTTTAAAAGAGGAGCCGGAATTGTTACTATTTTCTGCTGCTAAAGAGTCCAAAGACAAAGGAGGTACCGAATGCCTTGAATGTAGTCCACAGAGAGGCACTGAAGGCCAGTGTGGACCAGCCCTCCTTGCTCCAGATCCATCCTGTGATCGCTGCTGGACCCAGGACACCAGATGAAGGGGGCGTGTCTAGTGATGCCCCTGCCCTCACTGGCCATGGCCCACTGGCTCACTCAGGTTGAGGAAAGCCTCATCCCTCCCTTTGGACATGGTCTTTTTTTCAGGGAAGGAATCTCTCTCCTTAGGAACCAGAATTCATTTCTTTTTTTTTTTTAAATATATTTTATTGATTTTTTACAGAGAGGAAGGGAGAGGTATAGAGAGTTAGAAACATCGATGAGAGAGAAACATGGATCAGCTGCCTCCTGTACACCCTCTACTGGGGATGTGCCTGCAACCAAGGTACATGCCCTTGACCAGAATAGAACCTGGGACCTTTCAGTCCGCAGGCCGACGCTCTATCCACCGAGCCAAAACGGTTAGGGCCAGAATCTATTTCTTATATGGAAGTGTACAGATCTCGTTGGGAAAAAAATCTATTTGCAAAGAAAGTCTTACAGAGAAAACACTGAATGAGATGCTTTCGTCCTGCAGGTTCGTTCATGAAAACAGCTGCCCTCGGACAGGCCGGGGGTGCGGGCCCTCAGGGTACGTGCTTGTGACTGCGAGTGAAGCTAAGTGTCCGTCAACTGAGGCTGGAAAGATTGTCCATCCACGGTTAGACCTTTGCTACGCTGAAAACGAGAAACGTGAGGCCTGCAGCATGTCAACCTCCCGTTCACAGCCAGTTTCCTCTCTCACCACGCCCCAGGTCTCAGTTTGTGGGTGTTTTCTCTTAGTTCTATGACATTCTTTTCCTTTCAGTCTTTGTGTGCGCACACCGCAGGGCCGGTGCACGTGCCACTTCCACGTCTTGAACAGTCTCTCTGCCCCATCATTCATGTCACTGTAGCCTGCTCCAGAGTGACCGATATTCTAACCCTTGTCATTTATCCGTCCATCTGTCCCCATCACCAGATTGTAAGCCTAGAGAAGGACCGCCCAACCCTGCATGTTCTTCATTATATTCCCGCCGGCTCATTTTAAGTGCTTGATAATTATTTGCAGAATGAAAAAGTAAATAAAGCCATGCCATCACTTCAGTTTGTAATATTTAATCTCATGGACGTTTTCATGACCTGCAAGGGCATAGGGTCCTGTGTAGAACCTGGGGCCAACAATAAGACAAAACAACTACGTTTCCTACTGAAATCTGCACGAAGACCCAGCCTAGGCAAGGCCGCCTTTGTTGTTCAGCAAAGCAGCGCCTCAGCGACAGCGTGAGACGCGAGGAAACTGGGAGTCGGCACCTCCGGGAGAAGAGGCTCGCCTTTGCGAAGCGCCTTGCTGCGTGAGCGGAGTGGAGGTCTCGCATCGGGAGAGCTAACTGTGAGGATGGCTTTCCATATGCGGGGTCCTGTTGGTTGAGGAAGATCAAGAATAAAAGGGCCAGCCCTAGCTGGTTTGGCTCAGTGGATAGAGCATCGACCTGCAGTCTGAAGGGTCCTGGGCTCAATTCTGGTCAAGGGCACATACCTTGGCTGCAGGCTCCCAGGCCTGGTCGGGGGCATGTGGGAGGCAACCAATCGATGTTCCTCTCTCCCTCTCCTTCTCCCTCTCCCTCTCCTTTACACACTCTCTCTAAAAATCAATGGGAAAAATATCCTTGGGTGCGGATTAAAAAAAAAAAAAGAACAAAAGGACCAAACTGAAGACAGCTAAAGGTCTTAGGAAGAACGCATCCTAATGCAGCATTAAAAGCTGTTTGTAATTCCAAAGTGTGGTCAGTTGTTTCTAAAGATGGTCATCATCCCCTCCTTCCCCCTCTGAATGTATGTGCCATTTCCCCAGGGCATCAAGTCAGATTCCCTCCCCACTGAACCCGGCTGGTCTCCGGTTCTTACTTGACCAACAGAATGAGGTTGAAATGAGATTATAGCATCACCAACTCATAACAAGTCTTGCAGCTTGCACACTGCCTCAGGACCTGATCTTCAAGGATCTAAATCTAGCCAGCGTTTGCCAGTGGCTCAATCTGGATAACCCATTACCATTATTTTCAAGGGAAAATGGTAAGAGTCAAAGATACGATTTTATAAAGCTCTTAAGTATTTTCAAAAAAGTGCCACTTTCACGACCTCACAAGTATTAATATCTTAGAATGCCTTATTCTCCATGAGCCATATCCCTCTTCTATTCTCCTTTGGGTGCTAGTGTGACTTTAGAAAGATCATGGTCAAGGTCAAAACTGGTGATGAATCTTGCCAACAACATATACTAGCTGTGTGGCATTTATTTATTTTTTAAAATATGTTTTTATTTATTTGTTTTTTGGTTAATCCTCAGCTGAGGATATTTTCCATTGATGTTTAGAGAGAGTGGAAGGGAGAGGGAGAGACAGAGAGGAACATCAATGTGAGAGAGACACATCAATTGGTTGCCTCCTGCGCATACCCCAACTAGGACCCTGGGGAACCTGCAACTGAGGCACGTGCCCTTGACCGGAATTGAACCCAGGACCCTTCAGTCTGCAGGCCAATCCCTATCCACTGAGCCAAACTGGCTAGGACAGCTGTGTGGCATTTAGAAACTTACTTAACCTTTCTGAGTTGCCATTTCCTGCATGTGAAATAGGGATAAAGCCTATTTCCCAGCGTTCGAGGAGGAAACGAAGTCCTGTGGATAAGGGATATGACCCAGAACAGGCGCTCAGGTTTCCTCTGCCTGGCTCTCTGCGTCGCCCCGGCTTCTCCTGGCTCTGCCTTCCTGTGCCGACTTCTTCCAGGCACTTGGCAGCTGACCTTTTGTGTTTCTCTCAGTCCCACTTGTCCATCTCCCGCCTGCCACAGCCTCGCCACACTCCTGAGAGCACTTCGCTTTCCCAGGATCCTGACTTCCACTAATCAATGAGAACAATCCTAGAGAAAAGGAGTGGGAAGGGACACTCTTTTAAGCTGGATGTTTTTAGGAATGGCAGCTGAAGACAGGGCAGAGAGCGATCAGAGAGTAGAAAACCAAGAGAACAAACAGGACCAGGATGGGGAAGACATGGTGACCATCAACCAGAGCGGGCAAGTCCAGCCACGCTCTGCCGGCCACGCTCTGCCAAGCCGAGTGACATCTGGTTACAGCTTCTTTGGACTCTTACTACCTTTCTAAATGTCCTTTGAATGGGAGGAGCAAAATCAAATCTTTTAATAACGCAATCTCTCTGATGGTTTGCCACATGACCTTTCTATTTTTCCATCAAAGTGTGAGCTGTAGCTTGAATTTCCCCCACGTGCCTGACTCCTTTGATATTGTATCTCCGGCTAGTTCCCCACTTCCACTTCCTGAGGAAGGCAGCAGACTGCGTCCAGTGAGCGTGCGCCCTGGGGCTGGGCAGCACAGCTGCCCCAAGAATCAGGAAGGCGAGGTTGGGTCTTTAGAGTTCTAAATGCTGAAATCCTCAGGATGGCCAAACCTCAGGGTCTCCTTCGTCTTTTCCTGCTGATGGGTAGACACTTGGTCTGTGCGAAGGTCTAGGCAACTCTGCACAGCTGTGTAAACACCAGTTCATAACATAGACAGCAAGGCCCTCAGAACAAGTCATTCACAGGAGAAACATACATGGTCAGGGCACCGTAGTGGAGGTTCTGCCTCCTAAAACAAGGTATCCATTCAAAGCAGCAGGAGGGGCCATAGGCACTGGTTCGGCACTAAAACAGCGTAGCAGAGTGATCATCGTGGTGTGAACGCAAGGGATGAACCCACGTGGCAATGCTGGTTTCTATGGGCAATGTTTTCACACCTGTCCGAATGCCTCCTATCTGGCCCTCCTCCTACCCATAGACACACATCATGTCCAACTGGGGAAATAAAAAGGGGAGTGATCTACTGTAATGTGTGTTTAAAAATTATAAATGAAATGTTAAATATATACATAGAGAGGACAATGTGAGTATTCCTCCTGGGAACCCCCACCTTAGAATCCATCCCTAGATTCAGTAGTTAATATTTCCCCCTCACCCTTCCCTTCCTTCCTCCTTTCCTTCCTCCCTTCCTTCCTCCCTTCCTTCCTCCCTTTCTTCTACCCCTCCTTCTTCCCCTCCTTCCTCCCCTCCTTCCTCCCCTCCTTCCACCCAAACAAAGTCCAACCATTACATTTGATTGTCATGCCTGTTAAGACTCTGAACTTGCAACAGGCCTGCTCTGCCTTCCCCTTTTTTCTGGTCCTTGAATGCTGAATAAACTGGGTTAGTTGTCCTATAAATTGTACCAAATTCTGAATTTGTCTGTTCTCCGACTACCTGGCAAACTAAAGGTTAGACCTAAATCTTGATTAAATGCAGGTTTAACATGTGTGTCTCAGTGCATTACATCATTCAGAAAGTACATCGTGTCTGGGTTTCTCATCCGAGACGTGCCCAGTGGACCAGCGGGTTCACGGGGGGAGGGGGATCCTCCCATTGCCAGGTCCCTGCCACCCTTCTGCTAATGGCTTTTGCACCTGCTGGTGTTCACTGCCTGAATCAATTATTCCATTAGTGGTTGGAAATGGTGATGTTCCCATTCTATCAATCCTTGTACAGTTAATAACTGCAGTTCTCTACAGAAAACATTGTCCTCATTGGCGACAGCTTTTCTGTTTTTTTCTGAAATGTGGTCATACAGGATGACAGATAAGATCAACGCCCGTCCCCAATCTTGTCCTAATCTTGTTCACACCAAGGTTAGAAGCAATGATGTTCATGCTCACATGGTGGTCTCTAAGTCACATGCCACACTGACAGGAACCAGGGCTTCATGGAGAAAGGGGGCAGAAGGATTGAGCGGGGAGAGAGAGAGAGAGAGAGAACACTCATGGACATGGACAACAGTGTGGTGATTGTGGGGATGGAGGGGGATGGGTGGAGGTGGTCGAGTTCATAGAGGGGATAAAAGGTGATGGAAAAAATAAAATAATAAAATAAAATTTTTAAAAGGGCTGATTCCAAGTCTGAGGCTAGAAATAAGCAAGATGATAATGACCCTTGTAGTGCCAGTAAGCAAAGAATCTCTCAAAAGGTTAATAAATAAAAATGGAGCTGTGTCATAAGATCCCCTGGGTGCAAGCTGGGCAATCTGAGCATCAAACCCCAGAGTCACTGCGATAGACGGGCTCACGTGAATGTCCTTGTAAAGCCCATGAGTTCGTAACGATACAGACAAAACCAGGAACAGGTGGAGGACCACAGAGCCACCCTCTGAAGCAAAAGCAAGCCCATTGGTTGCCACTGCAGGAAAGCAGGACACCAGCCCTGACTGTGAAACTAGTAAATTAAAGAGAAAGACTGATTGTGCTTTGAAAAGACCAGTGTGGATACTGGGTGAAGAGAAGGCTGGAGAGGACAAGAGTGGAAGTCGGGAAATTTGCACTGAAATCCGGGGACTGTGCAAATGGCCATGAACGTATAGAAGAAAGAGCTGGTCCCTGGCCCTGGAGCTCACACACTGAGTGGTGGCCTGTGGTGACCAGGCAACTGCCACTCAGGGGGACATGGACATGGAGAATGACAAGGGCAAGCAAGGTGCCTCCGGAAGAGCAGGAAGGGAGGGTATCGAGCTACCCTGGGAGCGCTAATCCCAGGGAGAGGGGGGCCAAGCGGAGTCTCACGGTTGAGACAGAAATAAAAGATTACCCTCCCTACCCCACACTGACGCCAGAGCCAGGGGAGCCTGACGGGCCCGAGCCCGCAGAGGGGAGCACTGACCCGGGACCAGGATAGGATAGCCTGTCCCAGGAGGAGGAAGGACCCTGAGCCCACAGGGAAGGGACGGGGCGAGAGGCTGAAATCTGGCCCCGCCTAGCCACAGAGAGGATGGGGCTCAGGCCCCTTTTGTGTCATTCTCATCTCTGTTATATGGTCATTACCTGTAACAGGGAAAGAGGTGCTAGCTGGGCGAGGTGAACGGAGGACTCTGAGAAAAGACAGGGGCGGGGGCCAGACCACAGCTGTGTTGTGTGGAAGGTGAGCCATGCCTTGTTGCTGAGCTACCTCCCAGGGAAATAGGTGCCGTGTGGAACAGCGCAGATGCGCCAGGCGGGGCTGTGTCCAAATCCTCACACCAGAGAAGACTTCAGCCCTGAGGCCTGAGACACTCTGAGAGGGACCAGCCAGCAGGGGATGGGGCCTGAGGTCACACATACACACACACACACACACACACACACACACACACACACACAGAAGGACAAGCCAGTGAAGTCTCACGAGTTGAGACACACACACAGAGGGACCAGCCAGCAGGGCATTGGAGGCCTGAGGACTCACACACACACACACACACACACACACACACATACATACATACATACACACACACACACACACGGACCAGCCAGCAGGGGATGGAGACAGACTTAGGCTGTGGGGGTCAGAGGGATGGTCTCTGGGGAAACCCCCACAGAACCCTCTTATTTTCTATAACAGTTTGTATAAAATTGACTTTATTTCTTCAATAAAGGTTTGGTGGAATTATACCATGAAATCATCTGTGCCTGGAGTTTTCTTCGGGGAAGGATTTTAGATTATAAATTCATTTCATTCACAGGTAAAAAGCTATTTGTATTTTTCCCTTCAGTATGCTAGGGAGTGCTTTTTTCAAAGAGCTTTTTTCCATTTTACCTAAGTAATTGTCTTTCTTGGCATAGAGCTGTTTATATTTTCTTACTAGAGGCCCAGTACACAAAATTCGTGCACTGGGGCAGGGGGGCATGTCCCTCAACCTGGCCTGCACCCTCTCCAATCCAGGACCCCTCAGGGGATGTCCAACTGCCAGTTTAAGCCCGATCCCAGGTATCAGGCCTAAATTGGCAGTGAGATATCCCTCTCACAATCCAGGACCACTGGCTCCTAACTGCTCACATGCCTGCCTGCCTGCCTAATTGCCTCTAACTGCCCCCCTGCCAGCCTGATCACCCCTAACTACCTCTGCCTGCTTGTCTGGTCACCCCCAACTGCCCCCTTCTGCTGGCCTGGTTCCCCCCCAACTGCCCTCCCCTTCTGGCCTGGTCGCCCCCAACTGTACCACTGCTGGCCTGATCACCTCACGCAGCCTGCTATTTGGTCATTACTGTTACTGTGATTGTGTCCCAGAAAATTACATATTCCTCTATTATTAGTATAGACTAGAGGCCCAGTGCACAAAATTCGTGCATGGGGGCGGGGGGGGGTGTCCCTCAGCCCAGCCTGCACCCTCTCCAATCTGGAACCCCTCGAGGGATGTCCAACTGCCGGTGGGATTGGGCCTAAAGGGCAGTCAGACATTCCTCTCACAATCCAGGACTGCTGGCTCACAATCGCTCGCCTGCCTGCCTGTCTGATTGCCCCCTAACTACTCTCCTGCCAGAGTGATTGATGTCTAACTGCTCCCCTGCTGGCCTGATTGCCCCTAACTGCCTTTCCCTGCCGTCCTGGTTACCCCTAACTGCCCTTCACTGTCAGCCTGGTCGGCCCTAACTGTCCTCCCCTGCAGGCCTGGCCCCCCCAGCTGCACTCTCCTGCAGGCCTGGTCGCCTCACCCAGCCTGCTGTTCAGTCGTTTGGTCATCCCTCACTAACCCCCCTGCCAGCCTGGTCACCCCACACAGCCTGCTAGTCTGCTGTTTGGTTGTTACTGTTACTGTGATGGCATCCCAGACAATTTGCATATCCCTCTATTATTAGTATAGATTGTTATTGTGGTGTCTGTGGGAACTGTAGTGATGTTTCTCTCTTGTTGCTGACATTGTCAGGTGGGGTCTGTTTCCTGATCAGTAAGGCAAGGGGTTTATCAGTTTGTTGGTTTTTTCTATTTTCCTATTTTTTATTATTTTCTCTTCATTATTATTTCATTCCTTCTACTTACTTTGGGTTTATTTTGCATTATTTTAATCAGAAAAATCAATAAACAGAAAATAAATGCAACATCCAAGACACACTAACCTCTCTCTTTCTCAGGTATTGAAGGACAAAGTTTCAGTAAATAGAAGGGTAGAGACTCCCAGTTTCCAGGGACAACTAGCAGTCCAAGTAAATCAGGTGAGTCACTGCTTGCTTTTCTACAGAAAAAAATGCTGGAGAGGCCTTGGCACGTGCAGCTCAGTTGGCTGGGCCTCATCCTGGGCACCAAAAGGTCATTGGTTCGATTCCTGATTAGGGCACATGCCCGGGTTGTGGGTTTGATCTCTAGTCGGAGGAGCATCTCACATGGGTGTTTCTCTCTCTCTCCTTCTCCCTTCCTCTCTCCAAAATATAATAGCATTTCTTTAAAATGTTAGAGAAGCACTGCCCTGGGACCAGGGGCCAAGAAACGAATTTCCTTTCCTTTCTCCTGTCAGTTCGAAGACGGCACGTGCTCAGTAAGTGCTCTGCGTTGCTCAGTGTAGAAACAAGGAATGGCAGGGATCATCTCCATTGCTCACCTCCCAGGAACATCCTGACCAAAACCGCTGAGCAAATAACAAATGTCCTTGCCAATACAGCTGTGAGGTGTAACTGCCGATACGCTCACTAAGCATTCATCCAGAGCATCAACAAACTGACGTGAGAGTCTCCCATTTACCTAACAATCATTATGCTTCGTGATCGAGATGCTGTTGTCATTGTCATCGAAAGCAACAGATGTTTACAGAATGTCTGCCTGTGCCACACCGGGTCAGCAAAGAGCCCCCAGCTGCCAAGCGTTCCCACATTCACCGGGGAGTCCGGGTGCACATACAATTAAGTGGTCCAGCCTGGCCAGCGTGGCTCTATGTTTGAGCGTGGCTCCATGGTTGAGTGCCAACCTGTGAACCAGGAGGTCACTGTTCAGTTCCCAGTCAGGGCACACGCCTGGCTTATGGGCTCGAATCTCATTGTGGGGCGTGCAGGAGGCAGTCGATCAATGATTCTCTCTCATCATGGACGTTTCTCTCTCTCCTTTCTTTCCTGAAATCAATAAAAATATATTTTTAAAAAATTAAGGGGTCCGGGTTGTCAAAATCTGAGTGCCGGGTGAGCCTCCAGAACTTTGGGGATTCAGAGGGTCACAGAGCACAAGGGAACAATCACAGATCAGGGCTGGAGGGGAATGCTGCACAGCGGGGACAAAACGTGTTCATACCTGAAGCAAGAAGAAAGGGAAGAAGCACCTCTGTGTGCAGAGGGCCGGAGGCAGCGAGCACGCAGAGGGCCGGAGGCAGCGAGCACGCAGAGGGCCGGAGAGAGCGAGCACGCAGAGGGCCGGAGGCAGCGAGCACGCAGAGGGCCGGAGGGAGCGAGCACGCAGAGGGCCGGAGGGAGCGAGCACGCAGAGGGCCGGAGGGAGCGAGCACGCAGAGGGCCGGAGGGAGCGAGCACGCAGAGGGCCGGAGGGAGCGAGCACGCAGAGGGCCGAAGGGAGTGAGCACACAGAGGGCCGGAGGGAGCGAGCACGCAGAGGGCCAGAGGGAGCGAGCACTCAGAGGGCCGGAGGGAGCGAGCACGCAGAGGGCTGAAGGGAGTGAGCACTCAGAGGCAAGGATGCTTTCAATGAACTTCCAACTTCCACAGCACAGTTGCACTTTGCGAAACGTGTACAGGAAAGCAATGGGAGCACAGCCCCATCATCCAGCCAGACCTGGGTAAACAACCTACAGCAAGCATGTCAAACTCACAGCCCGCGGGCCACATGCAGCCCACAATGAATATTTTTGCGGCCCAGCCAATATAACAGTATGTAAGAAATGTTTTAATAAAATTTTTGTAACTTAAATTTTACAATAGCCTGTTAGACATAATCCTAACTAATAAAAGAGCAATATGCAAATTGACCATACCTCCACTACTCCCACAAGCCACACCCACCAGCCAATCAGGAGCGAGTATGAAAATTAACCCAACCAAGATAGCTGCGTCCATGGAGAGAGGAGAAGGCTTGGGTTTCCTCAGCAATGGAGGAAGCCAAGCTTTCTGCCTGCCCAGGTGGGCTCAGGCCTCTGCTCAAGGCTACAAAGTTTCAATTATAGAAGATAAACAAATCCCAACAAAAACAGCAGCAACGGAGCTGGAGAGAGCAGGAGGCTTGAGTTGCCCCCGGCGATGGTGGAAGCCAAGCTTTCCGCCTGCTCTAGCCTGCCTTGGCCTCCACTCAAGGCTACAAAGTTTCAATTATAGAAGATAAATAAATCCCAACAAAAATGGCTGTGGCCACAGAGCGAGCAGGAGGCTTGGCTCTGCTCAAGGCTACAAAGTTTCAATGATAGAAGATAAATAAATCCCAGATCTCAGGGCCTCTGCTTGGGTCGGTCGCGGCGGGGAGGGGGATGGGGGGGAGGAGGGCATGGCCAGCTTGCAAACCACCACAGGCCCCTCGCCCAGGCCACCCCACGCCCCAAGGGAACCCCCACTCTGATCCAGGACACCCTTCAGGGCAAACCAGCTGGCCCCCACCTGTGCACCAGGTCTCTATCCTATTAATAAAAGAATAATATGCAAATTGGCCATCACTCCAACACACAAGATGGCTGCCCTCATGCGGTCAAAGATGACTGCCCCCATGTGGACACAAGATGGCCAGCAGGGGAGGGCAGTTGGGAGGGGCCAAGCCTGCAAGGGAGGGCAGTTGGGAGTGATCAAGCCTGCAGGGGAAGACAGTTAGGGGTGACCAGGCTGGCAGAGGAGGGAAGTTGGGGGCAATCGGGTCTGCAGGGAAGGGCAGTTGGGGGGAACCAGGCCTGCAGGGGAAGATAGTTAAGGGTGACCAGGCCTGCAGGGGACAATCAAGAAGGCTGTTAGAGGTGACCAGGCTTGCAGGGGAGGGCAGTTAGGGGCAAACAGGCTGGCAGGGGAGTGGTTAGGGGGTGATCAGGCTGGCAGGCAGAAGTGATTAGGGGCAATCAGGAAGGTAGGCAGGCGAGCAGTTGGGAGCCAGCAGTCCTGGATTGTGAGAGAGATGTCTTACCTGGTAGGACTGGGCCTAAATGGGCAGTTGGACATACCTCGAAGGGTCCCAGATTGGAGAGGGTGCAGGCTGGGCTGAAGGACACACACCCCCATGCACGAATTTCATGCACCGGGCCTCTAGTTATTAATAACGAACTACAATGTTCGCTAATGACTGATTACTATAATTGTGTTGCATTCGTTTCCCTTACGCACCTTTGTTCTCCACTAATACACCATTTCTCTCCACTAATACCAGCAGCGAATATTTTAGCAGCCAATTGCCACGTCATTAGTCTTGGACTGACTTGTTTGGTGTGCGCAACAGGAAATATTTCACTTTCGGAGAACAAGAAAAATAGGTTTATTTGTGTTGCCCTTATTAATTTGTGCAGTTATTCAGTGACTGGTAAGTTAATGCTCAAGAAACAATATTAATTTTTATTAAAATGTTCTATTATTTTATGATAACGATGACTCATTTATTTCAGCCCTTTGTATTCAGCATGTCTCTATCGAAATAGACCTACGTTTCTATGAAAATTGAAGCTTTTGTTTTTTTGCAGCCACGTAAGCTTAAACCTTGTTTATTTGCCCTGTGTTAGCCTTTGAGTTTGACATGCTTGGCCTACAGGAACCTGGTTCCATTAGGTGAGCAATGCCGGTGCCTGGTGGTGAACATGGGGGATGTGCATAGTGAAGGCCAAGTCAGGCTGACTTTTGCAGGATGGATTGCAGAGGGGAGGGAGAGGAGGCAGGGAGACTATAGGGGGATGGCAGATGGGAGGGGAGGCAGGTGGACTGTAGGGGGATGGCAGAGGGGAGGGGAGGGGAGGCAGGGAGACTATAGGGGGATGGGAGGGGAGGGGAGGCAGGTGGACTGTAGGGGGATGGCAGAGGGGAGGGGAGGGGAGGCAGGGAGACTATAGGGGGATGGGAGGGGAGGGGAGGCAGGGGGACTGTAGGGGGATGGCAGAGGGAAGGGGAGGGGAGGGGAGGGGAGGGGAGGCAGGGAGACTGTAGGGGGATGGCAGAGGGAAGGGGAGGGGAGGGGAGGGGAGGCAGGGGGACTGTAGGGGGATGGCAGATGGGAGGGGAGGGGATGCAGGGGGACTGTAGGGGGATGGCAGATGGGAGGGGAGGGGAGGCAGGGAGAGGGCCGCGCAATAGCCCAGGGTAAGTTAGAGCGGAAGCAGTGAGAATGGAGGGAAAAGATATAAAACACTTTCCCAAATGAACCAGGAAAATATGGTTTCAACCCATATTTACAAACATAAAATGTTATTGACCTTAAATAAAAAGAGAAGTAGGGAGGTGTCGCACACATAGAAGAGAAACACGGGGGTGGGGGGGGAGGGAGGAATAAACAGTGACTCTAATATCTGAAGATTGCGTAATTGAGACACTTCACAGAAATGGAGAGAGCCGCAGAGGAGGGCTGGCTGGGTGGGGAAATGGTAACCCTATCTATGGGCTGACTGAGGAGCCGCGAGGTGACCAGGCAGCCGGGAGCCGATACAGTGCTGTGAGTTCCACGCAACGTGAAGGACATGTTAGTAGAGGTCACGGTTAGGACTCCGGGAAGTCTCCTAGGAGAGCGCATCCTTTTCAGAGGATGGGCTCTGCCTTTAACTGCTCCAGAATTAGAGACAAGTCAAGCAGAATGCTCGGGCCAGGGGATGAGGCGACCGGGGAAACACTTATCAAGGGCGTTTGTGCAACAGCCACCATGGATGGAGCGCTTGACTGCGGAGACTTCACACCTGCCGAGTGCTGACAAGCGTTTTCTCTTCGGCCTCGTGCAATGACGCAGACCAGCTGGGCAGAGGAGACGATGGGGGGCTTCCGAGACAGGGTCACGGAGTAAAGGGACCTCATGTCAGAGCCCAGGGAACCTGGTCCCAGGTTGGTTCACTGACTTACGTTCTCAGGAGGTGGAAAGGAGGAAGATTCCTGTAATTCATCACACGCGTGCTTACATCCATGCAGGGGCCGTGCACCCTGACGAAATGCCCTGGGCGAGCGAGTGCATTGGGGACCACGTTTAGTGAGACGAGAGATGACTGCTTGGTCTCCCTGCAGCCTTGGGCCCTCCGTCTACTATTGGGAACCACCAGGACCTGGCGGGCGCTGCTGCTCCCACCACCTCCCCCTCGCCTGCCCCACAGCCTCCGCCATCCCTGCGATTTTAAAAAATGAGGGGTTCCCCCCGGCCGGGTCAGAGCCACGCAGATTTCCAGCTAGTTACACGGCTTACGCTTCTTTTCCTTCCAGAGTGACATTGCCTAGACTAGACTGACTGCAGCCCCAAAGACAAGCTTTATTTTTGGAAAGTTCTAAAGAAAACCTATTCAGCTATTTTTGAGTTTTCAGAGTAGGAAAAGTCAATGCTTAACTGCCGCTAAAAAAAAAAAAAAAAAAAAAAAAAAAAAAGCTTAGGCCCTTTGATGCTTTGGTACCCAGAAAGTTAAACGCTGTCTCCTCGCAGAAAGCTGTGAGCGCAGGAGTGTGTCCGCGGGGCCTGGCAGCGTGGCCCTGCCGGGGTGCCTCTCGCTGGGTAACACCCCACCTCCTCTGCTGCGGGAGCCACCGGCTTACTAGCGCCCTGTCTCCAGGACAGGCACCGCTGAGGCTTGTCCTCATGACTGAACGAGGCCATGAGTGCAGAGAACTCAGAAAAGGCGCGTCCTCCAGCCCGCGTCACTGGCCTGGGATCCACAGGCGGCCTGTCAATGGGCCTCTCCCTGTACCTTCCCCTTGAAGCGGGGAGGTGGCGCCCCGGCAGGGAGCTCAGGCCTCCCGGGGAGTGTTTCTGCAGAGAGCAGGTCTGCTGAGGTCGGGGTGAGGCCAGGCGCCCGGTGTAGCTTCTCAAAGGCAGAGCAGAGCCGTCCTGGCACCTGCCGGGCACCGTTCCTGGCACAGAATCCGTGCTCAGCACACATGGATACCTGGCCTACCTGCTCTCTCTGCCTGTCGGTGAGCGCTGCACTCACAGAAGGCGCTGGTCCCATTAGCTCTCCATATTGTTATTATGTAACAACGGCAATGGTTTCGTGCAGGCTAGGCGGTGGCTGGCCGGGGAGACGCCCCGACATCTACAGAGCCCCTTCCCCCTCCCGGGCACGACTCCCCATGCTGCCTTTCCTCTGGGCCATGAGGTGGGAGGGAAGCCTGTCTGTCTGCCCAGCCTGCTGCCTGCTGCCTGCTGCGGCCCAGCTGTCCTCACCACAGCCTGGGGCCGTGCGCGGTGCATTTTAAGTGGACTCACTAAAGCCGGTGGGATGGCTGGCTGCGCCCCTCCATGTGCTTGGCTCGAATCCTTTACTTCCGCCCTTCAAGTGAAATATGGTCTATGACAGGCTAGGTGAAGACTTGGTCCCTGCTGCTGTCTCCAGGGAGGGTCTGGGGCGGAGCCTGGGGTTTCACAGCACAGATTTAACCCTTTGTATGCCATAAGCGCGTCTATAGCCGCAATTAAATTAAAAATATCCTGGCGTGTGGGGATGGTTTCCGTTTTGGACACGTGGCTGTGAACTGGTTAAAATTCAAAGCGGTTCCTCGTCCCCTTTTACCGGTTCGGCATCATGGATTCATGCTGCTGTTTGCCGAGTTTCTGTCCGGGAACATGGAGGTGTCTCTGGCCTTGGACCCCAGTTTGTGTTGTCAGGACGGCCTCCCAGATGCGGACCCTTCCATCCCCCGCCTCCCAGTGGTCGCACAGCGGCTGTCCTTGGCTTCGTGTGCCGTCTGCTCCTAGTCTTGGTCCACTTGAATACTCATCGCTTGTGCAGAACCTGCCTCCCTGGGAAACAGTCTCACACTTTTTTGACTCAAGACACACCTTCCTCACTTACGAGAAACCTCTGTAACTAGGAAGCCGGCGTTCAGGAGGGTCACTGATCTTTTTTTCTTCGGGAACCAGGTCGGAAACCTGATGTGTTGACTCCCGCTTCTCTTTTAGCTGGGCTGGGACGTCTGTGTAAACAGCCTGGCCATTTTATTTTTTTAATCCCCACCTGAGGACATGCTTAGAGAGAGGGAAAGAAGGATGGAGGGGGGAGAGGGGGAGAGGGAGAGAGAGAGAGAGAGATCAATGTGAGAGAAACATCGATCAGGTGCCCTGTGTACGTGCCCCAACTGGGGACGGAACACTCAGCCAGGTATGTGTCCTGACCAAGAATTGAACTGGCAACCTTTCTGTGCACAGGATGACGCTGAGCCGGCCGAGCCGCTCAGCCGGGCCAGCCTGACAATTTGGCAGCTTGACTTCCGGTCAGGAAGAGGAGGCTCACAGCAATGTTGTTCTTTCCCAGTCACCATCCGCTTACCACCACCCCCACCCCGCCTGCTGCCCTTTTTCTGAACCGAGACCAAGTTTGATTGGGGCTTTGTTTGGTGCCTTCGGCAGAAGTTTTGGGTCAGCTGAGGTCAGTTCCCATTTCATCTAAATCAGTTGGCCCTCCCTCAGTCTCAATGGAAAAACTTCAACCAAAATACATTTACACATAAGACTTAGTTTTCATTGAATTCTGTGTTGGCAAAGGAGGCCAGATCCCTATCTCTGGAGGCACTTAACCTCTTCAACAATGTTTTATTAATTTTTTTCAAAGAACTTCTACTTCACCGTAAATCAGTTCCTATCATTTTAATGGAGACCTTGTCATACACATACTGGAAGGGGGGGGCGGGGGGGGGACCAGAGAGCAGAGAACAGAGGATTGGTGTCAGGAAACCTGGCTTCTGTCCTGACGGTGCCATTAGGGGTGACCTTAGGCAAATTCCTGAGCCCCAGGTTCCTCATCTCAATAAACAGGGGATGAAATCATACGTAAGCTTCCTCAGACGCCAGGATTTAATGATGCTGAGTGCACAGTCAACGGAGCTGAGCGCAGCCCCAGGGCCATAAAGAAGTCACCAGGTAGACATCAGATTTATTTTAGAACTCACAACTTTCTACGTGGCAAGGAGCATTTTTCTTGAGGAAGCAAGACTGGAGTGACATTAGAGAGCAGTAGAGGACGTTTAGCATGTCAGAGCTGGCTGCCAAGCCATGTTCACTCCTTTTGTAGGTGAGGAAACTTGGCCTGAAGAGGAGCAGTGACTTGCCTACCACTGGCTGAGAAGAGCCACCCTGGATTGCCTACTTTACACTGCCTTGACTCTTTCCTTAAGAATTGATTTGAGAGAGAGAGAGAGAGAGAGAGAGAGAGAAACATCAACTTGTTGTTCCACTTGTTTATGCGTTCACTGGTTGCTTCTTGTATGTGCCCTGACTGGGGATCGAACCCACAACCTTGGTGCATCAGGACTATGCTCTAACCAACTGAGCTAGGGATGACCTTGATTCACTCTTCATACTTCCATTTAGATATTCTTCAGAATAAAGGTTGTTAGTATTGTGTTTGAAATAATTTCAGCTTTTAAGAACTCTGGTAAAAGCTAACCTGTTCGGCCCTTCTTCCTCTTGCCCATGGGATAATAACCATAAACCAAGGGACAGGATGGTAGCTGACACATGGTTCATATGTCCAGAGATTGAACACATAACAGAGGAATTTGATATACTGCTTTGTATGAATGCATGAGTTCATGCCTTTCATCCATTCTGTGGTTCCACATACACCAGTTATCAAGTATGCCTGGAAAAGACGGTCCTGTGACAATTTTCCAGAGGCTGCACTTACCTAAGATGTCCAGGGAGCCGAAGTCCAAACTTATTTTGGAAAAGGGAATCTCAGAATTGTTGGCTATGGGAAGTTTATGTATGACATTAAGAAATCCCCCCCCTCCAATTTTATGCTACAATAGTCCTCAGACAATATGGACAAGCCACCAAATTTTAGCAGTGGTCAGCAAGTACATACCTCCTCCTCTTGATCATATCTCATTTTCTCCATATTTGAAGGAGTGAAAATTGTCACCTACATGAATTTTTAAACAATTAGTCCTATCTAATTACAGAGTGATATGCAAATTGACCAAAAGCCACACCCACCAGCCAATCAGGAGCAAGTATGCAAATTAACCCAACCAAGATGGCTGCGGCCAAGGAGAGAGCAGGAGGCTTGGGTTTCCCCGGCAATGGAGGAAGCCAAGCTTTCCGCCTGCCCTGGCCTGCCTTGGCCTCCACTGAAGGCTACAAAGTTTCAATTATAGAAGATAAATAAATCCCAGATACCAGGGCCTCTGCTTGGGTCACCAGGGGCATGGCCAGCCTGCAAACCACCACAGGCCCCTCGCCCAGGCCGCCCCATGCACCAAGGGAACCCCCACCCTGATCTAGGACACCCTTCAGGGCAAACCAGCTAGCCCCCACCTATGCACCAGGCCTCTATCCTATCTAATCCTATCTAATAAAAGAATAATATGCAAATTGGCCATCACTCCAACACACAAGATGGCTGCCCCCATGTGGTCAAAGATGACTGACCCCATGTTAGACATAAGATGGCCACCACAAGATGGCCAGCAGGGGAGGGCAGTTGGGAGGGACCAGATCTGCAAGAGAGGGCAGTTGGGGGCAATCAGACCAACAGGGGAGGGCAATTGGAAGGGACCAGATCTGCAAGGGAGGGCAGTTGGGGGCCATCAAGCCTTCAGGGGAAGCAGTTAGGGGTAACCAGGCCAGCAAAGGAGGGAAGTTGGGGGTGACCAGGCCTGCAGGGGAGAGCAGTTGGGGGGACCAGGCCTTCAGGGGAGGGCAGTTAGGGGCAAACAGGCTAGCAGGGGAGCAGTTAAGCATCAATCAGGCTGGCAGGGGAGTGGTTAGGGGGTGATCAGGCTGGCAGGCAGAAGTGGTTAGGGCAATCAGGAAGGCAGGCAGGCGAGCAGTTGGGAGCCAGCAGTCCTGGATTGTGAGAGGGATGTCCGACTGCCCATTTAGGCCCAATCCTACCTGGATCTGGCCTAAACAGGCAGTCGGACATTCCTTGAGGGGTCCCAGATTGGAGAGGGTGAGGCTGGGCTGAGGGACACACACACCCGTGCACGAATTTCATGCACTGGGCCTCTAGTATCTTTAGAAAAGCACTAATGCTAGTTTTACACTGATACTATTTGATGGGATATTTGAGAAAATATGTTTTTTTCCAACCCTAGAGGAGTTACAGATGTTTTTACATGTTCTAAATGAGCACGCTTCACTATGAATCTCAATGATTCCAATTAAAAAAAATTTTTTTAATTAATTTCAGAGAGGAAGAAAGAGGGAGAGAGAGATAGAAACATCAATGATGAGAAAGAATCATTGATTGACTGTCTCCTGCACACACTGCACTGGGGATCGAGCCCACAACCCGGGCATGTGCCCTGACAGGGAATCGAACCGTGACCTCCTGGTTCATATGTAGATGCTCAACCACTGAGCCACGCCATCAGAGCTCATTACACTGTCTTGATCACACAGTGGAGCTAGTCGAGCTCATGGGCCTGATGCCTGTGTTTGTACACAGGCAGGTGCCCACTTGTGCTTCTGTGGCCCTTATACTAATGGTCTGTCACCTACAGGGCCCACCCATGGGAACAGGACCATTGTCAGCAGCCCCTCACCCACCTGAGGACACACTGCTTTGGGTTTGCAACCTGATGACCGTCTTTGTGAAAACTGTGCAAAGAACGAGACAGGAAAGAAGCTGAGAGAGGTTTTGGGGCCTTCAGTGCATGGAATTTTACTGCCCAAAGGTCTCTTCATGCTTTAGCAATAATGAGATTCCGAGAGGCATGTTCCCAGGGCTTATAACCCTATGTTAGTTTCCTAATCGGAATTTGGGGTCAATGTGTGTAGATTCTTCTAAATAACAAAAGCTTACGTCATTCATGGATCTAGACAAGGTATGAATTATGAATGAGCAGATAAATAATGAAGGAAACAGACTTCAGCCCAACACAGCACATTCTCGTACAACCCACTGCCTTTCGGGAGGCAGCGTAGTGTGAATGCTAAAGAAAACAGGCTTCGGAGCCCAGAGCAACTTGGGTTTGAGCCCAAGTTCACCACGTTTTAGCTGCGACTTGTACCATCCACTTAACTCTCTTTTCCTTCTCTGTAAAATGCATATAATTGTCTCTATCTCTTATTTTTGTGAAAATTGAATGTGATGATGCGTGTAAAGCATGGTGCTCAGTGTATAGCACACACTAAACCTTATTTCAATGCATATCTTTCTCTTACCTTCCAAATTTCTCTCTTCTCTTTCAGCCAGGACTAGCTAACTACTCCAATGAAGTTAAATTTCGGGGGCTCAGCATAACAGGAGTTTATTTCTCACCCATCCAATCACTCTGCTCCACAAGGTCGCTCAACACCCAGGCCCCTCTAGTTTGGGTCTCATGATCATCTTAAAGCCCAATCACTCTGCTCCACAAGGTCACTCAGACACCTGGGCTCTGCCCACCTTAGGTCTCCATGGGCAGTAAGCAGCCTGTGGGTCAAATCAGCCTGCTGCCTGTTTGAGTACAGTTTGTACCTGTTTAAATGGCTGGGGGGTGAGGGGGGGTGGTTTGAGGAAAAAGAAAAGAGAGAGCTCGTGGACATGGACAACAATATGGTAATTGTGGGGGTGAATGGGTGGAGGTGGGAGAGGGCATAGAAGGGATAAATGGTCATGGGGGAAAAATAAAATGTATTAAAAAAAGAAAAGCAGGAGATAGGCATATTATTTTCTGAATAAAAATAAACCTAAAAACAAAGGGTATTTTGATTTTATAATGCCAATGTAGTTTTCTTTATTCCTTTATACATTTCCACAATTTACCTGGGACCATATTTCTTTAAAAAGATGTTTTTATTGATTTCAAAGACAGGGAGAGGGAGAGATAGAAACATCAATGATGAGAGAGAATCATTGATCAGCCGTATCCTGCATGCCCCTACTCTGGATAGAGCCTGCAACCTGGACATATGCCCTAGCCAGGAATCAAACCCTGACCTCTTGGTTCATGAGTTGATGCTCAACCACTGAGCAACACAGGCTGGGCCTGGGACCATATTTCTTTATCCCAAAGAACTTATTTAGTATATATTTTCACGCATATGTCCTGGCAATAAATCATCTGAGACTTGGAGGGGAGGTAGGAGTTGAATGCAGACTTTTTTTCTTTCATCCTCATTTTGGGAGGATGTATTCACTGGGCATAGAATTCCAGATAAACTGTTATAATCTTTCACCGCTTTACATACAGCAGCCATTATTTTTGTTGAGAAGTCAATTGTCAGTTTAATTATTGCTTCTTAAAAAGTGTTATCTTGCTCAGCCAGTGTGACTCAGTGGATGAACGTCGACCTATGAACCATTGGCCGCCTCTGCACACCTCACACTGGGGATCAAGTCCACAACCTGGGCATGCGCCCTGACCAGGAATTGAACCATGACCTCCTGGTTCATAGGTCGACGCTCAACATCTGAGCCTCTCAATTCCCGGTCAGGGCACATGCTCAGGTTGTGGGCTCGATCCCCAGTGTGAGGTGTGCAGAGGCAGCCAATGAACGATTCCCTCTCATCATTGCTGTTTCTCTCTCTCTCTCTCCTTTCCTCTCTCAAATCAATAAAAACATATTTTTTAAAAGTGTTGTCTGTATTCTCTGGCTGCTTTGACGGTTTTCTCTCATCTCTGGTGCCCGGCAGCTGTCACGATGGGGCCCTGTGTCGGCCTGGGTGTGTTTATCGTGTTTGGTTCTGAAGTGGCTCTTGAAGGTGCTTTGACTATTGCTACAGTGGTTTCTGCTCTCCCCACTTCAGTAGATTCTCTGTTTGTGAACAGACAACCGGCCTAAAATGCAAAGTTAGCCATATAGTTACTTTTCAAATCTTCCAAATGCCTGAGATGAAGCCCAGGCTCCGTCTCCAGGTGCATGGGCCTTCATGATTACATTTGCACCCTCATTTTCTTCTACTGGACCCAGCCTGTGCCCCGCCCCCCTCCCCCCCCCCCCCCCCACAATGAAGTGAATATATTAACCCCCTCCACAAACCTGCATGCCTCAATGTCTTTGCTTTTGCTATTCTTTCTGTCTGGGAATGTCCTCCCTTATCTCTACCCACACACTTATCTCCATCCAGGTAATTGCTAACCATCCTTCAAAATTTATCTCAAACACCGGATCTTCCAGGTAAACCCTCTGTGGCCCAGACTGGACTGGCCCCGTCACACCTGCGTTGACCGCCACAGCAGCTTCCTGCCGGATGGTGCAGTTGCCTTTTTGAGTAACAGCCTCTTTAATGACTACACTAGATACTAAGCTATTCAGAAGTGAGAGCCAGAGATTACTCGTCTTTGTTTTTTTAATCCTCACCCGAGAATACTTTATTATTGCTTTTACCCTAGTAGAGAGAGAAAGAGAGAAACTCTGATCTGAGAGAAACATCAATCAATTGCCTCCCATTTGTGCCCTGACCAGGAGTGAACCAGCAACCCTTTTTCCTTTTTGGTGTGTGGGACCACGCTTCAACCAACTGGGCCAGGGCCAAGATACTTATCTTTTTTCTTTCTTTCTTTTTTTAGTCCTCACCCAAGGATATTTTTTTTCATTGTTTTTTTAGAGAGAGTGGAAGGGAGGGAGAGAGAGGGTGGGGGAGAAAGAGATGACAGAGAGAAACATCAATGTGAGAGAGACATATTGATTGGTTGCCTCCTGTATGCACCCCAACCAGGGCCTGGGCTTGAACCTGTAACCCAGGTAGTGCCCTTAATCGGGAATCGAACTTGGGACCCGTAGGTGTGCTGACTAACGCTCTAACAACCAAGCAACACTAGTTGGGGCTAGATTACTCATCTTTTAACACCCAGTGCTCAGCCTGGTGCCTGTCACATTAAAAATGAATATTTGTAGAATGAGTTAGACAAAATCAAAATAATTAGGCTCCAAGGAATAACTATTTATTCTCAGCATTTACTGAGTCCTCGCTGTACACCAGACACCAAGCTAAGAGCTCTACACACATTGTGTCCTTCAACTGCAACCCTATGAAGTAGGTACTATGATTATCCCCATTTCACAGATGAAGAAACTGAGGTTCAGCGAGGCTATATATCTACTTAGAATTAACAGACAGCACACGGCAAAGCCAAGTTTCCGATCCAAGTCCGTGTGAGTGCAGGACACGAAGTCTTCCTAAAAAACGCGCATCGACCAACCCTCTCACTACTCATTTCTGACAGCAGCACTCTCCCCACCCCAGCCTCCCCAACCATTCCCCAGATTTGAATAATAATTACTATGTGGTCACTAATATGAGGCTGGTTCCAGATCATGGTGACCCTCAATAAATGCTTATCAAATCATGAAAAGGTAAATGAGAAAATGAAATCTCCACCAGGTCTGAATTTAGCAGGCTTGAGTCGCCCCCTAACCCTGGGGCCTTACGAGAATTAACATAAAAAGATCAACTGAAGGACTTATATGCATGCATCTAAGCATAACAAATGGACACAAGACACTGCGGGGGAGGGGGCGGGGGGAGGTAGTGAGGGCATGAACTGGGGAGGCCGGGGGAAGGTCAATGGGGAAAAAAAGGAGACATATGTACTACTATTTATAATACTTTAAACAATAAAAAAAAAGAATTGTGCCTCTTCAGTGAATGTTGTGTACAAGAATGTTACATTTGTAAGAGCACAGGACACTCAACAAATTTTAAATAAACTATATAAAGGGTTTTAAAAAAAAGACATGTTCATTCAAATTCTACCTCAAGATCTAGGTGTGAATTAGACTCTTGGAGAGGGAGCCTGGGCTGTTTTAGACCACGTGTGTCAGGTAATTGGAAGTGAATCCCTCACCTGCTTAGTGACAGAAAGAGCCTGCACTAAGCACAGTGGCCCCCTTTCCTGAAAGGGCTTCAGGGACAAGAGCTTTTCACACCAGCCCACAGGGACAGAAGGAATTAAAGAACCTTCCAGAGAAACCTGATTGGCAACCAAGAAGTGGTGGACCCTAGGGCAGCATCATGGGCGTAGAGCGGGCACGGGGGTGGGGGGGTCCCTCGAAGGCCTCGGTGCCGTGTGGGGATGCCCTCCATGGAGAGCACATGCCTGATGTGTGTGATATGCTTTTGTGGCTCAGCAGAGACCTGGCTCTGCCCTGGGCAGCCTTTATGAAGCGTCTCCTTCCTGGGTGGGAAACACCGGCAGAGGGTGGGCGGGGCTTAGGTGGGCGGGGCCTGCAGGGAGGCAGCCTTTGTGTGCGCATGCAGAGGCCATGTGGGGAGAAAGCAGCACTGCAGCCTGCGTTGTCATTTGAGGGGTGAAGGTTAAATTGCAAAGAAATGACCCAAGGCTGTCCCGAATGACGCCTGTGGCAAACGAACCGTGCAAATGAGCCCATGAGTTTGACAGGGTAAGAAAACACAGAAAACAAGCCTGAAGGAGGAGGAACGCATTTCGCTGTGTAGTTGTTGCTGGAGGGAGTGAAGGAGTTAACGCCCGGTGACACCTGCAGTTGGCACAGCAGGCTTATTTCTTAAAGCGCCGTGCCATTACCGTCATCGGGTCCGATCCATGTGAAGAGGATACGATAGAACCCCTTTATCCCAACGAGGAAGCAGATGTCCAGGAGTTTGCCCCTTGTCCTGGGGAGGTCGCTTTGTCACAGGCACCTTTTGGGCAGCCCGGTCCCTCCTTTGCAATCTAACACTGAGCCCTGGAGGGATACTCTCGGTATAGCCACGCCTCCTATCCGCAGGCCTCTCTCCCTGGATGAACCGCTCACATTCACGGTGGGTGAGTCGGGTGAGGCTGGGACCTGGGACGCGCTCTTCTGTTTCCTGATCCCTAGTCTTTCTGCCGCCACGGAGAACGATGCCGAAACCCCCATCTACCTGGAATGCGACTTGATGATTAAATTCCTCTTCTTTCCATGATGTTGCACCCTAGACAAAGGCGGGAGTGGTGTGCGGTCAGTGATGGGGTGTACACTTGATGGGCTTTTGCCATTGGCTTGGAGTCCCTGTGCCGAGTCCCTTAGAGTCATTCCTGGGGTTGTACGAATCAGGAACGTGCGATTGTATGAGGCCCACGCTGCCCTCAGTCAGCCTGACCCACACGCAGAGCAGATTGTGCCAACAACCGTGCCTCGGCACTGTGCTGGGCGCCCCTGGGAACAGATAGGTGTCTATGGGATCCTGGCTCCCAGAGCCTGCGATCCAGACGACACGAATGCACACAGCATAGCATGCGGTGCCAGCTCTCCCGGAAACAGCCTTCAGAGGAAGGAGACAGAGAGAGCGAGGGTGGCGGCAGGAGCGGCTGCAGGGAGGTCCCTTCCAGCCATCCGGCCCCAGGGGTGAAGGAGACGCTGGGGCAGGTGCATGTTTCCAAGTGGAGGGGCAGCGTGAGGCACTCCTGGAGGGAGCAGGAGCGGGTACCTGTGCGAGACCGGGAAGAAGCCGGCTCGGTGAGGCCGGAGGGTGACCCACGCCTTCAGTCTGTGTAGGAGGAAAACCAGTGGCCCAGGCCACACCGCAGGCCCAGCCGTGAGTGGAGGGTTGGCTCTGGTGATGGCTCAGCAGGACTGTACCCTCCAAGCTCCACCTCTGAGGGTGGTCCTCAGCCTGCCTGCCCCACAGGCCACATGCAGGGCAGGGCAGGGCGGCTGTGATGTCTTAAGGGGGCGGTGGAGGGAGTGAGGAGGGAGAAGGAGGCTTTGGGAGGGGAGTAGCAGTCCACCTGGGAGCAGGGCCACCGGACCAGCCTCCTCGCTGGTCTTTGCAGGTTGGTTTCCGCCACTGACCCTCCTTCGTGAGCGTCCCCTTTGCTCTCTCCCTTCCCGCTTGGTACACGCTCTTTCTTCTTATGGCGGGTTTTGTATTTTTAGCCCAGGCAGTTGCTGTGGCAACCACTAGAGCTGAACATTTTGTTTCCCAAGAACAAATGCATGTTTAAAAAGTCAAGCAATTTTCCGTTGTTCAAAGGAACTGCAATTTCACAAGCATATTATTCAAACCACATGAAAGAACGTGAATTTTCTCTCGTTTATTTGAAGGGTTCCCACAGTGTTCACACTTCCCCAGGGTGCAAGGTCAAGCTCAGTTTGCATCAGATGTGGCCATCTCTTTCAGAAAGGATAAAGGACCATTTGATTGTTTTACTCCTCCCAACATGTTTTTAGAAGACCTTCCCCATGAGGACCCTGACAAGGGTGGGAGCTCACCTCCTCCCGCCCTGGCAGGGAGCACACCCAGAGCCACTCTCCTCACCTTCCGGGAAGGGGGCCGTCCTGCCCATGTCTGCTCACCCGGTAGTGTGAATGGAAATATGGCTTCTACACAGTCTTTTGACCTTTCCCTGCCTGAGAGAAACTGTAGAAATTGCATGTACTCTGTCTGAGTGCTTTTTTCTCCCAGGACATGGCACACACGTGTAGATTGCGGGTTGCAGACATGTCTCTGTTTTAGGGTCAGAGGTTCTGAGGCTTCTCTCAACCTCCAGATTCCTTCCAAGGACACGGGTGTGAGATGGACCCCCCGCATCTGAGGAGGAGTCTTACCCCTGGGTCCTTGGGTGGAAAAAGATGACATCATTACTTTTGCTAACGCCTAACTGAGATGATCACTTTGTTCTGTTACAATCATAGGAAAGAAGCCACAGGTCACCCTAGGACCCCCACTGTTTTGCAATTGCTGGAGTTTTACCAAAATGTATTGTACAGCCCCACCTTGTTACTCTTCAGTTAATAGACTATATATATATATCCTATATAATAAAATGCTGATATGCAAATTGTCCCTTGGGCAGGAGTTTGACCCGGGGGCGGGGCAGGCTGGTCAAGGGCCCGAGGCCCCTCCTCCTGATCAACCCCACCCATCCCCAATCAGGGGTGGGGCCAGCCTGCCAACTGCCTGCGGCCCCTCCCCCCAGACAGCTGGACCCCACCAGTGCATGAATTCATTCACCGGGCCTCTAGTATAATATATTCACTCAGATCACAATTTGATTTTTATTATTTTGAGAACTGTATTTAAATTGCTTTCCTTTGTGGTAAGTTATATTTTGGTTTGTGCATTTAAAGACATCACTCTAAGGAGGAGTCTGAAGGTTTCCCGGATTGCCAAAGGGGCCACGGTGCCCAAGACTCTAACCACTGCTAGTGTGTGCTCTAGTGTTCCCGTGTCTGCATGGATGACTAGCACGCTGACCCACTTCCTTCACTTTCTGTGTTAAGATCACTTAAGCATGGAGCTGTGTGTCTCGGCAGAGGAGTTGGACCTCATGGGAGAAGCCTTGCTCTTTGGGGAGCAGGTGGTCTTCTGAAGAAGCTCCAGGTGCTGACCCACCACCACCTGGAAGGCTCCCTGCCTCGCTCACTCACTCCCCGCCTTGCAAGCCACGTGTGTAACTGGAAACCTAGGAGCAACCTGCAGAGTGAAGCCCGGTCAGGGCAGTCAGGCGTCAGACACCACCCTGTGCATATCTAGTTGGAAGGGATTCAATGCAGGAAATTAGAGGCTGGGCTGGGGGAGCAAAGATCAGGGGGAGCTGCCCTTGGCTTTCCAGAAACCAGGGAGCTTAGGGCGCTGCCAGAACATCACTGACATCCGCAGCTGTTGCATCCGGAGGGACACGATTCCACGGTGACCTGGAGGCTGCCCACAGCATGGCATCTACCTTCTCCCGAAGTCCCACCACCCCCTCCTGCTGCTGCTGGAGGGCTCCCCTCTCCCTGCTCTCCAGTTTCTGCACTTGCCTCTCCTGATGACAACCGCCCTGGCAGGGATTCTGAGGAGCACAGACCTCAGGCTTCCAGCTTCTGGAAAATAGAGGCAGTGGAGGGGTGGGGATGAGGGGCGGGGAGGAGGGGCGAGGTGGAATAGCGTGGAGCCAAGCACAAAGCCCAGTGCCCGAGTCTGGTGGTGGTCGTATGGCAGAGAAGATGCAGGTGAAGATGCTGGCACATCCGAGCGGTAGCCTGGGCCGTGCCTTTGGGAACTCACACTGTCTTCCTGGGACTCAGGTGTTACATCTGCACAGGTGCAGTTTTTACACCGAATCACGTTCATATTAAGTCCTGAATCCCAATGGTTCTGGGAGCGAAGCTCCTTGGAATTCATCCCTTGCATTGGAGACAGACATCATGGCTCATGAGCACCCGTGAATGAGCGGGTCTGTGAGCGGGACCTGTCTGGCTTTAGGCTGAAGCATTCCCAAAGGATTCTTAAAATATATAAATAAATACACACACACACACACACACACACACACACACACACACACACACTGAGTGGCCAGATTATTATGATCTCTGAATGCATAATAATCTGGCCACTCAGTGTATATCCTATATAATAAAAGGCTAATATGCAAATTGTTCTCTCCACCAGGAGTTCAACCAGCAGGCAGGCCGACCAACTGCCCATGTCCCCTCCTCCTGGCCAAGCTGGCCAGATCCCATCTATGCACGAATTCATGCACTGCGCCCCCCTAATATATATATATTGAGTGGTCAGATTATTATGCATTCAGAGATCATAATAATCTGGCCACTTGGTGTGTATATATATCAATTTCAGAGAGGAAAGGAGAGAGAGAGATATAAATGTCAATGATGAGAGGGAATCATTGATCGGCTGCCTCCTGCACGACCCCTACCCCTACCCTCTACTAGAAGCTGAGTCCACAACCTGGGCATGTGCCCTGTCTGGGAATGAAACCACGACCTCCCGGTTCATAGTTTGATGCTCAACCACTGAGCCATGTGAGCCAGCACGACGGATTCTTGAGGTTTGCTTGTGCTCTATAGAGAGGACCACCTTGTACACCGGGAAAGCCCACCTGCCATGATGGCGGGCATTTTCTCTGCAGCTACGGTGATGGGCCAGCTGGAAACAGTGACGCTACCTCCACAGCCACGCCTGGCGGCTTGATGCCTTTACTTGGGAGGGCATCCCTTCTGTGCGTTCACACGGGAGTATTTTGGAGATAATTTCTCCTTAACCCAGAGGCATCTCTGTGTGAGATAATCACCCACCTCGCAGAATCCCCCACTGATCCTGTTCAACTCCACCTTCGCCACCTCCCCCAATTGCTCCATCTCCCACAGTCTTGCCGCGTGTGGACAACACAGACCATGAGTACAGAGGTCTCCGGACCCGAGAGAGCTCAGAGCAGCCTGGGTTGGGCGAGAGGCATTTTGTTGCTCTTTGCGGGGTCTCTGCTGAAGCCTAGAGAAGTTCTCTTCTCCTATGGGCAAGCACAGGGAGGCCAGAGCCGCGCACTCAGGGCCAGCCCCCTCTCCAGAGGCCTGAGCCCTGCTGTCATGAGGGAAGGCTGGAGGGAGGTGGTTTTGAGCAGCCAACATCAATTCCCTGAGAGTCTCCGCCCCCCCCCCCGCCCCCCCTCCGTGAGAGGGTTCCTGCAGCAGAGAGAACAGGTTTAGCAGGAATGCTCAGTAAGGAATGCACTCACTATCTGATTTCATGCTTGACAGCAGCAGGCAGGCGTGGTTCCTACTGGAGTCAGCCACACCATTTCTGCCCCCAGTGCGGGAGGCCTCCAGGCAGAGCTGGGCAGAGGTGGGCAGAGGCCCCCCTGGCATCCCTGGCCCCATTGAAGGGAGGTAAGCTGGCTGATAGTGGCACACAGGTTGGGGATCTCTGCTTCACCTGCCTCGCCTGGGCCCTGAAGTGACTAAGAAATAATCAATGGAATTCACCTTTTAAAAGCAACTCTTGGTATAAAGCTCAATTCTGGGGCTCTTAGGGGTTCGGGGACGAAAAGTCCATGGTTACTGACTTTGAGATTTCATTTAATCTGCTTGAAATGAATAACACACCTAAGTAACTTTGATACAACCCTGCGATGAGTGCTAAAACACATTTCCAAATACCCTTCAGGGGAGAGAGAAGAATTAGTTCTTTCTCCGTAAAGAGGAGATTGAAAGAAACAAGGTTTGAGGGGACCCTGAAGGAAATGGAGGCGTTTAATCACTTAGTGGTGGAAACGTTTCGCAAGGGGGGTGGGGGCATGAATGGGTCACGCGGAATCCCAAAGGTAAACTGAGGCTCACAGAAGTAGTAGGAAGGGGTTGGCCTAAGAAATATGGAGTAATCTTAGATGAGCTTGCTGGGTGGGGTGCAGGAGATGGGATTGCACAGTCAGAAAGCAGCCTGTGGAGGCTGGGCTGAGGGCTTGGAGTGCATCCTGTGGAGAGTGGGGGTCGCTGAAGGCTTTTTAAAATATATCTATACTAGTAGAAGGGTAATATGCAAATTGGTCATGACACCCTCACAGTAACAACGGAACAGCAGGCACCAAGGTTGGCAGAGGGGGGCAGTGAGGGGCAACCAGGCCAGCAGGGGGGAAGTTGGGGGTGACCAGGCTGGCAGAGGGGGGGCAGTTGAGGGCAACCAGGCCAGCGGGGGGGGGGGCAGTTAGGGCCAATCAGACTGGCAGGCAGAGGCGGTTAGGGGTGGTCAGACTGGCAGGCAGGTGAGCAGTTAGGATCCAGCAGTTCCAGATCGTGGAGGGATGTCCAAGTGTCGGTTTGGGCCCGATCCCTGGGATTGGGCTGAAACCAGCAGTCGGACATCCCCCAAGGGGTCCCAGATTGGAGAGGGTGCAGGCTGGGCTGAGGGGACAAATTTTGTGCACCAGGCCTCTGAATTGATTTCAGAGAGGAAAGGAAAGGGGGAGAGGGAGAGAAACATCAATGATGAGAGAGAATCATTGATCAGCTGCCTCCTGCAGGAGCCTGCAACCTGGGCCTGTGCCCTGACTGGAAATTGAACCGTGACCTCCTGGTTCATAGGTCGATGCTCAACCACTGAGCCACGCCAGCTGGGCTCGCTAAAGGCTTTTGATCAGGAGGGTGAGCCGATCAAAGCTGTGCTGCAGGAACACAGTTCTGGTGGAGGTGTGGATGGAATTGGAGAGGGGGACACACTAGAGCAGGAACTGGGGCTGGGTGTTATGAATGGAAGAGGGGGAGGTCTGAGAACCACACGAGACGGCGCATAGCCCAGAGGACGGCTGCCAGACGCCAGCCTGTCTAGTGGAGTTCCTGACATCCAATCAACCGCAGGGTCATTGACTTGTTTGTGAAATCCTAGAGCAGACGCAGCCCCAGAGATAAGCTCGGCGGCCTTATTTTACAAACAGGGAAACTCGGACTGAAGGCAAGTTCCAGTGTAATGTGTTTCACAGCAAAGAGCTTTCACTTGTCTTGTCCACTTTTCACACAACCTGGAAAGGTGGTTTCTAATTAAAAATGCATTGGCTGTGCCCTGGCTGGTTTGGCTCAGTGGATAGAGCATCAGCCTGCAGACTGAAGGGTCCTGGGTTGGTTCGATTCCAGTCAAGGGCACATAGCCGGGTTGCAGGCTCGATCCTCAGTAGGTGGCATGCCGGAGGCAGCTGATCAATGATTTTCTCTCATCATTGATGTTTCTATCTCCATCCCCTCTCCCTTCCTCTCTGAAATCAATAAAATACACACACACACACACACACACACACACACACATTGCATTAGATGAATGTTTTGTAAGAAGGCCAACCGAAGCATGAACAGGTGGACACGGGGTTTCCAAGCAGGTGTCCCAAGGGCTCCCTGGGACCACGTCGTCTCAGTGCAGGGAGGCTCAGGCTGACATTCAGACACTAAAAAAGCACAACCTTCCCCATTGACTACCCTTTCCCTCCATAGGGTCCACTGTTTGCTGTTTGATTTAGTGCTTCTTTATCCTATAAAATACTATGAGGCAAAACTGGTCCAACCTATCTCTGTGGCTATTTAATTCCAGATGTCAGTCTCATGGCAGTGGTTGGCAAACTCATTAGTCAGCAGAGCCAAATATCAACAGTACAATGATGGAAATTTCTTTCCAGAGCCAAATTTTTTAAATTTAAACTTCATCTAACACCACTTCTTCAAAATAGACTCGCCCAGGCCATGGTATTTTCTGGAAGAGCCACACTCAAGGTGCCGAAGAGCTGCATGTGGCTCAGGAGCCGCAGTTTGCCAACCACTGTCCTGGCAGGTACTGTGATCCTCCACACACGGGTCCCAATCTCCAGGGAAGTACGGGTTCTCCGACACACGGGTCCCCTATCTCCAGGCAGGTACTGTGATTCTCCCAGGCACAGGGCCCTACCTTATTCTGTTCCAGGTTCCCTTCTCCCACTTTGCACAACTGCCTGTGGGGGTGAATAATGCTGGGGGCTGACACGGTGAGTCTCTGCATTGAAGGAATCTTGACATTATTGAGATCCGCAGCAAATGGCACATAGAGATAGTCACAGTGTCTGATCCAGGACAAATGGAGGCCGGCATGAAGGGCCTGTCCATTTCCGGCCAGTGAGATGCTGGTCAGTTTTACAAGCGCTTCATTATCCACAGCCTTCAAGGACACATTGATCCGTGAAGCAAGGTATGCAAATCCACTCTAGTCCCTACAAAACAGAGTTTCACAGGAAACATCTTTCCTTCCCTCTTGTTGCCCTTATCCAGCTCTCTCGCTTTCTCCTGGGGACCTCGGCGTCTCACCGGAGTTGCATTACATTTAAAGATCAAGGTCAGCACTGATATCCTCTGGTTATTGACAGTAAGAAAATAGAAGAAATGCAAGCAGTAAGTGATTTTCCCTCATTTCCCTCTTTCTCAAGATTTAATTTGCTTCTGGTAACAGGTCACAAGTCCACAGGGACCGGGTGGGGCATCCACCAGGAATGGCAATGTCTATGGGGAAACGCGTGTTTCCTTGTTTCTGTGAACACAATGCACCCCTCTGGCCACAGGCTAGAAGGAGGGGGCACTTCCCAGCGACCAGGTGAAGGCACTAGAGAAGGAGAGGAAGGGCTCCCCTGGACACAGCCCCATGGGGGAAGGAGAGGGGTACCGGCTGGGCAGAGGCCTGCCTGACAAACTGCCCCTTTGCCAGGCCGAGAAGGACCCCTCAGCACCTCACGGGCACACTTCCGTTCAGCTCCTCGGGGCGCCAGGCCCGGCTCTGCGCGCTGCGTTTCAGAAACCGGTCATTTCAGGGTGGCCCTGGAGGACTGCCCAGTGCCTCCCCGTGCTGTCCCCTCTCACAGCACAGCAGTCCCTGGCACGGGCAGGGACAGTTTCCAGAGGTGCTCGATGGGGAACAGACCCCCAGAAGAGAACATGATTTTTCTAGGGCTCTCCAGTCAGTGAGCAGTCAGCCAGCTGTGACTTAGGGCCTGTGACCACGGAGCAGCCAACAATCACAGAGAAGAAACATCCTTCTGTGAATACTAACTCCCCAGCTGAGCGTGTGCTGAGGGCTCAGTCACCGTTCCTTCTCCCAGGAGGACTCACAGATGGACAAGAGACATATGAAAAGTGCTCATGATCACTAACTATCAGAGAGATGCAAACTAAAACCACAATGAGCCCTGGCTGGTTTGGCTCAGTGGAGAGAGCGTCGGCCTATGGACTGAAGGGTCCCAGGTTCAATTCCAGTCAAGGGCACATGCCTGGGTTGCAGGCTCAGTCCCCAGCGGGGGTGTGCAGGAGGCAGCCAATAGATGATTCTCTCTCATCATTGATGTTTCTATCTCTCTTCCTCTCCCCTCCTCTCTGAAATCAATAGAAATACATTTAAAAAAAAAAACACACACAGTGAGGTACCACAGCTGCCAGAATGGCTACCATCAACTAACCCACAAACAGTGCTGCGAGGGTGTGAGAAGGGCCCCTCGTGCACTGCTGGTGGGCATGCAGTCTGGTCAGCCATGGTGGAAAACAGTATGGAGGTTCCTTAAAACATTAAAGATAGAGCTTTTATGTGGTCCAGCAATTCCACTTCTGGGTATTTATCCAAAGCAAACAAAATCACTAATTTGAAAAGACATATGCACCCCCATGTTTATTGCAGCATTATTTACAACAGCCAAGATATAGAAGTAACCTAGGTATTCATTGATAGATGAATAGATAAACAAGATGTCTCACACACACACACACACACACACACACACTGGAATATTACTCAGTAAGAAAAGGAATGAAATCTTGGCCATTTGCAACAACGTGGGTGGACCTAGAGGGCATTATGCCAAATGAAATAAGACAGACAAAGACAAATACCATATGATCTCACTTATATGTAGAATCTAAAAAAAAAATTAAAAAATGTACAAACAAAACAAACACAGACTCACAGAATCAGAGAGTAAAGTGGCAGTTGCCAGAGGGGCAGAGGCGGGGGCGGGGGAGGTGGTTTGGTCCACAGCCTTTTCGTACAGATGTATCTCCAGTGTCACTGTGGCATGGGCTAGCCCAGGTCTTTGGAGGCACCACCAAACGCCTCGCTGAAGTTCATGTTCCAGCTAATCCATACTTTTCGTCAACACGCGGAAGAATGTTGGGTCCCTAATCCATTGACAACAATATTCTTCAATGAAAACAACTTCACTGGGCTAATAGCTCGCTATTTTCAGGGTTCTCTTTCAGCGTCTAAGGACTGAGGCATCTATAACCCGTTTTATCCCACTGGGAAGCCTCGGGCAAAGCCCCCAGCGAGTGCAATCTCTTTTCTCGGTAGCAGCACGGGCTGAATCATGGCCACAGCCGGGTGACGTGCAGGGGGCAGACGTGGCTGGCCCAAGAGGGAACAATAAATAGATATTAAAGAACACTGGGACCGTGACCAGACTGAGGCGGCTCAGAGGGCAGCACCTCTTTACCTCCTTGCGAGTGATTTTACCCTTTCCTCCAGGAGTTTCTTCCTCCTGGGGCCCCTGCCCAGTAGCCTGCCGAAGCGTGTAAGCCGATGACGTACACGGCATTCACGAAGCGTGTTCGTTTTCAGAGCAATCTCCGTAGCGGCTCACAGGGTTCAGGGCCTCATCTGCACCTGGGCAGGACCCTGACCTCCGGGAAGTTAAGTGACTTTCCTCGAGGTCACGCAGCCCGTTCAGTGCAGGGCCGGATTCAAGCCAGGAGCTGCGAGTCCAAATCCATTTCCCTTCCCCACGCCCGGGACCCATGAAGGACACAGCGAGGGCAGTGAACGAGGCATCGGAAGCCCCTGTCTGCAGGGAGCAGCTTTTCTGGAAGCCCAGCTCCCTGCTGAGGACGGGGTACAGACAACTGTCCTGGGGGCCACTCCATGCTCTCACCCTCTGCAAAGGGCTCTGGTCAGGCCTCTTGAGGTCTAGCCTTGACTTGTCCGCTGCGTTGAAATCTTGGGCAATTTATTGAATCTCCCTGGTCTCAGCTTCTCTCCTCATTAAACAGGGTTAATACTAACTACTTTAAGACATCGGGACTGCTGTGAGAATACGGTGAATAACGGACAGGAAAAGGAACGTGCAACGTGGAAGTGAGCGGAGCCTCCTCACCGTGGTTATCCACAGCGTCGTCAGCAGCAGGGCCCGCTGTGGCTCAGCTGCACCGGGCGCGTCCAGGGCCCGGGTGAGTGCCGAGGGAGCTGGGAGGTATTCCTGCACCTGCTTGTCTGATCTGAGAACACTAGGACATGTCATCTTTCTAATACTGAAAACCGAAACGGAGTGAGGAGCTCAAGTCCCCCGCCTCCCCTGCCGGCCCCGGAGCTAAGCTGCTGAGGGATTCTTCTTTCCTTCCGGCCGCTGCCCTGAGCAGTAACACAGCGCCAGGCAAATGGTGGCCACACCCGAGAGTCCAGTCGCAGGTGCTGTGAGTCCAGGAAACTGAGAGGCCTCCAGCAGCCCCTGAGGACCAGTGGCGCCTGTTGTGTAGCTGAGGGGCTAGACGAGAGGCTGCCAGCCAGCCCCTGGGCCACCACAGGAGTCTCGGCCTGAGTCCCGCAGCAATCACTGAACCGCTGGCTCACTGCCCCTGAGGGAGAGAACAGTGACACTCCCCATCTCCACAAGGTACGTCTGGACAAGCACAGAGAGAGACCCCGGGAGAAAGAGCGAGCTCGGGTCGTGGGGGCGGGAGGAAAGGCAGCTAGAGAACGTTTTATATGGCGGTTACAGTGAAGCACAATTTTGAATGTGATTAAAAACCAGAGAAGCAGAACTTACTCAAGGTCAAACCACTGAAAATGACTCACACTCCTATTCTGTGGCTCCATGGCCGAGGTCCTTTCTCCCAGACCCCACGCTGCAGGACGGTTTGCCCTTTCAGAGAGACGTGTACCCTGTGATGCTTAACCAGAGTCAAGACATTTCCTGGCCTCAAAGTGACAGACAGGACTGCATGAGTGGGTTCAGAGTTCAGAGCGCGCCGTGACTGTGAGAACAAGCTTGACTTCTCGGGGTGTGTCAGGTGCAAACAGGGAGGTGAGTGAAGTGTGCTTTTGTTATATTTTCCCTCAACCCACTCAGGCTGCGCCGAGGCCCCGTGGGGACACCAGGGCTGCCCGATGCACCGGGCTTCCCCGCCAGCGCGGACCAGCGGTGGCTCGTGATGCGTGGAATCTGCGGGTGCTACCGAGACATGATTGACCCTGTGATTAATAACCAGTAACTGTCTGAGGGGGTTTAGCTCAGCTACTGTGTCGTCCACGTTAGCACGGGATTTACAGGAATTACAGTTCTTTCATTCAAAGCAATGTCCTTCCAAAGGTGCAGCTGAGGTGCTGTGTGGCCGAGGGAGATGGATGCCTGCAGGACTTGACCGAGGGAGGGGAGGGGCCATCCCTGCGAGCACGTGGCGCTGGGTCTCCAGCGGCAGGAGCAGCAGGAGTAGCTCCACTGTGTGGGCTCGCCTCGCACTTCCGTGTGTGGGGGAGGGACCAGGCCGCCAGGTGGGGGAGGGACCGGCCGCCAGGTGGGGAAGGAGGGTGCTGACTTGGCTTTTCTGAGACCAGGAGGGCACGTGGTGTGTGCAGCCCAGAGGGGCCTGTCCCCTGGCCTTGTCTGCCCATCCCTGCGGCAGCAGGAAGGAGCCTGCTGGGATGAGGGCCTTGGCAGGGCCACCTCCGCTTCCTGCTCCCGGGGCAGCCACCGGGCGGGGTCAGGTGGAGGCGGGGAGCGGGGCTGCCAGAGGAGGGGGAGCTTAAAGAAGTCAGCGAGGAGCCAGAAATTAGGAGAAAGGAAGCCAGCCCTGAAGAGGTCCCGATTGTTTTAACCAAGGAGCACTGTTATTTGGACAGCAGAACTCAAAGGCCCGTCCCAGGAGAGCCCCAGGGACCCCACAGAGGAGGGCAGTGTTTGCTAAGGGGGTTCAGTGGGTCTGTGCCTGTCGCCATAACACCCCGTGTCCAGGTGACACCCCTTCCCGCGCCTGTGTTCACTGCTCTGTGAGCACGCAGCACCGTGCCCGACACAAAACCGCATCAGTAGACGTGGCGAGTGACCTTGCCGACCTCTGCGTGACAGGTCCCCGCGCCAGGGCCTGCTCTCCACGGCCACGTCTCAGGCTCGACTGGGCCGGACAGACAGGCGGACTGGGTGCGGGGAAAAGGCTGGAGAAGACTCAAACATGGACAATAACTGGGAGGAAGATGTGATTTTGTGTATTTCTCTCTGTTCTGCTTTTAACTTCCTGCTTTTTCTAACTTTCTATAGTTAAAAAAATATATTCACTTTTTAAATGAAAAAAACAAAACCCTAACGAACTTCAACAATGTAAAATCTTTTTGTTGGAATCCACCTATTTTTCTGAAATAATAACAATTAACTGTACTCAGGGGGTAGAACTGTGGGCAGGTTTATAGGCACATGTGTCCACATGTGTATGTGTACATGTGTGTATGTGTGTATACACAGTTTTACATGCACACACACATATGTGTGGGCACGCGCCAACAGAGATGATGACTCATTCTTCAAAAACTCACTGTAACCAAATAAGAAAGGCAAATCCTTCCAGAACAATCCGTTACATAACCCTCTGTGGACACTTGCAGAATGGTTTCCCAGCGGGTTCATTCGACAGCTTCAGCTCCCCCTGGGGTCACCTCTCCCTCCCCTCCCCCTCCTCCCCTGTCACCTGCCCCGCACCCTCCCTGTCCCCCTTACTGAACCCCCACTCCCTTCCTAGCCCCTTACTGAGCCCCCACTCCCTCCCTGTGCCCCTTACTGAGCCCCCACTCCCTTCCTAGCCCCTTACTGAACCCCCACTCCCTCCCTGTCCCCCTTAATGAACCCCCACTCCCTTCCTAGCCCCTTACTGAACCACTTGACACTTCCGAACAGGTGGGGCCTTCCTGGTCTCCCTGCCATTGCATGTCCTCCCAGCAACAACCCTCATGGAAGACGCAGTGTCCCCTAGAACAGCGCCCTCGGGTGCCCTCCCACACCCACCTTTATGGGCAGCTGGGCCATCCTAGCCCCACGAGGGCCCAGCGCAGGCCTGCGGCCGGACCTGCCGATCCTGGCACAGTTGCCACGCCACCAGACGCTGGCTGCCGGGGGCGTGCAGCAGGCCCAAGCGCCAGCACCCAGACGGCCCCTGGCACCTGGAAGGAACCATCGGACTGCAATGTGCCAGTGCCAGGGGCAGGTGAGGGACAGGTGAGGACACCAGCGGAGGAAGGGCACGTGGACGGCGTGTGAGCCCAGCCCGCACGTCGGGGACAATGGCACTCCTGCAGCAGCTGGGCCGGTGTCCGGCCGCTCACACGGCTCCCGGGGCCTCACCTTGCTGTTTTTACCTAGAATGTCATGTGACATGATGCTGCTTATATCTTGTCTACCTCAGGGTCTGTGGTTTGGTGGTGAAAACACAGAAACGCATTCCTGTGCTGCCATGGCAACCACTGCCTATGAGGAAAACAAAGCAACAGAACAACTTTTGTCCTTGCACCCACAAAAGCAGAACCGGCTTCGAGATGCTGCCTGGCTGGGATGAAACGCTCACCCCCACACCCCAGGGCAGCATGATGGGGGTAACTCGGGAACTCACAAACACTGGCCAAGCGCCCACCTGTGCCGACTGCACGTGCAGATGCTGGCGTGGCTCTCGCGTGGGGACAGGGGACAGCGTGCTTCTCCCTTCTCCATCATCCCTGGGGCACCAGGCTCTGCCTCCCCCTACCGCAGAGGGGAGGGCATTTATTCCACCTGCACGGCGGGGGCGGGTTGGGGGGAGAGGACTCTTGCCTCTCCCAGTGTCTGACTGGGCCTCACCATGGTGGGGGAGCCCCAAAGTGAGCAGAGAAAGGGCCTTTCACGTTTGGAAGACGGGGTGGAGGGGCAGTAAGATGAGAGATGTGAGAAATGGGAACTAGGAAAAAGAGCAATGGAGACAAGAAATATGGGAAGGAAATGAACTTGAAGAAGATGGAAGAGAAGAGGATGGAGGACACTGGGAGGCGCAGGGAGGGCTGGAAGAGGGGACTGTGTGATTGGGAGAGCGAGCGGGGAGCAGCGCTTCACGGCATGCGCTGTGGGACGCTCCTGGGGTCATCCGTAACCAGCGCCAGGGCCTCGGCCAGCTCTCTGCGCTGCCTGCCTGCCTCGGCCCCGGGCGGGCGTCTGGTCTCCGTCTCTCACCTTCGCAGCTGCCGCTCCGTCTTCCTGGGGCTCTGGTCCCTCCGGGACAGGCTGCGGTTTAGGATCAGGATTTCTCAGCCACTCCCCACAAAGTCTTTTTACCATTCCATTCAGGGAAATGAGGGAAAATCACTCATTCGTTTGCCTATTCCTGTATTCATTTGCGGGTGCAGCCTGTGGAATTTAACATCTGAGAAACCTTCCCCCAGCACACCAGGCCTGCCATGGCCCTGGCTCCGCCTCCGCTCAACTCCCTCCACCAGCCTCTGCTGACTCCCCAAGGCGCTGGCTGTTTCTGAGCTCACCAAGCATCCCCACCTGCACTTGGCCTTAACCTCGTGGTCCTTTCATCCCAGGATGCCTTTGGGGTGGATGTTAACGTGACTCTGTCCTTCAGTGAGTTCAGGCACAGAGGTGACCTCCAGAAAGCCTGCCTTCACACACCTGCTGAAATGGCTTCCCTTCTCACCCTTCATGGCCAGGCTTTGATTTTATTCTTCCATATCGCCCACTGCTACCTCCGTCCGTCCATCCATCCATCCATCCATCCACCCATCCACTCACTCATAGTTGCCTTTTCACTAGAATATAAAAGGCACACGCTGGGAGACATTTCTGCACGAGACGCTCCTGTTTCTACAAGTCCAGACTATCGTTTCCAGTGTGTTCATTTGTAGAACAAGGATCAGGACAGCTTACTGCACGTTACAAAAGATGCGGGCTCCCTACGCTCCAGGCTTCCCTTCTGACATGCAGCCCCTACGTGTGGACCTGTCACCTGGCCCCCACGTCCCCAGAAGGGTGACACCAGAGCAAGGAAATGTCAACACTCCCACAGCCATACCAACGGGGCAGGTGCCTTCAGCTTGCAAGTAGGACAAAGTGCCTTCCTTAGGCGAACTCTCTCCAACAGTCAACACTGAGCTATTTGCTTATATCTTGACTAGAGGCCCGGTGCATGAAACTCATGCACTGGAAGGGGGGGTGTCCCTCAGCCCAACCTGTGTCCTCTCGCAATCCTGGACCCCTTGGGGGATGTCCGCCTGCTGATTTAGGCCCGATCCCAGCCTGGCCTGCAGGGATCAGGCCTAAACCAGCAGTCAGACATCCCTTGAGGGATGTAGCTGTACACCAAGCAGCAGGCAGCCAGGGAGGAGTCAGAACTGGGGCCAGACACCATGCCACTCACACTCATCCTGGCCCACTGTGCCTGCTGCCACCACTCAGTAGTACTCCTGTGAAGTCAGGTGAGGCTCCCGCCACCACAGCTGTGCTCACCAGCCATGAGCCTGACTTCTGGCTGAATGGCGCTCCCCCTGTGGGCCAGGGGGCAGCCCCTGCCTTGAGCGTCTGCCCCCCGGTGGTCAGTGCTCTTCATAGCGACTGGTCAATCACTCATTCCAGTTGTGCTGTGGTAACAGTTGCTTAGGCTTTTCTATATATAGATGATGAGTCCTCCCCGACCCTCCCACACACACTACTCAGACCCCGTTTCTCTGTTAGGCACTTGTCAGTGTCCAGGGCACGACAGACAGGAACCTGCCATTGTGAGACGTCACAAGTCCTAGCCAGGACTCACTCCTGTGTCATAGCATAGGGACATTCCCACCTGGTGGGGCCCATCTCAAACCTCCCAGCTGCCCAGTTCTGCCCAGAAAGTCAGTTGAGGTAATCCCCTGACTTTTGCCCAAGCCTCGAGGCGTTTTATTCTGTGTGTGAGGGTTATTTATAGACATTTCCCTGTGCGCAGACAAGGCTGAGAATTTACAAGGTTGTTTTTGGTGTCTCTCTGATCCTCAGCTGTCTTGAGAATGTCTGATTCACGGGGCCAGTGCGCCCAAGGTTGGAGAATCGGTTTGGGAGCCCAGATTGCGATTTTGCCTGAATTAACCTAAGCATGTTTTTAAAGAGATAAAATGACTTATTTGCATTAGCAATAAAGGCAAATGGACCAATACCGTCCCTAAAGGCTTTACGTGACTGAATTTTGATCGTTCAAATTGTATCTTCCTCATTCGATTACATTATGATTTTAGAGGTAACTATTTCTTCTCATTGATTAGTGGTGTACAATCGGGAGTGATTACTGCCTATATTTTCACCCTCCAAATGTTTATTGAGCACCTCTTATGTCCAAAGGATAGTGTTGGGCTTGCAATAAAGTAGGCAAACAAGTGCATCCTGAGGAAGAGAGAGCATGATGCATGCCTTGAGCATAAACAATGTCAAGTATCGGTGTCAACAAAACACTGAGGAGGTGTCAGAAGCGGGAGGGCCAGGGACGTGTTCAGTCCTGGCAGATTCGAGCACAGAGTGTGGCTCAGAGTCAGCCCTCAGTAAGAGCCTGTGTCATTGGAGACAGGAAAGAGAGCCTGTCTTGTTGGGAAGCGTCATTTCATGTGGATCTCGAGAAACAGACTGATGTGCAATCTCTGGGAAGGAGTCCAGCATTTTAGCAAATGCACGTGAGGGCTAGCAGTGGACTTCGCTGCCTTTGGTCCCTTTGAGAGCAGCTCTTCATGGCTCTATTCCCTCCTTCTCTGCTTTGTTACCAAACAGGAATTACATGTGATTGTGACACGTAGTAGTAATTACTGACGAAGACACTACTCATTGCTGTCTTCTCTGTTGCATTAAATAATTTTCAGGGTAACTAATGTGTGTTCGCTTTTAACATTTTAAAAGCAAGCTGACAACCGAGGCCACTCCAGACAGAGCTGCGAAGCAAGGACAGTGACACTGGCTTGCCTTTCCCGGGCTGCACTTTCTAGTATAACCTGGGAAAGAACACTCGCATCAGTAGATGCTGCTCTTGGATCTCAACCCTTGCAGCACTGTGGCCTGCTAATCCATAGCTAATTTGCTTGATAAACAAATGGCCAAAAAATGATACTGTAATGAGCTGCTTTTCTCTGACGTTCATATTGAAAGATGGCAGCCTGGGGCCAACCCGAAACTCATGGCCATAGAGAGTCACATCGTGATGGACAAGCTGGCGGCTGACGTCCGTTCTACTGCGTCTGCTATGTTCACACCGTCTCCTCTGGATTCACAGACGGTTAAAGCCGAAAAGGTTGTTGGACGTCACCGAGCCCGACACTCTCATTGTAAAAGAAGGAAGCGAGGCCTAGGGATGTAAAAACAAACACTAAGCAAGCAACTAAGCAAAACACACCCAAAGTGTCCAAGGTCCTGAATAAGCCGGAGCAAGCTCCCAGCACCAAGCTGCCGGGACTCAGTGCAGGTCTCTGTGTGCAGAACCAGAGTTCTCAGGGATTTTAAACCATCGCTTATCTCTTGTTCTAAAAATAGCTTCATCTCCAATTAAGAACTGAAGTCGAACTGATGGTTAATGGGTTTCATTACATGAAAAACAACTCTGGATATTAATTGTGAACCAATTATTCAGTATAATTTTCTCTCAGGTTACATCAAAGAGAAAGCAATCTCCATTCTGCAAAATAGAAACACCAGTGTCAGCGTGACCCATCTCGGGTCATACAAAGTGTGAGTGTCTCAGCTCGAATCGGGACTCAGATGCCTGGCCTGTCCCCGAAGCCTTCATCCTGAGCCCCAGAACTTCTCTAGGGGGCACTTATTTCAAACAAAATCCCCCCACATGTGCGCTTGAAACTAGTCCATTAGCCCACACTCGGGCGCTCACAAATGTCCCCTGGTGACTGTCACCCGAGGCACAAAGAAGCAGGTGCCCGTGAGGAAGCAGTTTCCGCCTGCTGGGAACCCTCAGGGCGCAGGGCCTTCGCTGGACCATAGGCTCTCTAAGTTCCTACAGGAGTTTCTGAGCTTGATCTGTGCACCTGCAAACAGCAACAGCAACGCAACCCGCAGCCAAGGCCCCCGGTGCTCACCGACTTCCTGCCTGGCGCTCTCTCTCCTCCCAGACTGCACAGGAATGACGCGGAGCTTCTGGTACCTGGATTCTGACAATGGCGCAGCAGCCACAGAGCTCCGGAGCTGACAGCCTGGGGCGGGCAGGCCCAGGAGGAAATGCCTGCTTCTAACCGAAGAACGGCTTGTGCCTCTGAAGCAGCAGATTCCATCTGAGACAGGCCTCCTCCTCCACCCTCCACACCACATCGCACGCACCACCCCTGCAGGTTTCCTTCCCAGAGTTCAGCAAAATCAGCTGCGCCTTGCCCCCCCCCCCACCCCCCCGCCCACCATCACAGGCACACTGTTGGTCACGGCATGGTGGCCTGGGGTCCTAGGCCTGGAGAGGCCTCGCCCATCATCGCCTCCAACTTCCCACTCTAAGTAGCGTGAACTTGGGAAAAGGGGCCCCGGGCTGCTTGGATGCTTCCAGTGATGGGGAGCTCAGCCCCTGGGTCAGTCAAGCCAGGATTCCACCCAGCGACAGGCAGGGCATTCAAGATCACCTTGGGGGAGCAGATTGTAGAATCATAGCCTCAGCCTCCTTCTCAGTTCTTCCTTCTCTCCTCCTCATTCTCTTCACAGTCTTCCTCTAAGTTGCAGTGTTTTCCAAGCATCCATTGTATTCAATGGGTTGGCTCACATTTAAACGAAGGACCATAGAAAAAGTGTTTGGCCACCTTGCCAGCGGCCATACTTATGGGTAAGCGGGGAAAGCACCAGTTAAAGATTGGGGGGAGGGGGGCGTGCTTAAAAGGGGCAAGCAAAATCAGTTTGCAAAAAGCTAATTGAATTACCTGTCCAGTATTCTTTAGATCCCCGGGGAACTTCACTTTTTCTGGAGGAATTACATCGGACTGGAAAAGCTAGCTTTTGGACTGTGACCAGACTCGTTTCCTGCCTGTCATATGTCTTATCAGAGACTTAGGGTTTAAACAAGATGGGGGAACCTCTCTTTCTCAACTGGCCGCCGGGATTTATACTATTTTGCAATCATGGACTTGTCTGATGATACAATTCCCTTCTCGAGCATTGACTGGACCGCCCCAAACTGTCCGGTGGCTTACATCTACGGGTGATACATCCAAAGAGCAGGGCGGTATTGTCCGTGCTCACTGAACCTCCTCTTCCGGGGTCCACCCCACAGGGTGCCACTCACCTCCACAGCAGCTCTGTGCAACTTGGCAAAACACCCCCTCTTGGAGGTGATGCAGCCCAGAGCGACCCAGCGTGGTGGCGCTGTGAGACGCAAAAGGCACTCCCTCTGAGCAGGTGCTGCCCCGCGCCAGGCTGGGCTGGGCTTTGCGTTGCTTTGCTGAATCCGCTCAGAGTGGCAGCTCAGCGAACACTGGCTACTGGAACGCAAGCCAAAAATCGCCAGCAGTTCCATCCCAACAGAGGTTCGCCTCCATCCGCATTGCAGCTCCCTGTCAACCTCCAACAGGGAGGACGGAGAAGGCCAGCCGGCCTCTGGGCCTCTTCAGCCGAGAGACACACACCTCACTTCCGCTCAGCTTCCACGGCGTGAACCAGTCACTTGGGGACCCCGAGGTGACAGGGGCAGGAGGTGGAAAGTATGACTGACACCTGAGCGGCCACGTTTCTGACACAAGGAGATCTCTGTGCCCGATGACTTAATAAAAGGCATTTAGAGCAAGTCAAGAGGTCTTCACTTGAACTGCGGTCATTTTAGGGACGATGACTATGTTGCTCCAAGTTCTTCACATCCACTCTGCACCCACTTTCCAGGTCTTAGTCCAGCCAAGTCATGACGTGAGATTCTGCAGAACATTTTGGAGTTCCGCTGGGCGAGCCATTCCACCACTCCATCTAATCATTTATTCATTGTCCTGGCTCTAGGGCACGGAGATGACTGACGCATAGTCTTTCCTGCAAAGACGGCGCAGAGTAATGGAGAGACGCCTAACTTATGCCAAAGGTAAAGTCATAGGGCCGACGCTGGGATTGGCAGAAGGAGGCGGGGCTCCTGGGATGCCAGAGAGGGTCAGGAAAGCTTTCACGGACATGTGGTTTGTCCAAATTAGGTCTGAGGATGAATGGGCTAGACAAGCAGAGAGAGGGGGAGAGCCTGGGGAGCACAGCGCGGTTCCAGATGAGTGCTGCTGAGGCTCAAGGCCACGCCCTGGGCACAGAGGCCACACATGTCACCACGTGCCCATCAGGAAAGCCACATGTCCAGCTGTGGAGCTCCAGCAGCAGCCAGGAGGGGAGCCACGGAACGGTTTTCAGGGGGACGGTCGCTCCACAGCCTCTGCTGGCAGCTCACAGCCTGCAAGCTGGTGGCACCACCCCTCCGGCAGCCAGCGGTCGGAGCTCCTGTTACGGCATTTCCCATACAGGGCGCTGTTCCCTCACCTTTGGCTGCCCACGGCCTTCCTAAACCCAGCCCTCTGAAAGCTGCTTCATGGGGCTTCGTGCTTGTGCCCAATACATCCATTCCATGGACAATGAACCTATCTCCCCGGGCTCCTGCTATTCAGGCATGAATGCCATTGTTTTGATTTCCTTACAAAACTAGTAGGACCATTATTCACGTCTCACCCCCTCATGACCCTCATGTTTTTTAAGTATTCTGTCGTTAATGGTTGACTGATTCACAAGCATAACAACCAATTTTTCCCTAGGGAAAGTGACTGATGATGCTTGATAATGTGAACTCCTCCCATTGCTGTATCTTCAGTCTTCAACTCAAAGCAACCCTTCAGGTGGGCATGCCAACAGCGTGGCAGGTGGGCGACACAGTGTCCGTGGTTGGGCTTCCATTGCCTCCCTGCATCTCCCCGACTCTGCTTGTGATGGGAGTCAGAGGGTCAGAATCTTGTCCATCGGGGCCTCTGAGCAGCTCCGCGGGGGGTGAGGCAGCCATTGCTACAGAGAAGGAACTGGCCTGGAGGGGGCTGCAGTCAACCCAGATCCTGAGTCCATGAAACTGACCACATGCGTGGCCATTCCCCACATCCATGGGTCAGCATTTCTGCCTCTGGGATTCTCAAGACAGGCGACCACATGCATTCCTAGGTTCAGACTCTGATGTGGACTTTCATGGCTCGGCGTGACCGTGGGTGACATCAGGAGAGATGCGCTAGCTGGAGACGGACCGGAAGTTCAGGTAGGCAGGTAGCATGTGCCTCAGTCCATTCTGGCTGCTGTAACGAAGTCACACAGACTGGGGAGCTTACACACAACAGGAATGCAGCTCACAGTTCTGGAGACTGGGTGTCCAAGATTAGGGGCCAGCATGGTTAAACAAGGGTCCTCTTCTAGCTGCCAACTCCAGAACCACGAGACGTGAACTTCCTGCTGTTTAAGGGCCTTGTTTGTGGCATGTTGTGGCAGCAGCCCCAGCAAAGGACCACAGCAGTGAGTGAAGGGAACCAGCTCCAGTCCCAGCAAAGGAACACAGCAGTGAGTGAAGGGAACCAATTCCAGCCCCAGCAAAGGAACAAGCAGTGAGTGCAAGGGAACCCAGGAACCAGCCCCAGCAAAGGAACACAGCAATGAGTGAAGGGAACCAGCTCCAGTCCCAGCAAAGGAACAAGCAGTGAGTGCAAGGGAACCCAGGAACCAGCCCCAGCAAAGGAACACAGCAATGAGTGAAGGGAACCAGCGCCAGCCCTAGCAAAGGACCACAGCAGTGAGTGCAAGGGAACCAGCTCCAGCTCCAGCAAAGGAACACAGCAGTGAGTGCAAGGGAACTGGCTCAGGGAGAGCAGCCCAGTAGGGAGCTGGTGAGCTCTGCTTAGGACACAGGAGGCGGGGACTGGGTCCCCAGGGAGCACCCTGCAGAGCTGTGCCCTGTGGACTCTCCCCCTGGGTCACTGAAGAAAAAGGCTACTTGTCTGAGCTGCCAGCATCTGGCTCTGCCCTGGCCTGAGGGCACTTTTGTCTGTTGCCATGCCAACAGAGGGGGTCAGAAGATTCAGGTGCTCTCTCTTCTGCCCAAAGGCCACCGTGTAGGCTCTTAACCTCACTTGCTATGCGTAGGCTTGTTTTCTTAGAATTCCCATTCTGAAGCAAATAAGCCATCACTTCCTCCTTCGCCTGATCTCCAGGTGACATGGGTGTCTATTGGCAGGAACACCTCCATGCATCCTGAGTGTGTTAGGGCAAGTTCACTGACCAGCCTGCTTTGTTTCCTTGTTATGCCCAGAAGGATGACACCTCAGGCTCTGAGCAGTAAAGGCACTTCTTTCCTTCCTAATGTCACACACACTCACACACACACATAGACACACGTGCATGCACGCACACGCACACACACACACACACACACACACACACACTCTTCTCTGGTTCTCTCCTGACCCCACCCTCCCCCTTACCTGCCACACCAGCACAGGTGTCCCCAGGAGCTCAGGTGTCACACTTCAGACTGCTTATCTCATCACTATGACGACCGGGCCATCCTTAACCGTGTCCAGCTGCCCACAAAGGGAACAGACAAAACACACTCTCCATCCTGTGTCCAGGAAGCAGAGAAACAGGTGAGGATGCAGGGCCTCAGGGAGGGTCATGCCTGAGACTGTGCAATGGGCCCCTTAGCTGCCAGGTGCCCAGCTGCTCAGTGATGAAGTGATATTATGATCTCAGGAGATTCACGTACACAGTGACCATGAACACAGGTCCTGTTTATAAAGTCCTTAAAGAAGGAAGCATTCAAAACATACCACGTGACACGGCAATCCCACTTCTGGCTGTTTAACCAAAGAAATCCAAAATACTAATTTGAAAAGACATATGTGCCCCTATGTTCATTGCAGCATTATTTACAACTAGAGGCCCAGTGCATGAATTCGTGCACGGGTGGGGTCTGGCTGGCCTGGCCCTAATCTGGGTGGGTCAGGGCTGGGCCTGTAGGGGGGAGATGGTGGAACATTGGCCAGCTGGCCCACCCTGATTGGGGCCCAGTGGGCCCTGTCCCCAATTGGGGTGTTGGGGGGCTAATTGGGGATCAGTGGCCAGGGGGGTAGGATACATGGGAGGTTGGCCAGCCAGCCCCACCCCCGATTGGTGTGTGTGGGGCCAGTTGGGGACGGGGCCAGCTGGGGGGACCGTGAGCAGTTGGCCAGCCCTGCCCCTGATTGGGGTTGTGGGAGCCCATCGGGGACAGAGCTGGTTGAGGGGAGGGGCCATGGGCTGATAGGGATGGTGGAGGCCTATCATGAGCAGGGCTGGCTTGGGGGAGGGGCCACAGGCAATTGACCGGCCAGCCCTGACCCTGATGGGGTGGTGGGGCCGATCTGGGGTGGGGCTGGGCAGGGGGAGGGGCTGCAGGAGGTTGGCCAGCTGGCCCCAGCCCCCGATTGGGCCAGTTTGCTGGCTGCAGTGGGCATCATAGTGACCAGTCATTCCGGCATTCTGGTCACTGGCTTTTTATATATATAGATAGCCAAGATATGGAAGCTGCCTGAGTGCCCACTGATAGACCACTGGATAAAGAAGTGCACATACACCGTGGAACGTTACTCAGCCATAAAGAAGAATGAAATCTTGCTGTTTGTGACAGCACAGATGGGCCTAGAAGAGAGTATTCTAAACGAAGTGTCAGTCAGAGAAAGACAAATACCATACGATTTCATTTATGTGTGGAATCTAAAAAATAAAATAGATAAACAAAACAGAAATAAACTCATAGAGACACAGACTATTTCGATGATTGCCAGATGGGGGGAGGGGGAAGAGATTAAGGAGCACAACATGCCAGTTATGAACATTCCTGGGGATGTGAAGTACAGCACGGAGGACAGAGTCAGACTGTGAAAACTACGTATGGTGTCAGGCGGGGGATGGACTTATCGAGGTGATGACCTTTGTAAGTTATATAAATGTCGAGTCACTATGTTGTATACCTGAAACTAATATAATATCGAATGTCAACTATAACTGAAAAATAAAAAGGATTTTTCAGAAATATTTACTGGCTGAGAAAAGAATAGTGGGGGCCACTCAGGCGGGCGAGGTTCTGTAAACGCGTCACCATCCTAGTGGGGCAGCCGGACAAGATATCACACACATAATCCACGTCAGCAAGTCCATCCACAGCACCTGTGCCACGCGTGGGGGAAAAGCAGCAGGGCAGGTGAGGGATGCACCAATAAGGGGTAGGCCACGCAGGTGTCGTAGGAGAGAAGGTCCCAGCATAGAGCAGAGCCAGTACCAAGTGCACGTGTGCCTGCATCTGTGAGAGCTAACGGCGCAGGTAAATAGAAGCGAGTCTGAGTAACATCAACCAGAACGTCAGACCTCAGAGGGAAGGCAGGGCACGGTGGGGGTGAGGGGGCGAGATCAACCAAAGGACTTGTATGCATGCATATAAGCCTAACCAATGGACACAGACAACAGGGGGGTGAGGGCATGAATGGGGGGGTTGGCGGGTAATGGGGGAATAAGGACACGTATGTAATACCTTAATCAATAAAGAAATTTTTTTTAAAAAAAGAAGTGAGTCCCCTGAAACATTCCTCTGTTCGAGTAATGGTCAAACACCGATGAGGCTCTGCTGCCCTGAGTATCACTCCCAGCAACAGCAGCACCATCTGTGAGACTCTCCTGTGTGTGTGCTTTGGGTGCTTTCATTGTGTTTTGTCCTTTGCTGTTTACTCTGTGGACTTTTCCACCCCAAGGACTAACCCAAACACTGTACACGCACACATTCGCATTCCGTCCTGACTGTGAATTCACAGCCAGCACCTGAAGATGAACACGGCCCTTTAAACTAGCGGGGAAGCATTGCATATTAAATTCCCCAATCGTTCTTCACTCGTTCTATAAACTCCTGTCACTTAAAACAGGTAAGTGCCTTCAGTACATTGTACCTCCCTCTATATTGTTACAAAGTAAATATCTGAACAGATCACCCCTAGGGCCGATGACAGAATACCTATAGATATAAGAGGTAGGTTTGCAAAGATGATGAATAACCATGAAAAAAGGAACCAAAACCCTGGACTCTGGAATCCAAGGGACTCTTTAAGGGCAAAGAAAGACCCTCTTCCAGAAATGCCTCCATGAACCTGAGCAGCAACCCCAGTATCTGCAGACTTTTCTGACTAAGTTTCCCTATTAATGGAAATGTTTTATGTTTTCCCCCTATAAAAGTATGTATTTATTTGCGATACATTCACTGGTACTAATATATTATGTATCATAAAATACACATGAAACAGAAGTAAAATGCACATTAATGTGAAAAGCACCTGAATCATGCCATCGTGCACCCTACCGGATCATCTGTACCGGGGGTGCAGGCACCCCCCTCGAGAGCCCGCTGGCCAGAGCGCCGGAGCTGCAGGGCTTCGGCTCCAGGCAGCCTCTGGGGGCTCGGCTGTGTTTCAGCTCCAGCTTGCTGTCCCGCCAAGTGCAAAACCGCTGGGCTCTGCTCCTGTCTCGGGGCCTGAACGTGGCCACCCCAAGCGGCCGGTCTGAGCTGGAGACAGGGAGGCGTCATGTCAGTTTAAAGGACTGGAGGGGATAAATGCCACAGGCCCAGCAGCTCCCGCCAAGTTCCCAACCCTCCAAGCCTTTTGTGGGGCCCTGGCGCGATGGGAATGTGTGGCCGTCCTGCCAGCACAGCACAAAAACTGCCCCCCTCGAGGCAGCGCTCTGATGCTCGCACCAGGCATTCCCTCTGCCAGCCCGGCCATCCCAGGACTGCTGTGCGCACGCCCAGGCCCACCGTACGCCGTACCCACTGCGGGCTCCTCACGTAGAATTCGCTCTCTGCTCTCATGGGGAGTGCATATGTGTTTCTATCCATACGTGCCATATAATCGCATACCTTCCTACTGTTTAGGAAAACTGCTTTAAAGGCTGGGCTGGAACTCAGAGAAGGAAGTAATCATGCCTTTATTTTAAACAGATGAAAGCCCAGAAAACTGGTGATGGGATCACTGGATCCCCCTTTGTAAGACGAACACAGGCGCCAGGTCATTGCCAAGGCATTCCATCCTGACCCAGGACAGTGCTGTGGTTAGTCTTTTGGTCTGTCCACTTTAATGACTGGGGGGCGGGGATATGAGAGATCTGATCAGCTGAGCTGAAATCAGCAATAGCAGGACCACAGAGCATGAGCGCAGCTGCTGTGGGTGGGCTGTTGTGGGTGAGCAGAGCCCTTAGAGAGGAAGCCCAACCCGCTCTTCAGGCTCTTGGACGACAGAGGGGAATCATTCGTCAGCTCGAGTGCGTCCCTGCACTCTCACAGGCCTCAGCCAAGCCAAGCACATCTGCCTCCCCACCTGTGATGAAAATGAGATACACTGTGATTTTATTTTATTTCTTAATACATGTTTATTGGTTTCAGAGAGGAAGGGAGAGGGAGAGAGAGATAGAAACATCAATGATGAGAGGGAATCATGGATCGACTGCCTCCTGCACGCCCCCTACTGGGGATCGAGCCCGCAACCTGGGCCTGTGCCCTGATGAGGAATCGAACCAGGGACCTCCTGGTTCATAGGTTGACGCTCAGCCATTGAACCGTGACAGCTGGGCCCCTGTTACTTTACAGTCACAATCACTTGTTTTCTACTCCAATAGAACATTTTAAGAAGTCACCATTATTCGCAAATTATATATTAAAAATTTAGGTTAAAATATTTTTTAACATTGTTTCCTTGACAAAAGCCTTTAGGCAGTTTTCACCTTTTTCCAAATTATAGCTTCAATCCAGCATTTTTCAGGGATAAGAAGGAATTCCAAAAAAGTGTATTAAGTTACAAAAATTAGACTCGCCTCCCTTTGTTGGCGCAGAACATTCTGGGCAGTTGAGTATCCTGGCACATACAGAAGTGTGCTGTGTACTATTTAGTATGCTCACCATCTGTGTGTTTAATCTACAGTGTCCGTGTTGCGGATCTGCGAGGTTTAACTGTCATACGTAGTCACGCTCCTGGCCCTGCTCAGGGACACGGAGAGATAAGATGTAGAAAGGTACGCACACATCTGTCTCCAATTCCCTGGCAGACTAAGAAGATGTGACAACGAACAGACATTGCTTCATGGACTCTTGAGCTTCAACAGGACTTGAGCGTCAGCTCTGCCTGTCCGTCTGCTTTACGGTGAGGACCCGGGCTCCCGCCCACGGCTCACAGCGAGCCGTGGCCACGGCGGGGCTAGAGAGAAGGTCTGGCTGTTTGCAGGTCTCCTTAGTCTTAAACCAGAAGTGAGCCAGGACTCCCTCTAAGCAAGTAAGGAAGGAGAACATGGTCAAGCGTCACCAAGGCTAAAAGAGGGAAGATTTCCTTGGTACAGCTGGCTCACTGCCGGCGTCTATTCACGTCGCTCCAGGAAACCACCGAGCAGTTCTCACGCCGACTGTGGTCACCGCGGGCCGATGCTTTAACAGCACAGGAGTAGCCCACGCCCAGGCAGCACGCCGATTGGGATCGACGTGAAGCACGCGCCGGCCCTCCTAGTCCCTGGGTTACATTCTTCAGGGGACTGCCCTTTTCTACCAGGTCAAGGGCTAAGCTCCTTCACTCTGTGCTGCCCTGAGGACTCAGACTCATCTCTGAGACGCACCGTCCGTGCATCTTTATCTCCAGCAACACGGGGTGGTTCGGCTTCCGGGCATCTCAGATGGCGTGTACCTCCTGCGCATCAGTCCCTGCCCCATGCCCCTGGCCTGAGCCTCCCTCCTCAGGCCTCTCCACTGGCCTGGCTCAGGCTCCAGTCTGCACAGGTGACACCTCCCCGGGCCTCTCTCTCCCTGGCAGCTCCGCGCTCCCTGCTCCCCAGATTAGGTACCGTCTACAATTCCAGACTTCTCTCTGCACGCATAATCACTGCTTTTAGACAGATCATTGTACCTCACGGCGTTCTGTGTCAGTTTCACCTCGTGTACTGTGGCTCCCTGGAGGGAAGGGCCAACTTACAGCACGCAGAGGGTCTGATGCTTCGTGAGAGTGCGGCATAAGCTCAACACGTGCTCTCGGGCTGGTTCCGTGATCCCTCACCGCATGAGTTCATGCGTGGGGAGGGCACCGCACAGTGCTTGGCACACGGACATGAAGAATGCCAAGCAACGCGTGACTGAATGGGCCTGAAGCTCCGCCCCATGCTGCGTTCGGCTGGTGAACACAGGGCTTCACGGGAGGTTGAGGGCAGGTGGGTGATCCCTGGAATTTGCCAGGGGAACTGGGGGCTTCTGATTTGGCAGCTCCTCTGAAGAGCCTTGCAGAGGGGGGCGTTTATGTGGGCCGTGCAGGCAGTGCTGGAGCGCACTGCAGAAAAACCGGTGCTGGAGCACACTGCAGAAAAACCGGTCTCGCCCGTGGTGCCCTGGGTCTTGAGCTACAAAGAAAACAACCCGGGCGACTGCTTCGGGTGCTCTCCTTCCTCCCTGGTGTTCACGTCCTCCTCAGTTTATGACTTCGAGCTCATACCGGCTCCATCCACCAGGGGGCAAACTTTCATGTCCTGAGTCTCACCACCCTGTTGCTGGCATAGGGAGGACAGTCCTTCCTTCGCGGCTGGCATGAAACTGCGGCCTCCCTGTGTGGATTGCACAGTGAACCAGCTGCTTACCCTAACGTGGGGGCTAGGGAGGAATGAAGCTGTTAAAGGGAGCGTTTCTTCCTGTCCTGTGTCCTGCTTCCACCGTCAACAGGCACGGTGATGACTGGCGTTGGCAGCCCGGAGCCCAGGTCCTCGGTGCATGGCTGACCTCGGCTGCCACCCAGGCAGCCTTGGCCGTGGCGGTTCCTGACCGAATTTCTTTCCTGTTTTACTTTTGTTTATGCCATTGCATTCACGAAGCTTCTCGTCCCCTTAGGCATCAATTATTTATGAAAATTCCAGTTAATATTTTTGGCCTTTTATAGTGGACAACGTTGGAAAGAAGATGCCAGTCCTCCTCCCGATTGTTGTATGGATTCCGTAGGGTCCTGTTCCTCCCAGAGGCACTTCCACAGGGTCGTCCCGCTGGTTCTGAGGCCTCACTGAGAGCCCAGAGCACCTAGAGCAGCCAATACGACGTTGGGAGAGATGACTTACGCGGCTGGGTGTCAAGACTTGTTATAAAGCTACAGCATCAGGACAAACAGATCGGTGAAACAGAGACCAGAAATAAACCTGCATATGGATGGTCACTGATTTATAACAAAATTGCAAAAGGGTAGTCTTTTCTATAAATTGTGCTGGAACCATAGGTTACCCAGTGTTTTTTAAAAAATAAACATAGCCCTGACCGGTTTGGATCAGTGGATGGAGCGTCGGCCTGCGGACTGGAGGGTCCCAGGTTTGATTCTGGTCAAGGGCATGTACCTGGGTTGCGGGCACATCCCTGCTAGGGGGTGTGCAGGAGGCGGCTGATCGATGTTTCTCTCCCATCGATGTTTCTGGCTTTCTGTCCCTCTCCCTTCCTCTCTGTAAAAAAAATCAATAAAATATATTTTTAAAAAAATAAAACAATGAAAAAAATAAACATAGATCCACATCTCAGAGCATATACAAAAATGAACTCAAAGTCCATTTATAGACCTAAACATAAAATTACCTGTAAATCTTCTATAAGGAAATAAGACAAAATATTTGTGAACTTAAGTTAGGCAAAGATTGCTTAGCTAAGACACCAAATGCACAACTCTTAAGAGAAAAACAATTGCTTGGACTTCATGGAAGTGAAACACTTTCACTCTGTGAAAGACACTGTTAAGAAAACAGCCCTGGCAGGTGTGGCTCCGTTGATTGAGTGTTACCCCATGCAGCGAATGGTCACCGGTTCAATTCCTGGTCAGGGCACTTGCCCAGGTCGCAGGTTCGATCCCTGCTCAGGGTGGGTGCGGGAGGCAACCGATCCATGTTTCTCTCTCTCTCTCTCTCTCTCTCTCTCTCTCTCTCTCTCTCTCTCTCTCTCTCCTCTTCCTCTCTTTCTAAAATCAATAAAAACATACTTTTTTAAAAATAAGAAAATAAAGAGATAAGCCACAATCTGAGAGAAAATATTTGCGAATAAAATATCTGATAATGGTCTTGCATTCTGCATTCAGAACAGATAAAGAAGTCTCAAAACCCAGTAGTCTGTATAATAAAAGCCCAGTGACCAGAATGGCAGAACGACCAGAGCGACCGGTGGCTATGATGTGCACTGTGGCAGCCAACCAGCCAGATCTGGGCCCCGATCGGCTGCCCGCCCCGGCTGGCTGGGCCCCGGATCAGCCCCAACACCCTGATTGAGGGCGGGACTGGCAGCCAACTGCCCACAGCCTGGCCCACTGGGCCCCCACTGGGGTGGGCCAGACAAACCCAACCTGTGCATGAATTTGTGCGCTGGGCCTCTAGTCTATATAATAAAAGCCCAGCAACCATTATGGCAGAATGACCAGAATGATCAGTTGCTATGATGCGCACTGACCACCAGGGAGCAGATGCTCAACACAGGAGCTGCCCCCTAGTGGTCAGTGCACTCTCACAGGGGGAGCGCTGCTCAGCCAGAAGCCAGGCTCACGGCTGGCGAGCGCAGTGGCGGTGGTAGGAGCCTCTCCCGCCTCCACGGCAGCGCTAAGGAGCGGCAAGCCAAGTGGTTAGGAGGGAGCAGGCAGGCGGTTAGGAGCAAGGGGTCCTGGATTGCAAGAGGGATGTCTGACTGCTGGTTTAGATGGGCCTAAACTGGAAGTCGGACATCCCCCGAGGGGTCCCGGATTGGGAGAGGGCGCAGGATGGGTTGAGGGACCCTCCCCCCCCATGCACAAATTTCGTGCATCGGGCCTCTAGTAAAGAAAATAAACGGCAACGGGGAAAAGAATTGAACAAAATTTCACCACAAAAGACATGTAGATGGCAAATAAGCCCAGAAGAGGGAACACGGCTGAAGGAGATGTAAAAGGCTACAGCCACTTGGGGGGAATGACAATTTCATAAAAGTCAAACACGTGCCTACTACCCACATACGTGTTTTGTTCCCAAAGGCTTGCACGTGAATGTCCCAAGCAGCTGCATTTGTAACCGCCTCGATCTGGAAACGGGCCGAGTGTCTCCGGACAGGTGGACAGACTGCGGTGCATCCACACGTGGAACATCATTCAGCAACAGAAAGGGGTGAACTATGGATAGGTGCCATGGATGAGTCTCAAAATAATCATGCTACGCTCGTGAAGCCACACCAGAAATAGCGCATGGGGTATGATTCTATTTATAGAAAAGTCTGGAAAACGCAAACTCCTTCAGAGTGACAACGCAGGTCCCAGTCTGTCTGAGGAGGGTGTGGGGGGCCGGGAGGGCGAAACGACAGAGGCACGAAGGACTCGGCGACTGGCCCATGGCGATGCTCCCCAACGCAACCCTCTGGCTCAAGGGGACGTGGTACAAGTCAAACTGTACCACACTGCACATTTAATAAATGCGTACAGTCTATCGCAAATCAGGTTTCCCTCACCTCAGCTCTGAAACAAAACTTCAAGAAGGCCAAGTGGTGGCAAACAGAGAAAAAGACAGCAACAGCAACAAAACTAACTAGAGACAGACATGAGAGGGTCCCAGGGGTGCCTGGGCCCTGTGTCCCCTCCTCCCTTTTCTGTCCCCTCCTCCCTGCTGTGTCCCCTCCTCCCTCCTGTGTCCCCTCCTCCCTCCTGTGTCCCCTCCTCCCTCCTCTGTCTCCTCCTCCCTCCTGTGTCCCCTCCTCCCTCCTCTGTCCCCTCCTCCCTCCTGTGTCCCCTCCTCCCTCTTCTGTCCCCTCCTCCCTGCTGTGTCCCCTCCTCCCTCCTGTGTCCCCTCCTCCCTCCTGTGTCCCCTCCTCCCTCCTGTGTCCCCTCCTCCCTCCTCTGTCTCCTCCTCCCTCCTGTGTCCCCTCCTCCCTCCTCTGTCCCCTCCTCCCTCTTCTGTCCCCTCCTCCCTGCTGTGTCCCCTCCTCCCTCCTGTGTCCCCTCCTCCCTCCTCTGTCCCCTCCTCCCTCCTCTGTGCCCTCCTCCCTCCTGTGTCCCCTCCTCCCTCCTCTGTCCCCTCCTCCCTGCTGTGTCCCCTCCTCCCTCCTGTGTCCCCTCCTCCCTCCTGTGTCCCCTCCTCCCTCCCCTCTGTCCCCTCCTCCCTCCTGTGTCCCCTCCTCCCCTCCCCTCTGTCCCCTCCTCCCTCCTCTGTGCCCTCCTCCCTCCTGTGTCCCCTCCTCCCTCCTGTGTCCCCTCCTCCCTCCTGTGTCCCCTCCTCCCTCCTCTGTCCCCTCCTCCCTCCTGTGTCCCCTCCTCCCTCCTGTGTCCCCTCCTCCCTCCTCTGTCCCCTCCTCCCTCCTGTGTCCCCTCCTCCCTCCTGTGTCCCCTCCTCCCTCCTGTGTCCCCTCCTCCCTCCTCTGTCCCCTCCTCCCTCCTGTGTCCCCCTCCTCCCTCCTCTGTCCCCTCCTCCCTCCTGTGTCCCCTCCTCCCTCCTGTGTCCCCTCCTCCCTCCTCTGTCCCCTCCTCCCTCCTGTGTCCCCTCCTCCCTCCTGTGTCCCCTCCTCCCTCCTCTGTCCCCTCCTCCCCTCCCCTCTGTCCCCTCCTCCCTCCTGTGTCCCCTCCTCCCTCCTGTGTCCCCTCCTCCCTCCTCTGTCCCCTCCTCCCCTCCCCTCTGTCCCCTCCTCCCTCCTCTGTGCCCTCCTCCCTCCTCTGTCCCCTCCTCCCTCCTGTGTCCCCTCCTCCCTCCTGTGTCCCCTCCTCCCTCCTGTGTCCCCTCCTCCCTCCTCTGTCCCCTCCTCCCTCCTCTGTCCCCTCCTCCCTCCTGTGTCCCCTCCTTCCTCCTGTATCCCCTCCTTCCCTGCTGTGTCCCCTCCTCCCTCTTGTGTCCCCTCCTTCCCTCCCCTGAGACAGAAGAAGTGTCTCTCTTCCCCCCACTTGGGCTCTGGGCCCCACCCCTGGGACCCTCATCAGAACTGGGCTCCTTAGTTTCCGCCCTCCTGTGGCCAATCTTCACTGTCCTTGGCTATTTCCACCAAACACAAATGTGTTCTTGCTATCTTTCATTTTAAAAGCAAAATAAAAGCCTCTTTAAATATATCCCTCTAAGGGAGTGCTTTGGAGATGGAAGAGGGCATACAGAGGATAAATGGTGATGAAAAAATTAAATAAAAAAAGAAATTAAAAAAATAATAAATACATCCCTTAAGATACTTCCCTATACACACACAATCACACCAACTCACATGCATGCATACTCACACACGCACATAAATGCACATTCGCAGTCTCCCAGATCTAACCAGGACATTCTTTACAATCTCCCCAACTTTGTGAGTTCGGACATGACTCTTGGCCACACCACTTATTAACCTGCTGGCCGATGGAGTGGATATGCGGCCGCGGCTCACACAGCACCTGGACGCACACAGCAAAGCCCTCGATGCCCACATGGCCGCCGCCTCTCCGTGGCTTTCACCGGCATCTCCCTCTCCTGAGTGTCCCACCTGCAGGGCATTGTGACACCTGCCTCACGCTTCCAGGCGGGTGTGAGACGGGGTGAGCCGTGGTGCTGGGCGCCAGCACCTGCCAGGAACGCATTAGGCTCAGGCAGTGCCCAGCCGCCGGCCTTGGCTCCAGCCGCTCCTTCCTCCAGTTTCTCTCCTCCCGTTCTTTTCCAAGGGGCCAGCGTGTTCCCGGGTGGGATGAGTCAGCACAGCCCAGCTCCTCCGCGGAGAGCTCGCCTCATCCTCCTTAAACCCCTCTTGCTCTTCAAGGCCTGGAGCATTGGCAGGCAGCACGCCCACCCACTCCACCCTGGGAGCACCCACCCTGGGAGCACCCGCCGGCACAGAGCATGGCAGCCCTGCTTACTCAGAGCTCTGCAATATTTTCTTATTCTCAAGGCCCCACTCAATGTCTAACATCTCCCCCAAACACTGACTTCTTCAGAGCAATTTAATCTCCACGCACTAAAAAAAAAAAAAAAAAAAAAAATCATCTCCCTGCAGTCCATTGATCAGTAAATCCTATATAATAAAAGCCTAATATGCTAAGTGTCCGGTCATCTGGTTGACCGTTCAACTGATCAAAGCGTAATGTGCTAATGATATGCTAAGGCCGCTCAACCACTCGCTATGATGTGCACTGACCACCAGGGGGCAGGTAGTCAACCAGTCAACTAGTCACTATGATGTGCACTGACCACCAGGGGGCAGATGCTCCAACTGGTAGGTTAACTTGCTGCTGGGATCCAGCCGATTGGGACTGAGCAAGATGGTCAGGACACGCTCTGGAGCTCTCCTGTGGTCCCTCCCCAGCTGGCCAACTTCCCATGTCCCTCCCCAGCCCCAATCATGCACTGGTGGGGTCACTTGGCCTGGCCTGCGCCCTCTTGCAATCTGGGCTGAAGGACACCCCCCCCTCCGTGCACAAATTTCATGCACCAGACCTCTAGTTAAATTATAAATAAAAAGCAAACTCTACTTCTATGGCACTTTTATGTACCTTACAGTAGGGCTACAACAGGGTGTCCCAAAAATGTATACACACTGTGAATTATTATAAAGGTGGTATTTGCTAACATAATTTCATTTTCAAAAGGTAAGAGAGCCTACAGACACTGTGTGCATGCATCTTGGGGGGACACCCTGTATTAGGTGTTCTCTGGTACCAACCTCATACGTTTTGTGCTCCTTTTCCCTCTGGGTGGGGCCACATCAGTTTTCTTTTGAGTTATGTAAAGTACTCAATGCCATCCTGGGTTCATGGTTATTCCATCAATTCTGGAAGGTGGTAGATACCCAGGTCCTTCCTATCCCCCTCCTCCTCAGATTGCATCTTCTCTGTCTGGAATTCCTTTCCTTTCACCTCTATCCAGAAGGGAGAGGCTCAGCTTCAACCTCGCCTCCTCCGTCTGTCTCTTACTGCTTCCGCGTAAGCCATCCACCCACTCCTGTCCTTCTCCGGACAGGACTGGCATTTAAGAGACCCGTGTGTCGATGACCAGCTGTGGGAACCAGGGCAAGGAGTGTAATCTCTCTGAGCTTGGTTATCTACGACTCTAAACCAAGAATACCGATGCCCAGCCCCTGGAGCTGGAGCCTGGATACACATGAAAGGCATGATTATCTCTGGATACGCTTCCCCTGGTCTGCCTTGTGCTATAGCTCCTGGTCAGAGGCCCTTCTCCTGACCTGGTTTGAGAAATCCCGGGAGAGCAAAGGCTGTTCTCCTGGTCTTGTAACTTGCACTGGGCTGGGCACACGTTAGAATGAGTGAGATGGAGTGTGTGTGGGAGCCAGGCCCTTCTTTCCACAGAGAGCCAATGTCCATCCCACGCTAATTCCACAGACAGCTCCCCACCAAAACAGCCCAAGCACACGTGCCTTTTCTTCGATGCTTTTCCAAGGAGAAGGAGGGAGGGAGGCGTCTCCCCTGATAAGTGACACGTGTTCAAAGCCGAGGAGTAAGGAACTAACGTCATTCATCAAATGAGATTACAGACTGTCAGGAGACAGCAAGTCCCAATTCAACCAAAACAACAGCCCACACCAGACACACTCTGTTTCAGGCTCTGGTCTCTCAGTCCATTATTCCACGGGGTTCAGCGCCAGGAGGGAGCAGAGGGGCGGGGCTGGGGGCCAGGGTGGACCGACAGGCCTGCTCTGGAGAGGAGGCTAAAGGGAGTGTCAGATGTTTATTTTCTAACCATGTGGGGAGAGGTGCTCTCAATTGACCAAATGACTTCCTGGCCCCACCATATGCTTTTGAAGGTCAAATGAAATAAGGTAGGAAAGAGTGGCACTTGGAGATGCTAGCATTCCATGGATATTGCTTCCTTCCTTGTTTTCCCATTCTTTCCCATTTTCTCACCCCCCACCCCCCACCCCCAGCCTCCATCAATGAACGTAGAAAGAAGAGGATCAAACAGCACAAGATACATTCAATTTTCATGTAGCTGATTTTTCAATTTTGGACACATTTACTCTATGAAGTAACTAAATGTTAGCATGTTCCTTTTGCTCCGTGTTTGAGTCTTTATAACCTGGTCCGCCTGGTTCTGGAGCTGATGGACTGGATGCTCTACTTGTCTCTCCTGGCTCTCTCCGGGGCCATAGGAGAGCTGCCAGGCGATTAGCAAAGATATCGGCATGAGGACCTTGGATAACGTGACCCAGCCAGAGGTCAGGAGACCCCACTCTGTCACTTTGCCCTTGCAATCCTGTTAGACTTCTGTGTCTTGAAGGTCCTTGGACAGGGTCTGGGCTGTCACTCTGGGGGTAAGTTCAGCCAGAGCACAGGGGCTTTGCTGGGGTGTCATCAGACCTGAACCCTAGGCAGCACAGGCTTGATGGAGGAGCTGCCTTCTAACTGTCCCTGAGAGATGGCCAGGAGTTTGTTCCCAGGAGAAGGAAGGGCGACATTCCGGGCAGAGGAAGCTACAGGTGTAGAACCTTGGAGGGAAGAGAACACAGCAAGTTTATCAAAAGACAATTATTCTGCCCTGGCTGGTGTGGCTCAGTGGGTAAAGCCTGCGGCCTGTGGACTGAAAGGTCCTGGGTTCGATTCCAGTCAAGGGCACGTACCTTGGTTGCAGGCTCCTCCCCAGCCTGGGCCCTGGTCAGGACTCGTGCAGGAGGCAACAAATCAGAGCGTTTCTCTCACATGGATGTTTCTCTCTGTCTTTCCCTCTCTCTTCCACTCTCTTTAAAAATCAATGGGAAAATATCCTCAGGTGAGGATTAACCAAAAATTAAAATAAAAAACCACAACTATTCCAACGCTGGCAGGAGCCGCACTGGAAGAGCAGAGCTCACACATGGGGGGCCTTTCCATGTGAAGACACTTGCACTTGATTCCGCCAACGACGGAAAACTGCTGAGGAGCCTAACCCGGCAAGAGGCATGATCAGACTCAGGTTTTAGTAAGAAAACCCTCCTGGGGGTAAATGAGGATTCGGGGTGATTATTTTCTGTTGGCAGACACCTTCCCTGAGCTCCTCAAATAATACCACTTATTTTACTAATTTTCAGAACTGTGAAAATGGGTGCTTTTGGTGGAATCTTTTATTAGAATATATCTTTTGGTTATTTTTTTTCTGCTTTTCAATTTATCATCCAAATAAAGTTTGTTTGTTTGTTTGTTTTTTGTTAATCCTCACCCAGGGACATCTTTTCTATTAATTCATTACTTTATTTATTTATGTTTAGAGAGCGTGGGAGGGATGGAGGGAGGACAGAGAGACACATCAATTGGTTGCCTCTAGCCCAGGTCCCAACCAGGGCTGGGGATCGAACCTGCAGCCTAGGCACATGCTCCTGACCGGGAATCTAACCCGTGACCCTTCATTGCTTAAGCCAACGCTCTAACCACTGAGACACACTGGCCAGGGCCAAAAAATATTTTAAATAAACGTGTTAGCCAAGGTTCCCCCTGGCAGAAAACACGTATAGCGTCCTCCCAGGAAGTTTTATGCTCCGGCGTCTTTCTCATTTATCAGAGATCCTCTATTCTTCCTCAAAATGGAAATAGTCAACTGTTCGGTCCCTTGTTGGAGACCTTAGCCGGAGACAAGGTTCTGACATTGGAACTGTTGGTAATGATGTTGGGGAAGGCCGTAGTTTCACAATGTCGCCCTTAACGTCCTTCAAATTCTTGGGTGACTTTCACCTAGATTTAGTGATTTGTTTGATTTAGTTTGACAATTTGATGTAGGAAATCCTGTTTATTCACAATCCTTTTATAACTAAGAACCAAATGGTAGGTAGATTATCTTTTCTTTTCCACTTAAAATGAACATTGCTTGGCGGGTGGAATGTGGCAGCTGGGATCCCATTAATCTGTGCCCAATGGAACACGCAGGCATGAACAGCGTTTGAACCTTGACCCCACTGCCATGAGTCCCTGGAGTGACTGCTGGCTGGTCCACTGCAGGACACGGAGAGGCTCATCAACAGCCATCAGCTGAGGTGACCGGACAGGCCGACGGGATGGCTCATCTGTTTTGGACCCTCAAACTGACTGCATTGACTACATGGTCACTTCCCAGTTAGAAGTTTCAGGATGCCTGCAGCTTGCAGACTTTATCATACTTGATGTGTAGCTAATTTTGTGCTAAGTTTTAGATTAAGTTAATGAAGAGACATACATGTGAGGTCATATATGTATGCAAATTCATTTCATTTGTTTATTCATTTTATTCGCTGAGTCATAAATTGCCATGCACAGAGAATATAAACTCAAACGTAACCTTGTCTCTTGAGAGAAATGTAAATTAGGGTGTTCCCCAAAATGTATACACCCTTTAACAGCTCACTTACTTTTCACTCCTTTTCAGGTTTAACTGATTTGACATAATGGGTGAAGCCAGACTGAGCTTTGAATAAAGAAAACTTATCCTAAAGTGCCACTAGACATTTTTTATGGGGATACATAAAAGATAAAGTTTATAGTATGAAACCAGCAACAGTAGACAAATTGTGAGCACACAAACACCAAACAAAAGGATTCTTGATGTTTGAGATTCCATTGCTTCGCATTATCAGCAATGCCTGGACCAGAATGGTCATCAGTTTGAAAATAGGCTTTGACCAAAAAAAAATACTCTTTTCTATAGATTCTTTTACATTGTAAAAAGGAACTGTATGTTAATAAACACTGACTTGACAATCATTCAAAGTGCGTATACATTTTTGGGGGACACCCTGTATCATGTTGAACTTGATAAAGATATGAATACGGAGAAAAAATGTTGCTAAGGTACAATGTCAAAATCAGATTAAGGGAGCCCTGGCCAGGTGACTCCGTTGGTTGGAATGTCATCCCATACACCAAAAGGTTGTGGGTTCAATTCCTGGTCAGGGCACATACCTTGGTTGCAGGTTCAACCCAACCGATCAATGTTTCTCACATTAATGTTCTCTCCCCCCACTCTCTGTCTCTCTATTTACCCATCTTCCTTTTTCTCCCTTCCTCTCTCACATCAATAAACATATCCTTGACTAAGGATAAAAGAAAAACGATGAAACTGAGGGATTGGGAAGTGTTTCCTAGAGAAAGAAATGCCTGGATTTATTTTAAAGGATCTGAAGGTGACCATTTGCTTACGAAGGTGGTGGAACAGAGTGAGAGAGGAAATTACAGTAGGTTTTGATAGTGGTCATAGTCCCCAAGGACAGTGGGCAAGGATGAAAAATTCCTAAAGGCACAGAGTAATAAAATTTACGTTTTGGCTTCGATTTTTCAATGTGAAGTAAGAGACAAGGTAATGGGACATATCTAAGATCTAAGGAGAGAGGAATGCATGTTACACATGTTGTTGAGGAAGCTTCAGAGCCTGAAGCATGGATGGGTACAAGGACTCCTGGGCTGCAGGAGGGCTGGCTGTGTGGGTGCTGGGGCTGACTGGGGAGGGAGAGGGGGGCCCAGAGTGCTGAGTGGACCCTTGAATACCTGATGCTGAAGTAGCTTAGAGTACGGCGAGAGGGCTAGGAGAGGAACAGGGATCGGGAAAGGAACCTCAGCCAGATGCTAAAGGAAGAGAGCGTGTCCTGAAGGCAGAGAGACATGCCAAGAAAGGGAGAGAGAACTGGAAGGGCATCCTCTCTTGTGACGAGAAACAACACAGGTGGACCAGGACCAAGAAACGGCACGGGGCAAAGTCAATGCTCGCCCTCCTCCTGGTCCTGGAGAGGAAGGGATTGAGAAAAGGGTGCACTTGGGGGATGGGAGGTGGAAGTTCTGTATCAAGAGAAAGTCAGATGTGCTTTAAGGCTGAAGAATGTACATAAAGAAAATCGGGTTGCCGTCCATGTCCAGCTTTGAGAAGGGTGACAATGTGACCCATGGCCAAGAGAAACATCGGCTGGTACAAAGAGACCCAGAGATGACGCTGGCCTACTACCATCTCTAGATCCGATGACGTTGGTAAATGAGGACATTGAAACATCTCCTGTAAATATGAGCTCAAGGATGTAAAGGAAATACAAACCCAATGAGGAGACGAGTAGAAGACACTAGAAAGAACCAAATGGAACTTCTAGAGATGAAAAAAGCAGTGTCAAAATGGAAATGTAACTGGTGGGATTCAGAGTGGGTTAGAACCTAGGGCCCAACAGGACAGAGATGGAATCTGAGAAGAGCTTGTCCCAAGGGTGTTGGGGGGGAGATGGCCACCCATTTACTTCTTTGTAAGGAGTTTACCAAAACATGCTAACGCTTATTGAGTGCTTTCTACATGCTGTACTTGGTACTCGTCCAGGAAATACCAAGATATCTCAGACACATGTGTATAGTCATACAGGGAGGCAGGCAGTAAGCAGACAACTGCAGGACAGAGGCTAAGTGCTGGGTGGAGGTGCAGACATGTAAGGAAGACGTGCAAGAGCAGAGCTGGCTCTTCCCTGTCCCCCAGAGTGAGTGCCCCTTCAATTTCACAGCCTCCATGCTCTGGTGCATCACCTTAATCTGGGCCCGGGATGGGACAAGGCAATGACCGTGGAGAGAAGTGCTGGTTCAGGACCAGGCTGCCCAGGAGCCTGCTGCTATTCCCAGGCCTCTGCCTGCATGGCGGAGTCCGTGTGTGAGGGCAGCTGAGCCTATGGCTTGTGCAAAAGAACCGCTCATCTTGGAAGCCAGGGCTTCCCTGACCAGCACCGCCTCGGAGAAAAACAAGCACAGCGAATAAAAGTTAAATTTCGTGCAGCTTCCTCCTCGCAGCAGCGAGCGCCTCACAAACCTCTCTCTTCTCAGTGACCCTTTACTGGTCCACAGGAGGACCACGACCATCTGACTCATGTGCTGTTGTTATTTTTTTTGTAAAATACTTTGGTTTTTGCAGTAAAATCTGTCACTGAGATTTTACTGCAAAAACCTTCCCTTCTTAACCATCTTTTAAAAATATATATTTTTTTATTGATTACAGAGAGGAAGGGAGAGGGAGCGATAGAAACATCAATGATGAGAGGGAATCATTGATCGGCTGCCTCCTGCACACCCCTCACTGGGGATCGAGTCCACAACCTGATCAGATGCCCTTGACCGGAACTGAACCCGGGACCCTTCAGTCCCCTCTATGCAATGAGCCAAACCAGCTAGACCATCTTTTTAACCATCTTCAAACATACAATTCAGTAGCATTAGTCACAGTCACCATGTTGGACAACCATCACCAGTATCTATTTCCAAACGTCTTACTCAATTCTCATATTCATACCACGCGAGTGTGATTTAATCTCTCTTTACCGGATGACTTGTTAAACCCGAACCCCTTCCACGCCTGGTGTGAACTCTCCCCAAACACATTACCGACCAAAGGAAATCAACCACCATGCACACGGGACCAGGTGGCAGTGGCCCCCTAGGAGCCGGACAGAGGGACCCCACGCGCACGCACCAGAAGCCCACGGGTGCCCCTCCTGCACGTGGTTAAGGATGTAAGTGCACAGACACACAAGACACAGGGACGCAGGGCTGGGGGGCTGCCCTCCCACCCCGGGCCAATGCAGACCTGCATCTACCACCACGGAACTCACTGGGCTTCTCACAAGACAGACTGCTCGGATCTCCCCGCCCCCAGGGAGCCTGGTTAGCTCCTGAACCCAAAGATGCCCTTGATGTAGCCAGTGAGGCCGCTCTTGGTCTTCTGCTCCAGCTTGTCCTCCAGGGGCAGGAAGGCCACGTGGTTGAGGGCCAGGTCGAAGAACAGAGGCTTGCACGGGATGGGCTGGAAGCCGGGCGGGAAGTGCACGAGGTTGGCTTGCTTGGTGACAAGGGAAGGGTCCAGAATGTCTCAAACCGTTCAACCAGAGGCTTATTGTCCTTGACCTGGGAGGCAGTCTCTGTTTGCTGGGAATCACTTGCCTCCAGGATGGCCGCCGCCTGCAGAGAGCACTTCTCCGACCTCACCCGCGTGATGAGCTCTTGCACGTCGGGCAGGTCCTCCAGGCTGCTCCTGAAGGCCCCAGTGGCGGAACTCACTTCGTCTGCGTATTTCAGGACTCGGTCGTACAGGACGAGGGCTTCGCTCCACTTCTTCACCAGCACATAGGACTGAGCGATGAAAAAGCACCTGTAGGCCTTGTACACCAGGGTCCGGAGGCCCATCTCTTTCTGGAAGGCTCTGTCGTCCTCTAAACCAGGGAGCTGGAGCAGCTCCACCAGATTCCGCAGAATGATGTCGTAGAGCCGGGTCAGGTCCTGGGGCCGGGCCGAGCGCTTGCTGTCATCCTCCGGCTGCAGCTGCAGCAGGGCCCTCTGTAGACCTTTAGCCATGTTCTCGTTGCGCTTGATGGCCGTCGACAGCTTGATGTAAGTCAGGTAGCTGTGCAGGTACTGAAGGTTAGAGACCTTTCCCGAATCCCCGTCCAGGCTGAACTCTCTCTGTTTCTGGTCCGGCTTCAGCTCTTCCCCGAACGGCCTGGATGGCGTCCCGACATTCGCTGAGCATGGATTCAAAACAGACGCTCCTTGGTTTCTTCACTCTCAGCCTGAGCAATGGCCGCCTCGTTGTCAGCCAATCCCAGTAAAAAGATCCTCACTTGGTCGATCTTGACAGGGACTGTCCTCCCTCTCCATTCCACTTTGCTCATGGTGGCTGCCTGTTCGGCTTGAGTCTGAGTGATCAATGCCTCCAATTTCCAGCGGAATTAATCCGTGGGCAGGGCTGGGCTATAAATGCACGGCAACTCAGATTCCCTTTGCTGTTATGCAAAAACGGCAGCGACCAGAGGCTCTAACAGTCAGACAAGTTGCAGCTAATAGAAGTGGGCAGATCAAGGGAAGACCTTGAGAAAGGGCCTGTGCCCCTCCGCTTTGTAATTGCTGGCAGGCTTCTGAGTAAGAAGCTACACGGCAGGCTCAAGACGGCCACAGCAGGCGACAGGTTCCCTTGGCCAAGAGACAGCTTTCAAAGGAGGCGGGTCGGCTGGCCTTCTGCAGGTGGTTTGACCCCTGGGGGTGTGGAGGAAGTACTGAAGGATTTCTGGTGTTTAATAACTGTATTTTCTCTCTCTCTCTGAGGAAGCCATGCTGGTCCTATTCCCATCGCTCATCCTGGAAAGGAGATTGACAACAACCCCTGTTCTCTGTGCTTTATCCACACGAGCCTCAGGGCACCAGGCCTGAGTGGTTCACAGGACGGGGCAGGTCTGTCTCTCGGCGGAGACTGGGAGGGGAGGGCAGAACGACAAGTAGGAATCTCAGGTCATACGGAAAAATCAACAAAGGTTTGTTTCATTCTAGTGAGACCTTTGCAAATATGCTAAGCACGCTGCCTCGTTTGTTAGCACCAGCCTCCTTCACGCTATGCTAGGCACGAGGAAGCACTTCTCTGACCGGCTGTCTGCCAGCCAGGAGGCCCGCGGGGCCCAGTCAGAGGCCGGAGGGGAGCAGGGCTCAGGGGAGGCCAGGGCACGAGGGCGGGCTCAGCGCAGCCCCTCGGGGCTCCATGCCTCTCTGCATGGGTGTAACTGCCATGATCATTATTAGAACACAAATCCCATAAATTCCTAACCTCCAGACAGACATAGAAAGAGCTCACACCATCTCCCTCCCTGGGTGTGAGTGTGAGATCGGGTGCAGGCATGAGTCTCACACTGAACTCCAGCCCCTTTGAAGGCTCTTCCCGCTGCGGCAAGAAAAATCCAAGTGTTCACCCGACAGGTCCCCAGCGCCTGGGCTCGCCTCTTCCTGGGGAGCAGCGGCGTGGCTGCGTTGCCGGGAGGGAGCAGGTGGCTGGGAGAGGCGCAGCAGGCACCTGGGCTTCCTCCAGCAGCCCGCCCGCGGTGAGTAAGAGAAAATGAGACCACTGATCCCCTCAAACTTGAGTGAAGGAGACGTTTTTAGGAAAACTCAGCCATCACAGACTCTTTCCCTTCATCACTCCCCGCTCTTCCTCAGCACGAACTCAGGCACCTGTGTACTTTAGCGAGTCCAGACCAGAGACCAAAACCTAAACTCCGGCGTGCAGTAACCAAACAGGTAACCGAGTGTTCTTGATACATGTACACCTCAGCTTCGGTGCACACGGAGATAATGTGTCATTTCTGTGGCCCTAAAGCATTGTGTTCCCTAAAGAGATCCCAAGCCCAGCTGGCAGGCTCAGTGGTTGAGCATCGACCTATGAACCAGGAGGTCACAGTTACATTCCCGGTCAGGGCACAGGCCTGGGTGGCGGGCTCCATCCCCAGTGTGAGGCGTGCAGGAGGCAGCCGATCCATGATTCTCTCTCATCACTGACATTTCTATCTCTCTCCCTCTCCCTCCCTCTGAAATCAATAAAAATATTTTAAAAAAAGAAAAAGAAAAAAAGATCCTGAGAGGAAGATCGAGATATTCCCTAAGGCCAAGAGTTACTTTAGTTCCACGGGGGCGGAGGGGAGTGGGGGACTTTTTGGGGCGCTTCCTTTGAAACTCTACCTGTTCTCTGGCTCTTTTTAAAATACACATATTTTCTTTGAGAAAGTCGCCCCATCGATTGGAGTTACTCACTACATCCTTAGCACAGACTCTTCTAGAGAAAGAGAAGAGGGCGGGGGAAGGTCACGTCGGCACGGGCGTCTTTGAGAGGCAGGGGTCAGAGGGTCTGGGCCAAGGTGGGCGGCCAGGTAGCCCTGGGAAGGGACTGCAGCTTGAGGGCTCAGGAAAGTTTAAGGAAAATGAGGGCCCCACATATCCCCACCTTGGGGTTTGGCCCTGCCCCAGCCCCGACTCCCCACCCTCTCCCTCCAGCGCCCTGGCCCTCCAGCCCCTCTCCCCTCCCTCCCCGGCTCCTGCTTGGGTGCTGAGCTGCGCCTGCTCAGGGACGGCCCCAGGGAGGAGGCCCTAGGGGTTCCGCCAGCTTCGCTGCACACGGCGTCCCCACAGACTGGCTTTCCCCAGAGGTGTGAGGGGAAGAAGGCATGGCACGGCACAAGACGTAAATCCCTTTGGGACAAGCTGCAGCCCAGGAGAAAGCCCTCTCCTGGGGGGAGGAGGGGGGAGGAAGGAGCGGGATGATGGGGCAGAAACGCAGACCTGGAGCCGGGCCTGGCCGGAGGGAGCCTGCGTGGTGGCCCTGCTCACGCACAGCAGCTTCTCCCAGGCTCAGTGGAGCTCTGACGCCTCAGAAGCTCTCAGTCCAGTTTCTCTTTCTTTATGTGATGCCGCCTTAGAACCAGGGTGTGCCCCTCTGCCCACAGCGGGCGTGCACTGAGCTCTAAGCTGGCCTCCGGGCTGTGGCTGGAGCCGGAGGCTCTGCTCACTCACTTCCCCCCGCACTCAGGTCACAGCCGGGCATGCATGGTGGCCTCTGGCTTAGAATTTAAGGTCTGTCTCTAAATGTCTCAGTGTCGTGGTGTGTCCCAGACTCCTCGGCCTGAGTCAGTCAGTCCCACTTCTGCAGACTGAGACCTGAATCACTCAGTGGTTTGGGATCCGCTGTTGGTATGGGAACCCCATGAATGAGACCAGATCCTAATCCCTCTCTGCAGCAACACCCCCGAAGAGGAGTGGAGGCCGCCCTTTTTCTGTAAAAGGCCACGGGCCGGTGTGTGAGGGTTTCCAGCCACCTGGCCTCATTGCAGACCCCACCCCGTCCTTGTGACGGGGAAGCAGCCAGAGCTGGGCGGACGCGTGAGCGCTGTGCCCGGCAACCTTTCCCTCCGCACAGGCGGGCGGGCAGGCTGCTCACCCTGATCCACACGACCCTTTAAAACACCACGTTCTTCTATGTTCATGTGTTCCCTGTTACCACTGCCTGAGAGTCACCAAGGCTTCTACATTTACACAAACGGCACTCATGCCCTTTCCAATAACTTAAAGTCATAACCTTACAGATAAAAAGCACAATAAGTTCCCTCTGGCTACATTCCAGCTCCTTCTCTGAACATGTGAGCATATGTCACACAGTTCTCATGTGTACATGTGCTACAGTTTCCCTGTGTAGCACCCAGCACCCTTTTCCAGCACCGTAGTGACATGTCGGTCTATTCTGCTTACTTATTTTTAAAGCACAGGCCATAAGTACCTCATTACACTTATAAAGCTGGCCTGCAAAAAGTTCTCTTATTGTTCAATATTTGGATGTTTCCATGAGCTGGATAAACAAAGCTGCTATAAAAATCTTTGTGCAAGTGACATACAAGAAACTTCATCTTATCCAATAAAAGAGTAATATGCAAATTGACCATCACTCCAACACACAAGATGGCTGCCCTCATGTGGTCAGAGATGGCTGCCCCCATGTGGACACAAGATGGCCACCACAAGATGGCCACCACAAGATGGCCACCACAAGATGGCCAGAAGGGGAGGGCAGTTGGGAGGGACCAGGTCTGCAAAGGAGGGCAGCTGGGGGCAATCAAGCCTTCAGGGGAGGGCAGCTAGGGGTGACCAGGCCAGCAGAGGAGGGAAGTTGGGGGCAACTGGGCCTGCAGGGGAGAGCAGTTGGGGGGTACCAGGCCTGCAGGGGAGGGCAGTTAGGGGTGACCAGGCCTGCAGGGGAGGGCAGTTGGGGGCAAACAGGCTGGCAGTGGAGCAGTTAGACATCAATCAGGCTGGCAGGGGAGTGGTGAGGGGGTGATCAGGCTGGCAGGCAGAAGTGGTTAGGGGCAATCAGGAAGGCAGGCAGGCGAGCAGTTGGGAGCCAGCAGTCCTGGATTGTGAGAGGGGTCCCAGATTGGAGAGGGTGCAGGCTGGGCTGAGGGACACTCTCCACTCCACCCCCCCATGCATGAATTTCATGCACCGGGCCTCTAGTATGTAAATAAAAGCTACATTACTCCAGCTGGCTCTACTAATTATTAGGCTTGAAACATGGTCACATGCCCTAGCCAGCATGCTCAGTGGTAAGAGCGTTGACCCGTGGGTGGAAGGATCTCAGGTTCAATTCCCGGTGAAGGGCGTGTACCTGGGTTGCAGGTGTGATATCTCACACTGATGTTTCTCTCTCCCACCCTATCTCCCTCCCTCTCTTCCTCTCTTTCTAAAAATCAGTGGAAAAAATATTCTTGGGTGAGGATGAACAAAACAGCAACACAGCCAGATCATTTTTTTGAAGCAGCCAGAATGCAAATTCATTGGTTTGCCCATCCTGTTGAATAATCTATCAGAAACAACATTTTCTAAGAGATGTGATCTGATCTTAAATGTTTCTTAGAAGTCTGTAGTTGTCCACAGACATCACATGTCCCTTCCCAGATTCAATGATGCATCTTATCACCATACAAGCTCACCAAGCCCATGGCTTAGACATTTCAAACTGCATTCAGATGCTTTAGTAATCCAAATAAGGCCGTTTCATTACCACGTCCACTGTGGAAAAGGAGTTTTGTAAACAAGACTACATAAGCACAAACACAGGCAGAAAAGTGTTGGTTCTGACTACATAAACATTGAAGATTTCTCTTTGACACGGGCATAGTAGGCAGTGGTGACGGACATGTACCATACTAAGACAAGGGTTCTTTTTTTAAAATATATTTTTACTAGAGGCCTAGTGCATGAATTTGTGCACAGGTGGGGTATGGCCAGCCCTGCCCCTGATGGGGGCCCATCGGGGGCAGGGCCAGCTGCGGGAAGGGGCTGTGGGAGGGCTCCAGGGCATGTCCGGCTTGTCTCGCTCAGTCCCAATTGGCTGGACTCCAGCAGCAAGCTAGCCTACCAATTGGAGGTCTGCCCCCTGGTGGTCAGCGCATGTCATAGTGAGCAACTGAGCAGCCTTAGCATATCACTAGCATATTTTGCTTTGATTGGTTGAACAGACAACCGATGACCGGACACTAGCATATTAGGCTTTTATTATATAGGATTGATTTCAGAGAGGAAGGGAGAAGGAGAGAGAGCTAGAAACATCAATGATGAGAGAGAATCATTGACCAGTTGCCTCCTGCATGCCCCCTACTGGGGATTGAGCCCACAGCTGGGGCATGTGCCCTTGACCGGAATCGAACCCAGGACCCTTCAATCTGCAGGCCAACACTCTATCCACAGAGCCAAACCAGTTAAGGCTTAAACAAGGTTTTCTTCAAAGTTTAAAATCAATGGGAGTTTTTACTTTTTATTGCGTTTATTAGGATGACACTGGTTAACAAAATTATATAGGTTTCATGTACAGAGTTCCACAGCACATCATCTGTACACTATATTGTGTGTTCACCACCCCAAGTCAAGTCTCCGTCCATCACCATTTTTCCCCTCCACCCTTCTCCTTCACCTCCCTTCAGCCCTCCTCCCCACAGCACTCACCACACTGTTGTCTGTGTCCATGAATTTTTTTCTCTGTTTTTTTTGGGGGGGGAGCTCAATCCCTCTACCCACTCCCCCCCCACCAAAGTCCCCCCTACCCGACAGCTGTCAGCCTTCTCCCTGTCTATGAGTCTGTGACTACTTTGTTAGTTCATTCTGTTCCTTAGATTCCACATATGAGTGAGATCATATGGTATTTGTCTTTCTCTGACTGGCTCATTTCACTTAGCATAACACTCTCCAGGTCCACATTAGATTATAAAATGAATGCCTATAAATCATTGAAAAAGTAGGAAAATGGGTCAAGGATATGCACAGTTAATGCCCAAAATGAGAAGCCTCAATGATGAGAGTTAGAGATTCTAACTTCGCCCATATCTAAAAGAGACATAAAAATTTAAACAACAGCATTATGCCACGTAATATCCACCAGATGCAATGAACGCCCTTCCGAATGAGAGGACTCCCACGTTTCCAACAACTTGTGGGAGACAGGGATCCACACGCACAGCCGGGGGGAGTGGGACCTGGCACAGGCGTGGGGGAATTCGTGTCCATGCGCCCCACAGGGAATATAGGCTGGGGATCCTCACACAGGCTGGATGCGCAGCTTCTGGACAGCAGGAAAGAGAAAGAGACTGAGTGGAGAAGGCTGGGAAGCAGCAGGAACCCGCGAGGGGCTGCAAGAACCCTCTCCCCTGAGGGGCAGTGAGCTTCTGTCCCCTCCACCTCCATGGGGCCGGCGGGGCTCAGTCCAGGCGCGCTGGCCCAGCTGCAAGGCTGCCACAGCGAGTTCCGGACATGACCCCTTACCTGAGCCCACCTCAGCTCCTAGCAAAGGGGCCGGTATGGAAAACAGTATGGATTTCCTCAAAACATGAAAAGTAGAGCTGCCATACAACCCAGCAATTCCACTTCTGGGGATTTATCCACAGAACACAAACACACTCATCTGAAAAGATACATGTGCCCAAGGGTCAGAGCAGCATTACCAGGAATAGCCAAGATATGGGAGCAACGTAGCTATCCATCAGCAGATGAATGGGCGAAGACAATATGGTGCATATACGGACTATTACTCAGAAATAAAAAAGAAAGAAATCTTGCCATTCGCAACAACATAGATGGACCTAGAGGGTGTTATGTTACGTGAAATAAGTCAGACAAAGACAAAAACTATATGATTTCATTCATATGTGAAATTAAAAACAACAACAGCATACAACAAATGAATAAACAAAACAGAAACAAAGGATTGCCAAAGGGGAGGAAAGGGGGGTGGGAATTTTAAAAAATAAAGAAAATGCGGGGGGGGACGAAGGGGAAAACTAAATATAACAAGAGAGGGACCTGTGGGGGCGAACATAGTAGTGTGTGGTACATTGAGAGAGGTGATTGATTCAATCCAAACTCTGCACTTAAATTCCAAGAAGTTCAAAAAAAAGCATACACAATATGGAACAGAGTCCCCAGAGGCACACCAGGGCCCGGAGATGCTTTTCCCAAGCACAGGGTAACTCCTAAGCCCGCAGGACAGGAGAAGCAGATGGAGGCTGTTCTTAAATTCATGAACCGTGGTTCTCCCAGCCTGTGCTCCACTCTCCAAGGTCCTTCCCTCTGCACTGCGCCGCCACGCGCCAACTGGGGAGGGAGTCATGACAAAGCTTCCTCCGGAGCGTATCCTGGAAACGCGCTTGTGTTCTCGCCTGAGCCGCTTTTTCCATGTAGCAAATGTCTCTACCATGGCTGCCGTCCAGGCAATCTGAAGCAGAGCTTTGCTCCGGGCCATCTTCCAGAAGACTCATTTGGATTCCACAGCTGAAGAGCCCCAAACTTTAAGGAGGACCCAGCGACTACACATCTTGAAGTCTTTGCGAGTGGAAGAGGGCAAGGGGCTGGGCACCCTCAGCCGTCCTCCAGGCTGTGCTTTGCCTCTGGTTCTTATTACAGGACGCCAGGGGTTTCCGAGGATTTCAGGAGCAAGGGCTGAAGCATTATGGGGTAGGTATATATTTGTGTTTCAGACCCAAACTGGATATGAAGTTGAGTTGGGTAGCATTTTCCTCATGAGCACTGTGTTCATGAAAGGACTGATGGGTGTATCTTTCCTTTTCAGGGTGGGAGAAACGCCACGCATGGACAAAGCCAGTGGGTTTCTTCATAAGGTGGTAAGCGGCCTTCTAGTCTCACTTAATAGAAGTCCCATCATTCTCCTGGATGGTAAAATCTACCATGTTCAATATCTATGGTGTTGTAAGCTATCTATATATATAAAAGCCTAAGCTATCAGAATGACCGGAACAACCAGTAGCTGTGACATGCACTGACCACCAGAAGGCAGATACTCAATGCAGGAGCTGCCCCCTGGTGGTCAGTGCACTCCCCCCCAGCCAGCCAACCTCCTGCAGTCTTCCCGATCCCCTCCCATGGCCGGGCCCCGGGCTGAGACAGGGAACTAGGGGTGGGTGATGGCGGACGCAGCCCCTTTCCCAGGGGCCCTTGGGCCGGCTTCCTCCTTGGGGCCCATGGCCAACCTCCCACAGGCTCTATCCTGTCTCTTCCCCCAGCGGGCAGGCCCCGATCGGCCTGTTATGCGGCAGGCAGTAAGAAAAGGAGGAGGGGAGAAGGTGGCCAACCTCCCGTGGTCCCTCCCCCTGGCCAGAAAACCGCCCGCGGTCCCTCCCCTTGGCCAGCAGGTCCTGTCTCTCCCCCTGGCCAGCAGGCCCTGGTGGCAGCATGGTGGCAAGAGGAGGAGGGGAGAAGGAAAACCACAGGGTGACAGGGTGCCAACGGTGGCATTGGCATCTGGTGTCTGTTCCTTCCGCGTCTGGCCCAGCGACCGTCACCTCCTCTCCTGATCCTGCCCTTATCGCTGACCAGGCCTAGAGACCACACCCATGCACAAATTTCATGCACTGGGCCTCTAGTTTATAAATAAAATCTCATAATTTTAACAAAACTGCTAAGTAGCATTCTTAGTTTACAAGTAAAGAATGCCTTACCCGAAGTGACAGCTAGAATACAGCAGACCAAGCCGGGCCCACATGGGTCCGTGTGCACAGCCTTCCACCATTTCAGTGTTGGGATATAAACCTCTGTTAAGATACAGATGTATTTCAAGCAGCAGGTGGGAAACTAAGTCATTCCTATGACCTTATAGTACTGATTGATCAAAATTAGGCAGATATGGCCTCAAAAAAAGAACCTTGAAGGAACAAAGCACAGGAACATTGTAAAGCTCCCGCCCTTGGACCACTCAGCACATAAGGAGGACAGAATAGTGCCCAGCACACAGGAGAGGCCCAGTCAGTACAAACTCCTCTCCCTTCCTCCTGTCTTGCATGAGGTGCACAGTGGAATGTGGGGGACAGAAGGTTGGACACCAGAGACCAGGATTCCAGGAGAGGGGGTCAAAGGCACTCCGCATGAGTGACATGACAGTCTCCAAGGGAAATGTGACCTATTTTTCCAAGCACTACAAAGGTCAAGCCTCTCTGCTCACACAGGGCTGTTCTCTGTGCCATTTTCCAGCCGAGGCTGACAGTCCTGAAGCATCCTAAAGGTTCTGATTCCTTCTCATCACCTCTAAGTCCACCCAAGGATTGATTCTGCTGAGAAGGAGCCTATACTTTGTCATTATATGTCAGGAATAGTGGTGGTGGTGGAAGTGGTAGAAGCGGTGGTGGTGATGGTGGTGATGGTGGTGTTGGTGGTGTTGGTAGTGATGGTGGTGGTGATGATGGTGGTGATGGTAGTGGTGATGGTGGTGGAGTGATGGTGGTGGTGATGATGGTGGCAGTGGTGGGGTGATGGTGTGAAGATGGTGATGATGGTGGGGGGGTAATGGTGTGAAGGTGGTGATGGTGGTGGTAGTGGTAGTGGTGGTAGTGATGGTGGTGGTGATGATGGTGGTGATGGTGGTGGGGTGATGGTGGTGGTGATGATGGTGGCAGTGGTGGTGATGGTGGTGGTGGTGGTGGTGGAGGTGGTGATGGTGATGGTGATGGTGATGGTGATGGTGGTGGTGGTGGTGGTGGTGGTGATTGTGGTAGTGATGATGGTGGTATTATTATTTTCTTTTTGGAGAAGTATGTTGTATATTTTATGTTCCACAACATTAAGCATAGTGCTTTGCAAATAATAGTTCTCAAATATAATTTTTGAAGGGATGACTGATTTTTTAAAATACTATGAGGTAATAAAGAGATGGCAAGCACTATAATATTCTCCCAATTCTATGTAGGTGTGCAGTCATCACTTCCCCTGTGGAGGCAGCAGAGCTCACTGCTGACAAGTGAGGGTCTCAGAAATGGGAGCTCAGACAGTGCACTTAAATCCCCTCGATCCTTCTCTGTAAAGTTGGAGTAATGATCATTCTAATGCCCACTGCAAAAGACCGGTGTGAGGATCTGAGAAGATAGACCGTAGCACATGCTTGTACTTTGCTGGCACTTGGGAAGCATTTTGGCAAATGTCTATTCTTCTTCCATGATGTTCAGTCCTCCCACTCACGTGGCAGAATTTACTGCTCCTTTGGCATGAAAATTTGTTCAGATTATCATGACTAAAGTGTTCTTATTATTTAACATTTATCCCATGTTTCTCCTTATTATATCCCATGTCTCTGTATCTATATCTACATATAAATCCAAATCTAAATCATCTATATCTGTATCTCCATACCTATAAAACAACTACCAGCTCACAGGTGCTCAATAGATATTCACGAACCCCTAAAGTAAACCAACCCAAAATACATAGTTAAGTTTTTTATTAGATCAACGAGAGGTTGAGTTGGTCCATAAAGTGGCCAGAAAAGTGGGCTTAGGTGTGGCCTGATGCATTTTGGGATAACTGGCAGCATCCCACACTCGCCATGGGTTTAATGAGAGACAAGACAGCTTAGTAAAGTCCTCAGTGTATGGTACAAAAAGGAGAGATGAGAAAATGAATCAGTGAATGCTTGCCAAGGACACTAGGCTCTGGAGGTAAATAAATAAATAAATAAATAAATAAATAAATAAATAAATCGTATAATAACATAATGGCTGTGGGTGCTTGGGTGTCCAGAATCTTTCTCCTTAGTCATTGAGGGAACTCAATATTTTATAGCAATCGGTCGCAATATTTTATAAAGCTTTTTAAAGAATGGGTGAGACATGCATGGGACTCAGATTACTCTCATTGTACAGAGGGGGAAACTGAGGCATGGCAAAGCCATAAAATTCCTCCTAAGCCACGTACCAATGTGGTGGACATAGTAAAAATAGCTCCAGATTATCAAGAATCTACCATTTCCTCCCACTTCCAGGCCTGTTATCAACATCGCTAATTCTCACATTTACCCTGGGAGGTAAATATTAGCAGCTAAGGTTCAGAGAGATTAAGCGACTTATCTAAGGGCACACCGTGATTAAGCGACAGAATTTGGGACCAGCCTGTCTGATCCCAGAGTCCAAGCCCTGACAGTCTGATCCATGGCCCAGAAGACCGCCTGGGGGTGGGGAAAGGACACTGGCTTCTGAAAGAATGAGTCAAGTTTCCAGACTTCGGAGAGCAGAGCTCAGCACAGGGTTGAAGGTGACTCTGGCTGCGGTGAACGCTGCTACATAGGCAGGCGTTGCTAATTTAAGGAACATGATTAAGCTGCAGTGGGGAGAGGGTACTGGGGGAGAGCTTAGGGGTCCTTCTCTGACTCGGGAATGAACCATGAGAGGGTCCATCCTAAGAGCCCTCTCTTAGGATGTGGGCAGTACTACCTTCCAGGGGAGCATCGTGCAGAGGGGAGCAGAAAGGGGGAGGCTGGGAGCACCCCCTTCCCAGCGGGACCAGGAGGCTAAGTCTCAGCCTGACACTCTCCAGGTGTGCCCTGGGTGAGGTCCCTTCACCTGGCCAGCCACAGCTTCTCGGTCAGGAAACCAGGATTCTCTATCAGTCACAGCGATGAGATGGAGGTTAACTGAGTCTGTCTGGTTAAAGTGTTAAGCAAGGAGCAGGAGTTTTGACCTTGCGGCTCTGGAATGGCCGAGACGCGGAAAGCCAAGCTGCTTCCCGGGGAGGCTGACTGTGACCCAGGGCGGCCCAGGCTGGTTTAGTGTCACCAGCGCCGGCCGGGCCTTGCCGTTACCGTATTGCCTTGTGGGAAGGAACTGGGACACAGCTCTGACTGACTGGCTGGGGCAAGGCGGTTCCCACCAGGCAGCTCAGGAGGAGGAGGCTGCGAGTACAGCACCTGCTGGAGGGGAGGCCCTCCCCGGGAGCGGCACCAGCAGCCCCGCTCTGCCTGGAGACCACAGCCTGCAGGTGGGCTCACAGGCCCCAGGTATAGGGCGAGGGTGCGAGAGCATGTGCATGCCTCTCACGGCCTCCTGCAGGCCTCAGACTTTCCATAGGTCACCCCACCTGTGAGCAGGGCGCCCACCCCTGCTGGACAGCTCACCTCCTTGTTTCTGCGGCTGAGCAGCGGTCTCGGGGCAGCTTCAGAAGAGGGAGAGCTTCCCATTTCAAACTGAATGCAGCCCACGTGGCCCTTGGGCCCCAGCGTTTGTTTATTATTCCTCGGGAGCCTGGAGCTCTCCTGTAATTTGCAATTAATATTGCCAGTGACCTTGACTGAGAGCCCTCCTGCACAGTACAGGGCCTGGGAGCCCTGACTTTGAAATGCACACCATGGACCGGGAACCAGCTCTACTGCTTAGCTCACCAGACCCCTGATTCCAACAGCCCGGCTGTCATTGGGAATCACATTCCTGCAGCCCCGATGCCGAGGAACAAACACACTTTTTCTACTGCCTGGCACTCATTAGATGCTCCACAAATGCCACCACCAGCCTCCACCCCACCCACCCAGACTGCTGGCAGCCTGTTCTCATCTGTGAGTCTGTCACTATTTTGCTTGTTAGTTCATTTTGTTCCTTAGATTCCACGTGAGTGAGATCACATGGTACTTATCTTTCTCTGACTGGCTCATTTCACTTAGCATAGTGCCCCCAGCCCCTGTCCATGCTGTGGCAAAGGATAAGAGTTCCTTCTTTTTTACCCCTAAGCTGGGGGCATGGGAGGGAATGGTGGAGGGATTGATTTTAGAAGAAAAACTTCCTGGACATGCATAGCAGTGTGGTGACTGCCGAGTGGGGTAGAGGGGGGTGGATAATTTTGTTAACCAGTGTCACCCCAATAAATTAAATAATAATGGAAAAATTGCCTCCGGTGTAACGAGTAGTGGAAGAGTGACATTACCAACATGGTCATGACGCAAAGCCAAGGAGATGGACTTGCATGAAGAGACTGAGCTTGGGATGGGAGCTTGGGGAATGACCTTGGGATGAGAGTTTGAGAGTGTGGGGAATGACCTTGGGATGGGAGTTTGGGGAATGACCTTGGGATGGGAGCTTGGGGAATGACCTTGGGATGGGAGTTCGGGGAATGACCTTGGGATGAGAGTTTGAGAGTGTGGGGAATGACCTTGGGATGGGAGTTTGGGGAATGACCTTGGGATGGGAGCTTGGGGAATGACCTTGGGATGGGAGTTTGGGGAATGACCTTGGGATGGGAGTTTGGGGAATGACCTTGGGATGAGAGTTCGGGGAATGACCTTATCGGCGTTCAGACAAGTGGCCGCTCTGTGGCACAGCAAAGGCACCGCTGTTGGGGTGTCCGCATCAGAACTGCTCTAACGAGAAGGATTTTTAACTTCGCTATCAGATGGCTCAGGGTGTTGGGGATAATTTCATTTGTTCCACAGATACTTTCCCTGCATCCATGTGCAAAGCTTTCAAAATAAAGTAACTGCCGCACTGAGAGGACAGCGGCGCACAGCAGGGCTTCCTCACCGATTGGAATGATTCCGGTGAGGTTTGCCCTGGACATTCTCCGGGGTTCTCTCCACACTCTCCCTGCTCCCTCTCCTCCCACCACACCCCACCTCAGCACTCGGGTCCTTGGTGTCCGTTTTCCTGACGTTAATCAGCTCTTACCTGCCCTGGCCCATTGTCTTTGATTTCCTCAATGCCCAACATTTGCAACACACCTTCAGGTGATGCTGATGCTTCAGGTCCTAGAAGCACTTTGAAAATGACTGATTAAATCTTAGTTCTTCAAGGCCCCAGGACCCCTCGAGCAACCTGCGAACAACAGCAGAAATCCACACTGCAAATCAGTTTCGTGTGTGTTAATATAGATACCCTTATATGTCGTTTGTCGGGCAATTGTTTCTAAATTGTTATAATTAGTGACGGCAGTTTTGATGACGTGATGAAAGAACTCGCAGAATAGGAATGGGAAGAGCTGGGGCTTATAACCTTCCAGCTCTTAGATTTTGTGCCAAAAAAGTCAAATCCCAGTAATGCGTCACGGATGTACATCACAAGGTTGTGAGAAAGAGAATCTGGTGAGCCAGCTGAAAATGCAGAGCACATTGTGACTGTGTCCGTGTGGGGAGCCATGCTCTGCGGGGTCTCAGCAGCTCGCCCCAGGCCTCAGCGTTCTGGGCCCTGAATCGCTGCCTGAGTGAGCGCGCCTTCAGCTTCTAAGTCACAGAAACCTGCACCCACACCGGCTTCAGCGACAAAGATGCCTCCTCTGCACATTACCGGGCGTCCAGCCACGGGAGCGCTAGGCTGTAAGATGAGAGGTCTGCAGGGAATGGGGCGGGGGCAGGGAGTTGCTGGGAAACGAATGTGTAAGAGAGATGGTGTTTACGATCATTTGCATTGGCTCTGGGAGCTCTTTAAGGTTACGATGACTCATAAGCCAGACCCAGGACACAGCATGTAACTAGCTGGGGAGCCTCGGCATGATGCATTTTAAACCCCAGAGCAGTGGGTCTCCGTGGGGGCTGCACGTGAGGACCACAGGCAGGTTTGGGGTCCCCTGTCTGGGCGCTGCTCCTCCGGTGGGTCTGGGCTGGGCCTCAGACACTGGTGTTTTGCCAAAGCTCCCCAGGTAGTTATTTTTTTTAAAGATTTTTAAAAATTGATTTTTAGAGTGAGAGGTTGGGCAAAGGGTGGGATTCATAGGGCGATTCTCCCCCAACACCCCCTCCTTCACCCCCCTCCCCCGTTCCACAATCCCTTAGAAAATCAGTTCTTAAACTTTGATGTGAATAAGAATCACCTGGAAAACTTTATACACACACACACACACACAGGAAATTTGTGCACATTAAAAGGGAATTAATTAGAGGAAATAATTTAATATTACTATTTGCCTTTTATAATAGAAGTGTCAGAGATGAAAGAAAATTAGTAAAATGTATATGAAAACCTTCCTCCTGTCAGAATCTGGGGCACACCACAGGGCCCAAAGTCAAGTCCCCGCCTGCCCACATGCATCTCAAAATCACGTGAGACCCAGACCCAGCCACACCCTCCCCCCAATTGGGCTAGATCCAGACCTGGCCAGTCCCACCCTTGTCAAGCCCTGCCAGGCAGGGGGCATAGCCTCAGGTCCCCAGGCCCAGCGCCAAGATGGGGGATGTGGCCTGAGGTCCCCCAGCCCAGACTGGGGCAGGGGGCGTGCCTTGAGGTCCTCTGTCAAGCCCTACCAGGTGGGGGACACGGCCTGAGAGTCCCTGTCAAGCCCTGCTGGATGGGGGGCATGGCCTGAGGTCCTCTGTCAAGCCCCACCAGGCGGGGGGTGCAGCCTCAGGTCCCCTGGCCCAGTGCTGGGGCAGGGGGCACGGCCTAAATTTCCCTGTCAAGCCTCACCTGGTGGGGGGCGTGGCCTGAGTTCCCCTGACCCAGCACTGGGGGTGCACCTTGAGTCCCCCGTCAAGCCCAGCTGGGTGGGGGCATGGTCTAAGGTCCCCTGTCAAGCTCAGCCAGGCAGGGGGGCACAGTCTCAGGTCCCCTGGCCCAGTGCTGGGGCAGGGGGCATGGCCTGAAGTTCCCTGTCAAGCCTCACCTGGTGGGGGGGCGTGGCCTGAGGTCCGCCAGCCTGACGCTGGTGGGGGTTTGGGGGGGGCGTGGGGGGGAGCAGCCTGAGGTCCCCTGTCAAGCCCCACGGGGGCGGGGGAGGGCGTAGCCTCAGGTCTCTGCTGATTGTTGTTAAGGCTCCTTATGAGAACTTGGCCTCAGTTGTGGGTGCAGCCATCTTTGTGATGGAGTGATGATTAATTAGCATATTCCCTCTTTATTAGATAGGAGATATATATATTTTATTGCAGACACCTGGGCATCCCCTCTGAGGTCTGGAGGGGAGCCCAAGAGTCAGCACTTTCACCAGCTTCTTAAAAGTTTAAGATACAGTGGACCTCGGTTCTCAAACTTAAATCATTCAGGAAGGCTGTTCAAGAAGCAATTTGTTCAAAAGCCAAACCATTCTCCCCATTAGAAATAATATAAATTGAATTAATCCGTTCCAGACCCCCAACTGTTAACCTTCCTTATATACAGCACATGTCTAATGGACTGTTTAATCTATAAACAAACACTTCCTTTCTTAAATTGATCAAACCACCCCTACCGGCCTCACAGGACTCATTTTCAGCACTCATACCAGGGGTGTCTCTCAGGTCAGCATGCAGTGTCTTTGCTTGTTCACATATCACTGCCTCGGAAATGCTGTCACCTGCTCACTGCTTTGTCTTTATCCAAATCAACAGCAGTTTTTCTCTTTTCCATTGCCTGTGATCATTGCTTCTTTCACACCCTTAGCAACATTAGCACTCTTGCTGGTCTCTATGTTTTTAAATTGTGCTAATCGTTGATTTCCCCAGCAACAAAAGCATCCTCTCCTTTGTTTGTTGCCTGAGAGACACTGTTTGTCATGCTGAGGTATCAGCAAGAAAGGATTGTCAGGTTGAAAACCGAAGTTTGGTTTGAAACCGAGACATCGACATTTTTTCCATGAACAATTTAGTCAAGAACTGAATTGTTCGAGATGGGAGACGTTTGAGAAACGAGATTTGACTGTAATTGATCTACCACCACCATACTAGTAGACTTCCTCAAGGACAACCCTGATGAAAAATGGAAATGATTCATACTTAGGAGACACCCGAAAAGCTCAAAAGATTGAACAGCCAAATTACCAAAGAAGACATATAGTTTTCCAATAGACACACATGAAAAGATGCCCCACACCATTAGTCATTATGGAAATGCAAATCAAAACCTCATTGAAATACCACTAAAAAGCTATTAACTTATTAAATGACTAAAATTTAAAAAGAGATTATGGCAATTTTGGTAGGAAAACACAATGGCTCAGCCACTGTAGATTTCAGACAGTTGCTTAGAAAGTTAAACATACACTTCCCTTATCACCCAGCAATTCCGCTCCCAGGTATTTGCCCACATGACATAAAAATTTGTTCATACAAAAGCCTGTTTATGTTCCTCTAATCCTCCTCCCCCAACCCTCTGCTTCTGGTAACCATGCATCTGATCTCTTTTTTTAAGATTTTGGTGATCAAAGGGTTACAAACGTCCAGTTATAACATAAAAGATAAGTAAGTACTAGGGATGTAATGTACAGCAAGCATGTCAAGCTCAAAGGCTAACACGGGCCAAATAAACAAAGCATGTGGCCCACAGGACTCAAGTTTGACATGCTTGCTGTACACATGGTGACTATAGCTTAGTGCTGAATGATGAATAGGAAAGGTGTTAAAAGAGTAAATCCTAACATTTCCTATCACATGGAGGAATCCCCCCACCCCTTTTCTTCTTTCTCTTCTTTTTATTGTATCTACTAGAGGCCCGGTGCATGAAATTTGTGCATGGGTAGGGTCCCTAGGCCTGGCCGGCGATCAGGGCCAATTGGGGCCTTCTGGCTGCTGGCCAGTGCCTTCTTTCATTTCACACCGCTCCCTGGCAGTCAGTGCACATCATAGAGAGGCAATGAACTCCCGGTCTCCTGGTCAAACTCCTGAGGGGACACATTACGTATTAGCCTTTTACTAGTACAGTAGGTCCTTGGGTTACGTCGGAGATCTGTTCCTAAGGCGCAACATAACGCGATTTTCACCGTAAGTCGAAACCCACCTACATAAGCACCTCCATCACTCACATGGAGCACATACACAGCAGTAATGAAGTGAAACAGTAATAAAAATTTAAAAGAGAGATAACAATTCCTGACCTTTACTTAATAGTAAAGGTAAATAAATAATAGGTAAATAAATAAAAGGTAAATAAATAATAAAAAACATAAAGCACATGTGTACATACATCAAAATGACGGAACTTTTTTTTTATTATAAATAAATGGGAGATGGCAATGTAACCACAAAATGACATACGTCGAGTCCGACATAACCCGAGGACTGTCTGTATATATATATAGATATGAGAAGACGGGTGTTGGCTAAGCCTCTTATGGTAACCATTTCACAGTATACATAAATCAAACCATCATGTGATATGCCCTAAATTTATACAGTAATGGATGACAATTATTTCTCAGTAAAACAAAAATATATGAAGTTTAAGTATTAAAAATGCACACATGGATATTTTTAGCAGCCTTATCCGTAATTACCAAACACTGGGAAAACCCAAATGTCTTTCAACAGGTAAATGGTTAACACCTGTAATACAGCCACATGTTACAATACACTCAACACAGAAGGAACGAAGAACCGACTGCAACAATGTGGATGGATCTCTAAAGCATTCTTCTTTCTGTGTGAGAGGAGTTGGGCACAAAAGACTACATATTGTCCAATTCCACCTATTTGACATTCTGGAAAAGGCAAGACCATGGTGACAGGAAGTAGATGAGAAGGGACCAGGGTATGGGTATGGGTATGGGTATGGGTATGGGTATGGGTATGGGGGCATAAGTGGGCTTGGGGAGTTGATGGAACTGTTCGCTGTGTTAATTATGGTGCTGGTTACATGACTGTCTGCTAAACGTTTAAAAAGATTAATCATACCTGGGGGCGCGGCGGGGAAGCTTAACGTGGAGGAAAAGAAGTCACATGGAAGGATACAAAGTGGCTTCACTCAGATTAAACATTCCGTATTTGAGAGCCGAGCCCAGTTCCTGGGGAGCTGGGTGTGTGTCTGGCAGCTTGGAAGGGGCTTGTGTGGAGACATAATGGTCCATTGGCCTCTCCCGGGCCCACTTCCTTCCCAAGGTGACTTGAGCTTTAGCAGAGCAGCCCTGCGCCCCGGGGCGCCACGCCCACCAGCCTTGCCCAGATCGCACGGCTGTCCCTTCCTCGGTCCTCTTGGTGTTTGAAATTACTTCGGACACTTGTGCGGTCCTGGGAGGCTACTTGGAAGAACAAATACCAGGGTGTGCTGGCGGGGGGGGGGGGGGGGGGGGGGTGCGGTCAGTGGGGCAGAGAGAGGGGAGGTGCGGCAAGGGGCCCGACACGCTGCTTTCTCGGGTGAGTGTTTCTAAGGAGTGTGAAGCTGCTCGCTTTTACGATCCATCTGTAAGTCAGTTCTTTCTCCAAGGAGTTGCTTCCATTTGTGTGTTCCCGACATTTTCCTAGAATTCCACCTTAAAACGCGCTGGATGCACTACGGCCAGCGCCGCGCAGAGCTTTGCCTAGACGATGACGGATTGCCTTTGGAGCCGGCTCCGCACATCTGGGAGCCACATGTCGGCGGCAGCCGCATAAAACAGTCGGCCCAGCAGACCTGGGGTGACACTTCTTGCCAGGAGCCCAGACAGCATGAGCGTCACTCTTCTGTGGGTGTTTCTGCCCCTGGTCGCCGTGGCCTGGGGCCAGTATGGCGACTACGGGTACCCGTACCAGCAGTACCACGACTACAGCGACGACGGATGGGTGAACCTGAACCGGCAGGGCTTCAGCTTCCAGTGTCCCCACGGGCAGGTGGTGGTGGCCGTGAGGAGCATCTTCAGCAAGAAGGAAGGTTCGGACAGACAGTGGAACTATGCCTGCATGCCCACCAGCCAAAGCCTGGGGGAGCCTACGGAGTGCTGGTGGGAGGAGATCAACAGGGCCGGCATGGAATGGTAAGGGGTTGCAGGGGACCGAGGGGACGTCGGGTAAGGGACACCCCCTGCACTTGGTAAGGGAACTCCAGCTGCACTTGGATAAGGGAGGCCCCTGCACTTGGGTAAGGGAGGCCCCCTGCACTTGGGTAAGGGAGGCCCCTGCCCTTGGGTAAGGGAGGCCCCTGCACTTGGGTAAGGGAGGCCCCCTGCACTTGGGTAAGGGAGGCCCCTGCACTTGGATAAGGGAGGCCCCTGCACTTGGGTGAGGGAGGCCCCTGCACTTGGGTAAGGGAGGCCCCTGCACTTGGGTGAGGGAGGCCCCTGCACTTGGGTAAAGGAGGCCCCTGCACTTGGGTAAGGGATCCCCCCTGCACTTGGGTGAGGGAGGCCCCTGCACTTGGGTAAAGGAGGCCCCTGCACTTGGGTAAGGGAGGCCCCCTGCACTTGGGTAAGGGATCCCCCCTGCACTTGGGTAAAGGAGGCCCCTGCACTTGGGTAAGGGAGGCCCCCTGCACTTGGGTAAGGGAGGCCCCTGCACTTGGGTAAGGGAGGCCCCTGCACTTGGGTAAGGGAGGCCCCTGCCCTTGGGTAAAGGAGGCCCCTGCACTTGGGTAAGGGAGGCCCCTGCACTTGGATAAAGGAGGCCCCTGCACTTGGGTAAGGGAGGCCCCTGCACTTGGATAAAGGAGGCCCCTGCACTTGGGTAAGGGATCCCCCCTGCACTTGGGTAAGGGAGGCCCCCTGCACTTGGGTAAGGGATCCCCCCTGCACTTGGGTAAAGGAGGCCCCTGCACTTGGGTAAGGGAGGCCCCTGCACTTGGGTAAGGGATCCCCCCTGCACTTGGGTAAGGGATCCCCCCTGCACTTGGGTAAGGGATCCCCCCTGCACTTGGGTAAGGGAGGCCCCTGCACTTGGGTAAGGGAGGCCCCTGCACTTGGGTAAGGGATCCCCCCTGCACTTGGGTAAAGGAGGCCCCTGCACTTGGGTAAGGGAGGCCCCTGCCCTTGACCTGGGACTGTCACAGCATGTTCCTCCCCCTGGGGCTGCCTGACCCTCAGTACAGCACCCTCTGAAGCCTGGGCAAGTCCTACAGGAGCCTCGCCACTGGGGCTCCGGGTGGGTTGCCAGGCTGAGGTCCCCTGCAGTTGGGAAAACAGACAACTGGACCCTCTCCACACTGATTTAGAGCAATGGGTAGGGGAAAGGGGACAGGAACCAGGCAAAGAGAAGTGAAATCGTGGCTCCCTGCTGCCCCGTTACACACGCTCTCAGTTACTGGGATGGAGGGCCTGCCCTGTCCATGACTGGGGAGCAGGTCACCAAAGGCTTCTAGGGGAGCTACTGCTCCCGCCTGACTGGGCTCTGCCCCAGTCAACGGCCGGGGCATGGTCTCAGCCTGTGCTTCACTCGCTGTGGGTGTGACTGGCCCAGCCCCATGCTCGGTCAGGAGCCTATCCCAGTAGCTACTAGCTGTGAGGCTCGCTACTCACACAACCTGGATGGAGGCAGGTGTGCAGATGGATGGATGAAGGCAGGTGTGAGGATGGATGGATGGAGGCAGGTGTGTGGATGGATGGAGGCAGGTGTGAGGATGGATGGAGGCAGGTGTGCGGATGGATGGAGGGTGGGGGACCCTGCCCAGGGAGGAGGAAGCCTGGCTGACATGTCATGCGGTGCAGTGGGTTTGGGGGGAGGTCAAGCATTAATACCCTTGCAAGGTGCGGGGGTGGGGGTTTCACACTACCAGCAGACAGAAAATGATGGGCCATCAAGGGGGAAGATGCTGATGGGTGGAGAGCCAGGCAAGAGAGTCATACAAACTCTGAGTCATACAAACAGCGGCCATTTACTGAGCGCTTACCCCGAGCAGTACCATGAATTCTCTTACTTAATGCTCAGAGCAAACCTGTAGGTGATTTTGGTGGATGGACTGAGGTCTAGAGATCAGGGGTGTCCTCAGCTGGAAAGTGGCAGATCCAGGATTTGGGTTCCATGAGTCTTAACTCCAAAGCATTGGTGCTTAACCACAGTGCTGGGTCACTGAGGGCCTGCTGCCTGCCCCAGAGCCAGAGCCACAGGCCAAGGTCAGGACCACAGGCCAAGGTCAGAGCCGGGGGACAAGGTCAGAGCCACAGGGCTGGACTCAGGGCCACAGGGCTGGACTCAGGGCCTCAGTCTTCATCCTGGTCTCCAGTCATGGACAGGGCAGGCTGGGATCTCAAGGTCACAGCCAAGCGCAGCTCTGGAAGGTTGGGGACCGGCTTGGTTACCATGACTGAGGAGGGGCTCAGCCAGCTGGTGTAAGGGTGGGGAGAGGGTCACACAGGCAGTGGCAGGTGGGGGACCCTTTACTGGGCCTTCGTCCACCCCACTGCCTGTGGTGAGCAGACATAATTATCGGAAACCCCTTCTGATCACTGCCTGCCTCAGAGACCGGTATCTCCAGGAATTCCCGGAAGCCGGGCCCATCACTGGCGTCGAGCCTGGGGAAGGCCCAGTTAAACTGTCCCTCTAGTCGCCCATCCAGGGGTGTCCTATGAGAGGGGCCCTCTTAGAGCCACAGCAGAGCAGTGCTCAGAGATGGGTCCTCACCCCCGAAGGAGGTGCCCGGGGCGCTGAGTCAGAAGTCCTGGGTCTGGATCCTGGTTCTGAAGACAATTTGCCGGGGACTTTGGGCCTGGGATTCAGCTCCCTCAGCTGCTGGCTCACTTGGGCCAGACACAGGCCTCGGTGGGCACGCCCCCGCTCTGGCTCTGCTGGGCCCTGACATGCACTTGGATTTTCTTGCCTCTGCTGTTCTTGTTTGTCTTTCTGTTTGGAGAAGGCAGATGATGATTGCTTTTCAACTTGACAACCTGTGACTGGTTTGTCATTAACTCCCAAAGGCCTTGCAGAAAAGCAACAGAAAGGGGAGTGGGGGTGACAGCGTTTCATTTGGCCAAGCAAGACGCTGACAGGCAGGCTCCCCCCCTCCGCTTCCTCCTCACGTTGAGTTTGCAGTTAGACGGTCCCCCTTCTTCCCTGGGGAGTCCCCCTCACTAATCACAGAGCACAGAATGCACAAATATGAAACAGCCTCTCAGGACGGACACCCCTCACCCACAGGCTTCCTGTCTTTAGATAATCATTGCTTTGAGTTCAGACTCCCGTCTCAGTATAAAGTCTGGTGGGAAGGAATTGCTCAGTGGCTGGGAAGCAATTACCTCTCCTGTCCAGGCTCGTAATCTGTTCTGGGAAGAGAGCGGACGGTCCTGTGCAATTTGGTGCCTCGTATAACTGAATTAGCCTGCGGGGCTTATGTTAAGAGGGGAGAGGAGTCTCGAACTCCAGCAAGAAAAATCCAAGTGCGTTTCCAGGGCCAAGCAAAGCTCAGGGCCCTGGAGGCGGGGAGCCTTCTGGGATCGGCAGTCTGACCGCTCTTTTCTCAGCTGGACGACAGTGCACAGGGTTCGCTGAGGACACTGGCTGGGTGGGCAGGGCTCCTAACAGTGCTTCTACCACTGCTGAGGGTCCAGGCGGCTGAGGGCCCACATGGCTCAGGGGCCCATGAGGCTGAGGAGGTCACACAGCTGAGGGGCCCATGAGGCTGAGGGTCCACGTGGCTGAGGGAACCACATGGCTGAGGGTCCACACGGCTGCTTGCCGCGGCTGCTCGGCTGAGACAGGATCCTAAAGGGTGCAGGCTGCTCAGCTCTGACGTGGCCAGGAGGCTTTCATAGGTCCCAGACGTGCATCAGCAGTTGTCTGGAACCTTCTCTAACTCGGGAGGCACAGGCTGTGGGACATGTGGACCCGCATGGAACAAGATGGGGCTGGGATTTTCTAGGAGGTTAAACTCTGGTCTTAGAATCAGAAAACCTGGCTTCACAGCCCCCGTTTCCAGCACGTAGTGGCTCTGTGGCCATGGGCATTTGGTTCCTCCTTCCAGGAAAACAAGAAAGGTGTGGCACCACTTCAGAAGCTGTCAGGCTGCTGCAGGGGAAAGAGGAGAGCCCTAAGTCAACCCAGATCTAAACTAAATGCCCATGAAGGGATCCATCAGAACAAAACCCAAAACCCTTATAGACACAGACAGCACTGCAGCGATTGCCAGAGGGAAAGAGGGTGGGGAAGGTTGAAGAGGGTGCAGGGGCGATAAACGGTGATGCAAGGAGACTTAACTTAAGGTGGTGGACATACAATATAACATGCAGGTGATGTGTTATAGAATAGCACCCCTGAAACCATATGACTTTATTAACCAACTAGTGACCCGGTGCACAGATTAGTGCACATTGAAAAGAAATTAATTAGAAGAAAGATTCGTGCAGTAATTACATTACTGCAAAAAAATTACATGTCACATAGTATATATAATATAGAATTATGAAATTTAAACACATATGCGACTGGCACCAGCGAGAGCTTTATATGTATGATGCATGTGCGAGTCAATGTTTATTTTTAAATTGCCAGTGCGCGTCACATGTACTGGCCTGTGGGTTGGTTGGACATATGTATGGTCAGTCACTTAGCCTTTTATATATATAGATGTCACCCCAATAAACTCAATTTAAAAAGAGATAGTTCAATTTCCTTATGATTTCAAGGCTGAAGCCAAGCACCATGAATGCTGTAGAAGCCACTAACAGGTATCCGCTCTAACAGGTATCTGCTCCAGAGAAATTGGTAAATATTGAATAAAAATAAAGGAAGGAATGAATGACTCAGATACCTGACCCTCACGGGTGGGAAGGCAGGCTTAGGGAACCCGGATTGGAGGAGGCTGACTGGGCCCAGCGGCGGCCAGGCACTCAGCAATCAGATCAGAGGGATCCTGTCCTGTCTGAAGGCACCACCTTTCCCCTGGGCTTCAGAGAATCGCCAGAGGCAATTCGATGGCAGCTCTGAGACCAAGGCGAGCTGTAGGCGGAGCGACAGTCCTGACTCAGGGTTCCGCACACAGGTGCCCTCCATCCAGGCCACCTCCTCTCAATGCCCCCCTCCCAACCTGCTCGATGTCTCCTGGGGCACCCCTGTCATTTCCTGCTTGGTTTTGTATATTGTTTGTCTCCTTCCACAAAGAAGCCTCGTGAAGTTAGGAACTCTGTCTCCTTTGCCGCTGTGTGGATACTCCCCAGTGCCTAGGATAATGCTGGCTCATGGAGGGTCCCCCAAATGCACAGTGAAGACCAGGCCAGCGGGAGCTTCAGGGGGGTCCCATCCTGCCATCCTCCTGCGGGAACACCACTTTGCCGTGCCTTTGCTCTCAGAGTTCCAGTGTCTATAACGTGGGCTCAGCTTCATGCTCACATCTCACACCTCACTCTTGCTTGTTGCGTTTGCCACTGGGTGGGGTGGGCCTGTTAGACACCCCTGATCCTCTGAACTGTGCACAGAGCATGGCTGGTACCCTGTTATTAGGTTTCTGTGGTCCTTGAAATCTCACTGTCCCAATGAGCTTAAAATCCACTAGTAAACCTCTTATTTCAAAACTAAAGGCCCGGTACATGAAAATTCATGCACTGGAGTGGGGGGGTCCCTCAGCCCGGCCTGCCCCCCTCACAGTCTGGGAGCCCTCAGGGGCAGGAGGCGACCTGGCAATCAGGGGAAGACGACGCCCCATCACACCTCTGCTGCTGCCACTGCCAGCAACACAAGCCTCAGCTGGCCCTGGTTACCTGAGCCTCAGATGGCACTGGGCAGCTGGGCAGCTGACATATGAGGCTTGCCTGTGCCTCGGGCTGGCCCTGGGTGGCTGGGCAGCCAACATTTGAGGCTTGCCTAAGCTTCAGGCTGGCTCTGGGTGGCTGGCAGGCTGAAAGGACTGGGGACTCTGGAGGCAGGCGCATGCAAGGCTGCCCTGGTGGGGTTAAAGGAACTGGGCAGCGCCATCTTGTAGCTGTGGGCGCCACCATCTTTGAGGGCGTGGCAGTCAATTAGCATATTCCCTCTTTATTGGCTGTGGGCACCACCATCTTTGAGGGTGGGGCAGCCAATTATCATATTCCATCTTTATTAGATAGGATCATAAGGGCTAAGTGCCGTGTGGTGTCCTGGTGCATATCCTGGAGCAGAAGGGCATTGGTGGAAAAACCGGTGGATCTAATTCCAGCCTGGAGCTGAGTGGTGCCCACCTTAACTCCTGAGTGTGAATGCAGGCACCCAAGCTGTGAAGGCTGACGCTGCAGGAAGCCAGGGGGAGGGGTCACAGGTCCTGTATGACCTTCACGCATCTTCTGGGAACCTTAACTTTTCCAAAATGAAAGGATTAAAAGCAAACAGGATGCTGGCGGTGGGGTGCATGTTGGGAGTTAATGCAAACAGAGCATCACAGAATCAGGCTCCGCACTGGGGAGAGGGTTGTCAGGGGGGCTCCAATTCACTCCAGAACAAGGCCCTTTCCCCATAGACTAGGATGTAAGGCCAAGAGAGCACAGCCATTGGAAAACCAGCAGAATGCCACGTTAACTAGAGGTGCTATTACCCCAGCCCTCATTTCCGTGGTGCTTCAGAGTCATTAAATGTTCCTCCTGCACGCCTTCCTCTGCTCCTTCGTTCACGCCCAGATGCTTATTATCTCAAACTGCCAGACCCCAGGACAGTGACCATGAGGGACATACAGTCTCTGCAGAGTCACTCACAGTCAAGTCGCATTTGATCTTCGCAGCAGTCCTGGGGGGCAGGCACTGCTGTTCTCCGTGTGTTTGGTACGAGGGGTGAGGGGCCGTGGCTCAGAAATGTTGGGGCTCGCCTGCTCACAGCGCGACCGTGGCGGAGCCCAGGCTGGCGGCTGGGCCACTGCGCTGCGGGCAGAGGTTATTATTCTTGGATCCCATAATGGGTGCCGCGCTAAAGGCATCACGTGCGCTTGGGGTGACCCCTGAGGACCTGGAGGCTGAGTGCCAGAGAGCAGCCAGCTTCCCCTCCACGTCCCTCCCCTGAGGACAGGAATCAGTTGCCTGGGGGAGCTCCGCAAACATGGGCCCTGGCTGTGCCTGCGAGGACAGCTGAGGTTCACGGCTCCGGAACGGGATTTGTTCCTGTCTGGGTACTTGTCAGACACAGTCTTCCCAATCAGTAAGGGACTGCCAGAGCCACGATACTTCTCTGTGCGTGTGTGCGCGCACGTGCATGTGCGTGTGCGTGCGCGTGCGCGCGCGTGTGTGTGCGTGTGTGTGCGTGTGCGTGTGCGTGCGCGTGTGTGTGTTTCTTTGAGGTTTACTGAAATAATGGAAAGATTATGAATTTTGGAGTCAAACAGAGCAATTCCCATAAGGCAGCCCGATACTCCCTGTAGGCAAGGCGTGTCAACTCTCTAAGTTGCTACCTCTGCAAAGACCAGTCCGGGGCTGTGAGGTTAGATGAGGTGATAGATATGCATCACTGCTCTGTGTCCTCCAGGGACTTACCTGACCTCTCTGAACCCGAGTGTCCTGAGTACCAAATGGTGCTGGGCGTGGAGAACGGACTATCTGAGCCCATTCTGTAGGACTGTTTTGTTGATGAAAATAATTAATGTACATACAGGGCCTGGCACATGGTGAGTTCTCGGTAAAGTTGCTTACCCTTCTAGTATGACTACGCTGTGGGAACTGAAATTCGAAGAGATACCTACAACAGCACTGGAAAATTATGAAGCTGGAATGGAAATACAAATTGCTAGATTATAGGCCCCTGATGTGCAGTATTTTGTTTGGGGAGCATACAGTTCAGTTACGATCTAGCAATATTACGTGGACAGTAGGAGTGTCTTGAGCAGCTCTCATCTTTTCAGGGAGACACTGAGGTGGGTTACACCTCTTGGTTTCAACAAAGATTGGACTAATCAATGCCCAGGAGCTCCAGCGACTGAGCCTGCGGCCCTGCACAGCCCGGGATGATCTTGGGACTTAAATGCATCTCCCAAGACCGCCTGGGTCTTCCGGGGCCTCCTCCACGTCACGGGGCAGGAGTGGGTGCCGGGGAGAAACTGTATTTCTCTCTGCCCTGTTCTATGTCCCTCATACAGGTTATTCCTGCTTCCCCCTCTTAAAAACTGGTAGACAGACAGACAGACAGACAGCAGACTGAAAGCCTGGACATGGCGAAGGAAGCAGAGCTCTTACCCAGAAGCGGAGGGGGTGAGCAGATGGCCCGCCAGGCAGCATTATCACAGGGATGCTCAGCTCCCACCACAGGCAGGAGGACAACCCCTTGTGTGTCACATTTAGAAAGTCCAGTGACAGTGCAGGTCAGCGGCTGTGTGTGGGGGTGACACCGTGGCACAAGGAAGAAAACCAGGGGAGTTGGAACGGTCAAGACAGAAAGACCTCGCGAGAAGCGAGGCCTCCGGGTGTTTTATCCTCTGCTGCTACTTTCTGAGGGTGAGCCCGTTGTCCCACTGGGAGGGTTCAACCTTGACCATTCCTGTGCAGGCCCCAGCAGAAAGTGGCTTTTGGAGACGAGGATGTGGCTTCTCTTTCTATTTAATTGTAACTATTTACGCTAATATAAAAAGAACCACGATTCCGCCCACTTGGAGTAACATGCTGGGCTCTGTGGTTGACACTTGACATGTAGCATCTCTTTAACCTTCTCTTGGGACTCTCAGGCTCGGAATTGGCACCCTTATTTTGCAGAAGTGGCATCCGTGTCAGCAGAAAGGATGAGATGGGCATGGAGTCATTTTGTTCAGCTCAAGACCAGAATCCAGAACTTTCAGAGCCCCACGACTGGGCAGACTTGCCCCAGGCTGGGTTTCTCTGAGTTGTCACTCCCCTGACACACCCCTCCTCGCCCTCCCCCGGCCTCTTACTCTGGCTTCTGTCTTTAGCGCCAGTGGACGTCTCTCCAACACCCGTGTCGCCGTGGTGCGGCTCACCACACAGGCCTCGGGAAAGGCTTCCAGACCAAGCACAGCACCAGGCAGAGGAGGTTCCCATGAACATTTGTCGAAAGAGCTGACCATCCTGAGACTGTGGACCAAGTTATTCATGCCTGAAAGAAAGCAGATTATTACTCAGGGGGGAACAGAATTAGCAGCCACCAACCATTTCCTTAAAAGAATGAATCTCTGGGTGGAACTCAAGCTCTCATCAGGCCAGGGTGGGGGAGAAACCTTAGGGGTGACGGAGGCTACAACATGGTCTTCCCCACACGGGGTCCCTCGCTGGGCTGGATGGTGGGCAAAGCTGCTCTTGCACCACCTCTGCAGGGGGTTGAGGGTGGGCCGGCAGCCCTGGGCACAGACACATCTGTGTGTGGAGCTGGGAGACAAAGAGCAGCCCGCCCACCAGTGGGGTCCGGAAAGCTCTCGGCCAAGACGGCTCTGATTCCTCCACCCCGTCCTACGCTGCCCCCACACCACCCCAAACTTACTAAGAGTTTGGGCTTTCGATATGAGTGGATGGAGACCAGCAGAAACTGGAGGGGAGACTATAATTCCCGGAGGACCTCACCAACAAAACCAGGTGTGCAATTGGCACCTTTATATGTATCGCGCACGCACGAGTCAATGTTAATTTTTAAATTGCCAGTGCATGTCATATGTACCGGCCGGTCGGTTGGTCGGACAGTTGCATGGATGGATGGTCAGTCACCTAGTCTTTTATATATATAGATGTGCTGCTATCATGGCCCCCACTTTACAGATGAGAAACAGAGGGTATTGGAGGGCATGAAGCCTGCCAAGGTGACCCAGAGGGAGTGGTTGGCACTCCAGCCAGCAGCATAGTCCATGTTCTTACCTGCTCTGCTATGCTACTCCCACATAGTGGGGTGTGGAAACAGACCCCCCCAAAGATCCACTCTAGAAGGAATAATTTCATTGAATTGACCACTACCAAACTCCAGGGCAGACTCAGTACAACATGTGAAGGCAAGGGGCCAGAGCAGGGAGGGAGTTCTGTTCACTTATCTAACTCCCCACGTGTTCTCAGGCCCGGGCCTGTGTCCAGTCTTCATGGGCAGCGTTATCTGAGATGCTGGGCAAGAGGGTGACACACACACACTCCACACAAGACCGTGGGCCGCTGCCTGCTGAGGTTCCTGGGGGGGCCCGGAAGCAGGCCAGCCTATCTCGCCAGGTCATTTGTACTTGTAGGAACTTCTGCCCTGGGAGCACTGTTCCCTGTGGCGATTGGGCCTCAGGACAAACCAAAACAATGGGACCCCAGCTCAGGGAAACCGAGGCCACTCCTACAGAAGGGCTGTCTTAGAGGACGGTGGGACTGCAGGGATGGTGGGACTGAGGGATGGTGGGACTGCAGGGACGGGGAAGGAGGTCGCAGAGAGCACCAGTTTGTGCACCTTCTCCCGTCAGACACTCTGAGGGCTGTGTACTGGCCTCCCCTCACTCGCTGTTGGAACGGGGGCAGAACAGACCACTGCCCCACTGTCCAGACCCCCGCAGCCCTTTCTGAGCAGATGGAGATACTCCAGAGGGGATGTGAGCGATGGTAGCGCAAATGAGACAAGACCATCGGAGGGCAGGGGCCTCCATGCACACCCTGATTTACGATATTGATCTAGAGCTGAGCTCCCCTGATGTCTCAGGCTCATGTGCACGGGTGACCGAGGACCAGGCCCAGCCCTCACTTCTTCTCTCAGCATGAAAGCACAGCGATCGCTAGAGAGCAGCCGGGAACGAGTGTGCTGAAGAGTGAAGGATGGAAGGATTAAGTGCATATTTGAAAGTATAGGTGTATGAATGAATAGATGAACAATAAATAAAGGAAATATATTCAATGTCTAGTTTTGTCAGTGGCTTTACACACATTTGTGTGTCCACAAGGCGCCTCCCACCCATCAGCACAGGCACCTCTTACTTCTTTACCTGCGGTATTTTCTGGAAACTTTACTTGGGAAACAGGGTTGCAGCGGTCAGCAAGGCCGCAACACACACAAAAGGGGCCGCGGCCGGTAGCCAGGTGGACAGGAAGTGCTGCGCTCAGAGGCGCTGAAGGCCTGTTCCCCTGGAAAGGCTGAGACCTCAGGCGCCAGAGGGAGGGTGTGAGGGGGGGGGCACGGGTCCCCGAGGCTCCAAGGGCAGCACCCTCTTCCCATGGAAAGAGCAGCCAGCATCCCGGTGGCAGTGGGACTTGGTCAGGAGAGGAGAGAGCATCTTGGGAGACGGGAGGAAGGAAGAAGTGAGCCAGTGCTGAGTCAGGAAGGGGCTGTGAGAACCCTGGAGCCGAGTCCTAGACCTGCAGCGGCCTGCCCGGGCAGCGCCGTGAGAATGCATGGGCCGCAGGCAGGGCTGTGGACAGGGAGCAGGGCCACCTTCTGTGAAGACTCAGACTTGAGTCAGTAGCGAGGAGACTCCTGGGTAAATAAGAGCCCCTGGAGTGTGTTCCCAGCTCCCCATGGGCTGCCCCTGCCCAGTGCTCTCTGCGGGCTTAGCTGCTGCTCGGGGCCAGGGAAGGGGCACCCTGTGCTCCAGGCTCTGCTCTTGAGCAGAAGAAAAGGTCATGTGAAGGTCACCATTCACTGCCTTTCTCTTTGTCTTCTTTTTATTTTACATTCAAGCAAAATGGAGTTTATTGTCTTTTACTTTAAATGGCACGAATAATAAGACAATCTTGCATTTATAAATTCTAGATGCCTCTACCTCCACCCATTTATGCATTCTTCCACCTAACAGTGTATTCATTGAGGGCTATCAGGAGCAGCGTTCCCCCAATTTCCTTCAGTTGAAAGAGTCTGAATCATTTGAATTTTAATGGTGAGCATATGTCATTTCTACGAATACAGCAAAGTCTTTATTATTTGCATAAAAATGGAATAAATTGTTAGGGATCCAGGTCAGTGAGAGAGCGGCTGACTCAGCCTCGGTGGGAGCCGGGCCAGGAAGGGGCTGCTAGCGTGTCACTGTCGCTAGTTCACTGGGTTTTTCCTTCTCTCCAGGTACCAGACTTGCTCCAACAACGGGCTGGTGGCCGGCTTCCAGAGCCGCTACTTCGAGTCGGTGCTGGATCGGGAGTGGCAGTTCTACTGCTGTCGCTATAGCAAGAGGTGCCCCTATTCCTGCTGGTGAGCTGGGGCCCAACACAGCCCCTCCTGACTCCTGGGGCTGGGGGAGCGTGGGCTGGGGTGGTGCCCTGCTCCCGGTCTCTGCCTTCAGATAAGCCCGTCACAACAGACTTCAAATGCAGCAGCTAGCATATAGGATGGATGGATGGATGGATGGATGGATGGATGGATGGATGGATGGATGAATGGATGAGTGAATGAATGAACCAATCAACCAACCAACCAATGAAAAGGCTGGAAGAACATTCACACTGGGAGGGGCCTCACAGGTTATCCACCCAATGCTCCTACAACCCTCTTTTGGTAGAAAAAGAGACAAACAGAACAATAGAGCACGGAAGTCACCTGGCTGCTGCCTGGGGCCTCTGGAGGGGGTGGGGGGCATGACCTCTGCCCCAGTGCCTCTCCCTCCATCACACCGACTTCCCATCACACAGAGGCTGTGGACCAGACCGAGAGCCGAGCTTTTCCCTCCGATCACAGGTCAGATGTGCAAACATCGTACATAATCACAGACACCAGAAAAGAGGCTTTGTTTTCTAGATCAATCTGCAGTTCCAGTCTGAGGCTTTGTCCCTTCCCCGCTCCCTGGGCTGATGCCAATGTCCCGTGCCAGCGCCACGCTGCCAGGGAGAAGGAGTATGCATGTAATTTCCCTGATAACCGACCCTGGGTGTTAACAGCACAACTTGCCCCAAGGTCTCCAGTGTGCAGACCGCCAGGCATGTCTGCCTGGGACCAGGGGAGTCGCGGGTCAGCTTGGCAGGTGGCTCTCACCAGTGGTCTATCTCTACGCGGTGATGCCTCCAAGGGCGGCCTCGGGGGCTGTGCGTGTTCTCTGAGACCAGACTGCCTTGCTCCAGGGTCCCTGGGGCACACTGTCCTAGGCACAGGCAGTCCCCAAAGCTTAGCATGTTTCTGCTAAGTTCAGAGCCCACGGCCGCTGAGTCAGTGCTGGGTGATGGAGTGGCTGGATGATGGAGAGGGGCCGCCTCCAGCTCTCTGAGGTGCTTCCATGGGGCCACAGAGCAGGTGAGGCTGGGGCGGAGCTGCAACTGCCAATCAAAGACAGACGTCCTGCATCAGAGACAGGGATTTCCCCAGGCGGGTACAGTGGCAGGGGCGCCACCGCCACCGAGCCTGGACCCCTCCTCTCCCTCCTCTCCTCCTTTCACTTAAAATGGCGGCCACCTCTCTGGCGGAAAGAATCTGAAGAGCGCCGCAGACCATGTCTTCAGGAGAAGGGGAATGCACCGAAGCACGCTCACACTTGCTCACAGAGTTTCAGGGCACACTTGGGCCCACGCTGACACCCTAGGACTAGAGACTGTGGAGGTTGTATTGCGCCCTAAAATGTCACAACCCCAAAGGCACCTTTGCCAGGGCAAGCCAGACGCCCAGTCTGTCTGTAAGTCAGGATGAAGGTCCTGAGGACCAGGCCGTTGAGAAGGAGGAAGAGGAGGAGCCTGTGACCTCAGTGGCTAGGCCTTCTGGAACCTTCTCTTTCCTGCCCTGCCCCAGGGCTAGGCTAGCAGCCGGCCTCCACAGTGAGGTCAGCCGCCCTTTGTTACCAGGCACCCAGCACAGTTTGCATGTAAACAACTTGTCTGGAAGAGTAAGACACAGAGGAGCACCCAGTCAGCTCATCCATTACCACATTAGGAAGACTCCCCCTTCGTCGGGCTCCAAACGATCCACAGGGTTGGGCACCCTGGGCTGCCCCCGTTCTGGGAGGACAGGGGTGAAAGAGAAGTCAGCAGCGTAGAGCAAGGCGGGGACGCCCCGGGGCAGCAGGAGGGCTGGGGTGGGGCCTGTCCGCTGCCCCTGGTGGGTGCCTGGGCCTCCACACTGAGTACACTCCCTCAGACGGGCATGTGCAGGCCCTGCCCACCTGCACTGGGTGCATTGGGAGGACACGAGGACCTTCATCGTGTCCACAGTGCCTAATCAGCACCCAGAACGCAGTGTCTGCTTGGTAAGCTTGGATGGATGTTTGAGCCGGTGCTTCGGGGGAGGCGTAGGGGAGGGGGTGCAGAACAAGTTGAAGAGGCCCCAAAATGCATCATTTACTTATTAAGTCTGCCTCCACCTCCCCTCTTAGCCATAGTCACACAAGCAGAGTCCCTAAGTGGTGCAGGCACATAGTAGGCACGCAGCATCTGTGAGTGAATGGATGAGTGACTTCAGCCTGCTCCCAGTTTTGTTGTGGGGATGAAATGAGAGCCCATCTGCCTGGTGCTGGCCCTGGCTAAGGGGGAGCAGCACTGACCTGTCTGACGGCTGGCTAAGGGGGTGCAGCGCTGACCTGTCTGGCGGCCGAGGCCCCTGCCCTCCCAGCTGCTGTGAGACCCTGCTCCTCACCTACTAACAGGCCTTTGAGCCAGTGACGAGCTGGTTATACAGAGGAACGGGAAACCGTCCACTGGACAGTCTGGTGGGGTGTCCTGACACCACTCCCAGGAGAGGAGGGGGCTGGGGCAGCTGCAGGGTCATGCCTGGAGGCCTGAGGACTCTGCCCAGACCCAGAGGAGAGCGGCCCCCTGGGCGTCGCACTGTCTCTGGCTGGCCACTGGCTCCTGGCCGGCCACTGGCTCCTGGCCAAGGAGAGAACCCAGGGCGTGGATTCAGGTCAAGGCTTCGGTGATGCGGCGGGCCGGGCACTGAGGCTCATGGTGTTAGGAAAGTTGTCAAGCACTGGTGTGGGGGTGAATGGAGGCGAGGGAGGGAGAAGGGGGGCTGCCCACACCCCCGAGCGCTGTATTCTGTGGCTCCGGCTCCGTGCCCCCACCCCAGCACCGCTGCTGAGCTTGGCCTGTTTGTTTGATCTGCGCCTAAGAGACTCCCAGGTCTTTGCGTCTCCACATCCCACGGCTTTCTCAGGAGGCCCAGGCCTCAGGGTCCCTGGGGCTGGTCCCCAGCCATCCTTCAGAAACCACTTGTCAGGTTCCCCCGGACAGCCCACCAAGCAAGATGCTAAGGACTAAGGACGGAATGAACATGGAGCTCTGTGTGCAGAAACAGCCCTGCGCTCACAGGCTGGTGGAGGGATGAGCCACTTTTCTGAAGTTCCTGAGACCCTTGGGGCTCAGGGGACAATGCTGGCCTTTGGTCTGCCATGGTCTGCCCACCCCCATCCTCACCCCCACCCAACCTTGGTCACCCTGCCCCACCGCCCAGGCAGGCCCCTAATGGTCAAGAACCAAAGGATGGGCCTGGGCCGGGGGGGGGGGGGGGGCGCGAAGGGTGGGCAGAACTACTTAGAAAGGCACGAAAGCCCCTTTGCAGCTTGCGCACCCCAGGAAGGCTCCACCCGCTGCCTCTATTCCTGGGTGTGCGGTGTTAGAGATGGACGCTACCATGGTTACCGAGGAGAATGGTGCTTTATCAAAGGGCAGCTTGGAGGAGCAGTGGAACGGGTTGCTGCTAACAGCACCCTGTGCACAGCGCCTGACCCACCGTCCCCCTGGGTGTCTAGACATTTCAGCGGCCTCTTCAGACGGCCTGAGTCCTGGCGTTACGCGTCTTTCTAACGCTCGAGGCCCCTAGGGCGTCAGTTAGGCCTTGTTTCTTCAGCACCTCAGCGTGCTGCCTGGCACACGGTAGCCCCTGCACAAATGTTTGCCATGAGAAAGCGCGGTGGCAGTTTCCTAGGAACAGTAACCATGGTGACCCTGACACCGACACGATGCTGCTTTGTACTGAAAAGGATTTCTTTCACAAACACTGTTTTCTTTGACCTCCCTGACGACCCTCCTGAGTGCGAACTGCTTTCCCACGCTGCCCACGTGAAAGCTGCCCATGCGCCTCCCGTGTGAAAGCCCCCCTTTCGCCCTCTGCACTGGCTTTGGTGACCTCCCAGGGAGCGGGGACATTGTTCTCTCCCCCTGAAAGGCTCCTCCGCAGCGCGGGGCCCGGCTGAGGGGGCCCCTGTGTCTGCACGGGGCACTCGGGGTCAGCACAGCTCCACTCTGCAGATGAGCCGCCGCCAGTTCCCACAGGAGGGCGTTCCTTGGCTTGGAGGGACCAGGTGCTGCTCTCCCTTCGGAGGGTGCCCTGCTGTTCTCCCTTCGGAGGGTGCCCTGCTGTTCTCCCTTCGGAGGGTGCCCTGCTGTTCTCCCTTCGGAGGGTGCCCTGCTGTTCTCCCTTCGGAGGGACCAGGTGCTGCTCTCCCTTCGGAGGGTGCCCTGCTGTTCTCCCTTCGGAGGGTGCCATGCTGTTCTCCCTTCGGAGGGTGCCCTGCTGTTCTCCCTTCGGAGGGTGCCCTGCTGTTCTCCCTTCGGAGGGACCAGGTGCTGCTCTCCCTTCAGAGGGACCAGGTGCTGCTCTCCCTTCAGAGGGACCAGGTGCTGCTCTCCCTTCGGAGGGACCAGGTGCTGCTCTCCCTTCGGAGGGTGCTGTGCTGTTCTCCCTTCGGAGGGACCAGGTGCTGTTCTCCCTTCGGAGGGTGCCGTTTCTCCAGATGCGGCAGCCTCGCTGCACTCTGGCGAGAAGGAGAATTCCTGATAGATGCGGACACGCTGTCACCAGCAGCGCCCCAGGGTTGGACACGTGTCAATTTTACACGTGGTGTTTATGCATGAAAATTCGAATTCTTAGCCCAGCCAGTCATCTGCAAACCACAAACACATGTTGCTGAGGAAGCCACAACCTTCGGAGATCACGTGTAACCACTTCCAATCTCCATGCAGCACCAGCCACCACGTGCGCTCCGGACACCCTCACCCCCACCCCCACCCCCACCAGCATGCCAAGGTTGTCCAGGCAGAGCCCTCGGGGCCAGGAACTCCGTTTCACACTGAGCATTGTTTTTTTTTTCTTTTCAATATATTTTCATTGATTTCAGAGAGGAAGGGAGGGGGAGAGAGAGAAAAACAGCAATGATGAGAGAGAATCGTCGATCAGCTGCCTCCTGCACTCCCTACACTGAGGATTGAGCCACAACCCTGGCACGTGCCCTTAACTGGGATTGAACCTGGGACCCTGCAGTCTGCAGGCTGATGCTCTATGCATTGAGCCAAACCAGCTGAGGCTGAGCATCCATTTTCTACTCTAAAGGCTTTTTCAGATCCAAGGCCTTTCATTTGGTTCATTAGATAACATGTTGTGACCCAAAAAGTAATGCCCGTCCTCAGAATCAACACAGCTGACTTCCGTTTCTCCCTCCACCTGAGATTCTCGGACTCTCGAGTGCCGCCTTCTCCACGCCCAGCTCCTCTCTCCCTTGCGCTGAAGTCATGGGCCAGAGAGTGGATTTGTGTAGTTCCCGCTCAGCTCACTGGCACGACAACAAAACCAGAACAGCCTTCTTCTCTCTCCACCCCAAAGCCCCGGATCAAAGCTGATCTCTAACTGCCAGTCCATCACTCAGGCTTTAACACAGACAGGCGGTGTTTGCACAGCCTTTCCCCGGGGAACCCTGGCAGGGAGGAGAGCCACCTGCCGGCACCTGGTGGCAGCTGTCCCTCCCCGCTCAGGTGCCTGCTGCGGCACGCTCCCAGAGGCTGCTGGGAAGCCCGGCTGCCACACTGGGGCCTCTGAACGAGCTGGAGGCTGTTAGTATGGAGATGAGAGGCCCACGCTTTGAGAAAACAGGATTGGATGCTACATTTGCAAGCAGTTTGCATTGAGTGTAGATACTGGTTCCGGGGGGTGGCGGGGGGAGGATGGCAACAGCACCCCTGAGCTTGAACAGAACCAATCGTCCCTTTCATCGGTCCGAGTGGCTGTCCCGTAATTGTGCCATATTTGTTATTTATGAAGCAATTGGCTGTCTGCGTATCAGTGATGCCTCCCTCCCTACACTCAGCTCTGCAGAGCAGACATTTCAGAAATGTGGCCAGTTGTCTAGTAAGTATTGTCTAACCTGAGGCCAGGCCCTCCCAGCCACTGAGAACAAAGCAAACCGCAGTCACAGACCAAATCCATTGCTTCACACCAACCTCGGTCCTCTCGTATCCCCTTTCCTGGATTCTAGAGGCGATCACTCATTCTACCATTCATTAATTCATTGTGTTAGTCAGTGAATGTCTATAAAATAACTACAATTCATAGACTTTGAGTCAGTCCCCAATAAAGATGATAATAACTTCTATTTATTGAGCGTCTACCCCATGCTCATGTTAGCTCATTCACTTCTCACACGCAGAAATGATGGCACTGTTACAGAGTATCGTATAGAATTATACATGATACAGAGGGAGCTGCGTGCAGAAGCTATGACTTGTTCAAGGTTCCCAACTCAATTCAAACAGGTCCAGCTGCCTCCAACCCCTACGCTCTTTGCACAGCACTGAGCTCTCCCAGTCTCGATAGGGAAATAAGACCAACCTAGAGGAAGTGGTGGGTGACAACACAGCCAGCATCTCCTGTGAAAACAGGGAGGAGAGTAGTTACATTAGCTGGAGGGGAGACGGAGGGGCATTGTCCCCGCCAAGGTCAAAACCAGGGAGACCAAGATGGATGTGACTGATGAAAGCCAAGCTGAGTCCAAACAACTGTGCTTGCTGACCGGCGTGGGCGTGGGCGGTGAGCAAGGCGCTCCGTGCCAAGACTGCAATTTGGAAAAGACTCAGGGACTTTCCTCTGCCAGTGTGAGCCACGACGTCTCTGGGGCTGTGCTCCTGCGTTGGGATACACAGTTGAGCTTCCTGAAATTTAAATCTCCGGAAGGCCGCACCAGGAAGACGTGAACACAGATGTGCTTCCTCACGCCCCGGGGTGCAGGGTCTCTCCCCGGGAAGGGCACTTCAGTGGCGGCAAATGCCGGCCATTCAGTCCCATTTGGCAGCTCCCCCCAGCTCTCTGGGGGGAAGCCAAGCTGGCTGTCCCTTTGAGGGGGCTCTCCTCTGCGTGTCACTGCATCCGGAGGTCAGTGTCTCATCGTTGCAAGAATAACTCCGACGGCTCCGATGCAGCGCCTGCAGTCTAAGCTGAAGCATGCACATGCCCCGTAGCTTACCTGGGAGAGCAGGTGCGTCAGGATCACAAACAGCTTGGTTTGTGCAGAAGCTTCTCGGCGATCTGCCTCTCACACAGGGACATCCTCTCTGTCTGGGTGGCGAATGCAGGCCAACCTCAACACCTCGATTCCACAGGAGCTGCCCACCCCCCATGGCCAGCACTGAGCGAGATCACAGGTGCATGCTGTCCGGTGCCAGTGCACCCGGATGCCCCTCCCGGAGCTCTCTTATTGGTCAGCAGCACGAAGCCAGGCGCCACACAGGAAGCTGGGTTTTTAGCCAAAAGCGAATGAGAAGGTGCTGGCAAGTCATCGACTTCAGAATGGGATGTCTGATATACAGTGCCGCCGGGGAAGTGGGGGGGAACGGGGTGCCCCCGAGGCAGCCCGCTCCGCTGCTGAGCAGGCTGGGGAGCTCGCGGCTCACTCTTGTTTTGCAGGAGCTGCAGGGCGGCTCCCCGGGCACCCGTTCTGGCTTGTTACCGTGTGAGCGGCAGGGGTCCGTGGGGTCGCTGATGTGTGTGCTCCAGGTCCCCGCCACGGGGTCCACAGGGGGTGTGGCCGTGGCTGGCGCGGGGCCTGGGCAAGCCCACGGCGCCCGTCGTCCTGCGTGCTGCGGGCAGGCGTGGGGCACACAGGCAGACGTGCTGCTGCGGAGCCTCCCGCAGGGCCCGGCCGCTCAGCCACCGGGAGCAGAGGTGGAGTCGGTGAAATCTTTCACGGAGTCGCTTTCTGCTGAGAAACAGGCTCCAACCCTCTCCTTTGTTAAAACTCTCCTCAGCCCTCAGCCAAACCTGTGACGCATAAACCCGCGTGTTTATCTAAGCGAACCGCACCTCCGCTCCCCCTCCCACGCGAGTGTGGCCGCGCTCCTGGCTCTGTGATGCGTCCTGTCCCCCAGCTCCCAGCTCCGTGCGGGCCGCACTGGTCCGTGCCAGGTACCGACTCCGACTGTGTCTGTGGCTCATCTCGGCTTTAAGGGTCTGGGCTGAGAGGCCCTGGCGGGCAGCGCAGTTGGTTGGAATGTCGTTCCCATACTCCAAGGTTGTGGGTTCAACCCCCGTCAGGGCACATGCAAGAATCAACCAACCCTCCTGCTCTCTGAGGAGCGTTACCGTCTTGCCTGCAGACGGCAAACAGTGTTGGGAGGTGAGAAATTGTAGCCCAATAGCCACTCATCGGAGAGTGAAAGGAGGAACACGTGATCAGCTGGGGGTAATGTCCGTCACTGTCCACACTCCTTCCCCTGCCCCTTAAGTCTCTGTAAATAGACTAAACTTGATCTCACAGGGTTTTCCTGTGTGTGTTTTTGTGACTCCTCACCCATGGATATATTTTTTCCATGGGAACCTGACATCTTTTCCAGGGCTTTGAAGCACTCCTTGGATACAATGTATAAGAGAGAGAGAAGGGAGGGGGAGAGGGGGGGGGGAGAGAGAAACATTGATGTGAGAGAGAGAGACATCAATTGGTTGCCTCCCACACACACCTCAACCAGGGCCAGGGATCAGCCTGCAACCGAGGCACATGCCCTTGACCAGAATCAAACCTGGGAGGGACCCTTCAGTCTGCAGGCTGACGCTCTATCCACGGAGCTAAACCGGCAAGGGAAATCTCACAGCTTTATAACAAAAATAAAACGACAAACGAAAAATCAAGTGAAATGAAAACCTGGCTGGGACCGAGATGGAGACGGGCCAATGAGCACACAGCACACCGTCTCCAGGTCGTTCTAGAGCCTCACCAGACAGCAGCCCTCCCCCCTCCCACCCCCCCCCCCCAACCCCGGGAGGCCTCCCAGACAAACTGTCCAGTTACAAAGGGCCCTGTGTCTGGTCACTACCAAAAACAAAGCAATGGAGATGCTTGTTAAAGAGAGCATTGGGTAGCCCTAGCCAGTTTGAGCTGGCCTGTGGACCGAAGGGTCCCAGGTTCGATTCCTCTCAAGGGCATGTACCTCAGCTGCAGGTTCAATCCCCAGGCCTAGTCGGGTGGCATATGGGAGACACAATCAATGTGTCATTTTTACATCGCTGTTCCTCTTACTCTGTCTCTCCCCTCCCCTCCCCTCTGTCTACAAAGTCAGTGGGAAACTATCCTCAGGTGAGGGTTAAAGGGAAGGAAGGAAGGAAGGAGGGAGGGAAGGAAGGAAGGAAGGAAGGGAGGGAGGGAGGAAGGGAGGGAGGGAGGAAGGAAGGAAGGAGGGAAGGAAGGAAGGAAGGAAGGAAGGAAGGAGGGAGGGAGGGAGGGAGGGAGGGAAGGAAGGAAGGAGGGAAGGAAGGAAGGAGGGAGGGAGGGAAGGAAGGGAGGAAGGAAGGAAGGAAGGAAGGAAGGAGGGAGGGAGGGAAGGAAGGAAGGAGGGAAGGAAGGAAGGAAGGGAGGGAGGGAAGGAAGGAAGGAAGGAGGGAAGGAAGGAAGGAGGGAGGGAAGGAAGGAAGGAGGGAAGGAAGGGAGGGAGGGAGGGAAGGAAGGAAGGGAGGAAGGAGGGAAGGGAGGAAGGAGGGAAGGGGGGAAGGAGGGAGGGAGGGAAGGAAGGAGGGAAAGAGGGAAGGAAGGGAGGGAGGGAGGGAAGGAAGGAAGGGAGGAAGGAGGGAAGGGAGGAAGGAGGGAAGGAAGGGAGGGAGGGAGGGAAGGAAGGAAGGGAGGAAGGAGGGAAGGGAGGAAGGAGGGAAGGAAGGAAGGAGGGAGGGAGGGAAGGAAGGAGGGAAGGAAGGAAGGGAGGGAGGGAGGGAAGGAAGGAGGGAAGGAAGGAAGGGAGGGAGGGAAGGAAGGAGGGAAGGAAGGGAGGAAGGAGGGAAGGAAGGAAGGAAGGAGGGAAGGAAGGAAGGAGGGAGGGAAGGAAGGAAGGGAGGAGGGAAGAAAGGAAGGAAGGGAGGGAGGAAGGAAGGAAGGAGGGAAGGAGGGAAGGAAGGAAGGAAGGAAGGGAGGGAGGGCGGGAGGGAGGGAAGAGAGAGAGAGAGGGAGGGAGAGAGAGAGAGAATTGGGCAACTTTCTCCTTGGAAGCTTACAAAGTCATCATTTTTGTAAATGCAAGCCTCTCCCACTTTGTTCCAAATGTATTTAACTCTCTGACTAATCTGAAGGCAGATCAGCAAAAAATTAGAAAAAGAAAAATCCTATCCTGATTATTAGTTAAATAGGTAGTTTTGGCAATTGGATTGAGCCACAAGTAGAGTCTGCCTCAGCAAATGAAGAAGCACCGGCAACTAGCTTTTATACCTTGTATCCAAGGAGTGCTTCCGAGCTCTGGTAAAGATGCCATGTTCCCAGGAAGTGAGGAAAACGCCTCCTACCCCATCGCTCTCCACCCGACTGTGCATTGTTCACATTCGCAACAAAATCCCGTTTCTTTGGGCCAAGGTTAGTCTAGCATTTGTCCAAACCTCCGGGGATCCAAACCAAAGGGGTCCACGTAGGGCCCTGTGAGGTCCACTTACAAGTCACCGGACGTTTTCATTAGAAAGGGGAAGTGCTTGCCCTGGGGCTCTGTGGAGGCACAGAGCAGATTTCTGACTTGGCAGAGCCTTGCTCCCCGCATGCACACATAAGCAGAAGCACATGTAACCCACACCGAGCTGGGCCTGGCATCCTGACAGAGCACAGTGATGTCCTGAGAGGAGAATCCGCGCCCAAGGACGGAGGCTCCGTGCGGAAAAGGAAGGACAGGAGCCCGGGGAGCGGGCTGTGGGCTCCCCTCCAGCTTACCCTGACTAACCCTGGGTCTCACTGCCTCTAAGGCCTCAGAGCCTCCTACCAGACCTTCCCGCTTATCAATCCATCTTTCCAAGATGTGGTGACAGTCCTTGCAATATGAAGTCTACGTAGCGGAAGAACTTTCTTTCGTCAACACACAAGACCTGGTGAACCCAGACCCGGTGAACACTGACCATGGGGTGCAGACGAGACTTTGGGGCCATTTCCTACTGGAAGAACTATCAGGGTCCTGCGGATTCCCAGCGGCGAAGCCCTTACGATGATGGGAGAGCCCTAAGGTGATGGGAGAGCTAGACCCTCGAGTCATCCCAGGCTGGACCCAGCGAAGCCTAGTCACCGAGAGGCGGGGTTGACTTAATCGTGGAGGAGGAAGGAGAAGACACAGAACTGCTGGCATCAGCCCCTCCCACGCACCACCTCCCACACGTATGTGTCTTCCTCCCCCAACGGACCTGTCAGGGAGCTTTCACGCACCTGTAGACCAGGAAGCAGAGGTGAAATGAATGCGAGTAGCCAAGCATTGACTCAGCGGCTACTCGCCGCGCACCAGAAGCAGCCGTGGCCAAGGCAACCACCACCCGGGGAGCTTACCTTTCCTTTCATTTTTTCAAGCACCTTTTTATTGTGACTCACAGAAAAAGATACAGATTAAACCACCACACCACACATACATCATAAAACACACACATGCACACGTTTAAACTACCACACCACACATACATCATAAAACACACACATGCACACGTTTAAACTACCACACCACACATACATCATAAAACACACACATGCACACATTTAAATTACCACACAACACATACATCATAAAACACACACACGCATACGTTTAAACTACCACACAACACATACATCATAAAACACACACATACATACATGTGAAACAAAGTTTTTACACATATACCCAAGAACTTACCCCTCATGTGTGCAATGAATTCACTGGTGTTTCCTATTCTATTTCTCCTTTTGTAAAGGAGATTCGGCAATAACCAATTACATTGACTCCATGATCCCCAATGAGTCACTATCCGGTTTGAAAACATGGTTCTGGTTGACCTGAGTGGGAGGAACTAACATTGATGTTAATACTTCTGCAAGGCCTGGGGAGGGAGCGCATCTTTCTCAGCATCTAGTGTCATGGCAGGAAGAAGGAAGGCCAGAGTGGAGGTGGTTCCTCTTTGCTCAAGGCCTGGGCCGGTTTGCTAAGCCACCCACCCACCTCCAGGCTGGGCTCCAGGCTCAAAGGCCTCCCTTCGCACAGCCTGCCCCCTTGCCCCGCAGTAAGACCCCTCTCACCTCCTGCTCCTTCCACACAGGATGACGACAGAGTACCCCGGCCACTACGGCGAGGACATGGACATGGTGTCCTACAGCTACGATTACTACATGCGCGGAGCGACCACCACCTTCTCCGCAGTGGAACGGTGAGCTCTCTGGGCCGGGGGTTCGAGGAGCAGTGCGAGCTCCGTGCCAGGGCCCTGGCTGCAGCACGTCCGAGGTGGGGTTCTCACTGTGGTGGTTTCCCACTTGGCCCGGGTTCAGAGAGACTGGCTGGCCGATGGGAGGCGCCGGGAACTGACATATTCTCACAGATGCGTCGAGCAGAGCCGCTCACCCCGGCCACGAGGGGTCCAGCCTGCTCCGGGGCGGGGCGTCCTTTCCTTAGTAGCCCATGATGCTCTAAGCTCTTCCCTTCACTCCATTTCAAAAAGCACTTCTTCTTGCCAGACCTCAGCAGGAGAGGGCAGCCATGGTCGGAGGGGTACCCGCTGCCAGACTGGCCCCTCTTAGCGCCCGCTCCCCACAGGACCCCTTGGGGCTGTGGGGAGATAGAAGGGGAGGGGCTGGACAGAAGAAGCACAGCAACCTGGCAGCCGTATTTAGAAATGAAAGAGGGAAGTTTTAATAACACAAAAGGCACCAGCTTTTTCACCCCCTTTCTCTCACAGTCAGTTCCTCAGTCCCACCTAAACACATCAAGGCAACACAATAAGCAGAAAATAAGAACTCTCCTCCCTGGTAACGTGGAGAGAGGGGTGTGTGGATAAACCCAGGTGTTAAAAGGTGGATGTGACCTACTGGTAGGCCGGTGAGAATCAGTTCGCCCAGCAAATGAGTTCCTGAAGCAAAGAGAAGACTTATGTCAACTCAGTAAATTGTGGACGGTGATGGATTTAGGTGTGACTTACCTTCTGTGTATATTTATGTTTGTAAATGAAATGACATCTTACCTAACTAAAGTTCACTTACTTAATAAGGTCCACAATGTAAAAAAAATACAAACCAAAACACAAACGTTAATTAGCTCTAAAGAGGCTTCCTGAACAAACACGTTCCTGTTACTCATAAGAGAACCCTCAGTTCTCAGTCGGGATCATTTTTATTTTAGATACATTTTAACTAGTTAAGTTACCTATTTTCTAGAAGCAGCAAATTCAAAAATGAACAGGGAAGATAATCCTTAGAATGAAAGTTGCTTCAGCATGGAGGAGAAACAGCTGAATGATGTCACACCACACACACACACACACACACACACAGGCACGCACACGCACACACGCACATGCACACACTCCCGAATGCGCTCGCCTAAGAGAAGGAAAGACCTCAGAACTCAAAGACCACAGAGGCTGGTGACGTTCAACCGGCTGTGTAGCCCCAAAAGGCAACTGGGTAACCGGAGAGCTGGGTGCTCAATGTTTTCAATGACGTGTCCACGCCCACAAGAGGATTAGTTCTGCATCCCTGTGTAAGAAGTCCCGGGAATCACAGTGAAGGAGGAATACCATCTAAAATTGCTGCAACAGAAATGGATTGGGGCAACTGAAATGCCCACTTCTTCCACTCCACGCTGGTCAAGGCTGAGAGTCTCTGAACTCTCACCCCCAAGCCCACCCTCTCAGCAAACAGGTGATCGACTGCTGCTGGGCCAGAAGGGCAGCCTCTGCCTTTCCCTTTCTGGGCTTAGAGTGGGTTCTTCGCCTTCACTCCCGGTAGTCGTGTTTCCCGAAGGAGCGTGCAACAGGGTCAGAACTCCGTCAAAGAAAGAACAAACGAGCAGGTGGATCGCCCATTAGGAGACGATTCTCTAAGGTGAAATGTGGGCAGTGTTGCTACATGCTGTGCTCCAAGCTGTCAGGGATGGAGCAGTGGGAGCTGACCAGGCCTCCACATAGCCAGCCCCCTAGTCAGTCACCCAGGGGCCACCGGGGCTGGGTGAGGAAGTGCCCAGGACTCCTGACCTCACAGTCCCCCCCCCCCCCCCGAAGTCCTTACTCACCGCCGTCCTCTCTCTCTCCACAGGGACCGCCAGTGGAAGTTCATTATGTGCCGCATGACCGACTATGACTGTGAATTCGCAAATGTTTAGATTTTTCACGAACCAGATCGGGGTGAAGAGGAGAGGCCAGAGGCCCAAGGGTGTCCACCAGTGTTAACTCCAGTTGGATCCCAGGAGGTTCCTGCCACTCTTCCTCCCCACTGAGCTGGTCAGCGGCTACCATGCCAGCTTGCTAAGCCTTTCTGACAACTATCACACTTATAACCAAACCCACAATGAAGCCACGTTTCTCACTCTCAACATGTGACTGTTTTATAGGACTGACGATGGCTTTCCTGAATGCCGCATGTATGGTATGCATGCTCACAGCCAGAGCACCTACTGTGTGCACGCACAACCCGAGCACCTACTGTGTGTGTGCTCACGGCCTGAGCACCTACAGTGTGCGTGCACAGCCTGAGCAGGAGCCTGGTCCCTGGAGCCCACGGGCTGAGAGTCCCTGGGAGCTGAGCGCAGGGCAGGCAGAGGAAGGTGGCAGGAGGGGTCTCTGCAGGTGGGAAGCCAGGTCCTCTTGGAGGACAGACCTCCCCTTGAGGGACACGCTAGCCTGGAGGTTCAGGGCACCGCTCTGTGCTCCAGGTGAGGGCCTGGGAAGGGAATTGGGAACAGGAGGGTTGGAGTGGCGCTGAAAGACAGGACTGGAGATTTCCTGGAGTGGACAGAGGCTGTCAGCACACCCAGAAGTGCCAGGAGCACGGGAATCAGTCTCCCATCAGACAAAAAGGGGAAGAAGAGGAAGGCCCGAGGCTGGACTCCGGTTAGGATGGGGGCGGAGGGGCGGGGGGCGTGGAGAGGGCGCAGGTTGCTTTGGGAAATGGGAACGGCTTTGAGTCGCTGGCACCTGGAGGCACGGCCAGGACTCCTGGGAGGCTCCTGGCCAGCTCACCGGACTGGCCCGGATTTTCTGGGTGGAAGAGGCTGCCCTGAGGGCCCAGTCCCCTCCAGTGTTAGTTTAGGGGTGTCCTTGGCAGAGGCGGCACCATCTCCCCCTCCCGTGGTGTGTCTGTCCCCAGCCTTTGTACTCTCTTCATGATAAAAGGAATAAAAATACAAATGTTCCTTTGCAATGGGGAGGGCCAGCGTTTGCTCCCTCTCCCTCTCCAGCTCCCCAGCCATCCTTTCAGCTCTGTGTCGGGGTGTGTGCTGTGCGCTGGGCGGGCATGGGGAGACCATGCGGTCAGTGACAGGCATGGCTGGGCCTGTGGAAACGTGCTGAGTGCGTCCGACGACGATGCACACAGGGTGGAGCCGCAGCTCTCTGCCTCTGCCCCCTCCGCCCCTCCCCTCAGTGTGCCACAGGCAGCCCTGGCCAACAGCTCAGTCGGTTGGAGTGCTGTCCCGTACAGCAAACGGTGGCGGGTTCAGTCCCTGGTCAGGGTGGGTGCAGGAGGCCGCCGGTCAATGTTTCTCTCTCTCTTTCTCTCTCTCTCTTTCTCTCTCAAAAAAAAAAAAAACCCAGTGAGGATTTTAAAAAGGACTATATCACATGCGTTTTTAACCACAGAAGCCCCTCTTTCCTTTAGACAGTTTGCCTTTTGTTTTCAGATCTGAGCTGCCCTGTGGACCAGGAGAGCAGGCAGCCAGGCGGAGCCAGGAGAGCAGGTGAGGCCAGCCCACGAGTTAGGCACCCACCAGATGGCCAAGGGGGCTGCCTGGCCGGGAGATCCCGGCATGGGAAAGGGAAGGCAGGACTAGGCTGGCCTCCTCGGCCTTAACTCGAGGTCCTTTCTCAGCCAACGGTGCTGCTGTGTGGTCTCCACCCTGTTGTTCCCCCCCACCCACCACCACCACAATCTTACTTGACAACAAGCCTCGCCGTGTTATTTCTCACAAGGGGAGCCATTAATATCTGAGTGATTGCAGCCCTGGGTCGGGAGCCGCCAGGAAAGGGCTGCGCTGGATGTGGGGCGAGCTCAGCTGGAAGGGGACAGCAAGGCAGCTGGCTGACCTGCAGCTGTGATGTGAGGGGGGGAGCTGGGGAGCTGGGACCAGCGGCCCCGGAGACCGCCCTCAGCCCAGCTCCGGAGGAAACAGCAGAGCGACCCAGCCAGAGCCTGTGCCAAGCAGAGCGAATGGGAGGTTTTCACTCCGAGAACGTTCCTGTGCACATGGACCCCTCACAGCTTCAGTGCAGACAGGGTGCACTCGGGTCAAACCCGAGGAACTCGTGCTTTCTATCTATGTCACTCAGGCGGGGAGAGCTCAGTCGGACCAGGCCTACATCCCAGACCGCCTGACCGCACACGCCCTGTCTGTGTTTCCACTGCTCCAATCCTCCCGCCAACGTGCTCCCCAGCCCCGGACACGCCACCTCCGCATTTTCCGGGACCTTGGCCTCGGAACCTGTCGTTGGTTCCTAGCTGTCCTAGGATCCTGTGAGCGCTGTCATCCACCCTAATTATTTACACGGGGCTTTGCCGAGGTGTCTTCCAGAGGACACACCGGGGGGAGTCGAGAGCCTGGGCCCACCCCCGCTCTGACCGAGGGTGGCTGTGTCACCGGCCAGATCGCCGGCCACGGTCTCCTCACCTGCCTGGGAGGGACAGGAATCCACTTCCCAACAACTCCCACGGTGGCAGCCACATGGAATGGGAAGAAGAGACGTGGGTCCCACCTCCTGGGGCCCCGTCTCACAGGGAGAAGTGAGAAGATAGACAGGAAAGACGAGGGCCCTGCAGAAGCCCAGGCGATGCTCGGCCCTGAGGACTCCCCCCATCCCTGCCCTCACCCCAACACCAGGGCCCGGGAGTCCCTTCCCCATCCGGGCTCTTCATCACGTATCATCTTTATGGCCAATGGCTTTGGCCCAGACAGGGAAGCCAACCTCTTTTTAGTTTCCTTAGAAGAATATAGTCTCACAAAAGCCTCAGTGACTGGATTAACTCCAAAAGAGAACCTTCCGTGTAGACATTTCCTCCTTCCACAGTCTTTCCTGTCGCCATGCAGCAGGGGCTGCCTGTCTCTGGCCCCCCTTCTCACCCACCCAGGTCCGCGCCCCTCTTCCTGAGGGCCAGGCAGCCGTGCCCGGGCAGGTGTGTGTGTGAAGGTGACCGACACACCGAGGCCATGGTGTCAACGGCACCCGCTCTCCGGGGACCAGATTAAGTTAGCCACTTCTCCTTCCTTCTGTTAAATCCTGCCGCTCTGCTCAGGGGTGGCACCTGAGCCTCGTTACCATTTGGGGGCCCAGAGTCAGTGAGGTGAGGAAAACCCTTTGCAGAACAGTTCCAGGGCCTCCATTAACTTGTAATCTACTCCTTTACACAGCAAGATAAGCGCACACAACCACTTCAAACGTCCTCTTAAAGAAGAATAATCACAAAACATTTACGCATAGCTCAGATTTGCACAGGACTTCCCACTTTTCACAGAACAGGATATCCATTTTCTCCTAAAAGCTGGAACCCTATTACTTTTAAGACTGTTTATTAATGCTGCTCCTGGAACTCTCTCATCATGACTTTCTCCTCCTCCCATGCCTGGAGTGCTAATTATGACGTTCTCTGGATTGTGGCATTCCTGCTAGTTATTTTGTTCTTTTTAATACTTTTCTCCCTCCCCTACATTTCATTTTTTATTTATTTTTTTTTAAATCCTCACCTCAGGATATTTTTCCATTGATTTTTAGAGAGAGTGGCAAGAGACGGGGAAACATCAATTGGTTGCCTCCCGCACGAGCCCAGACCAGGGCCTGGGCCAGTGAGGAGCCTGCAACCAAGGTACATGGGTGCCCTTGTCTGGAATCGAACCCAGGACTCTTCAGTCTGCAGGCTGAAGCTCTATCCACAGAGCAAACCCGGCTAAGGCTTCCTCCCTTATCGTTGAAAGACAATCGCCCTTGACAGTGTTTATAATCGAAACAGAAAAGTGATTTCGAGCTTATACGGTCACCGGCTCCAAGCAAGCAGTTCCGCCCGGGGCCCTCGCTCCAGCTGAGAGGTGAGCATGTGGTGGCCTCGTGGGGGGAAGGAGGTGCTATCCCCAGTCCCTTCCTCTCCCCGGCCACCTGGTGGCTATAATTTAACATGCAGCCCTGCCCACTCTTTCCCGCCCTCTCCATCCCCAGAGAAGGTGGGACAGATGTTCGCTCAGCCAGAGGCCAATGAGCACAGCCTCCCAGCCTCCTCCTCCTCCACTCACCGCCCGCTACTTGTCCTTCAGGCCAAGCAGGGACCAGCTTCCCTGGGGAACTACATGTCTAAGCCGACTCCGGGCCCTTCCGCACCCCCTCAGGACTCTGCCTGCGTCCCACTCTCCCAAGGGAGGGTCCTGCTTCTGGTTCATGGTAGATTCCTGGTGCCTCGCAGGGCGTCAGTGGTCATCCAAGGCTTGTTGACAAGTTAATCTGGGCCCAAGCAGGGTAGCTCCGTACGTGTTAGAGTGTCATCCTGACACACCAAGGTTGTGGGTTTGCTCTCCGGGCAGGCACATACAGGAGTCAACCAATGAATGCATGGATGAGTAGAACAGCAAATCTCTCGCTCTCTCTCAAATCAATAAATTTTAAAAATTAATCAGGAATTTTCATTGGTTTTCAATTTATATTGGAAAGACCCATCAAAACTCTAAACAATGAATGTAAAAAATGTGTAAGAGTGCTTTGAAAATTGCGAAGTTGTGTTAAGAGGCCTGTGTCATGACGAGGCAGTGGCTTTTGTGAATTATTGCTGTTTTCTCTCTCCTTTTCCAGCACCATTAGGTAGGGCATCGTTTACTTCATCCTATAAAGGGCTGCTCAATAATAACAACAACAACAATAATAATAATCTATACATATATAATAGCCTAAGCAATCATTATGACAGGTCAACCAGTTGCTATGATGTGCACTGACCACCAGGGGGCAGAGCTCAGCGCAGGAACTGCCCCCTGGTGGTCAGGGCACTACCACAGCCAACCTCCTGCAGTCCCTCCCCCCAGCCAGCTAGCCCCAATCGCCAGCCAGTCCGAGGGACCCCACCCATGCACGAATTCGTGCACTGGGCCTCTAGTAATAATAATAATAATAATAATCTACCTACTAAAAGAGTAACATGCTAATTGACCGTAGCTACTCACTAATGATGGGTGAGTTGGAAAGCACACTCACCTAGTCACAACTGCCACTTACATGCTTAGAAAGTGTATGTCACCATACTTGGTACCTGAGTGCCAATTTGGGTGTTTTTATGGCCTCCGGGCTGTGAGCAAACCAGCCTCTGAGCAGCAGCCCAGGACTAGGCACTGGGTGGGCATGTGTAACCCTGTGCACACTTGGACACTGTTGTTTTTTACCAGCAGACCAGCCGGGTGTGGGTACAGGGGCAGTGCTTTGTTGGCTGTATCCCCTGCACAACAAATACTTCATGACGAATAAAGAGAAGCGCCAAGACAAGCCCTAGCACAGATGTGGCTTCCTGAGCAGACTCTATGCCCCGGTTTCCCTTGTCACGCCCACGGAGAGTTTGCTTGTGGGTCAGCTGGTGCTGGCGGGGCAGCACAGCGAGGCCACTGTTCGGAGCTGGGTGTTTCCTGACACGCGGTGCCTGGCGGACACTCATGGACTCTCTGTGACCGTGGACTCAGCTGACGTGGCTGACTCCCTGGGCCCCTTTTATTGGCAGATGCAGAAGTGAGCTCATTAGCCATTACTCCTCAGAAACATGTTCTTGGAAATCACACACGCTCTGAGTCACGCTGCCTGTCCCTCGCCCAGACAGTGCCATGTCGGGCAGGTTGCTCTGCCCAGGGCTTCCGGGGGAAGGGCTGAGGGCTCAGCATCAAGGAGCACGGCGGGTGGAGGGTTCCCCCACAGACATGCAGAGGGAGGCAGCTCTTGGCGCTCTGCGTGCACAGATGAAAAACCCACAGGCATCGCATGGGGCAGGAAACCGGGAAGAGGTGGACAAGTGGAGAGTGGGGGCGGCGGGGGGATGCACCCCTGCTTGTTCTAACCCCGAATCTCCATGGCTGTGCCTCTGCACATAACGCTGTCACCCGACAAGGTGTCATTAACCCCCTACTTTGCTCCTGCACAAACTGAAGGAGGCCAAGAAGCACGCAACATACTCTTTTCCTCGCGGGGCGGGGTGGGGGGCGTGATTTTTGTCCCAGATGCGGAGACAAAAAGTAAAATCCAGAAAGTTTAATACATGAAGGAAGACAGCTTACCACCTGGGGCAGCGAGCGATGCCCAGGCAGGAGGGTGGCTGTGGGCAGAGGGAAGGCAGTTGGACAGGTGAGAAGAGGTTGGCGCCAGAGTGGGGGGGTGAGGGGGCTGCCTGCCTGAGCAAGCCATGGAAGTGGGGTGCTCCCAAGGCCCGAGGGAAACCTCGGGGACCACGCATCCCACTGCCACATCTCACCACGGAGGCTGGACGGAAATGCCTCGCCCAAGGACACCTGGGAGGAGTGGCAGAGTCCGGTCCAGAATTCGGCTCTGGGGTCTGAGCCTGGAGATGGTCTCCCGGGCCCTGTCCGGGGTTTAGTGAGCCGGCAGGACAGGGCACTCGGGCTGGCACCCCATGCTCTGGTGGCTTTCCGTGGCACCTGTCGCGTCTCTGGGCGGCGCCTGCTGCAGTTACGTAGGCAGGTCTGGAGGTTTCTGAATAGAAGGCCCTGCTGCCCACATCAGGGTCACCTCACTGGCGGAAGGGGACTTCGAGCCCCGACTGTCCCCAAAGCCCATTTTCTCGGCGATATGACCTGGAGTCGTGGTTCCACTGAGCCAGGGAACATCTTCACTCTTTTATGCTTCCAAGCCGACGGCTGCCCAAGGAGAAGAGCTACCCGCAGGCTCATCCGGCATTGGACGCACTGCCCTAGGAGGGAGGGGAGCATCAGGGGGTGGGCGGGAGGTGGTGGGGGTCAGCGAGCTCCTGGACTTATCCCGGGCCGTGCAGCCGGTCCCCACCTCCTACCCAGGGCAGCCAGCGTCCCCTGCGGCTGCAGTAGCCCTGTGTCTGCTCTGAAACGACTCCTGCACCAACCCCCAGGTCCACGAACGCGCTCTGGGCCGAGGAAGCAGCTCTGACCACGGAGGGGGAACCGCAGGCTCCACCAAGACGTGCGGCCTGGGGCCTGGGCCGTGTCCCCGCAGCTTTCTCCCGGGGCCGGGCTCACTCACAAGCACTCTGCCCTCGGCCGGTTGAACCCGGGCACCTGCTCTGGGAGCAGAACTGAGCGAGGCTGACGGCAGACCGCAGCCACCTCCTCTCGGGGCCTCTTTCCAACGGAAACCAAACCGACTGCTAGGAATTGGTAGTGACACCGGCGCAATAGACATAAGTAGTTTTCTATGCGCGCTGGCCCCGGTGAAGGGATTTGGCACCTGCCGAAGGAGAGGGGGTGATGGCTTGGGCTCTAGGCCGCGCTGTGAGGCTCTCACTGCGGAAGGGCTCCAGGCAGGGGCCCTGGTCTCCTGGGGTGCCCACAGGCACTGCAGAGACGAGACCTTCCTTCTCGAGGGGCTTGGGCTCTGAGAGAGGGTGTAACGCACTGAGGGCCCTGTGCCGTTCGTTGGTTTGCAGCTCCCTATTCAGAGTCACTTTGCTCCTGGCACCGTCTTAGGGGCTCAGGAGGCAGCAGCGAACAATGTGGCACAGAAACCCCTGTGGCAGCGCCCTCCGCATGCTCTGCGAGAGGCGGACAGACAGGAGCGAAAGCAACGGGGTGGGGAAAGGCCGTTCATGCAAAGGGAAACCGGAAACAAAGCTGGGGTGGCGAGACTTACGCCAGACAAAGCAGACGGTGAAAAGGCTACCACAGGAGACAAAGCACCCAGCGGTTCTGCATCGGGTTTATCCAAAGAACCCGAGTCACAATATGGGAAGACACGTGCATCCATATGTTCAATGCAGCGTCATTTACAGTTACAGTAGCCAAGACATGGAGGCGACTGACGCGTCCCTCAGAGGATGGGTGGATAAAGAAGCTGGGCATATACACCCTGGAACATGCCTCGGCCATAAAAAAAAATGACTTCACTGACATGCAGAATCTCAGAAACCAAAGAAAGGAACAAGCAGAACAGAAACACGCTCACAGCCGCAGAGAATATTCTGACTGTTGCCCGGTGGGAGGGGTGTTGGGTGGAAAAGGTGAAGGGAGGGAGAAGCACAGAGTGGCAGTTACAGAACAGCCACGGGGAGGTCAGTACAGCATTGGGAACAGAGTCAATGAGATTGTAATGACTCCGGTGGCACCAGGTGCAGGCCAGGTTTATCGGGGACCACTTGTTACATAAATGTCTAGTCACTGGGTTTGTATGCCTGGAACTAATATTATATGGTGTGCCAACTGTATATTGTGTGAAAACTTTAAAACAATTTATTTTAAGGCCAGTAGCCATGGATCTTACGTTTGAGATGCGAGAGCCAGACACAAAGTACTTCACGGACAGTTAATCCCTACCCATCCCAACCAGGCGGGCATCAGATGGTCACACCTCCAAACTACAGGGCTGCCCACGGTCTGCGTGCAGGTCCTCCTGGCCCCAGAGCCGCACCTCTCTGTGGGAGAGGTGCAGGGGGAGCAGGAGGCCTTGGAGGAGGAGAGCCTGGCATTGAACCCAGGTGACTGCCGTGCGGGAGCGACCCACGGCCTCACAAACACTGGACGGCAGGCGTCCTGCCTGGCTTGTAAAGGCCTAACAAGCGTTCAATGGCCTTTTATTTTGTTGTACGGCAAAACCACCGCTGCCCTCTCATTACAGTGTTTCTCCGGGGAAATTCCGTCCTCTGCCTGGCACAGGGATGCGCTCTCTCTCTCTCTGTCTGGAGATGGCAAAGCGCGACGGCCTGGCTCCTGGGGGTGGCGTTATGATGGATCACGGGAGGTGCTGGACAGGGAGGCGACGCCCACAGCTGCGGGATCGATCTTTCCCTCCCTCCCTCCCTTCTCCTCCCTGAGTCATTGATGAAGGAAACTTGGCTTCAGAATCGGGAACCAGGTGCCGGCCCCGCTCCCTGGACTGTTAGGCCTCCCGAGGCCCTTGCTCCCTGCACGGCTCCAGCTGGCCACCAGGGGCCTCTGAGCCCGGGTTCTGGAAGGACGTGCTGCGGGAGTCTGTCCTCAAACTCCTGGTAAGACGATGCACATTGGAGTCAGATGCTAACCCGTTAGCAGGCACAACCTGGCCACGGACCACGTCCTCCTCAGTTCTTCCTGTGTCCTCCTCCCACATCTGTAGCCAGCGGCTGTCGGCTGGTGTGGTGTCCTGGGATCTTGTGAGAGGTGTTCAGCGAGAAGGCGAGCGAAAACCACTTCCCAGTGTGGACCTGAGCGGGGGGACAGCTAGTTGGCCCATTCCAGTGAAATCAGGGGAGAGTTAGTGAGTGACTGACTTACTCCTGACACCCTCCTCAGAGATGCCGTGGTCCCTCCCGCTGAGGGACATCTGCACATGGGGTCCCGTGTCAGGAACAGTGCCGCCCCCAGAACCCGCCCCAGCTCCCCTTGACCAGTCATCACTGATCCACCCACCAGCTCTCAGCCCCAGATCCCTCGCCCCGGGCTGGGCTCTGATGCCCACACCTCTGCCTCAACTCTAACCCCGAAGCTCCCAGCATGTTCAGGCTCCCAGCTCCTCTGTCTCCACGGTCAGCTCTGTGGGCAGGTGCGGACACATCTCTGTACTCCTGGGAAGTGGACACGTGAAGGGGCACCTGGCACCCCTCCCAGGCGGACTGTCCCACATACCACTTGCCCCAATTCTGTCTTCCCAAGTCAGTCAGTTGGCGAAGCGGAAACCAGTCGAGGAATGAAATACCAATAACTTCTCTTTGTGCCAAAACCACAAATTTTTCTGATTCTTGGACATTCTTCTTCATCTGCCTGGGCTGCAGGGAGGACAGCCCCTCTCCCGGCGGGAAGGACCAAGCTTGTCCCCAAGCACCGCGCGCCCCAAGGTGACCCCTCTCTGCTTCCAGTCGTCTGGCTGTCGTATTGCCAGGGAGACAGGGGGTGGCAGGCGAGTTGGGATCTGAGCTGGTGCCTGGGAAAGGATGTAGCAGAGCCTGGAATTTAGAATGTTGGACACTTAGAGCCTTTTGTCTTGTCTTTGGCTTTAGCCCCACTTCAGGATTTAGCAAAGCCCATTCCGTGTCTGCTCACATGTGCCACGCCAGCACAGCCAAGGGTTCGGTGAGCCTGGGGGGGTGGGGGGGCGGTGGAGGATTTAGAAAAGACAAAGAGAATAAGTTGGATCTCGGTGGATCTCCTGTGCCTGGCTGAGGCCACAGAGCAGATCCAGATGGTGGCAAGCTGGGCCTTTATTTTATAGCCAGAGGTAAACAAGGTAGCAGTCACCATAGTTACAATGTTCTTGTGAGTTTCACTTGTTTTGGCAGCACTTGCTGCACGCCCCGCCCCCCCCCCCCCCCAAGCCATTAGCTACCCAGGAAGGATCTAGGGAGCATCATAAGGTCAAGCTTATTTATGCTAAGAGGGCTGTGCCCTCTACCCTGGGACTTGTTTGCGGCTTTGCCAACAGGTCAGTCCGAGGCTTAACCCTACAGCCGCTCCCCATACTCACATATACCATAAAGGAAGAACAACTGAAGTTTGGGGGGAACCCAGAGTTATCTGTGGATTTTCACCTGCACAGGGGTCGGTTCCTCTAACCCCTGCATTGCCCAAAGGTCAACTGTATATATGTTCTAGTCATAGTAGGCTCTCAAAACTAGGTGTGAAAGCCAGGTAGATCCGCAGGGCATAGGTGGAGATTCTGAACAGCATGAAAGAAAAAAGGTCCTAGAAGTACAGCGACAGGAAAATCACACATCGCTGTTTGACAAGAGCAGATCCCGTTAGGACAGCTCACACCTAAGTGAGGTCAAAGGAGTGCCACGGCACCGGGACCTGCTCAGGTGTCGGTGTGCGGCAACAGCTCATTTGTCCTGGTCCGGAGTGGGAGACGGGGCACTTATGTTCAACGCTGGTCAGAACGCCCCAAATAAAACAGCTGTTAAAGAGCGCTTCAAGTCTGGAAATCTTCCTCATATGTGTGCCTTCGGCGTTTTCGGTTCCCATTGCATTAGCCTGAGGATCGAGGCGTTTGAGGCCAATGTGGTACCGCCTTCCAAGCTCACTAACGTTGGCTCCGTTACCCAACCGATGTTTAATTTATCCAACAAATGCTTATTTTGAGCATGTACCATAGACAAGATAACATGCGGGTTATTCTGGGGATGCAAGGATGAGTCAGAGACGGGCTGTTAGCTCCCTCAAGGGTCTGATAAACCAGAACACAAACAGCAGGCACAGGCGAGGGCCTCTCAAAGCAGAAATCACGTCCTTTCCTGATGTGCCATAAAACGTTATTGGAGCTCTGAGAGGCAGGGATGTCGTTGTATTTTAAGATTTCATTTATGATGTAGCAGGATACAAAATTAACACCCGGGAACCGGTGGCGTTTTTTTCAGTTTTCATTTATGTGTCTGACTCCCCCTGAGGGATCCAAGGGCTTTATCCGTCTGTGTATCTACAAGGCCAGACAGGTGATAGGCATTCAGCAAATGTTTACTGAAGGGGCGAATGAATAAAACTGAAAATTCCGGCATGTTTATTTTTCAAAGTGAGGCATAGATCAGCCTTCATTTGCATATTTCATATTGAATAAATGAGTATTTCCTTGAGGCAAAGGACCATGGCTTATGTTCTATTCTTCTCAGAACCTGGTGGGTGCAGTTAATACACAACAAATATTTCCTGAATAAAATGAATGATTCATCCGGAAGGATGTTTTCACAATGCATAGCAAATGAATAACTCTAATGAATTTGTCAAAACTCACAGAAATATAAGCAAAAAAAGGATATATGCTAATGTATATAAATTTACCTCAAAAAATTTAAAAGCTATGCAGTTGAAACAATAAAAAAGTTCATTTCACCACAAAGCAAAATATATAGAGTTACAGTGACTACTAGGTCAGTTGATTTTTTTTTTAATAATTTACTGATTGCCCGGCCGGTGTGGCTCAGTGGTTGAGTGTCAACCTATGAACCAGGAGGTCAGGGTTCAATTCCCAATCAGGGCTCGATCCCAGTGGTGGGTGGGCAGGAGGCAGCGGATCAATGATTCTCTTATCATTGTTACTTCTCTCTCCTTCTCCCTTCCTCTCTCTGAAATCAATAAACATATATATTAAAAAATAGTTTACTGATTTTTAGAGAAAGGAAGGAAACATTGATATGAAGCACACCGATCGGCTGCCTCCTGCACGCCCCCATAGGGAATCGATCCTGCAACCTGGGCATTCTCCCTGACTGGGAACCAAGCTGACAACGCTTCAGTGCGCGGGACAACACCCCACCAACCGAGCCACACTGGCCAGGGCAAGGCCAGTGATTTAATAGCTCAGCAACGGCACTAATGACTCAAGGTCTCTCTCTCTCTGTTCGGCCATTGTGGTGGGTTTATTTGTCCTCAGGGTAGTTCTTCCCACAGTTACCAGAGTCTCTAGTGTTTCCACCTGCGACATCACCCATACATGAAAACATCGCAAGGAAGGAGACGCCGCTTCCTCTCTGTGTCTCCTCAAAAACAAGGTAATTTTTTCTAGTCGTCCCAGACACCGTTCCCCATGTTCCAATGGCCAGACCTGCCATGTGTGCATATCTGGACCCAAGACCCCTGAGGGGACAGAACCACATGACTGACTGAGAACACCAGTGTCACCTCCTCCCCTACCCCCGCCCCCGGCCGGCCCTGGTCAGCCTTCCCCAGAGGAGGCTGTATATCCTCACAAAATCAAGTCCACTAGAAAGTAAGAGTTCGAGGAAAAAAAGGATGTAAATTAGGCAACCAACAGTCATGCATGGAATATGGACTTTCAGGTATTAGATAATTAAATTTTCATTTATGAGAACTTGACCCCAGGTAAAGTAATTTTTGGCATTCCCTTCATCACCTCCATCCAGAGGTTCTGCCCTTAAGCACCTCCCAGTTGGCCCAGGACACACCCACCTCCCAGGCGCCTCCACTCCTAGGTCCAGGCCTCACCTATACCTATAGCCAGGACTTCTATCAAAGCCACCTAGACTCGCACCTATTTTTAGGGTCTGTCCTCAGCACTCTAATGGCTTATTTGGTTTCTATCACTTCCTTCTAAATCGTTGTCAAGAATCCTGGGCATGCTGTGTAACCAGACACATGTGCATTTTTGCAAGTCCCTGTGGAGTAAAAATAACCGTCAATTAAAAACTAAATCTCATTTCTTTTTTGTTGTTAATCCTCACCCGAGGATATTTTCCCATGGATTTTTTTTTTTTTAGAAAGACAGTGGAAGGGAGGAGAAGAGAGAGAGAAAAAAAGAGAGAGAGAGAGAGAGAGAGAAACATCAGTGACCAGAATCAAACCTGCAACCTTTCAGTCCGCTGCAGGCCGACACTCTATTCACTGAGCCAAACCGGCCAGGGCAATAAATGTCATTTCTAAGGACGGTATGTTTGACCCTGAGGCAGACTGAAGAAAAATTGTGGGAAGAAAAAATTTCCTACAGGACCTCTGGCATGTCCGCATCATCTCTTCCATCGGTGTGTTTCTCTTTCCTGGGCTCTATAGAGTCTGATTTTCTTACAGCAAGAGTAGGTGAGGTTTTTATGACATTTATACAGCTGGAAAGCTGTGGGGAGAGGGGTGAGGAGGGAGGGATTGAGGGAAGCCGGATGTCCCACTGCCTTAAATGCTGTGGCTAAAGGTGCTGCGTGGCTCAGCTCCCCCTACAGGACGCCGTGGGACATAGCAGCACATGCTTGGAGGGTGCCATTTTGTTACTGTCCTGGACCCTTGGTTTCATTCATCCTGTCCTGAGTGATGTTATAAGAGCTCACGGTCATGGGCACCATCCCCAGCCTCCCTACACCAGAAACTCCCCTGGCCTCTCTCAGCCTTTGCCAACAGACTGAAATATCTGGGAATAAAATGTTTTCAAAATTAAAGAAATGAGCTGGATGCATTGCCAAGTGGTGAGTCGCAGTGAAAAACTTCCAAGTCTCCTTCCAACTCTGAGATGCCACTGTCCTTCCTGCCAGCATCCAAGCTGCTCAGTAAGCCTGGCCTTAGCTCACATCTGACCTATAAAAACTTCAGCGCCTCCGTCATTACATGGAAAAACAACTGCTGAATCTGGGACAGAGGGTAGGAGGCGTGTACGTCACTCAGGAAGTCTTCAGGCGGCCAGGCCCAGAGGTTCCCAATTGTTCATTCCAAGAAAAATTTCACACAGCCGCCCACACGTGGGGTATCGGAGGGAAAGTGAGAGTGAGAAAACGATAGTGAAGAGAATGCTCTCTGGTTTGTGTTGTATTATATTGAACTTAGAGAAAATGCAAGCAGCACAGAGTGAATTTCCTATTCCAGAAATTTCCTATTCCATAGCAGACTGTAATTGGGCAGCTGACAGCGCCACCTAGCTGTCACTACCGGAGCCTGACACCCTATTTCCAGCCTGGTTTTGGGGTGCAGGATTAGTCACCGCCCAATGAGACAGCTGATTGCTATTTGATGATGAAAGCAAGCAAAGTCCCCAAAGGAGGTTTATGTGTAATAATAACTTATACTTAGATTATGTTGTCTACAGTCCAACCACCTTTTCACTAGAAACACCTACACTCACATCTTCCTTGTTGAACACAGGCTAGGCTGCCCTGCATTCTTTTTGTTAACCAAACTCCCACACTTTGCATAGGTAACCTCCTGTCTTCTTTGGACAGCTGTCAGCAGGCAGTGTCATAGACAAGGCGTCTGAAGTCACCGGATTTGCAAGCTCCCAGGATGTATGCAAAAATCTCTAGGGAGGGCAAATGGTACCATTTCATTCTGAGTCACTCACATTCAATAGCACAGCTGCTCACACAATATTTGTAGGAGCAGGCGCACGAGAGGTCCTGTGAAATAGCGTCATGAGTGATGTCATGCTTGCAGAAGACCAGAGATCCTTGCTGGAGGCATGATTCAGAAGAAAGGCTGAGAGCTGCATTTTATGATGCGTCAGATAGGAAGTTCTTACTAAAGTAAGCAGTGGTGGGGGGTTATTCCATCACCCCTAGTGCTGGCGGCGGCGGGGGTGGGGGGGAGGGGGCTCTAGATGTTAAAGGGGCAAGAAGGCCAGAACTGGGCTTCCTCCCTCTGATGCAGCCTCCGGCAGTACAGAGCCGGGTGGAAATATTTAAAGACAGTGCTTCCTAGATGTTTGGGGGAATTACCCTCCCTGAAGCTTTTCTGTGTTATTGCAAAAAGCAGTGAAGATGATGTTGTATCTTTAATTTTTTTTTGGAAATGGTCTTTATTATTCTAGGTAAATCTTATGAAAACATCCAGGAGGACTAGAACTGTATTCCGGTGCCTATTTGGATCCAGGGTGAGCTGGTTAAGATGCAAGCTAGTGATTGACGAGGAGTGAAAAGTTCCCTCTCGCATTGCCTCTCCTCTGCGTCATCTGCTTCCCAAAATAGGGGCCGTGCGTTTCAGCAGCAGTCGCTGTCTGAACCAGCTGCTGCACTGCATGAGGGCCAACGTCGAGGTGCATGACCCTGAGCAAGCCGTGGAGTCAAGAAGCGGGGCCTGGTCAGTGGTGCAGCTCCCTGCAGGCTGTCACGGGAAGGGACACCTGAGCCCTCTTCCTTTTTTTTTTTTTTTCTTTTTTTTTAAAATATATTTTATTGCTGTTTTACAGAGAGGAAGGGAGAGGGATAGAGAGTTAGAAACATCGATGAGAGAGAAACATCGATCAGCTGCCTCCTGCACACCTCCTACTGGGGATGTGCCCGCAACCAACGTACATGCCCTTGACCGGAATCGAACCTGGAACACTTCAGTCTGCAGGCCGACACTCTATCCACTGAGCCAAACCGGTTAGGGCCTGAGCCCTCTTTCTTAAGGGTACATCAGGGACTCAGTCTTCTTATGTCCACTCAAAATAGGACTGGAACCCCAAACAGCGACCACAGGGAACCAGCAGCTCTGCCCAGCAGTCAGGACCACTGACTGGCCACCTGTGTCCACGCTGTGGCTGAAGCATCCGACCTCAGTGAGGTGTGCACTCAGGGCGCTGGGCAACTGAGAGGCGTCCTATCTCTCCCAGGGCTCAGGGATCTACAATAACCTCCCCCTGTGAAGGCCCAGAGGCAGCGCGTGGAGGAGCCCATCACAGGAAGCTCCAGCGGTTTGTGCGCTGACAAGCTGCAGGGCAGGTGAGCGGATGGACCTGAGCCCGGGGACAGGCACAGTGCCGCGAGGTGGCTCCCGGTCCCCGGCACACGGGTGGCTGCCACAGGTGCGGCCCTCAGCCTGCCAGGAAGACACTGCACAGCGCAGGGCAGGGCCCAGCCACCCACTGGCACAGAGGACACAGCACAGGGCTGAGAAGAGAGTCGGCTTCGTCCACAAAGGCCCACACAGTAGAACCCAGACCGACTGGAAAAGCAGCTTCAGATGGGGCAGCGATGCTGACCTCTCCCGGCCCTGCTTCCTCCACCCCCACTTGCCAGGCACTCATGCCACCCTCTCCCGCTGGCTGTGCAGGGCTGGCAGGAAGGGAACCCACGTGAGAAGAGGTGGAGGAGCTCCCAGAAACTGGCCTGTCAGGCAAGCACAGTGCCTGGGAGGGAAGAGGCCAGGAGAGCCTGCCCGGGAGCAGCCTGAGTCTGCAGAGCAAACTGGGCCATCGGAGCTCAAGCTGAGAGCTGGGAGCTCAGGCACGGCAAAGGCTTTGCCTGCTCCACCGGAGTTCCCACGGGGGTGGGGCCACTGGGTAATTGGCAGCTCTTCCAATAGAATGATTTCTCCTCTGGGCCAACATCTGCCCGGCAGCAGCCACAGTCCTGCCTTCTGAGAATGCGAGGTTCCTCCACTCTTTTCTTCTGTGCCACCGCCCCTGAGCTGTTGGATTTGGCTGTTAGCCTGCCTGACCGCATCCTAGGCCAGTCTCCTCCCATCCTCCTCCTGATACTCTCAGCATCTGCCACCCTCAGCATCTGTTACCCTCAGCATCTGCCACCCTCAGCATCTGCCACCCTCAGCATCTGTTACCCTCAGCACCTGCTACCCTCAGCATCTGTTACCCTCAGCATCTGCCACCCTCAGCATCTGCCACCCTCAGCATCTGTTACCCTCAGCACCTGTTACCCTCAGCATCTGTTACCCTCAGCATCTCCACAGCCTCCTTCCTAGGTCCCCCCTCCACCCTCACCCCCTGCATCAGCCTGCTATGGGAGGGTTCGGTCCTCCTCTCTTCTGACGGGCAGGACTGAACTCCCGCTAAGAGCCAGGACAAAGGAAAACCTCCGGAGAGCAATGTCCTCTCTGAGCCTGCCATAAACTGTCTATTTTCTGAGAAAGCAGGAAAAGAAACGGTTTACCTTTTCTGTGGTATTTGTGCAGAGAGAACCTGGCAGAACCTGACTTAGGCTATTGTGGACAGACAATCGGCACGAAGTGTAATACTCACCTTGCAGACTTTTCCTGTCCCCCATCTCTGTGGGAAGGGCGCCCCACCCACCCACCCCTGCTTCTGCACACGCACACGCTAGGCCAGTGGTCGGCAAACTCATTAGTCAACAGAGCCAAATATCAACAGTACAACGATTGAAATTTCTTTTGAGAGCCAAATTTTTTAAACTTAGACTTCTTCTAACGTCAATTCTTCAAAATAGACTCGCCCAGGCCGTGGTATTTTGTGGAAGAGCCACACTCAAGGGGCCAAAGAGCTGCATGTGGCTCGCGAGCCGCAGTTTGCCGACCACTGCGCTAGGCTAATGTTTGAGGAACAGTCGGCCACACTGAGCATCTGAGGGCGCCCAGGCACTGGCCCAAGAGACACTCTGAGAAGGAGCCTGTTTCTCCAGAGACACCGGACACCCCCAGGGAACACCTGGTCCGACAGCTTCTCACAGCAGGAGGGTTTTCCCGAGAGAGAACGGGTTTCCCCCTGGACGGAGGCCAGCAGAGAACCCGGTGCCGCAGGCTGAGCTGAGGAGCTACGTAAAGGTCATGGCCTTTCTGGGGGTGGCTTGGTGCAAGTCCTCCGAAGCCATTCAGCATCACCTCTACCCAAGAGCAAACCTGTGGCTGCCCCCTCGGCTCTCCACCTCATTTTGTCATCTGCCTCGCCCAGCGACTCCGGCCATCTGTCACTCCTCTCCGGGTGGTTCCAGAGGATGTAGACAGGGTCTCTGTTCAGCAAATGCTTACTCCTCCTCTGCCCTCCCGCCACGCCTTCTCCCTCCTCACTGGACCTCCTCGAGTCTCTTCAGTGCCTCGGTGCCTCTGAGCATTAAGGCTGTGCTTTCGGGCCCGGTGTCTTTCATCTCAGTTCTTACACCTTTGATCCATGACCTGCTACTTTACATGGATTATGGATAAAGGTCTTGAATGAAAGAAATGCTAATGGAATTAATTCAAAATAAAACACTGAGAGCAAGACCAACAACAGACTACTAATTAGGAAAATACTGTATAGCAATGGTTTCTGAGTTGATGGCTTAGAATTCTAAGCACATTTTCCCGAGGTAGCCATGTTATACACATCATGTGATGCAGTTGCAACAATGTAATCATTGCCCTGGTTGGAGTCAAAGAGGCCTTGGGAAACGGCCTGAGTACCCAGTCATCATCTCTAGCGGGACAAACTATCCCACGGGACACGCCCTCCTGTCCTTTCTCACCGTGACCTTTCCCTGCAATGGCAGGCATGATTGGTTTTGCTTGTATGTAGGACAAGAGAATGAATTAATAAATGCTTTTGTTCATTCCTCAGCTGTTTATTAAACACCCACCATAGTCAGGTGCTATGCTAGGTCCTGGCAATAGAGTTAGTGCTCACCATTAAGGAAGTCACAGGTGGGAGAGACAGATCAACAAACAGAGTATCAGAATGCCGTGGAATGGTGCTAGAGACGCAGAGAGTGAGCGAGTGAGCTCAGTGCAGAAGCAGAGACTCTGTGGAAGCCACTAAAGGGGCTGATGGGGAAGAGGATGCTGCCACAGGAACTGGAAGGGGTTAGAGAGATCATAAGACAGGCTGGCGTCGCAGAACCCAAGTAAGAAGAGCACTTCACGGAGTGCTCTGTTCAGGACCCACCTCTTCTCTTTGGACTACATGTCGCCAGCCCAGACCTCTCCCCTGAACTCTGAGCACCCGCCTTCCCTTTCCACATCTCCACACGGGTGTCACACAGGCTTGCCGTCAAACCACCAGCAATTAGGAAGAACATCGGGCAAGTGTAAGGGAATTGATGTTTACACCCCTATTCGTAAGAGCTAGAGCCAAAACCTGAGGCGGGGGGATGTCGGGAAGGCCTGGGGGAGGTGAGCTGTAAGAGTTGCCTGAGGTTGTCTGTAAAAGGTGAAAACAGAGGAGGCACTAGTTTGCAAGAGTGGATACTTGAACGGGTCTGCCCACCAACCAAAACTTGACCAGTTCGATGGCACACATGGTTTAGGGGAGACCCTAAGGGGACAGACATTTACTGAGCCTTCCCTTCTGTCAGGTAGCACCCTGCTTGGCTGGTGGACAGTTGCATCAGCACCAACAGGCCGGCTATCAGGACAAGTGGTTGAGGACAACAGGAAGCACTGATGCCTCTGCTAACCACTCATTTGTAAGGATAAAGTCTAAAGAAGCCGGAGACTCCCCACCTCCCATGTGTGTCTCATGGACACCAAGAAAACCATCACTGAGCCAGATGGTTCCCCCTACGGTGGGTTGGAGTCCAAATTGTGTAATTGAGAAACTGAGGTACGTCAGGTGCGGGTGACATTTCCAGCCGGAAGCAGACTGCTCCCCACAAATGTACTTCATGGGTAGGAATCAGTGCGTGAGTGTTGACCCATGAACCAGGGAGTCACGGTTTGATTCCCAGTCAGGGCACATGCCCAGGATGCAGGCTCAGTCCCCAGTGTGGGGTGTGCAGAAGGCAGCCCATCAATGATTCTTTCCCATCATTGATATTTCGCTCTCTCTCTCCCTCTCCCTTCATCCCTCTGAAAGCAATAAAAAAGTAAAAGTAAAAAAAAAAAAAAAAAAAAAGGAAAGTGGATCTCAACAGCACTTGCTCTTGACAGGTGTCCAGCTGCCCATCTCCAGTGCACGGGGCTGCAATGGTCACTTTTTAATTTGGTTTCGTTGCTTCTCGGGGGTTCCTATTACAACATTTCATGTGATGCTAAATGATGGAACAGTGCCATAGACAGAATTTTATTTCGGACCAATGGTTTCTTGATTTAGTCTGTTTCTTCCCAAAGGAAAGGTCTGTACAATCCAGCCAGCTCTACCCTGCCCCAGGCTCTGTGACGGCAGACACCTCTGAGGTTGCCCGAGAAACTCGGCTGAAACTGCTTGGTTTCCTCTGGGACGCCTGTGAAGATGGTGCCTGGGATACGCGCTCTCTTCCCTGGGAATGAGTCAGGAGGCAGTGACTCCTGGTTTGTGTGTCAAAAAGTTGCTTTTCCCAGTGTGTTTAGGTAGGTCTTGGCCATTGACCGTGGACTGACATTTCTACCAAGGGTCAGATGCGCAACCTGCCACCATCTATACCGTCTCCCTGGGGGTCAGAGGCATCCAAGTGCACTCTTCCACCCACCATTGTCTCTGCTCAGGGCCCACTGAGAACTGCTGGTGTTCTTACCAGGATGAGACTGAATGCAACCTTTCAACCCACATCTGGTGCATGAGACACTGGGGCCTGGTGTCAACCACAGTGAATGGGAAGTCATTCGATGGGATGCCTGCTGGATTTTAGACTTCATGCCAAGAACACGGACACAGGAAGTTGGGGTGAGTGGAGATTATCCACATTACTACATATGAGGGCCCACTCACAGTAAGGCATAGCAGGGGACACAAAAATTAAGACTGAAGCTGGTTCTGGAGGAAAGACATTAACAGTTCACATAAAAATAGAACAACACTGGCAGAACCTGATGATCGGAAAGCTAGAGTCACGGCCTTGCTGCATGCCAAGGCCAGCGCGTCCTGGGCACGGAGGCTGGGCCTGGGTGGGCCGGTGCCTCAGGAGCAGCCACTGTAAAATGAGCACCAAACAGTCCATCAGGGGTGAAGGGGCACATGAATAGAGGTTGGCATTTAAAAATGGGAGGAAGGAAACAAAAACACATGGGTAGAGGCAAAGCAAGGCAAAGGCTGTGCAACTGTAGAATGGACCCAGGAGGAAGCAGGTAGTGACGGGAAGAGTGGCAGAGCCGCCGGCTCGGTGGCCGTAGAGTAGAAATCTGCAGATGTCTGCTGCTAAGCGGGGAGGAGAAAAACAGCTGCTCTGCCAAACCCTAAGTGAGCAGTCCCTAACCTGGTGCCATGTGCCTGGCCTCCTGCCACCCCTTCCTCTACAAGGCTCACGCCACGCAACTTCTCCGTGCGTGATTCCCAGCTGCACGTAGAGCAGACGCTGTCGCCCGACACACGCTGCATTGTGTTACGAGAGGTCAGGACCCTCTTTCTCTTGGACCATTTACTAATCGTCATTATTTTAAAAAATCCAACAACACTTCCTGAAATTAAAACAAAACCAAAACAATACATTGACTAAATCAAGCAACATGATCATAGCTGGATTTGAAAAAATGGCCTTTATGCAGTTGAAAAGACACCAAAAAATAACATTCATAAACTCTTTGACTTTCAGAGCCGCCTGAGGACACTCCAGACCTCTCACTGTCTCAAATGACACATAACGCAAATCTCTGGAGAGAGGCACCCCAGAAGGGCGTTGGGGAGCTTATGAACTCTACCAAACACGGGGAATTCACATGCTTTTCTTTCAGTCATGAATGTCATCAGATTCTCCAAAATCACTGACTTAGATGTGCCCTTCTGCCTTCTGGCCATATTTTACACATTTTATCTTCTTTTATTGGTCACCCTCATAGCTTGAGCTTTAATCCTAAATAATGACACTCCATTCCTACCCCTCCCCAGGCCACTCTTTCTTTCTCTTTTCTGATCTCTTTCCATTGTCTGTTGTCCATTCTAACTCCCTCTCCAATTTCCCTCTCTCCCACGGTTCATTTAAGCCACAGGTGACTTCCATGTTTCTCATCTCCCAGAGCTAAAGAGGGTACCACTTCCGCATTTAAGCTACTTCATCTAAGTCCCAGCCTTCTCCTCCTTCCATACTTTTGTACACCCATCCTCACCCTTCCCTCAGCGGTGCTGGGAGTCCCAGGGTGCATCACTGCGATATTAACAATGCCCTTGGTGTAAGGAGACACATCACTAATCACCATCAGCGAGACGCGTGCCCCTGAGCGATTTTCTCCGGAGGAGGAACCAGCGGGCACTGGGATCTTCCCCTCACCCAGCTCAGTGCCCCTCGGGACAATTGCAAGCATTTTCTTGAGATTAGGGGAACAGAACAGGAAGAAGCCAATTTCCTGTCTCCTGAATCTGTGGCAAGGAGAGTCTCTAGGGGGCCCGCGCCCAAAGCTAGGAGCAATCAGAACATTTTAATTTACATTTATTTTGCTCATGGTTCATTTTTCTTTTTCTTTTCTAATTGGAAGAGAAGCCAGTGGCAGGTATTAAGGTCTTCAATAATAAAAGAACCAGTTCCTGAGCACAGACAGGTTACATCATCCTGAACCCTGCCAACCATCCCATCCTCAGGGAACTGCAAATCGCTGAGATTAAGCAACTTGCAAAAGCCACCAGGCCAGTGAGGGACAAAGGAGAGCCAGGATCTGACTCTCCTTTGCTTTCTGTCACGCACGCTGCCTCGTGTTACAGCTCCAGTCCCATCTTCCTGAGTGAGAACATGAGCCCAAGAAGGCAGAGAAGAGACCGGCGGTGGCTTAAGTGTCTGAGAGGGGCCCCTCTGGCCACTTTCCCCTGTCAGTCACTTTCCTATCCAAATCTGAGACTCTCTCAGTAACTGGAGATCTGGTGGCTAATGTGTGTCCGAGTTTTAAGTGTACTTTTTTATTATTGACTAGAGGCCCAGTGCACGAATTTTTTTTGGGGGGGGAACCCCTCAGCCCAACCTGCACCCTCTCCAATCCGGGACCCCTCGGGAGATGTCCAACTGCCAGTTTAGGCCCACTCCTGGGGATTGGGCCAAAACGGGCATTCGGACATCCCTCTCACAATCCTGGACCACTGGCTCCTAATCACTCACCTGCCTGCCTGCCTGGTTGCCCTTAACTGCCCTCCCTCCCTTCCCCCAGCCCCCCCCCCACCCTCCACTGGCCTGATCGCCCCTCACTGCCTCTGTGTGCTGGCCTGGTCACCCCTAATTGCCTCCTACTGCCAGCCTGGTTGCCCCCAACTAACCCTCCTGCTGGCCTGGTCATAGGTAACCATCTTGTGTGGGCATGAGGGTTAATTTGCATATTACCTCTTGATTATACAGGATGAGAGTGAGAGAGAGAAACATTGATTTGCCGTTCCACCCATTCTGCATTCATTCAGTGCATAATGTATGTGCCCTGTCCTTGGATTGAAGCCGCAACCGTGGCGTAGCTCTACCCAGCTGAGCTGCCCATCCAGGGCTTCGGTGTACATTTTTACAACCTGCTACTTTATCCCCGGCATAGGCGTGGGCTCCATTTTTGCCTGCCTCTACTGGGCACACGCCTGCCTCATTAAGTCTATAGACCTTTGTTAGACGGTCCTGAAGAGTAAAAGTGATTTCTGTCCATGGAGAAGAAGGGATGCACCAATATTTCTAATATCACAGCTATCGCTGCTGGATCCACACTGTACACCCAGTCCTACTCATGTTACATTGCAAACATTGACTTCCTTAATGTACATCATCTCAGTGGTGGGTAGGTGTGAGCTTCTCTATTTCACGCTTCAGAAAATTACGGTTCTTAGAAGTTGAGCAGCTTGGCTAGGTGCCCAGGCTGGCAAAGGGTCTCGGCCCAAGAGCCCACGCCTTCCTGCCGCCTGACATCACCTTCTCCTCACAAGTGTGATGTGTTTCATAGACACGGACGTTATTCCTGTTTAAGAACCACACTAATCAATCTATTGGCTTTTGTTGTTTATGTAAAAGAAGTTTTTGTTATTTTTTAAATATATTTTTATTGATTTCGGAGAGGAAGGGAGGGGGAGAGAGAGAAACAACAATGATGAGAGAGAATCATTGATTGGCTGCCTCCTACATACCCCCTACTGGGATCGAACCTGCAATTGGGGCATGTGCCCTTGACCGGTATTGAACCTGGGGCCCTTCAGTCCAAAGGCCGATGCTCTATCCACTGAGCCAACCCGGCTAGGGAACGAGCAGTTTCTTTACGGTCTGAAAACAGACACAGAAAACAAGAAGCGGGTAAGCCACAGCCAAGGGGTTATGGATAAAATAACAATAATGATGTATCAGTATCACTGTTTCCGAATATGCACTGAGCTCTCCTATCTGCCAGACACTGTTTGGATATTAATGCTGAACTATCGTTACTCTTATTTTTTCCAGCATGCAGCGACGATGACATACACATCCACCGATCTAGGCTGTAGGCTGACCTCCTAGCCCAGTGGTCAGCAAAGTGCGGCTTGCGAGCCACGGTTTGCCGCTCTGTTGACTAATGAGTTTGCCGAACACTGGGATAGGGGCTTAATCACAAGGAACAACAACAGCCTGTAATTATTGGAATCAAGAGTCTAGGTCAGTGGTCGGCAAACTCATTAGTCAACAGAGCCGCAGTTTGCCGACCACTGTCCTAGCCTATTTGTTTGCTGGTGGGGTTTTCATGGGGGGAGAGCATTTTGTCTGAAGCCTACTTTACTTAAATCACATCCAAACTTCCTTCCATCCTCAGCTGCCTCCTTCCCTGATGCCCTCATCCCTTTAAGAAAAGCTCCAAATCCATCCACTGGTCTATTACGTCCCTGGGCACATGGATGCCACGGCAATGCAGACCCGGCTTGCTGACTAAGGATCCCATGGCCGTCCCCTCTGGGGTAAAGGGCACTGGCTGGACCGTGTGGAACCGCTGCCAGGCTGGCCCGGCACACCTGAAAATTCAGCACAGTCCAAGGCCGGTTTGATGGATGCCACCGACCAGCAGGAAGAGCAGGCGTTCCCGGGGAGCACTCCTCAGCCCCAGCTCCCCTCCGACCCACCTGAGGGCAGAGCTTGCAGCCAAGAGTTCCAGGGGCTTTGTGTGCGGCAGGAAGAAGGCGACCAGGAGGGGAGCAATGGGAGCACCCTACCTCCAGAGGAAGCAGCCCTGCTACCTGTGTCCCTTGGGGCTGGCCACCAACCCCAAGGCCCTGGGCAGTGCCCGCCCGGTCTGTCCCTTGTTCATTCAGTCTTCCTCTCTCCAGAACTAGAGCCTCACACCTCTCCCTCCACCTCACACCTCCAGCTCCTCTCCTTCTCAGCTGACACAGCTTCTTCTTCACCGTGGAAGTTAGAAACACCAGGAAAGAGCTCCCACAGGCGCCCCCCCACTCCAGGCAGCTCCACGCAGGAGTCTGCTGAGCTGCTGCCTGAGCGCCTCCAGGACATGTGGATGCTCTGTGGTCCCCGCTGGGGTCCACCCGGAACCACTCCCTGGTCCTCCTTCATTCAGTCTTCCTCTCTCCTTCCTCCTCTTGCCCTCCCCAAGGATTTGGCTCCCTCCAACGTTTCGTCTCTTTCCTCCATCACGAGGTTTCCCATCTGCACACAAACATGCGGGGCACCTCATGTGAGCCCCCCTCTCAGCCCGCGCTGCCTCAGCCACGGCCCATCTCCTGGTCCCTCCCGAGTGGCGTCCTCAGGAGCCATCTATGCAGTGCCTCGCTCAGCCAGACTCTCCTTCCCAGCATGCCTCACCCTGACACCACTCTCGCTGAGGTCCCCCACCCCATGCAGCCAAATCCGGGTTCAGTCTCACGCATGGTCCCGCGTGACCTAACAGCAGCATCTGACCTGAGGATCATGGCTTCCCGCCTGCATTTTTTTCTGGAACATAATGCTTGGTTCTTTTTCTCCTTCGTCAACGGCTCTTTGTCAATGTCCCTTGTTGGTTCCTACTCATGTCCCTGCCACCTCGCGTCCCCAGGAAGGGGCTCAGCCTTCGGATGCCTCCAGACGAACCTGCTCCCTTCCCATCTCCTCCCGTCACAGATTAAACGCGTCTATGCTGGTGGTCCCCTAGCTTATGTCTCTGACCCACTCTGTCCTCTGAACACCAGCCTTACAAATACAACCGCCGACTCAGACTCCACCTGGGTTTCGAATAGGCATTTCACATTTATCATGCCAAGCATCCCATCCTCACACCTCCTTGTCCCGAAGCCTGCCCCACCTCCGTAAATGGTAACTGCGTCTGCCGATGCTGAGGCCAAACCTTAGCATAACCCTGACTCCTCTTCCCCTCTCCTCCCTCGTGGCAACATGTCCTGTCACCCCTCTCTCCGGTTCTAGCCAGACCATGTATGTGACTCTCCATTCCTACCCCTCCCCAGGCCCTGCTCCCTTGCTGCCTGGGTCCCCACCACCGTATCGCTTTCCTGCCTCTCGAACTGCTTCCTTCCTCATTCACTGTGGTCTGCGCTCTGCTGGGAGAGCGATCTTCCACCTGCCGGCCAGTGGGCCGCTCCCCTGCTCAGGGCCTCCGCGCTTCTCCTGTCACCCAGCGTCAAACCCACCGTCTCCCATCTCAGTGGCCGTGGGATGGCTGGGCTTCCTGTGCGTGGCCCAGCGTGGAGGCATGGTGTTGACCGGAATCCTCCCGAGTGACATGCAGACACGCCAGGCCCCGCCCTTCCTTTGAGATGCCCCTCACTGAGGATCACTCTCCCCATTGCCACAGCCGGAATGAAATCATCTGAATTGCCTGCTGTATTTTGTCTTTCACCACTTTTGTTGTTAGTATCGGAGGCCTCTCCCCACGTCCCCATGGACAGCAGTTGACCGTCCAGCTTATGGGCTGCCCTTCAGGAGTAGGATGACCCCAGGCCCTCCATGCCAGCCCCTGCTGCATCTGAGGGTCCCCTGGAGGTGCCCCTGCTTGTGGCTTGTTCTGATGAATGAAAGGCTCCCCATGGGGGAGCGGGAGCAGCCGGGGTGCGGACTGAGAGCCAGGGACAAGCCTGCTCTCCATGTACTGGGGTCTCTCCCTCGCTGGGTACATTTTCATCAGCCTCCATTGAGGGCGGGGGGTGTAAATGAAGGCCAGCCACCTTCCTCCCTCCCAACACCCTCCAGTGATGTCTTCACCGTGAGCTTCAAGCTCAGACCTAAATCAGTGTCTGGATTAGTCACCAGCAGGTCAGCCTGGTGCCGTCTCCACCCACCTCAGCCCGTGTGCCCACCCGGAGCAGCCCCTGCTGCCCTACCAAGTCTTGCCCTGGAGCCTGCTGGGAAGGCGGGTTCTGAGGCCCCAGGTGTATGGAATGGCGACCTGCATGTCAACAAGGTCCCAGCCCTACACACTCTGGTTTGGAGGGGCAGCTGCTGTAGAGGGTGGCAGAGGAAAGGCTACCTTGGTGGAGGACTCCCAGTCCACTTTGGGGGTCTCAAGGCAAGTTCCCACCAAGAAGTGACATCTAAGCTAGGCCTGAAGACCACCCATTGTACAGAGAGAGCCGTGCTTGTCCTCACCACCCCTCCTCCAGCTCTGCGGCCGCACTGGCTCCTGGCTCCACGCCTGGCCTCGGGGGCCTCCTCACACCAGGAGAAGGACACCCTGCGGCCCATTCCTAGAACAGCTCCCAGCCCTGGTGGAGTCCGAGCAGTGCTTTGGAAGGCTTTTTCTCAGTGTCACTTGGATAGAGAGATGACTGATAGCTTGAGGAACTGCACTCTGCGCCCTGACTGTTAGGCACTAAATATAGACTGTCACTCACTGGAGGAGCTAAATTTAGTAGCACAGGCAGGGGAGAGGGGGCTGCGTGGGGGGGCGGGGGCGGGGGGGCACGCTGGGGGCTCTCCTGGGACTGGGTGGAAACAGCCCTGCTTCGGCCCACGCTTAAGGTATTATTCCTGCCCGGGAGGAGGGGCCTGGAAATTTCATCCTCGGCTGATACATCTGGCAGAGGGGTTTGCTGAGAGTCATTTTTCTATTTTAAAATATGCAGATGGGGAGGCGTCTGTCTGCCTCCATCTGATTAGTTTGCTGTCACTGGTGAGCGCGCTGGTCCTCTGTCCTGGCTGAGCTCGGACCTCCTGGGGGGCTGTTTCTAATTCTGTCCGCGCCGCCCCAGATCGGCCAGCGTCAGATGAGAACTGCTAATGATTTAGCCTGAAGGTCAGAGAGAGAGTGGATCTCTGATGCTGCCAGCCGCGCTGCCCGAGCTCCCTTTCTGGCGACAGATCCCGTGGGTCAGTGCACTTTGGGAGAAGCCACGGAGCTGCCCATCTTGTTTGGTTGGGGTGAAGGGGAAGGCAGAATCCCTGGCCCTGCCTCTGTGCTGGGTCCCTTAGGATCACAACCCCGTGGTCCTCTGCCCCGCAGGGTAGAGAGCGCTCATGGGCATTTTGACTGTGTCTTTGGGTAATGACAACTGGAAACAGGCTCTGAACCCCTACAATCACTGTCACTATTAGACTGACTTGCGTGGCCCGAGTGAGGAAAGCATCTCCTTGCCTGCCCACGAATAAATTCTATTTGATTGATGCCACGGTTTTCCTTCACTTCCTCCTCCCTGCCCTGCTCCCCCAAATCAGGAGGATCCAGAGGAGCTCCATGGCGGACGCCCATGTCACCGCGTCACAAGCTGAGGACCCTCCATGGCCATTTCTCTCCTCCCAGCGCTGCCTGAGCAGCTGGCTGGTCTGGTCTCACCGCCCAATAAAGGAGGAGAGGGAGAGTCGGCCACAGCTGCTAAATGCCCTCGTGCTCAGCACACGGGGGCACAGTCAAAGGGTCTATAACCTAGGGGCTCCCCAACCTGGAGAAACACAGCCGACTCCCTGCTAGGACCTACAGGCAAACTCAGCATCGAGTTCCTGGGAAAACCCTCCAAGGAGTCTTTTTTTTTTTATTATTAATCATATGTTTTTATTGATTTCACAGAGGAAGGGAGAGGGAGAGTTAGGAACATCAATGATGAGAATCATTGATCTGCTGCCTCCTGCACGCCCCCTACTGGGGACCGAGCCCTCAACCCAGGCATGTGCCCTCACCAAGAATCGAACCCTGAATTCCTGGCTCACAGACCAATGCTCAACCACTGAGCCACACCATCCAGGCTCCAAGGAGTCCTAGTCACGCTGGCTTGCAGCATTTCTACTGGCTGACTGTACCCGAAGTAGCTGTGGAAAGTCTCCTATTTCATGGAGACGGAATATGTTGAGGCACGTACGGTTCATAGACTTAGGTGCCAAAAGGAAGCCCGAGGACCGAGCTCTCCTAGTTGCAGCCCAGGGGATCGGCGTCGATCGAACCACAAGGAGCTTCATTCTCCGTCCTCCCCTTCCCATCGCACCCCTGGAGCCTGGGCGAGACCCCCAGAGCTGCACTGCCTCTTGAGGTCATGGACTCTGAGCAGCTGGCTGCAAAGCAGCCTCTGGCTTCAGCTGGGTGGCATCGGCCCTGCCTCTGGCCCATCGGAGGCTGTCTGGACCCTAGGAACTGAAGGGACTTGAGAAGGTAGCATCCCTAACGTAGGTTCACCTCATTTTATACAATCACCTGACAAGTGTGAGTACCTTTCACAAATAAACCTCCCCTCTTTCCTACATAAAAGGCATTTTATGTCTAAACTAGAGGCCGAGTGCATGAAATTCGTGCACAGGAGGTGGGGGGGGGGGGTTCCTCAGCCCAGCCTGCACCCTCTCCAATCTAAGACCCCTCGAAGGATGTCCAGTTGGGATCAGACCTAAACAGGCAGTCGGACATCCCTCTCACAACCCAGGACTGCTGGCTCCTAACTGCTCACCTGCCTGCCTGCCTAATTGCCCCTAACCACTCCCCTGCCAACCTGATTGATGCCTAACTGCTCCCCTGCCAGCTTGTTTGCCCCTAACTGCCCTCCCCTACAGGCCTGGTCCCCCACAACTGCCCTCCCTGCTGGCCTGATGCGCACAATTGCCCTCCCCTTCCAGCCATCTTGTGGCAGCCATCTTGTATCCACATGGGGCAGCCATCTTTGACCACATGGGGGCAGCCATCTTGTGTGTTGGGGTGATGGTCAATTTGCATATTACTCTTTTAGTAGGTAGGATTTATCTTCAGTTTTTGGGGACATTCCTGGGTGCTATTTGGTGAAGGCCTGGCACAGCCAGCAGGTTCTCTGGGAATTGTGGGGTTCTATGGGTGCGGATCTTTGGTGCTTTTGTCCCAGGCAGTCCAGCATCCCCTTAGGCACAGAAAAATCACAAAGCACATGACTGTCTACAGAGGAGCACAGGAATTCTGGGTGGCACAGCTGACAGGTTTCAGCCTATAGGAAAGTTAACTCCAAATATCATACTCTCTGGCACCACAGACTATCAATCAGGTTCATATTTATTTATGTTTTTTTAAATATTTTTATTTATTTCAGAGAGGAAGGGAGAAGGAGAGAGAGATAGAAACATCAATGATGAGAGAGAATCATTGGTTGGCTGCCTCCTGCATGCCCCCTACTGGGGATCAAGCCTACAACCCAGGCATGTGCCTTGACTGGAAACTGAACCATGACCTCCTGGTCCATAGGTCTACGCTTAACCACTGAGTCACGCTTGCCAGGCTGTTTTATCTTCTATATATACAAAAAGCTAATGTGCAAAGTGTCCCCTCAGGAGTTCGACCAGGAGAACAGGAGTTTGATCACTTGCTGTGACATGAACTGACCATCAGGGGGCAGCGTGGAACATGGCAGGCAACCAGAGGTGGTGGTGGGGCACTGAGGGAAGGAGGGAAGGAGGAGGTAGAGAAGCGGGGGAGGTGGGGAGGCAGGGAGGCTGGGAGGCAGAGAACCTGATCGGCCCTGATCGCTGGCCAGACTTAGGAACCCTACCCGTGCATGAAATTCCTGCACCGGGCCTCTAGTATTTATTATTAATTCATTTCAGCTTTCCTGATTTTGTGTGCGCGCGCGTGCGTGTGTGTGTGTGTGTGTGTGTGTGTTCTTCAAATTACCCTTTAAACAGATTTTAGCATCTTACTCATTCCCTAATTAATTCCTGGGTTAAATAAAATGTTTGAGATTTATTCACGCTGCATTTGTATGTGAGTCATGAGCTTTACCTTTTCAAAAATTGCATTTTAACATAACTATTTTGTTCAATGTTAACAGCTATTATATCATATTAATAGTCATTCTCTGTATCAGCCTCGATTTCCATCTTCTTAAAAGGAACGTGGCTAAAGAAGAAAAATTAACTAGCACATTAGACTTGCAGAAGGGCTGTTTCTCATTTTAGGTAAAGGAAGGGGATAGTCACGTGTGTTCATACTTATTTTCCGGGTACTTTCACATAGGCTGTCTAACGTATTCCTCTCAGCAAACATGATGACCTTATTAGGGTGATCATACTTACTCTGTGCTGGCCACTGTTTTAAGCTCTGTGCTCACATTAACACACTTAGGCATTACAGCAAGCCCGTGCGGTATGTACTGTTATTGCCCCCATTTCCCAGGTGAGGACACTTAGGCACCAGAAGGTTCAGCACCCCCTGAGATCGCACAGATAATAATGGTGGTTCTGTGTTCAGACCCAGGCCGTCTACCTTCAGAGATCCTAACTATTTGTTATTTAAGCCCATTTCACAGATGGGAAAACTGACGGTGAGTGGCGTCATTTGCCTGGAAGCACAGAGCAAGCCAAGGGCGGCGCCGGCGTCTGTGCCCAGTCTGCCTGGGGTTGCGGCCAGTTTTCTCACCAGAGCGAGCAGAGAGAAGCCAGCGGCGTTGGACAGAAGCCGGTATCACGCCTGCAGAGGCCAGGCAACCCCGCCCGTGTCTCTGCGGCAGAAAGGCCGCGGAGGGGGGCCACCTGCGCTCCCTCTGGGTGCTGGGGCGCCAGGTTCCCGGGTTTTGTGCATCTGGGCCCTTGTCCCGTTTCTCACCTTTATCCCGCCAGACCCGGAGGCTTCTGGATGCCCAGAAGCGCCCAGCCCCCGCCCCTCCCCACCCCACCCTCACCCCGTGCAGAACAAGCTTAAATGAATGTTGGGAGGGGACAGCCAGCGGACTGCCGCCTGGAGGCGCTGCTCAGGGTGAGGCTTGTGGAGCATGGACCACGGGGCGTGCAGCCCAGGCCTCGGCGCTTCCCAGGTGCTGGGCTGGGCAGCGGAGGCCCTGCTGAGGGGGTCCAGGGTGGGGAGTGGAGCATAGGAAGGGAGAAGCTGGCGGAGAGGCCACGAAGGGCGCTGCCTCCTTGGCGGCAGGGCGGTGGCTTTAGCTCCTCCGCTGCCAGGCAGCCCCCTTGCCTTTGCCTCTCCCTGGGTCTCCTCCCTCCCTCCAGGCTGCACACGCCCGCCCATTGTCACAAACAGTCCCCGCGAGGCAGCTTCCTCACCCCCAGCCCCGCCCGGACACAGCCAAATTGGGGCTCTGCGCCCTGCACGCCGCACTGCACACCCTGGTTCAGTCCCCGCCCACCGCCGCTCTGCCCGCCACGGGGCTCCACGCAGGGATCCGCACTGCGGTGCTGCCACCGCTCTCCCCGCCCCCCTCCTCCCACCCGTGCCGCCTGCACAGCTGCGGGCGCTTACATAAGCTGCAGCATGCGCCTTGGTCATCCTCTTGGCTATCCAAGCTCCTGGGGAGACAGCAAACCCCGAAATGCTACCAGACCGCCTTCCCCCACCCCCACCCTCCACCCCCCCACCCCACCCCCACCCCCACCTCCACCACCACAGGTGTTGTCAAATAGTCACGCCTGAAACAACCACCCGCAGCAGCAGTGCGTCCATCTAAGAGGAGGCGGGGAGAGCTCCCCTCTGTTAGGAAACAGGACTCCTCCTGGGAGGGGGGGCATCGGAGCACCTGCACCCCTCGGCTGGCCCCCGCCACCTCTAACCGGCCTGGACTGCCTGCCAGCCCAGGGCCCCAGGAAACTGGCCAAAGTCACAGACCTTTTTGCCAGGCGGACTGGTTTGTGCTGAATCTTCTCCCTTACTCCCAGACGACTGACTCCCTGCCTGCTTCACTAGCAGGTTCCCCCTGGACATGGGGGGATTGCCGGCAACGGGACAGTGCCCCTTTCCTGCTGTGAGATGAGTGCCACCATCTGGCCCCTTCTCAGCTCCCAGGGTGTCTGCCATGCTCTTCCATTCCCAGCCCCCCCCCCCCTCCGAGTCCCACACGGGGAGCCCAGCCCCACCTTCATGGTCTCCTTGTCCTACAGAGCAGGGCCCTCAGCCCAGCGCACCCACCCATGGGGTTAGAGTAGACAGCAGGTCGGACTCACCCCACAAGGAGGAAGAGGGGACCGCTTTGGAAACCACTGCTCCTGAGCCTCCAAGCCCCTCCCCACCCTTTCCCTCCCCTCCAGCTACCCCATGGGGCTGCTACTTTCTAATAAGAAGCCGCCTGTGGCAGCAGGTCAGCCTGGCAAAACTGAGTCCTAAACAGAGAGTGGAGGAGCAGGGTTCAAGCTGAAACAGCATCGGGCCAGGCCTGTCACCAACCACCTCTTGTTCTGGATTTAAAAAGGACACAGGTCGTTCAGCTGGCAAAGCCCCGGGCAGACTGTACTTTGGTCACCCAGCCCAGGGGAAGGGAAGGGCAAAGCAATTTTTTCTTGGTGACTTGAGCTGTGGACGGAAGGATTTTTCCTTCCCAAAGTGGAGGCGGGAATTCACTCCTGGCAAGTGTCGAGGAAGAGGGCATCTCTGGAAGAACATTTTAGAAACTTGGCAAGTGGGCCTTGGTACTGGGGATTGAAGCGGGACAGAATTCCGTGGGCAGGTGTCAAGAACTCAAACGGGCTAATCCCGTTCTGAACATTTAATCTTCGGCTATGCCTTTCGTATGCCAGTTGGAACGACATGAGCCTAAAAAAAAAAAAAAAAAAAATTCCATATCCGGGATGGCAGAGTGGCATCCACACATCCACCCAGCTGGGGCCTGGAATAGTAACCACCGCCTTCTGCGCGGCATTTCCTGGGCATTGGACGTGGGTCTCTGGGAGGCGGGCAGCAGAGTGGAAAGAAAGAGCACGGCCTGGAGTCAGGGCACTGAGCTCTGTTTCCAGCTCTATTTTCAGCTCGATGTACAGTTCCCTCCGACTGTACGACCTTGGCAAGCCCTTAACCTTCCCTGACCTCTGAAACGGAGAAGACAGTTCCTCACCCGTCCTCCATTGTGAGGGTTAAATGAGGTGACATGGGCTTCCGAGATCTAACAGACTACACCCTCAATACGGTCCCCAAAATGCCTTCAGTCCCCGTGGCCAGGCGAACCCACTTTTCGCCCCAGCTTTGGGCCTCATCAGACCCAGTCCACTCGGTTTTTATGCGTTCCCTTGTGCATCTGTACATTCTTGGATGGAGCTCCTGGAACCCTGGAGGGATAAGTTAAATCTCTATCCAGGTGTGCTGCGACTGAATTTACACCTTTAAGAATCTCGTAGTCAGATGGTGAGACACCCAGCGTGAGGGGTGGGTGGAGACCGGTCATGACCAGAGGCTTAAAGGCTGTGGCAACAACTCAGGTTGGGGGCCCTTCAAGATCAACTGACCTCAGAAGAATTTCCGAGTCTGAATCCCTAAAAGGTCAGCGCTGGAAGCTGGAGCAGGAAGTCTGAGGGCTGGGTACCAGTGCTCTCTCTGCCACCTCTGACGTCAAATGCTCTGAAGTTCAAGTCCATCATCAATTCTCAGTAGAGTACACGCTGCATGTCTGTGAGGTCAGGGGAGGGATGAGAAAGCTGAGATGAGATATAAAGGTGGACACAACTTAAATAGAGCAGTTTGGGCCAACCAGTTGGGGAGCAGGAAGACTATTTGCCAAGTGGTTACGGGCAATAAGCAGAGACTCAGACTTCCAGGATCCATTGCTCAAGCCAGTGCTTATTCTTGGCTTAAGGTCCTGGATCCACAAACTTGTATTACAGGTCTTACTTATTTGGCCAGGAATTTATAAAATCATAGTATCATAATTTCTGGCCATGTGCATTTGATGAGTTGTACAAGATATACACAGTCCCACGAGGAACTCTGTAAGTTGCCCTGGGTCTATATCCCCTTGAGAGCTCTGTGGCCTGTCCACATGAGGTTTTTGGTGTTCCGGTTTTTTAAATGTGTCTTCATTGTGGTAAGTATGATAGATGTTCCCCTTTTTTCCCGATTGACCCCCTCCACCCCGCACCAACCCCTGCCAGGCCTTCACCACACTATTGTCTGTGTCCATGGCTATGCATGTATGCATGTAAGTTCCCCACCCCCCACCCTGCCTTCTCTCTGAGATTTTGACAGTCTGTTCCATGCTTCTATGTCTCTGGATCTATATTGTTCACAGTTTATTTTGTTCATTAGATTCCACATAGGAGTGAGATACTTGTCTTTCTCTGATTGGCTTATTTCGCTTAGCATAATACTCTCCAGGTCCCTCCATGCTGTCTCAAAGGGTAAAAGATCCTTCTTTTTTTACTGCTGCATAGTATTCCATGGTGTAAATGTACCACAGCTTTTTATCCACTCATCTGCTGATGGGCACTTGGGCTGTTCCCAGATCTTGGCTATTGTAAATTGTGCTGCTGTGAACATAGGGGTGCATCCATTCCTTCTGATTGGTGCTTTGGGTTTCTTAGGATATATTCCTAGTTGTGGGATCACTGGGTCAAATGGCAGTTGCATTTTTAATTTTCTGAGGAAACTCCATACTGTTTCAATAGTGACTGCACCAGTCTGCATTCCCAGCAGCCAAGTATGAGGGTTCCCTTTTCTCCACATCTTCGCCAGCACCTGTTCTTTGATTTATTGATGGTAGCCATTCTGACAGGTGTGCGGTGATAGCTCATTGTAGTTTTAATTTGCATCTCTCTGGTGATAGTGACTTTGAGCACTTTCTCATATGTCTCTGGCCATCTGTATGTCCACTTTGGAGAAGTGTCTATTTAGGTCCTTTGCCCATTTTTCAATTGGACTGTTTGTCTTTCTTTTGTTAAGTTTTGTGAGTTCCTTATATATTTTGGATATTAACCCTTTATCAGATGTATTATTGGCAAATATGCTCTTCCATGCAGTGGGCTCCCTTTTCGTTTTGTTGATGGTTTCTTTTGCTGTGCAGAAGCTTTTTATTTTGATGTGGTCCCATTTGTTTATTTCCTCCTTAGTTTCCTTTGCCCTAGCCTAGGAGATGTATCTGTAAACATATTGCTATGAGAGATGTCTGAGTTTTTGCTGCCTATGGTTTCTTCTAAGATTTTTATGATTTCATGACTTACATTTATTCTTGTGTATGGTGTAAGTGGTGTTCTAGTTTCAGTTTTTTGCATGTATCTGTCCAATTTTTTCAACACCATTTATTGAAGAGACTTATTGACTCCATTGTATACTTTGCTTCCTTTGTCAAATATTAATTGAGCGTAATGGCTTGGGTCAATTTCTGGGTTCTCTGTTCTGTTCCATTGATCTATGTGCCTATTCTTGCACCAGTATCAGGCTGTTTTTATTACTGTGGTTTTGTAGTGTAATTTGATATCCAGCATTGTGATCACTCCAATTTTGTTCTTATTGCTCAAGATTGCTGCGGCTATTCAGGGTCTTTTTCTATTCCATATTAATTTTTGGAGAGTTTGTTCTAGGTCTGTGAAATATGCCACTGGTATTTTAATAGGGATTGCATTGAATCTATAGATTGCTTTGGGTAGTATGGACATTTTAATGATGTTGAGTCTACCAATCCATGAATGCAGTATATTCTTCCACTTGTTTATATCCTCTCTATCTCTCTTTTCAACATCCTGTAGTTTTCCGAGTACAGGTTTTTTTTACCTCCTTGGTTAAGTTTATTCCTAGGTATCTTCATTTTTTTTTTTTTATTGCAATAGTAAATGGGATTATTTGTTTAATGTCTCTTTCTGAGAGTTCATTACTGGTATAGTAAATTCCATAAATTTCTGGGTGTTAATTTTGTATCCTGTTGTCAAATTCATTTATTAAATCTAGTAGTTTTTTGGTGGAGTCTTTAGGGTTTTCTATGTACAATATCATGTCATCTGTGAATAAGGACAGTTTTATTTCCTCCTTTCCAATTCGGATGCCTTTTATTTTTTCTTCTTGTCTGATCGCTGTGGCTAGGACTTCCAGTACTGTGTTGAATAAGAGTGGTGAAAGCAGACATCCCTGTCTTGTTCCTGTTCTTAGGGGAAATGGTTTTAGTTTTTGCCCATTGAGTATGATGTTGGCCATAGATTTGTCATATATGGCATTTATTATGATGAGGTATAATCCCTCTATTCCCACTTTGCTGAGAGTTTTTCTCAAAAAAGGGTGCTGGGCCCAGCCTGTGTGGCTCAGTGATTAAGTGTCGACCCGTGAACCAGGAGGTCATGGTTCAATTCCCAGTCAGGGCACATGCCCAGGTTTCAGGCTCCATCCCCAGTAGGGGGTGTGCAGGAGGCAGTCAAACAATGGTTCTCTCTCATCATTGATGTTTCTCTCTCTCTCCCTCTCCCTCTCCCTCTCTGAAATCAATAAAGACATATTTTTTAAAGGGTGTTGGATTTTGTCAAATGCTTTTTCTGTATCAATTGATGTGATCATGTGAGTTTTGTCTTCCGATTTGTTTATGTGATGGCTCACATTCACTGACTTGTGAATATCACACCAGCCTTGCATCCAATGAGGTTTTTTAATTTGGATGTTGGAGGCCATGTTCACTGAGAGACCTGCTGAATTTCTTTCCTCCTGCTTAGTGTCTTTCTCTGCTTCCTGATGTTTTAATACACTTTCATTTCTCTAATGTCGAGGGAAGGACATGAAGCAGATTTCCAGGCTCATCACTCGCCTGCTGCAGGTGACTCTTTATTCTCAGAGCAGCTAATAGCCAGCCAGACAGGCTGGGCTGAGGAGGAAGCAAAGCATGAGAAGCAACAGCCGTCCGAAGTCTGAAGGCCGACCTGAATCTGGAGTATCTCTGAAAAGTATAACCTACGTCAGAGAAAAAAGCAGACTGTAATTAAGAGAAGGGAAACCAGTAGGCTTTTACCCAAAGTATTATGTTTTCTATGTACAGGAGGAAAGCAGGCATTCCAGGAAATGAGTAAATTGCAAGTCATTTAAGAACAGCCATCACGTCCTATATGACGAGGACAGGGACTTCTGCTTGTTGCTAAGTACCTGGCCTTTACTTAACGCCTGATCTTTAGCTGGAAAACGGTCAAGAAGACGGCGTTGCCCGCCCTTGCAGCTGAGTTGGGCTGTAGGACCACCTTCTGGGCAACAAGCGATAGGAGGCAACTTCTGCAAAGTACCGCCTGGAGAGAACATGACTTCTGCCCCTCTCTCCTTCCCGCTGCATGGATGTGGCTGCACACTGGGGAGCGGAGATGGAAAGACTGGGTCAGCGGATGCCACCCTGCCTGGCCTGCTCCACGCCTGGTTTGGTTGCTATGAGAAAGAGAGAAAGGTCTCCCTAGTTTAAACCACCGTATTTTGGATTAATACTTCTTGGCAGTGCACACCTACCACCTCAGGGAGAACACCCTGCATTCACTCAACAGCCACAGCTGTCACAGTTACCACCGGCTCAACTAACATGCGGGGTGTAACTTTCCTGGCATTTCGTAAGGTTCGGTGTTTTGGAATCTCAAGGACATCGATACAGAGAGAACTGGGCCATGATTCACTTCAATATGATGAGCAAAGCAGCCGGAGGGAAGGGCAGATGGATGAATGGATAGATGGATGGGTGGGTGGATAGGTGGATGAATACAGACATACAGACATACCTAGCCAGGCAGCCAGACAGACAGACAGCAGAAAGGGCACTGAGCCAGGACTCAAGTACAGGCGGTGTCACTGACTGGTTGAAGCGTAAATTGGAATTTCTTGGAAGCAATTTGCCAGTGTACATCACAAATGCTCATTCTCTTTTATACAATGATTCTATTTTTTTCGGAATGTGCTCTAAGGAAAGCGTGTGGACAAGAGTGCTGTGCAGCTGGGTGAGGCAACCGTGTCTGAATCTAAGGCTGCACCGGGTACACGTACAACGAAGTGTCCGCAGTGAACCGGTGTCATTTGCATGAATGGAATCTCACTGAGGAAAGAGCTTCTCACAGGGATGTCAGGCTGGGACACCGAGGCACAGAGATGGGGTGGGGGTACACGTGCAGTGGGGTGTCTGCTATAACCCTGGCCCATGGCTCAGTCCTCAGGGAGCGAGGGTCCCCACGGAGGCTGGAGGAGCTGTCTCCCGGGATGAGACAGGCCAGGCGGCTCTGCCCGGTTCTCAGAGCCATGTGTGCTCAGCACAGAGGGCCTGGAGGCCACCCCTGCAGTGGTGGCGGGAACGTGCTGCCCCCTCGTGGCTGTGTGGCTTGTCGGCACAGCAGGGGCAGAAGCTGGGAGGGCTTTGTGTTCTCCTCTAAGCTCCCAGGAGCTGAACAGGCTTGGCTAAGGGGCACACAGGTGGGGACAGAGCCCCCAAGTCTGAGTTGCCACTGTCCCCTTTGTGGCCGCAGGTCAGGAGGTTAACTTAAATGCACAGTGGTGGGGGGAATTGATAAGGTATGTTTGTCTCTTAACCTGTGCTCTTCATGATGTATGCAGCTCAGCACCCTCCCTGTCCTGGAAGGCTCTGGAAGCTGGGGAACCTGCTCCCGCGGATTCTGTTGACAGCAGGTGTCTGCTTGGACATCCCCAGGGGCTGACCCTCACGAGGTCTGAGAAGCGAAGGGTGGCAGAAGCTCCGGGCGTGTGGGAGGGCATCGCAGTGGCTGCCCTGGGTTTTGCCAGCAGCTCTGGGTGCTGCAGGCAGCGGAGCTCAGCTCTAGGGCCTCCCTTCCCCTCCCCCCGCGCCCCGCACTACCCGCACTGTTTGTGCTTCTCGCTCTGGGACCTTCCTGCCCATCGCCGCCTTCCCCTGGGGGGCGTGTGCAAGGCTAGATAAGCCACATGGCCCATGATAAACCCCTTCGTACTGAAAAGAACTCAGAGTAGCTTCAGTTTTCATAACCAAATCCTGGCTGACACCGCCTATTGGTTAGCGCCTGGGTTCTGGGAGTACCCAGACCCCGTTCAGCCCTGAGATGTGCACTTAATTCTGTGAAAACTTGAGGAAGTTCCCTAACCCTTTGTTTCTCAGTTTCTCCACCTGCAAAATGGGTTAATAAAATCACCTACCTCATCCGATTGTCACATGGGTGAGATTATCTGACATATATTAGCAGCCATAAACGTAACCTGTCCTCATCATTGAATACAGCAGAACCATTAAAGGGAAAGAAAGCTGCTTATCCAGTATTATCTCAACCATCTGAGATACACAATAAAACTAACAGAACATGTTTTCTCTCCAGCAGTGGGTTTCCAGGCGACTGGATTTTCTCTTGTGTATCCTTCATATATCTGTTAAGTCTGCATGTGCTGCTTTATAAAAATAATAACATGCAATAGTATTAAAATAGCCTATAGGGAAGTTACTTAAATATACGTTCTGCCTTCCACATTGCTCACAAAGTCAGTGTCCCATGAAATGTCCATCCCTCCCGGTGGGAGCGTGACGCCCCGTCCGGGAACTGCCACAGGCGGGCGGAGGGGTGGCCGGAGTCTGTGGAATTGTTCTGGCAACACTGTCCCGCTGACTGCAAGGAGAGAGACCTACCACTGGGCGCTGTGGTTTGATGTTTTATTCAGAAGGGGTTTCAGGGTCTCAGGTGTCTGCTGACGTTTTAGTTTGTCCTCAAGCCCCTCTCATTCACGTTGACCGTCAGTTCTGTGAGACCAGGGTAGCCACACTGCCACACTCATGCCTCCTGCTGCACGGCTTAGTTATTAATTATTAGTTATTGGTTATTAATTATTAATGATGCCCCCTTGCTTCCGAAAGTGTCTCTGTTCAGACAATAATGCACGCGTGTCGACGCGCTTCCCGGCTTGAGCGGCTGCGTCTCGCCTCCAGGCCACCTGAGTCCGCCACACCTGAGGGGCTTCCTTTCTCCACCTGGGAGTAAGCACCTCCTGGGAGAACGAGGAAACCAATGGTGTCTTGCACATCCGTGCCACATCTCTCTCTACACATGCGCCCTGCTAAGAAACACCACGCAGTGTCATCCACCACCTGTAACCCGGGGACCACGCCTTGTTTTCCTTTCCAGCACCTGAGCCCATACAGCGCCACCGTGGGACTGAGACAGCCCGACTGAGCTGGACTGGCCTCGACTTGCTGTTGTTGCAAAGAGAGGTGGTGTTCGGGCTTACCTGTCAGTCATGTCTGCTATTTCCCAGGCGACACCTTGAGAAGAAATGTTGTTCGGGTGGAAATCTGCATTTACTGTTAATGTCCTTCCCATTTCTCACTGCACCAGGAGAGCGTCAGCACGGAGCAGGCGCAGCCGCCCATCGGTCCCCGGCGCGGGGAGAGAAAACGTGCACACAGCGCGGGCTTGCTGGTGCTCAGCCCTGCGCTCGTACAGCCTGGACCTGCCTCTTCTCCGGTCCCCGGGCCTCCTCCCGCTTTTCTCTGTGAGTGTGTGCACTCTCCGCTACAAGACGCAGCACGAGTTCATCCGAGGAAGCCCATTAATGCGGTCAGAAGGTGAAGGTGATAAAAACACGCCTGAAAGGTCCTGCAAACACTCGGGAAAAACCAACAAGCCGGTCCCTGTGTGTCCGGTCCCTGCGTGTCCGGTCCCTGCGTGTCCAGTGCCCCGGGCTCCTACAGGGAGGGGGACATGTGTAGAGAGATGTCTCCTGCCGGCGGGAGGCGGTACGAAGGCCTTGAGGACCCAGATGAGCAAGAGGATGGCTGGCCTGGGCAGGACCACAATGGGCGGGCGGAGCTGCAGGCCTGGTGGACGCTCTGCAACCCCCAGTGTGGCACCGAGGCAGCAGCATAACCCCATGGCTCGGAAGGTAGGAGAGGGTCACATGACGTGACCAATGCTGATTGGGACAGTGATGGCTGCGGGAACCAAGGACTGGGGGGCCTTGCCTCGGGCGTCAGCCTGACTCAGCCTCCAAAAACCAGGGGGAGGAGCCTCCAAATGGAGAACAAGCTGCCCGGTCCCAGTGATGGGGCTTGAAGTGAACGTGGAGCCGAGATTAGAAAACAAACAGGCGTCCCTCACACCCACTGTGGGCCGTGAGAGGCGTTCCTGCTGCTGGGTCGCTGGGACACCTCAAAAATAGCAAACTCCCGCTTCCTGTTGGCTCAGAAGGGGCAAGGGTGGCACCTGTCTCAGACCGGCCATTGGTCCTTTTGGGCACGTGAGCCACAGAGGTGGCCTTGTGAGGTGCGGCCTGCAGTCACCGCAGCACTGGCCCAGATGCTTCCCTGTCACCCAAGTGCACCTGACACAACCTTCCCTGTCGCCCTGGTACACCCGACACAACCTTCCCTGTCGCCCAAGTACACCCGACACAACCTTCCCTGTCACACAGGTACACCCGACACAACCTTCCCTGTCACCCAAGTGCACCCGACACAACCTTCCCTGTCGCCCTGGTACACCCGACACAACCTTCCCTGTCACCCAAGTGCACCTGACACAACCTTCCCTGTCGCCCAAGTACATCCAACACAACCTTCCTGTCGCCAAGTACACCTGACACAACCTTCCCTGTCACCAAGTACACCCGACACAACCTTCCCTGTCGCCAAGTACACCCGACACAACCTTCCCTGTCGCCAAGTACACCTGACACAACCTTCCCTGTCGCCCAAGTACATCCAACACAACCTTCCCTGTCGCCAAGTACACCCGACACAACCTTCCCTGTCGCCAAGTACACCTGACACAACCTTCTCTGTCGCCCAAGTACATCCAACACAACCTTCCCTGTCACCAAGTACACCCGACACAACCTTCCCTGTCGCCAAGTACACCCGACACAACCTTCCCTGTCGCCAAGTACACCTGACGTAACCTTCCCTGTCACCCAAGTGCACCTGATACAACCTTCCCTGTCACCAAGTACACCCGACACAACCTTCCCTGTCGCCAAGTACACCCGACACAACCTTCCCTGTCGCCCAAGTACACCTGACGTAACCTTCCCTGTCACCCAAGTGCACCTGACACAACCTTCCCTGTCACCCAAGTACACCTGACACAACCTTGCCAACTCAGTTCGAGCCGCAGAATCGGACTGTGCAGCTCAGCGGAGCAGCCAGCGCTGGGTCTGACCGCTGACTCCACAGCTGCTCAGCTCCTCTGCCCCAGCGGACAATGTCTCCCGCGGAGCTTAATCGGACATTGATGTTCCCAGCATGAGCTTAGAACAGGAGGTGCCACGCAGGCCAAATGAAAAGGACTGGTGGGACCACGTGCGTTCCAGAAACCGCCACACACACTGCCCTGCTCCATATGGCCTAGGAGCATTGGCACCTGATCCTGTATTTGCAAAAATACATATATTTCCTTTGTTTTTAAGAGCAGTTTGCATTAATATATTCTCTGCCTGCCTTGCCAGAATCTAGCTGGTAGCTAATCTCCTACACGAAGGGATTCTGCCCGTGGAAGGCGGGGCCGCAGGAGAGTGACACAGTGGAGCCCACAGCTCTTAAGCACATACTATGAACAGCGACCTGGAGAACAGGTGGGCTGTGCCTCATAAGCCCTCTCTGTTCTCCTGAAATTAGAGTCACCCCCCTAGTTCAGGCCACCCATGAATCATTCTGCAGACACCCCCTGGCTGGAGATAAAATTCTCACTAATTGGAATTACTGAGTGGCCTCTATGATTGTCCCTTCTCCCAACATCTCAGGGTCATAATGGAACCCACCAATCACAGAGACTGGCCACTTACTCACTGGATAGGAAGGCAGGACAGAAACGGAAAAGGCCAGCCTGCACCCCTTTTATTTTCTTTCTTGGGGCTGCGGGAGGGGCTGTGGGCAAGGCTGGGGACGGGGCTGTGGGCGGGGCCAGGGACGGGGGCTGTGGGCAGGGCCAGGGACGGGGGCTGTGGAGTAAATCCCTCTCAGGAGGCTGCCAGGGCTGCTTCCCATAAAAACGTGACTAGCTAGTGGATGCTTTGTATGAGTTGAATCATCATCTCACTTTATTTATCTTGTTTATTTCTTCAATATAATTAACAAATAATAAGATTTTAAAGAAATGCCTGATCATGACATTTACTATTTTTAGAGTATGGCACAACATTATATATAGTCCAATTTATTTATTTAAATATGTTTCTATTAATTTTAGAGAGAGAGGAAGGGAGAAGGGGGGAGAGAGAGAGAGAGAGAATACTGCCAAAATGGATAGCCCTGGAGGAAAATGATGCTTTTAGTTGCTTTGTGAGTATTCTTGAAGATCTGTGCTTGTGAATGTGTGAGCACCTATGAATGTATGTGTGTTTGAATCCCACTGACAAGCGTTGGCCAGTGTGTCAACAGAGAATGTCAATGCAAGTGTTTCTGCAGCTTTGCCTGTAGGTGAGTAACACCGACCCCTCCAGCTTCTAGGAAAGCAAGGGGCCTGGCCTGAGGAGCAGATGCCGATCAAGTAAGAAGGACTTAGATTGTCTCCAGGGCCCGGTGCACCACCACTCTGCCTTCTAGGGGATAAACACTCAACAAAGTTTTCTTTATTTGGTCTTCTTACATCAGAGTTAATGGTCTTCATCAACACTTTATTTTTTTAATATATTTTTATTGATTTCAGAGAGGAAGGGAGATGGAGAGAGAGAGATAGAAACATCAATGATGAGAGAGAATCATAGATTGGCTGCCTCCTGCATGCCCCCTACTGGGGATCGAGCCCATAATCCAGGCATGTGCCCTGATCTGGAATCAAACCATGACCTCCTGGTTCATGGGTTAATGCTCAACCACTCCAGCTGGGCTCTTCATAACCGCTTTAAATTCCTTGAGTTTCTGCATGTCAGCAAGATCGGTGTAGCATAAAAAGAAGGTGTAGCTGCAACATCTTGGCTTCCTACAGTTGCTCCAGCTTTAAGGAATGCACCCCCTTACTCTATAAGCTGAACTAAACACATTTCAGAAAAATTTAAAATTCCCAGCACTTCCATATATCCAATTTAACATCAAGATTAGAAGGACAGGGATATGTAAGATAGATGACCCCAGTTCATCATAGACTCTTTCTTCCTCTAGAACATAATATATCACACCTTCATAGCAACCTGAGTGATTTATTAGTGTAATCTGAGGAGAGCTGTACCTTCTTAAATTGTGTTTTTGCTCAAAAGGTGTGCACACAACATAATCAAGGGAAGAATAAAATACTTATTTAATCTAAGCTCATCTCAATGTCAAGAGACTGTCTGTACAATTTCCTTTCTTCTATCTTTTCCTTTCTATCTTAGAAACATTCCCCAAATGCAGATGTCATTAAGGTGATGAAATCGGGATGCTCTGAGCTTGTTAATCAGTTCCAGGGAGACAGAAAGGACCAGAGGGAACAATGATGCCTTGGGTGATGAGCGTGTGGCTCATCTCTCCTCCTAACGCCCATTAGGAAACCATTCCCAAGCCCCCACCATGTGTCTCTCCCTTTGTAAATTCTGAACGAAGAGACGGTGCCAGATTGCAGATGGCACTTCTCCAAGAATCACACCCACCGCTCAGAGGGACAACTAGCAACATCCCCATCTTCTCTCCCGAGTCCAGAGGTGGAGGAGAGGCTGTAGCCAGGAGGCCCAGGCTAAGAGCCATCGCCATGGCCACCGTGGAGTGGAGCGTAAGTCTCCTGCAGCCAAAGCATCTCCACTGCAGGTGGGGACCAACAGAAACTTAAAGGCTACTCTGATGTAACCATGGCCAAGAGGCGGGAAACTGGTCCAGTGTCCCGCCCGCTGCTGTGCCTCCCCACAAGGGGGCAGCAGAGAGAGGAGCCCTCCTGTCCTTAGGCTGCAGCTCTCATGACAAAATAGCTTTAAGTCCCAGGCAGTACATTCTTACAGCATCTCCAGGATCCCCCTCTGGGACCTGCTGTGCATTCCGTGAGCCACTGTCAACAGGGGGACTGAGCATCAGTCCTGAAATCGCTCATGCGTCTTTTTCAAGAGGATGAGAATATACCTGTATATTTGTGCATAAAACCACACACCACATGTAGCTGGTAGTCGCTGCAGTTAGACGCCATGTATCCTCACATGACCCCTGTGGACTGGCCCACCTACTGACAAGCCCTCGCTTTAGCTGTGCTAACTGGGGATGGTTTGCCTCCCGTCGTGGGCCACCTTCGAGTCACCAGAGCTTCAAACACACAGCATGGACAAGTGTGTCAACAGAGGACGTCAATGCAAGAGTTTCTGCAGCTTTCTTTGCCTGTAGGTGAGTAACACCCACCCCTCCAGTTTCTGGGAAAGCAGGGGGCCTGGCCTGAGGAGCAGATGCCGATCAAGTAGGAAGGACTTAGATTGTCTCCAGGGCCTGGTGCACCACCACTCTGCCTTCTAGGGGGTAAAGAGTCAACAAAGGGCTGTGGGTGTGTTTTGCTGAAAAACCCTTATTTACGTCTATTCTCATTACAAAAACAATACTTGGCACAGGATCCTTGAGTGAGGGGCTGCGGCTAGGCTCCCCCTTGAGTTCTGAGTAGCCTGGGAGGAGCTGTGCCCCTCTCTGTCTTCACTGGCAAACACTCCTCCAGTTCCCGCCTTCCCGCTCCACTCACCTGCCTTCTGTTTGACGCTTCAGTGAATTAATGCAAATAACAAGGTTCACAAAAGGACCTTTGTTGAGAGAGGTATTTGGTTTTGTTTCTTATTTTCAAGGCATCAACACAATGTGCCAAGTGTCCACCGGGGTGCACTGGCATCTTTTTACTCTCATGCAAATGGCCTCCGCTTGCTGACCTTGCCTTTGACAAGATGGATGGAGAAACACTTCCTTGGTTAACAGGAAAAAGATTTCCAAGCCTTTTATCTTTCCTCTTAGCGATGAAGCTATTCATTATCGGAATCACACAGGTGATTGTGATTAATAGTATATCAACCCCATGAAATTAATTTTCCAAGGTTGCTGTGAAAAATTATCTTCTTCCATTTCTAGCCACCCTAAATCTTCCACCTTTAAAACAATCTACTACCTCTAAATTTCGTCAAATTTAACCCTCTTGTATCTTAATAAAATCCAGCCTTGTCCTAGCTGGTTTGCCTCAGTGGATAGAGCTTTGGCCTGTGGACTGAAAGGTCCTGGGTTTGATTCTGGTCAAGGGCACATGCCCAGGTTGCAGGCTTGATCCCCAGTAGGGGGCATGCAGGAGGCAGCTGATAATGACTCTCTCATCATTGATGTTTCTATCTCTCTCTCTCCCTCTCCCTTCCTCTCTGAAATCAATAAAAATGTTTTTTTTAAATGCAGCCTTAAATATAAAAAAATGAGTGAAGCAATGATTTCCTTTAATTTTCTACTGAATTATTACACACATATAAGACAAACATAAGAGAGGAGAGAATTTTCATGAACTGAATACACCAGTATGATCAAGATTCAGAAACAATTTCAACTGCATTAAGCAACTCACTCTGGATCTTCAATGTACTCTTTACTAGATCTTATGAGTCTATCACATGGAATGTAACCTTTTGGGTACAGTCACATTCAATTATGTGAATATAAGTTTTCATACAGACATACAAAAATCATTTAACAAATATCAAATGATTGTTGTCTCAGTGAGGTATAGCCAATGTAACCACTGGATTCCTCTGCTGTTGTCAGTCAAAATCCTATCTAATAAAAGAGTAATATGCAAATTGACTGTGCCTCTGCTACACCCATCAGCCACGCCCACCAGCCAATCAGGAGGGAATATGCAAATAAACCCAACCAAGATGGCTGTAGCCATGGAGAACAGGAGGGAGGCTTGGGTTTCCCTGGCAATGGAGAAAGCCAAGCTTTCCACCTTCCCTTGCTGGCCCAGGCCTCCACTCCAGGCTACAAAGTTTCCATTATAGAAGATAGATAAAACCCAACAGAAATGGCGGCAGCCACCAAGCTGGAGAGAGAAGGAGGCTAGGGTTGCCCGGGCGATGGAGGAAGCCAAGCTTCTGCAGCCCTGGCCTGCTTTGGCCTCTATTTAAGGCTACAAGGCTTCAATTATAGAAGATAAATAAATCCCAACAGAAATGGCTGCTGCTACGGAACAAGCAGAACGCTTGGCTCCACTCCAGGCTACAAAGTTTCAAGTGTAGAAGATAAATAAATCCCAGATTCCAGGGCCTCTGCTTGGGTCACCAGGGGCATGGCCGGCCTGCAAACCACCACAGGCCCCTCACCCAGGCCGCCCCATGCTCCAAAGGAACCCCCACCCTGATCTGGGACACCTTTCAGGGCAAACCAGCTGGCCCCTACCCATGCACCAGGTCTCTATCCTATATAATAAAAGAGTAATATGCAGATTGACCATCATTCCAACACACAAGACGGCTGCCCCTATGTGGTCAAAGATCCTGCCCTCATGTGGACACAAGATAGCCACCACAAGATGGCCATCAGGGAAGGGCAGTTGGAAGGAACCAGGCCTGCAAGGGAGGACAGTTGGGTGCGATCAAGTCTGCTGGGGAGGGCAGTTAGGGGTGACCCGGCCAGCAGAGGAGGGAAGTTGGGGGTGACTGAGTCTGCAGGGAAGGGCAGTTGCGGGGGATCCAGGCCTGCAGGGGAGGGCAGTTAGGGGTGACCAGGCCTGCAGGAGAGGGCAGTTATGGGCAAACAGGCTGGCAGGGGAGCAGTTAGGCATCAATCAGGCTGGCAGGGGAGTGGTTAGAGGGTGATCAGGCTGGCAGGCAGAAGCAGTTAGGGGCAATCAGGAATTCAAGCAGGCGAGCAGTTAGGAGCCAGCAGTCCTGGATTGTGAGAGGGATGTCCGACTGCCCGTTTAGGCCCGATCCCAGTCGGACATCCCTTGAGGGGTCCCAGATTGGAGAAGGTGCAGGCTGGGCTGAGGGACACCCCCATCCCTCTCCCCCCTGCACAAATTTTGTGCACTGGGTCTCTAGTATTTAAATAATTCTGATCCTTGGGACCTAAGACAACTTCTTTCAAACATGCCACAAACTTTAAAAGTGTAATGAAGGCCCTGGCCTGTGTGCTAAATGGTTAGAGGGTCGGTCTGCTCACCGAAGGGTTCAGGTTCTATTCCTGGTCTAGGGCCTGTACCTGAGTTGTGGGTTCTGTCCCTGGCACCCCAGGGTGTGTGCGGAAGGCAACCAATCAATATGGCTCTCCCACATCGATGTTTCTCTCTCTCTCTTCCTCTCTCTCTAAAAATCAATGGGGAAAGTATCCTCAGGTGAGGATTGGCAAAACAAACAAACAAAAAATAGTCATCATGAGAGAATTCCAACCAAGGGAAAGAATCATGACAAACGAGATTGAAACAGTCTCGGCAGCACTAACAGCCACGTTGCCGGTTCTGTTTGCGGTGGAAAGTAGGAGCCCGGTGGAGAGTTGTGGGCGTGGATATGCACACGCCCTCTTTCCTCACCCATTTTGACAGGGACACGCCTCCACACCCACAGCCCAGCTCTCTCAGGAGGCCGTCCTGAGGAAGGACATGCATCTTCTTCCCAAATTGCACGGCCCCTGGCGGCGCCTTGAGGACAGAGAAGCGGGCTCGTGCTGCAGGTTCCTCGGCTTTGGCTGGGTCCTGGGTCCGAGCCCCTCACAAATACTCCGCCTGCCTGGGCGGGGACACGTCCATCCAGGAGCACCTGAGGCCCAGATGCTCCGCCCTGAGCAGCGCAGGGATCTGTGTGGGTGTCCGCGCTTGTGAAGACTCCTGTTTTCTGCAGGTGCGGGAACAGGTGCGATGTGTCTCTCTCACACTGACGTTCCTTTCCCTGTCTCTCACCCTCCCTTCCATTCTCCCTAAAAAATTAACGGGAACAAGATCCTCTGGTGAGCATTTTTTTCAAAACCAACAAACTAACAAAACAAATACTCATAGATACAGAAAACAGAATGGTGATTACCAGAGGGGAAGAGGGTGAGAGAAGGATGACAGGGGAAGGGGATCAACACCCGTGATGAAAGGAGATTAGACTCGGGTGTCGAGCGCACACAGTGCGCAGGCGCCATAGTATTGAAATGCGTGTCTGAAGTGTGTGCCTTATTCACCAAGATTACCCCGTGCATTTAGAGAAAAAGTGGGACCAAGAAAAAATAAAGTAACAGCACAGGCAGCTTCTAGTCTGACTGCAGGGGGCAGTGCGAGCACAGATGGGCGAGGAGCAATTTCAATACAAATTGTTAAATTTCAGGGTAAAGGTGAGTACAAGGTGCCACAGGTGGACGAGAGGGGTCACGGCCATTCATAAAAAATTAGATGATTGATAGATATAGATAGATGGATGATAGATAGATAGATAGATAGATAGATAATAGAGAGAGATAATAGAGAGAGACAAGATAGAGATAGATAGATGATAGATAATAGAGAGATAGAGATATAGAGATAGACAAGATAGAAATAGATAGATAGATAGATAGATAGATGATAGAGATAAAGAGAGACAGAGACAGAGATAGAGACAGACAAGATATAGATAGAGAGATATCTGTTTCTTAAATTATTTATTTGAATGGAATTGAATCCACTAACCCACAGGGGTCCAGTGCGTAGACTCAGGTCCTACCTAAATGAATTAAAAACCTCCAATCAATTCGTCCCAAGCCATGCACACTACTTGGTTGAAACCCCTCGGCGTCCCAGACACCACACTGAGGACGTGATAGGCTAGCCAGACGTGCACAGCCGTACCTTCCGCGTCAGATCATCTCATGACACCTCCGGCGTCTGGGAGACCCATGGGAAGCAGTGCATAGTCCAGTCAGGACTCCGTTCTCGGCTCCTGTGGTTGCTGTTCCGCCCTCATGAAGCCCCTGTGTCCTTCTTGGTGTGTGTTTCAGACCAGCGCTGACAGCGGTCACGGGCAAGGACCAGAGGAGGAGGGAGGGACCCACCTTCCGCCAGGAGGCAGCTCTTCCGTGGCCTCTGCTCTGGCCCACTGGCCGGATCACGCAAGGGAGCTCCCCTCCGACACCTTCCGACGGACCCTGACATCGCCGAGGGCTCGACCACAGTTGGTACTCCTTCCCTTCAGGCCCTCGAGGCCTGTGGTCCTCACTGTGGGGCGACGGGCAGCAGTGAGCGCACATCACCAGCTGCCGGACGGCAGGGCCATGAGCATGAGCCAACCAGCAACTTAGTAAGGGCACAGCGCACACGTCTGGGTCAGTGGCCAGGTGAACATCCGATGAAAGCCTCGCTGAGAATGGTGATCGCATTCGAGAAAGGCTGCCGGTGACAGAGCCGGGGTGTTCAGAGCAGACAGCACAACCTGGGCGACTGCAGGAAGCACAGAGGCAGCGAGAGCGTCGCCCACTGGGAAGGGCACTCATGGCCATTTGAATCCTGTATCTTCCCGCCAAGGGGCCTGTCCTTCCCTGGGAAAGCAAACGGAACAGCGAGAGGGAGAACCTGCGGAGGCCCAGCGCTGGGGACGCCGCCGAGGGAGGGACCCTCCGTGGGAACCAGTGACGCGGGGTTTCCCCTGGTTCCGTGGAGAGAACTCCACGAGAAAGAGGGGTTGGAAGGGATCTTGAATTGTTGCCACTGTCACAGGGTCACGGGGACCCCTGGGGAAGGGACCGTTTCAAGCTGGAGCCTGGAAGGAGGACTAGAGCTTCCCTCTGACAGGGGGACTTAGAGTCTGATAGAGAGAGCATCTGAAGTAATCTGAAAAATTGTCACATTAATTTAAATCTTAGATCACATGTCCTCATGTGAATAAGGGGTTAAGATTTTCTTAAGTTTCCTTTTCAAGGCCTGTGTGAAGCGATGAAGAAGGTGACGCAGCTGTGAGTCCAGCAAGCAGAACCGATAAGCATGGTCAGGCCAACCCACCAGGAGTCAAAACATCATCTCGTCAGCATCATCCCATCAACATCATCGCATCAGCGTCCTCTCATCGCCTGATGACTAAGGACCAATGGCTGACCTCTGTTCCCTGCCTCACCCTAGCCCCTTTATAGTCCTGTCCCCTGCCCTTGCGGTAAGACAGGATTTGATGACTGTAAGCGCCCTGTCTTCTTGTTGGCTGGCCTTCTCAGTAAACGCCTTATGTGATTCAGCCCTGCCTTCGTTATCGGACACAGCGACTGGCAGCCCAAGCCCACCCCGAGTTCCCAGTAACACATCCCCAGTAAACACCTCTCCAAACCTCCCAGCATGACACCGTCAAAGAGAGATCCCCTGGGACCGAAATAGATCATGAGTGACATGTTACCCGCCCTCATACGCAATGAATGACTTCGGGATGGTTCCCAGTAATAAATATTTATTCATTAAAGCAGCTGAATGAATAGGAAAACACGAAAAGTAAAAAGGCAAGAAAATAAAGTGACGCAGGCTGGGCTTTCAGAAAAGGTGCATGTAATTTAATCAGTCCTTTAAGGAGAGGGCTTGCAAGGAGACACCAGCCGCTGGCTCGACAGGACCAGGCCACTACCTCGCCTGGGTCACAGCTGTCCTGGCGGTCTGCTGGGTTCCCGTGGGCATGGTCTGGTTCCTGTTTGTTCTCTTGGACTTGTCCATGGTCTCCACCACCTTTTTCACCCAGTCGGCTTGCGGATCGGCACAGACTTTAAGGCCACGTCTGGTAATGAATCTGCAACGTGAGGAAAAGGCAGACGAAGTGAGCCGCGGCCCAGAGCCTGGGCCGGGAGTTCCGATCAGACCAGCTCTAAGAGCTCTTGCAGAAACTCTGGACAGAACAGGCTTTCGGACCCCGAGCCCACAAATGCAAAGCTTTCTCCTACAGCGTGTTTTAACACAAAGGAGAAGGGTCTCCAGGCGACACCATAAGCCCAGGCTCCTTTCTCAGCATAGCCCCCACTGGGCCTGGGACATCATCTGGTCCAATGACCACAGACCAGCACCTTCCTTGCCAAATCTAAATGCACTCATCCATCCCGTTTTCTGCACAAAAGGTGCTTTCTTTATCTTAATTTCTTTGAGCAACATTGTAGTTATTACATGTTGGGAAGAGCTGTTATTCTGAAAAGGAGATCCTGGAACAATGTAGACTAGTGTTTGACACATTGTCTGGCGATATGGCAACTGGCCCACATGGTACCCACGTTCCAACACTCCACACGAAGGGGAGGGGCCGGGAGGATTTCATCTGAGTGCGGCTACGTGGTCAAACTCTCTGAACTTGACCCTCAGAACTGAGCACAGTACTCTCTGGTGTCCTTGAAACTCTCTGGTAGCTGAAACTAAGTCGGAAAGGAGGAGGATATTCCTCATCTGGTTGCCGCATTTTTGTGACAATCACTCTGTGGGCTGCAAAGGGCAGGGTGAATGTGGGAAAACCCAGGGGCTGCTGGCTGAGGGGAGGTCTCCGCCCACGTGGGCGTGCTTCCCTGAGGAGGCTCTCCACGGCCTGGCCCATCCAGCCCAGCTTGGGGGAACACTCACATGACTGCCTTCATGGGCCCCTCCTTGATGGTGTAGGTCTTGATTTTGTTCACGGGCAGCCGCCGGGTAGTCAGACTCACACAGATTCGCTGATCCAGAACCTCACTCCCCACACCTGGTGAAGAAAAGCAAGCAGACAAAGATACACTGTAACTTCAATAGTACAAACGTTACAGTGTTACCAAGAAAACGAGTGATTTGTGAGGAGATATTGGAGGAGGGCACCATTAAATACGAGCCGACAGCTTGGTTTTGTTCTCGTTTGAATGGCGGCATGTGAGCCACAGAAAGGAAGTGGTTCAGAAAGTGTCGTCCTCAGTAGACATGGCCCACGGGGAGCTGAACGGTTCAGGTTAGGAACCAGCTTACCTGGCAGAGGGGAGTGACCTGGGAGAGTTAATAACATTCAGGTTTGGGGAGCTCTCATCCCGGGGTCTAGGTGCTGCTTTTCTCCTCAGCTGAAGGGCCTAGCGGCACTGCCTAGAGAACTATTCAGCTACAAAGCACCTTAAGTAACAGCTGAGGCTTTTATTTTTAAATATATTTGTGTTGGCTTCAGAGAGGAAGGGAGAGGGAAAGAGAGAGAAACATCACTGATGAGAGAGAATCATCAATGGGCTGCCTCCTGCTGGGGATGGAGACCACACCCCGGGCATGCGCCCTGACCGGAATCAAACCTGGGACCCTTCAGTCCGCAGGCTCTATCCCCTGAGCCAAACCAGCCAGCGCCACCAAACCTTCTTTTAATATGAACTCAACAAACGGTGTTTGCTAACCTTGCCCTCTTCATCTCTCCTCTCCATCACTTCCTATCCGGTCTCAGAACCAGTGGAGGGGACTCTGCATTTGCTCCCGTTTCTCTCACCACTTAAGGAACATTTTCCCTGGGAAACATCCAACGTGGGCTCCCCGGGCCCAGCGAGTCCACCGGCCTCTAAGTCCCCAGAGCTCCCCCTTCCTCCCAGCCGTGCCTGCGTGTCTGCGGGATCGGGCGAGATGGCGCCTTTGGCAGAGCCTGTGTCAGGCCACGGGCTGCCTCCCCCGCATGTGCAGCAGCAGCTCAGCCCAGGGTGCGAGGTCCCCTTGGCTCCCACAGCGTCTCCCCACCCACACCTGGGTCTCCACAAGTGGCACGGCGACTGGGAAGGCAAGACGCCAGCACGCTGCAACATCTGGCCATAGTAGTCGTACACTTTTTCTTCATATATACACATATATATGTTTCAGAGAGGAAGGGACAGAGGGAGAGAAACCTCAATGATGAGAGAGAATCCTCGATCAGCTGCCTCCTGCACGCCCTGCAGTGGGGATGGAGCCTCAACCTGGGCATGTGCCCTGACCGGTCATCGAACCTTGACCTCCTGGTTCATAGGTCGAAGCTCAACCACTGAGCACACCGGCCGGGCCTTAATCTCATCAATCGTTTTTATTCTGCTTACAATTTCAGGGAGTTCAGACTTTGCTGCCTCTGTCCATGGACACCCTTGGGGATCCACGATCAGACTCTGCTATCTGGTCGAAGTAATAAGCCTACAGACTAGGAGGCTGAGAGGAGAGTCACACCCAAGGGAGAGTCTCTCTTGCTCCAGAGCCACAGGACAAGTAAAGTCCAAGCAGCTGGAAAGAACAATCCTTACGGAAAGAGGGGCAGGACACCGGCAGGCTCAGCCTCTCTGAGCCTCGTCCGCTGTCTCTTGTGGCTGTTGGACTGTGTAGAAGGCATCGATCTATTTGCTAACACTTATCAGACGGCCTCTCATAAGCTCAAGAATTTATCCCAAGTGGGAACAGCATCAAACAGTCACCCTAAATTCTCCCACCTTCTCAAGGGCAACACTGATTTCTGGTAAGAAGGTGTAAGCTTCCAGTCTATTTTTAAGCAGAAAACACTGACTCCTTTCAGAACACACACCCTCTAGCTCATCCCCACCTGGTGACTGAACCCTCAAAACTTTTGAGAATTCATCGAGCTCAGTATCACCCTGGCGAAGCTACAACAGCTATACAGTCCTCACCACCGCCCCGCCACCACATCCACCCGTGGGACAACCCACCCAGCGGTCCTCAGATGGAGCGCGTTGTGATCCCAGGTGAGAGCTCTTACTGTCGTCAACCCATCGATGACTGTGCATGGCCCAGAGAGGGAGAGGCTCCCCCATCACCCTCTATCAGCTTGGCCCAGAGGCTAACCAAGCTCTGTCTTGGGACCCACGAGTTCCCCTCCACTCACAATTCTCATTCCCACTTGGCACCGGGGAAGTCTGACCTGGGGTAGCAGGGCCTCCAGGCGACACCGAGTCCAAACTGAAGCCTGAGCCCCGCCCGCACCTGCCCCTGCTCCGGGGACAGCCCCGCGACTCACCTTCGACAGTGCGCACCACGAGGCAGCAGACCCCCAGGAGGGCGAGGAGCAGAGAGACATGAGGCCTCATGCTGGTGCGCTGAGCGAGCGGAAGGGAGGATGCGCCCCGGCGGCTCAGGGTCTCTTTTATGCCCGTGGTCAGCTTCCTGTGGTGGGAGGGGGGTTCCAGGGGGGCGCGCAATCTCGGAAAGTCTTGGCAGTGCTGAGGCTTTTCTGAAAGTTCCGCTGCTCAGTCACCCCCACCCTGTGGCCTTCCCTTTTCACCTGTGGTTAACGTGTCACTGAAAGCAATGTGCGCTTCCAACAAACGCGGCCGCCGCACCTCCTGCCCCCGGCCTCCACTCAGAGCTTCCGCTGCCCCGCCGGCCGGCCGGCATGTCCCTGTCCCCGGCGTGCGGACAGCGGAAAGGAAAGGTGGTCCGTGGTCCGGCTTCCCACCTGCCTCATGGGACACGCTGTGACATGGGCTTCCGCCATCCACGGGGACTCCCGCCGGAGGGGAGGGCCGGGCTGCCCCTCGGAGCTCCTCACTCCTCTGCCTTCTCTTTCTCCTCCCCCCCCCCCCCCGCCCCTATTCCGGTGACCCCACTTCTTCACACCGCCCACCCCAGGTGCTCACCTCCCTTGATGGCAACGTAGTATCCACCTTTTTAAAAGGTCCTGACAGTTGTCCTGGCTTTGAACATCATTTTGGAAAGAGGGAGAGAGAACAAAATTGACTTGACCATTCCGGCAGTGTCCATTCTTCATGGGTCCCAGGGCGTCTCCATTGGTGTCCATATGCTTGCATAGTTGCAACAGTTACAAATACTATTTTACCGTCAAGGTAGCTCTCTTCCATGTTTCTGTCACAGGCACCCTGAAACCCTCCCTTTAGCTTATTGCTGTAGATCCCGTCTCTACGGCAAGTTTTCACAGACGGCACGCAATCATTTCCCGTCAGCATCCAGGACTAGGATACTGAGCAAAACCGCCCGCTCAGCTCCGCAGCCTCGCGGTCTCCCCGGAATGTGCAGGGTCTCAACGAGCAATGCCCCCAGCCCTCAATTCATCCTTGTTTTTGTCTTGTCTTGTTTCGCATAAGTATCGACAAGATGTGCTACTTAATTACGTGTGTGGCCAAAAGAGTCCCGTTACCACTAGGGAGATGAAAACAAGTTCCAACATTTCCCTGAAAAGGACAGCTTAACCGACGAGACATTCTCATTCATGGAATTTAATTCCAGCCCAGCTTCCTTCTGCACCCACCGTGGCCCGCTAGTTCTCTCTCCCAGGGACACTCTCCCTGACATGGGTAATGTCTCTCTTCCCTCCAAGTTCCAGGCACAGATAGCTAGAGCCCCCTTCGCCGCGTTGCTCACGCACCCACACGCTGTTCTCAGCCCTGTGCTGAGTGTACCTGCTAATCGCTCTTCAGTGTCCCCTCCTCTCTCCACCCTGCTCCCGGCAGGCCCTCACCACCCCTTGCTAGGACCAGTGCAGCAGGCCGACTGGGTTCCCATTCCCAGTGTTGGGGAAAAGGAGACATTTTGGGGTCTAGCAATCTGAACCTGTGCCATTAACCTAATACACATTCTTGTTAGCCTATCGTCTAGTCTCTGCCCCTTTAATTGTCTGGTCCTGCAAGACCTGGTTACTCCCATTTAGGCCGTAAACCAGCCCGGACGGAGTTACCAGTGCTGGCGCCAGGCCAGGCCTTTGGTTGTGGTCTCAAGGCCCCAGCACATGGGGCTCTTTAAGAGCTTGCAAAGGGGACTGGAACACCCTTATTTAGGAGACAAAGAACTGGAAAAAAGTATAAATAGGGAAAGCTTCCTCCATAGTTTTTGCCCAGAATTTGAAAGACGTTTTTCTCTAAGCCTGCACGTAATAATAATAAAGTGTATCTCCATTTCTCTAAGCTTTGCTTAGTTTTTCTCCAGTCTTCTGTAATACCAGGTCACCTCCCTTTCCAGTCTATTCTCCAAACATCGCCCAGGAGTCACTCCACAGCCTTAACTGAGGAATGCTGTTTCCCGGCTGGGATCCCGGTAGGATCAGGACTAAACGGTCAGTCGGACATCCCTCTCACAATCCAGGATTGTTGGCTCCCAACTGCTCGCCTGCCTGCCTTCCTGATTGCCCCTAACCACTTCTGCTTGCCAGCTTGATCACCCCTAACCACTCCCCTGCCAGCCTGATTGATGCCTAACTGCTCCCCTGCCAGCCTGATTGCCCCTAACTGCCCTCCCCTGCAGGCCCAGTTGCCCCCACCTTCCCTCCTCTGCCAGCCTGGTCACCCCTAACTGCCCTCCCCTGCAGGCTTGATCACCCCCAACTGCCCTCCCTTGCTGGCCATCTTGTGGCGACCATCTTTTGTCCACATGGGGGCAGCCATCTTATATGTTGGAGTGATGGTCAATTTGCATATTACTCTTTTATTAGGATAGATTATTGACATAAAACATTGTGTAAGTTTAAGGAGTTCGACATTATCATTTGATATACATATATTTTGCAAAACTATTAACACAATGAGGTTAATTAATACCTCCATCATCTCACATAATTACCTCTTTGTGTGTGTGGTGAGGACATTTAAGATCTCCTCTCTTAGTAACATTCGTGGGTGTAACACAGGACTTACTGATCCCCAGAAACTACTCATCGTATAACTATTCATCTCACATTAGCCGATGGTGCCCTTTGACCAACATCTGCCCACTCCTCCCCTCCCCAACCCCTAACAACTTCCATTCTCTCTAGATAATGAGTTTCACTTCAGTAGATTCTACCTCTGGGATCCCATACAGTGTGTCTTTCTCTGCTCTGTCTTAATTCGTTTAGCATAATGCCCTCAAGGTCCATCCATATTTCATAAATGGCAGAATTTCCTTCTTTTATTAATCCTCACCCGAGGACATGTTTTTATTGATTTGAGAGAGAGAGGACCAGAGGATGAGAGAGAAACTTCCGTTTGAGAAGCATTGATTGGTTGCTTCCCATAGTGCCCGGATCAGGGATCCAACCCACCGCCCTTTGGGCTCTGGGACAATGCTCACTGAGCCACCAGCCAGGACCTTTCTTTTAATTGAATGGAATTCCATTGTACATACACATCACAGTTTCTATTCGTCAGTTGATGGACCCATAGGTTGTTTCCATGTCTTGGCTGTGGTGACTGGTGTTTCAATGAGCATGGAAGTGCTGATATCTCAAGACAGTGACTTCATTTCTTTTGCACACGTGCTCAGGAGAACCGCTGGGTCATATAATAGTGCTATTCCCCTAGTGGCTGCACCAAATTACATCCCCCCAACCATGCACAGGGTCTCCTTTCGCCACATACTTGCCAACTCTTGTCTCTCGCCTGCTTGATAACAGCCTTGCTAACAGGTGTGAGGTGCTATCTCACTGTGGTTTGATTTCCATTTTTCTCCTGATTAGTGATGCTGAATGCCTTTTTTTACTGTTGGCCACTGTGGAGATGCCTAGTCGGGTCCTCTGCTTATTTTTACTGGATTGTTGTTGTTTTGTTATTAATGTTATATATTAAAAGTATATAAATAGGCCTAGCCGGTTTGGCTCAGTGGGTAGAGCATTGGCCTGGGGACTGAAGAATCCCGGGTTCGATTCCAGTCAAGGTCATATGCCCAGGTTGTAGGCTCAACCCCTAATAGGGGGCGTGCAGGAGGCAACTGATCAATGATTCTCTCTCATCATTGCTGCTTCTATTTCTCTCTCCCTCTCCCTGCCTCTCTGAAATCAATCATAATAAAAAAATTAAAATAAATAAATACAATCATTTTTTAAATAAAATAAATACATATAAATAAGTGTTCATCCTCACCTGAGGATACGTTTAGAGAGAGGAAGAAAGGGGAGAGAGGGAGAGAGAAACATTGGTTGGTGGCCTCCCGTGCACACCCTGACCATGGCTGGAACCTGCAACATTTTGGGTGTACAGGACGATGCTCCAACCAACTGACCCCCGGCCGGGGCCCTTACAGAGTTTTTATGTTCACCCCCTCAGAGAGATGGCTGGCACATCGCTCCTCCCAATCTGTGGCTGTCTGCTCATTCTGTGGATCGCTTCCTTTACTGGGCAGAGGCTTTTGAGGTTGATGAAGTCCCACTTACGTATTTTTCCCTTTGACGCCTGTGCTTTCGGCGTCAGACCAATGTCAAGGAGCTTCTCCCCTGTTTTCCTCCAGGAGGTCATTGTTTCGGGTCTTACATTTAAGTCTTCATCCATTTTGCGCGAATTGTTGTGGGTGCTTTAAGGTAGGGGCGAACCAGCAGTGCCCGAGCTAGACGGCCTCGCAGCGAGAGGCTGGGGACGTTTGGAAGCCGTGCGGCCAGAGGGCTGGACGCTGCGCGGAGTCCTGTCGGGTTGAACTTTTCAGTCGAGTCCCCAGCCCGGGCCAAATCTGGGTTCTGCGTACTTTTCTCCGCGGTTACTACTGTGCGTCTCCTTATCCTCCAATAAGATGTGTAACTAACTGTACATCCTGTTTGTCTCACAGGTTTAAAACGTCTAGTTTGATGCTCTTTAGTTCCAGAAATCGCTCATAGTGAATGACTTAACTTTTACACCATAGTTGTTTGTTTTCTTACTTTCTGACAAACCATCCCCCTGCCCACCCTCCCCCCGCCCCCAAAAAAAACACTCCTCTACTCACTGACTGTAATTTTTTGTCAAGTGATTACCTTGGCCCCCTAGAGACCAGACATCTTTTATTTTCTAGCCCAAACGTTCCTGGAGAGCTGGTTACGCCGACTCTACGGCCGGTTCCAGATCTGCTCCGAGTCCCCATGGATCTGTGGAGAGTGAGTGAGGCAGCCTTAGTTAAGGCCGTTTTTAAGCAGCTGTGCATGGTCGCCCTGAGCCATTTCCTCTGGGTCTGGCCCGAGGTTCCCTGGCCCTGAGCTACAGATACTCGCTATGCAGTACAAAGCAGTGGTTTTAACCTTTAGAAAACCACAAACCATTTTAGACATTTCTTTGAATTCTGTTTTTGATGGATGTGTACCTTTATCAAGGAACAAAGGTGAGTACAAACCCTCCTCATGAGAAAGGGCCTGCCTGTGATTACCACATACTTTCTCTAGCAAAGAACAAATGAGTCCGCTCCAGGTGTGGCCACAGAGCCTGGAAGGTCAGAAGCCAGCGCTTGCTGGGCGTCCTGCTCGCTCCACTGGCCCAACCATGAACTTGCCAGCTTCCTGGGGAATTCTTGTAGATGTTTTGCTGTACTTCAGCCTTTCTCTTCTCTCACTGCTGTGTCACATAGTCAATATCCTGTTGAACATAACTGGTTTTAATACTGTACACTAATCAGGATGGACCCAGGGGTCAGCAAACTGCCTGTTAAGGGCCAGGTGCTGAATAGTTTAGGTCCTATAGGACACCTACCACACAAGGCCACTCTATCAACTCAAGGAGACTTAGCAGCTACCAAGTACATAGAAACAAACACAGGGAAGCAGCCAAAATGCAGAGACAAAGAAACAGGTCACAAATGAAAGAAATGGATGAAAGCAAACTACTGGATATAGAGTTCAAAACCATGGTTATAAGGTTACTCAAGAATCTTCTAGAAACCTCCTAGAAATTTAGTGAGACCTTCAAGGATATAAAAAAGGACCAATCAGAAATTAAGCATACACTGACTGAAATAAAGAATAATATACAGAGATCCAACAGCAGACTAGAGGATCCCAAGAATCAAGTCAAAGATGTGAAATATGAAGAAGCAAAAAACAACCAATTGGAAAAGTAAAAAGAAAAAAGAATCCAAAAATATGAAGATAGGGTAAGGAGCCTCTGGGACAACTTCAAGCGTACCAACATCCGAATTATGGGGGTGCCAGAAGAAGAGAGAGAGCAAGATATTGAAAACCTATTTGAAGAAATAATGACAGAAAAATTTCCCTACCTGGTGAAAGAAATAGACTTACAAGTCCAGGAAGCGCAGAGAGCCCCAAACAAGAGGAATCTAAAGAGGGCCATTCCAAGACACATCATAATTAAAATGCCAAGAGCAAAAGACAAAGAGAGAATATTAAAAGCAGCAAGAGAAAACCAGTTAGTTACCTACAAGGGAGTACCCATAGGAATGTCAGCTGATTTCTCAGCAGAAACTATACAGGCCAGACGGGAGTGGCAAGAAATATTCAAAGTGATGAATAGCAAGAACCTACAACCAAGATTACTCTACCCAGCAAAGCTATCATTCAGAATTAAAGGTCAGATAAAGAGCTTCACAGACAAGAAAAAGCTAAAGGAGTTCATCACCACCAAACCAGTATTATACGAAATGCTGAAGGGTATTCTGTAAGAAGAGGGGAAAAAAGGTAAAGATAAAGATTATGAACAACAAAGTGACAACAAATACATATCTATCAACAAGTGAATCTAAAAATCAAGTGAATAAAAAATCTGATGAACAGAATAAACTGGTGAATATAATGGAATCGGGGGCATAGAAAGGGAGTGGACTGACAATTCTTGGGGGGAAAGGGTGAGGGAGTTGCGGGAAGAGACTGGACAAAAATCATACACCTATGGACGAGGACAGTGCGGGGGGAGGACATGTGGTGGGTGGGAACTGGGTGGAGGGGGGAAATGGAACAACTGTAATAATCTGAACAATAAAGATTTACTTTTTAAAAAAAGATGTGGGACCTAGAATAGACCTTAAAAATGATCCGCCATGGTTTCAACAGCACGAAGAAGCCCATGCCTGTTCTGTCAGTTGCCTCCGCAGGGCTCTGAGGTCAGGAGAGAGACCACCACCCACAAAAGGACAGTGCTATGCACATGGGGGGTTTGCTTTTCCAACTGCACGAGCCAGAGCTCTTGTGAGGAAAGGAGAGGTGACAGGCTCGGTGGTGGCCACCTGTCTGCACCCTAACCCCCACCCGTCGCCTGCAGGGCTCCTTTCCTGCCGATTCTATGTCTCAGTGCCTCCGGCCAAGACAGGCCTCAAAGTTAAACTAATTACAAACTGCTGTGTGACCTGGGACACCCACACGACTCTAAGCATCTACTTCCTACCATTCTGCACATGACATTATTGGAGTAACTTCTAAAACATTCAAAGGGCTGGTCAGCCTCTTCCTTTTATAGCCTGCGTGGAGTGCCCGCAATTTCATCTTGCATTTCCTGGCTGCCTCGCTGGGTTTACGACCTACTCTCCGTCTCCACCACCGCGGTGCTCTCCCTGTGGGTCTCAGCCGGTCTACAGTGACGCGGCACCACGCTTGCCAGCCTCCCTCCCGGAGCCAGCCCTGCTCTCCGCCTTGCTCCTTCTCCGTTTCGTCTTTTACATGATTCCTGCCGCAGGAATTCCTCTAAGCCTTGAATTCTCATTTCCTATTGGAATAGCCAGGTCCATTAATTTCTGAACTGACCATCCAAACCTCCCACTGTTAGAGTCCACGAATGATTGTAACGTTTGAAAAAATACCTTTGGAGACGTCTCAGCACCTGGAACTCTCTCAGCTAGCCACAATGCATCTCCTCGGGTAACCACACGTGCACAGCGGGCGTGCAAGGGGTGTCACAGATGTGCCAGCCTTGCTTACGCTGTGCCTCCCAGGTGAGTGAGCAAATGCTGGCCTGTTAGTAAACAGTCCGAAGAAGTGACTGTTTCTAGAGCAGTTTGAAGAGACAGAGGCACTGTCGGCATTCCGGGCAGGAAACGGGAAGGAAGGAAGGAAGGAAGGAAGGAAGGAAGGAAGGAAGGAAGGAAGGAAGGAAAGAAGGAAGGAAGGAAGGAAGGAAGGAAGGGAGGGAGGAAGGGAGGAAGGCGCGGACACAGAAATTCAAGGAGGCAGCTACCAGGCAGCTACCAATGGAGAGGACACCTCCTGCCCCTGGGAGGCGAGCGTGGATTCCTCAGGTGGGCGTAAAGGAAGGGGGAGGAAGTTGCTTAAACCCGATGGGGGTTTTATCTCTGTCCGATGCGGGTTTTATCTCTGTCCGATGGGGGCTTTATCTCTGTCCGATGCGGGTGTTATCTCTGTCCGATGGGGGCTTTATCTCTGTCCGATGCGGGTGTTATCTCTGTCCGATGGGGGTTTTATCTCTGTCCAATGCGGGTTTTATCTCTGTCCGATGCGGGTGTTATCTCTGTCCGATGGGGGTTTTATCTCTGTCTGATGCGGGTGTTATCTCTGTCCGATGGGGGTTTTATCTCTGTCCGATGCGGGTTTTATCTCTGTCCGATGGGGGCTTTATCTCTGTCCGATGCGGGTGTTATCTCTGTCCGATGGGGGTTTTATCTCTGTCCGATGCGGGTGTTATCTCTGTCTGATGCGGGTTTTATCTCTGTCCGATGTGGGTTTTATCTCTGTCCGATGGGGGTATTATCTCTGTCTGATGCGGGTTTTATCTCTGTCTGATGCGGGTTTTATCTCTGTCCGATGGGGGTTTTATCTGTGTCCGATGGGGGTTTTATCTCTGTCCGATGCGGGTTTTATCCCTGTCCGATGCGGGTTTTATCTCTGTCCGATGCGGGTTTTATCTCTGTCCGATGGGGGCTTTATCTCTGTCCGATGCGGGTTTTATCTCTGTCCGATGCGGGTGTTATCTCTGTCCGATGCGGGTTTTATCTCTGTCCGATGCGGGTTTTATCCCTGTCCGATGCGGGTTTTATCTCTGTCCGATGCGGGTTTTATCTCTGTCCGATGGGGGCTTTATCTCTGTCCGATGCGGGTGTTATCTCTGTCTGATGCGGGTTTTATCTCTGTCCGATGGGGGTTTTATCCCTGTCCGATGGGGGTGTTATCTCTGTCCGATGGGGGCTTTATCTCTGTCCGATGGGGGTGTTATCTCTGTCCGATGGGGGCTTTATCTCTGTCCGATGCGGGTTTTATCTCTGTCCGATGGGGGCTTTATCTCTGTCCGAGGGGGGCTTTATCTCTGTCCGATGCGGGTTTTATCTCTGTCCGAGGCAGGTTTTATCTCTGTCCGATGGGGGTTTTATCTCTGTCCGATGCGGGTTTTATCCCTGTCCGATGCGGGTTTTATCTCTGTCCGATGCGGGTTTTATCTCTGTCCGATGGGGGCTTTATCTCTGTCCGAGGGGGGCTTTATCTCTGTCCGATGCGGGTTTTATCTCTGTCCGAGGCGGGTTTTATCTCTGTCCGATGCGGGTTTTATCTGTGTCCGATGCGGGTTTTATCTCTGTCCGATGCGGGTTTTATCTGTGTCCGATGCGGGTTTTATCTGTGTCCGATGCGGGTTTTATCTCTGTCCGAGGCGGGTTTTATCTCTGTCCGATGCGGATTTTATCTCTGTCTGATGGGGGTGTTATCTCTGTCCGATGCGGGTTTTATCCCTGTCCGATGCGGATTTTATCTCTGTCTGATGGGGATTTTATCTCTGTCTGATGGGGGTGTTATCTCTGTCCGATGCGGGTTTTATCTGTGTCGGATGCGGGTTTTATCTCTGTCCGATGCGGGTTTTATCTCTGTCCGATGCGGGTTTTATCTCTGTCCGAGGCGGGTTTTATCTCTGTCCGAGGCGGGTTTTATCTCTGTCGGATGCGGGTTTTATCTCTGTCCGATGCGGGTTTTATCTCTGTCCGATGCGGGTTTTATCTCTGTCCGATGCGGGTGTTATCTCTGTCTGATGGAGGTTTTATCTCTGTCCGATGCGGGTTTTATCTCTGTCCGATGCGGGTTTTATCTCTGTCCGATGCCGGTTTTATCTGTGTCGGATGCGGGTTTTATCTCTGTCCGATGCGGGTTTTATCTCTGTCCGAGGCGGGTTTTATCTCTGTCGGATGCGGGTTTTATCTCTGTCCGATGCGGGTTTTATCTCTGTCCGATGCGGGTTTTATCTCCATCCGATGCGGGTTTTATCTCTGTCTGATGGAGGTTTTATCTCTGTCCGATGCGGGTTTTATCTCTGTCCGATGCGGGTTTTATCTCTGTCCGATGCCGGTTTTATCTGTGTCGGATGCGGGTTTTATCTCTGTCCGATGCGGGTTTTATCTCTGTCCGATGCGGGTTTTATCTCTGTCGGATGCGGGTTTTATCTCTGTCCGATGCGGGTTTTATCTCTGTCCGATGCGGGTTTTATCTCTGTCCGATGCGGGTGTTATCTCTGTCCGATGCGGGTTTTATCTCTGTCCGATGCGGGTGTTATCTCTGTCCGATGCGGGTTTTATCTCCATCCGATGCGGGTTTTATCTCTGTCTGATGGAGGTTTTATCTCTGTCCGATGCGGGTTTTATCTCTGTCCGAGGCAGGTTTTATCTCTGTCCGATGCGGGTTTTATCTCTGTCTGATGGAGGTTTTATCTCTGTCCGATGCGGGTTTTATCTCTGTCCGATGCGGGTTTTATCTCTGTCCGATGCGGGTTTTATCTGTGTCGGATGCGGGTTTTATCTCTGTCCGATGCGGGTTTTATCTCTGTCGGATGCGGGTTTTATCTCTGTCCGATGCGGGTTTTATCTCTGTCCGATGCGGGTTTTATCTCTGTCCGATGCGGGTGTTATCTCTGTCCGATGCGGGTTTTATCTCTGTCCGATGCGGGTTTTATCTCTGTCTGATGGAGGTTTTATCTCTGTCCGATGCGGGTTTTATCTCTGTCTGATGGAGGTTTTATCCCTGTCCGATGCGGGTGTTATCTCTGTCCGATGCGGGTTTTATCCCTGTCCGATGCGGGTTTTATCTCTGTCCGATGCGGGTTTTATCCCTGTCCGATGCGGGTTTTATCTCTGTCCGATGCGGGTTTTATCTCTGTCTGATGCGGGTTTTATCTCTGTCCGATGGGGGCTTTATCTCTGTCCGATGGGGGCTTTATCTCTGTCCGAGGGGGGTTTTATCTCTGTCCAATGCGGGTTTTATCTCTGTCCGAGGGGGGCTTTATCTCTGTCCGATGGGGGCTTTATCTCTGTCCGAGGGGGGTTTTATCTCTGTCCAATGCGGGTTTTATCTCTGTCCGAGGGGGGCTTTATCTCTGTCCGATGGGGGCTTTATCTCTGTCCGAGGGGGGTTTTATCTCTGTCCGATGCGGGTGTTATCTCTGTCCAATGCGGGTTTTATCTCTGTCCGATGCGGGTTTTATCTGTGTCCGATGCGGGTGTTATCTCTGTCCGATGGGGGTTTTATCTCTGTCCGATGGGGGTTTTATCTCTGTCCGATGGGGGTTTTATCTGTGTCCGATGCGGGTTTTATCTGTGTCCGATGCGGGTTTTATCTCTGTCCGATGCGGGTTTTATCTCTGTCCGATGCGGGTTTTATCTCTGTCCGATGCGGGTTTTATCTCTGTCGGATGCAGGTTTTATCTCTGTCCGAGGCGGGTTTTATCTCTGTCCAATGCGGGTTTTATCTCTGTCCGATGCGGGTTTTATCTGTGTCCGATGCGGGTTTTATCTGTGTCCGATGCGGGTTTTATCTCTGCCCGATGCGGGTTTTATCCCTGTCCGATGCGGGTGTTATCTCTGTCCGATGCGGGTTTTATCTGTGTCCGATGCGGGTTTTATCTGTGTCCGATGCGGGTTTTATCCCTGTCTGATGCGGGTTTTATCCCTGTCCCGTTAGAGTCCACAGCGGCCCTTTGCCACGTGGCGTCAGCCGGCAGCCGGCAGCCCTCTCCCCGAGGCAGGGACTCTCCCACACACGGTCACCAACTGGTGGTCCGAAAGTCGGAAAGTTTGGCGCCCGCTGCTCTAAAAGGTATGTGACAGAATGGAGTTCGCAGCCTCCTCCCCGTGGCCGTTGGATCATGTTAATGGGGGGCTGGGTCACCAAGGCTGCAGGAAGCATCTTTGTGTAGCTTTCCCTACACTCATGCCTTTAGGCACAGCCGCAGGAGCAGGCTGCTGGGTCATTAAATCAGTCACACCCACTGGTGTCTTAGCGTCACCATCTGCGAGGAGAGCCATGCTCCTCCCGGAAGCCACACGTGTTGTCTGGGTGAAGCAGCACACGCTCAGGGTCCTGGTGCCCACCAGCACCGCTGCCAAGGCGGGCTCCCACGCTGAGGGACGGCGTCCACACAGGCGGTCACGCCAGGCTGCTTCCTGACCAGCCTCGCCCCAGCGCTGGCGCTCTCTCCCCGGCTGCACAGTCTAACCCAACCCATGTGGGTCCTTGTGGTTTATTGAAAGTAACCGAATGGCAGTGAACTTGCGTCACCAGCGGTGATGAGCACTTCCAAAACCACGAGTCTTGAGATGCCGGTCCCGCAGGCGCTGCTCACACTGCACTTGCCCAGAGGCGCACTTCTCTCTCCGCCTGCCCACCTGCCCGCCCTCCCCAACGTCAGGGCTTCTGACCACTTTCCCCATCTCCCAGGCCCTCCAGGCGCCCGCAGGCCCGACTCCAGACACAGCGGGGCTGCCAGTATGTGCCAGTGGAAGTTCAGCTACCTGTTCAGTGCAAAGATTTGTTTTTGAAAAGGGGACCCTGAAAAGACAAAGGGGGGGCAGGCTCAGAATGAGCCCTCAGTTGGCATGGGAGTGGGTACATGGCATGGGAGGGGGTACATGGCATGGGAGGGGTATGTGTCATGGGAGAGGGGACAGGGCGTGGAAGTGGGTATGTCAGGATCTAACCATTTGCTTTCACTGTGAAACTCCTGCACTTACATCTTCAGAAATGGAGCCGACCTAGAACAGGAAAGGAGGGTTTCCCTCACCTTACTCTTCACTGCCAAGTGGGGACAGCAGGCCAACGGAGTCCCATGGAAGTCACAAGGGCAGGGCGTCCCTTCCCCGCTGCCACGGGAGCACGCTGTCTCGGGGGCACTGTGGAGGCTGTACGTGTTTCCATGGGAACATGTACTAGAGGGTTATGATGAGAACATGTCTACAGCGGGTTTGTGCCCGGGAGGCAGTACCCGTGCCGACCAGGAGCCCGAGTGTGAGTGACGGTCCCTCGTTACAGGCGGCCCGCAACGTGGGGCCCTTCACCCTTCACCCAGCAAAGATCGGACGTCTCCTCAAGCTGCAGAACCGAATGCATAGCTTCCAACCCCAGAACACTCAGTTACACTATCGAAATGTAATCTGATTTTGTTTATTTGTGGATATCTACCTCCAAGAAGTAACACCGGGTGCCCCCCAAAAACTGCGCATGCCCTTTGAATGATTATGAAGTCAGTGTTTGTTAACATACAGTTCATTTCCAAAACCGACAAGAATCTAGAGAAATGAATAATTTTGTTGTCAAAGCCTGTTTCCAAACTGCTGACCGCTCTGGGCCAGGCACTGCTGATAACACGCCGCAATGGAATCGCAAACACCAGGAATCATTCCGTTCAGTATTTGTGCAGCCTCAATTCGTGAGCTGTTGCCAGTTTTGTACCATAAACTTTATCTTTTATGTGTCCCCATAAAAAAATCTAGTGCAGTTTAGGATGACTTTTCTTTGTTCAAAACTTAGCCTGGCTTCACCCACTAATTCAAAAGTTAGGCCTGAAAAGGAGTGAACATTAAGTGAGCTAGCTATCAGCTGTTAAAGGGGGGACACCCTGCATCATGGGGGCTAAGGACCAGCCAGCTGATCACTTAGTGTCTGTGTGACCTTGAGCAAGTCCCTTAATGCCCTCACCTCTCCGTGCTTCCGTCTCCCTAGTTACAGAAGATGAACGTAATAGTACTCATTGCCGCTTGGGCTGCGGCAAGAATTAAATGTTAGCGCACGTGAGGCACTTAGGATTGCTCCTGGCATATGTTGAACACTAAATGCACATAATAAGTGGAGTTAATAACATAGTATTAATCCGGTGCAAAATCTCATGGACTGGAGAGTGAGCGTTCTTAAAGGAGTACTTTCAAGTCATGTTAGATGGGGCAGTTGCCTACTTACAGCAGCTAAGGAGAAGAAAACACTGGCTTTCGCTTAAGTGACTGAAGGAGTCCCCCTGATTTACCTAGATATTTAACCTTCCTTTTTGCTTTTCACTTTTTCAGATTTCGCATTTGAACATGTAACACTGGGCAGGCGGACGGTGTGGCTACAGGCTTTGCTGCCTTTTGAATGGGGGCTGGAGTGCGCCTGGGGCAGGAACCGACGTGCTGCTCTGCGGAGAACAGTCCTGGCTCTCGTGGGAGTGAATTCCCCGGAGGCCTCCTCCAAGCCGGGCCGCCAGATAAAGCACAGGGTGCCCAGCTACACCTGAGTCTTGAATCAAGATCAAATAAGTTTCAGTGTACGTGTACCCGAAACATTGCGTGAAGCCCACTCATGCTAAAAACCACGTGCTGTTTATCTGGCGTGGAAATGCAACTGAGCATCCTGTGCTTTTATTTCCTCAATCCGGCAGCCCGGCTCCCCTCTCGGAGCCGTGACACGGGTGTGACTTGGCGTGGTTCTCAGCAGCTAGTGACCAGGAGAGATCAGTTTCCTGTTGGAGTTTGTCCCCCACCCACAATCCCACCAGCTACCTTTCTGAGAGAGTGGAAGTGGAAGACAGGTGGCAAATAGCAAGAGGGAAGCTGGACTTTTTAGTAGGTCAAGTCCCTGCACCAAGCTGACCTATGTCAGCCTCTTACCAATGCCTTGGGCTCTCCCCTTCCCGGTCCCCACAGCGCGCCACACCTGTCCCCTTTGTAGGCACAGCCCCACCTGCATCACTAACTCACCTGGACCTAGAGCCTGGGTGTCCAGCCTACATGCCATGCAGTGGGCCCGTGCCCAAGATAAACGGGGGAAGCTCTGCCGCCCACCACAGGAAGCAGAGGAAGACACGTTTGTCTCCCGATCACCTGGATGAGTCACACTTACATCAAGCGTATCCGTCTCCCTCGAAGAGAGCAATCGAGTGGTTCAGGGACAGACTTTACTCACAGCACCGTGACAGCACCGGGGGCTGAGCAGGGAGGCAGCCGCTGTTGGGGGCGGTGGCACTTGGCTCCGGTTGGCGGACCTCAGCGGTGGCACTGGCAGCGGCATCAGAGGAAACATTCCCGGGCGCCACCCCGGTTCCCCCCCACCCGCCTGCTCTGTGTCCAGGTTCCCCAGAATCCCTGACCATTCAGTGAGCTACCCTCCTGTTCTTTTCTTACATTTTCTGGAGTGAGTTTCTGTATCCTAGAATCCGGACCGGACGGCCACCCAGCCCCTGCCCTCCCACCCCCACATGCCCGAGGTGCCCAAACTCAAAAATCTCCCCAGCAAAGTGTGCGGGTCATCAGCACCCTGTCCCTGCCGCTCAGGCCTCAGAGGAATGAGTGTGTCTTCTCCAGAGCTTTCCTCAGCTCCATTCCCTCTTCCGGGGCCAGCCAAGCAGACTTTGTTTGGGTCTGGCCTGGGCTGGCTCCTGTGGGGTGCCCTCAGGCAAGCAGGGCTGTGGTGGGCCTCCTGGGAGCCAGAGGGGTGGGGGGAGGGGGCAGGGGGGCAGGGGGGAGGAAACAGCCTCAATGTGAAAGTGTCTGTGGAGGGGAGTGAAAGGCAGAGAGGAAAACCCTGACCTGCCCTCTTCCCCGACGTTCTCAGCCTCTGCTGCTCAGCCTGGATTCTTACTCATGAGACTTTCCATGGCAGAGGTTTTCCCCAAGGTGTGGACCACCAGGGTGGCCCTCAGCAGCCGGGGACCGGGGAGCGGGGAGGGCGGGCGCGAGATGAGAAGGCGGTGGTGGTCTGCATGAGCTGCTGGCAGGCCGGAAAAGCTGACTGTGGTTCCACTTGTCACCACCCCCTGCGTGTGACACTGCGATTCTCTTTCACGTGGCTTTGCCTGTGCCTCTGGTCCCAGTGTCTGACTGCATGAGCTCTGTGCGCCCTGTCCTATGGGTACGCGTGGCCTGGATGCCCACACGCCCCGGGATACCGTCCCTCTCCATGGCCTTCGCCAGGCACCTTCAGAGGCACCCGTTCCAGAGGGAGGACCTCAGCACCTTCTGGGGGTCGGGCTGGGCAGGTGCTCCGTGAACCCCAATCCGCACATAGACCTTTAGTTCCCCTGAAATAAAAAGGGAGGTGGGAGCTAGAGGTCTGGTTGACAGGAATGTGACCAACCTCACTGCCACCTGGCCGCCCTCAGCCCCTCATAGCAGCCCCGGGCCTGCCTGGCCGAGGGTCCAAAACCACCCAGCCCGGCGGGGGGGGCCTCCCCTCCTCAGAGCATCCCAGCATCTCAGCCTCAGGGAGGACCAGAAGCCAAGGACAGTGGCTCACACTTTGTTAGGGAAAAAGCATCTCGGATTTAACTGTTTGGAAACCTAACTCAGCAGGTTTAAGTGACCCTGTTCCCCACCAAGGGCTGTGGCAGCCACTGCCGAGAGGGAGAGGCTCCCAGAAACTGCTGTCCCGTGCCACCCTGCAGCTGGCCTGATGATCCCGGTGCCCTGGCTCTGCCCGCGCACCTGCCCGGTGCTCGCGGTGCCTGGCTCCATGGGTACAGCCGCTTCCTACCACACCAATGAGCACAGCTGACAGGTCTGCCCAGGACTCAAGAGAAGCTGGGTGGGAGCTGACTTCTCAGGGCGAGGTCCTGGCTTTACACAGTGCACGAGCCGGAGGAGGGAGCCTCTGCTCGCCAGTGGCCTTTGCCCAGGCCAAGGGGATGGGACAGAAGAGACCCTCCCATGGATGGGTCCCAGAGAGGCCACCCTAATGGGGAGCAGAGTGTGTGTGCTGGGCAGGCCTGGGGAGGTGTGTGTGCTGGGCAGGCCTGGGGCGTGTTGTGCGCTGGGCAGGCCTGGGGAGGTGTGGGCACTGGGCAGGCCTGGGGAGCAGTGTGTGCTGGGCAGGCCTGGGGAGCAGTGTGTGCTGGGCAGGCCTGGGGAGCAGTGTGTGCTGGGCAGGCCTGGGGAGCGGTGTGCGCTGGGCAGGCCTGGGGAGTGGTGTGCGCTGGGCAGGCCTGGGGAGTGGTGTGCGCTGGGCAGGCCTGGGGAGGTGTGGGCGCTGGGCAGGCCTGGGGAGGTGTGTGCTGGGCAGGCCTGGGGAGGTGTGTGCTGGGCAGGCCTGGGGAGGTGTGTGCTGGGCAGGCCTGGGGAGCAGTGTGTGCTGGGCAGGCCTGGGGAGCAGTGTGCTGGGCAGGCCTGGGGAGGTATGTGCTGGGCAGGCCTGGGGAGCAGTGTGTGCTGGGCAGGCCTGGGGAGCAGTGTGTGCTGGGCAGGCCTGGGGAGGTGTGTGTGCTGGGCAGGCCTGGGGAGCAGTGTGTGCTGGGCAGGCCTGGGGAGCAGTGTGTGCTGGGCAGGCCTGGGGAGCAGTGTGTGCTGGGCAGGCCTGGGGAGCAGTGTGTGCTGGGCAGGCCTGGGGAGGTGTGTGCTGGGCAGGCCTGGGGAGGTGTGTGCTGGGCAGGCCTGGGGAGCAGTGTGTGCTGGGCAGGCCTGGGGAGGTGTGGGCACTGGGCAGGCCTGGGGAGGTGTGTGTGCTGGGCAGGCCTGGGGAGCTATGTGCTGGGCAGGCCTGGGGAGCAGTGTGTGCTGGGCAGGCCTGGGGAGCAGTGTGTGCTGGGCAGGCCTGGGGAGGTGTGTGCTGGGCAGGCCTGGGGAGCAGTGTGTGCTGGGCAGGCCTGGGGAGGTGTGTGCTGGGCAGGCCTGGGGAGCAGTGTGTGCTGGGCAGGCCTGGGGAGCAGTGTGTGCTGGGCAGGCCTGGGGAGGTGTGTGCTGGGCAGGCCTGGGGAGGTGTGGGCACTGGGCAGGCCTGGGGAGGTGTGTGTGCTGGGCAGGCCTGGGGAGCTATGTGCTGGGCAGGCCTGGGGAGCAGTGTGTGCTGGGCAGGCCTGGGGAGCAGTGTGTGCTGGGCAGGCCTGGGGAGGTGTGTGCTGGGCAGGCCTGGGGAGCAGTGTGTGCTGGGCAGGCCTGGGGAGGTGTGTGCTGGGCAGGCCTGGGGAGCAGTGTGTGCTGGGCAGGCCTGGGGAGCAGTGTGTGCTGGGCAGGCCTGGGGAGGTGTGTGCTGGGCAGGCCTGGGGAGCAGTGTGTGCTGGGCAGGCCTGGGGAGGTGTGTGCTGGGCAGGCCTGGGGAGGTGTGTGTGCTGGGCAGGCCTGGGGAGCAGTGTGTGCTGGGCAGGCCTGGGGAGGTGTGTGCTGGGCAGGCCTGGGGAGGTGTGTGTGCTGGGCAGGCCTGGGGAGCGGCTGCAGCACGCCATGGGCCCAGCAGCCCGTGGAGGCCCAGTACCTGACCACTGAGGACGTCTGGCCAGGAGAGGGCTGCTGCAGGGAGGGGGGATGGATGGTGAGGAGACGCTGAGATTCCTGGGGCAACACGCAGGCTTCAGTGTCTGCAGCCTGGCCTGCCACCCAGAGCCTCTGGGATTCTGAAGAAAGGACGACACCAGGGCAGATGCAGTTCCCTGCAGAGCAGTCTCCCGAGACGTTTCGCCTTCGCACAGGCCAGGGCCACTGTTGCCACCTGGGAAAACGACACAGGACATGCAGGGAGAGGAAGACGGAGATTTCATGAATCCCACTGCCCCTCCTCTCCTCCCGCCCCAGATCAAGGACTAGAGGTGACATCAGAAGAGAAAGTGATTTCTCTCAATTTCTGGGTTGGATTACAAGTGAAAGTTCGATCACACCAACCACAGCTCCTGTGGCAAACAGAAGTGGGTCAGGACACGGAGAGATCTCAGAGAGGGGGGCGGGGAGCCTGCTCCCTTGTCGCCCCGTGGAGGCGCTGCCCATGGACTCAGATGTACTCGACTGTCTGTCCCGGGAGGGCTTCCCGTGGAGAGAACGGGACCAGGACTCCGGCTGCAGTGGCCCCGCCTGGCCCTCCTGTGTCTGAAACGGAGAATGGGTGGTGGCCCTGGGCCATTCCATGGCTCCCTCTGCCCCGGTTTGGCCACCTGCGTGGCAGTGAGAACCACATTGGAACCACACCGGGTCAGAGGTCAGAAGGCCCGAGACCGTGATCCCTGTTCACCTCGGCCCTCTGGACACTCACTCATAATCACTTCCAACTTCCCCCAAAGTCCCAAAGATCGAAGTCCTTTTCTCTCACAGGAAATTAGAGGGTCTACACATCACGTTCTAGAAAAACACCCTTCCTCGTGCTAACATTTTAAAAGTTCACAAATGCATGTCTTGAGTCATTTCTCTCTTAGGGAACACACAGGGTCCCAGAGCTCCAAGGGGCTCCGCTGCAGCAAGCGTGTGGCTTGCACTGAATGAGGGAGATGCATGGTTGCAGGACCCCTGGCAGCCTGTGGCCACCTCCACGCCAATTATAGCCAGGCCCCCGGCACACTGGAAAGGCTGCCCTCTGTGCAGAGGCAACCCCATCGCTGGCGCGATTTCAGCCTCCCCGGCGCAACTGAACACGGCAGCCCTGGCAGCGCCCGGAAATCTGAAGGCAATTGTTTCAAGTCAGACTCATTCCGTCCAGGAAAATTCCAGAAGGTGACAGCTGGCGGCAGGTAACCCAGGCTTTCTGAATGGAGCAAAGGTTAGATGAAGGATTAAAAGGCGTCGTGGTTTCTATGCTGATGTAACTATTGACGCTCTGAAGGACGGATAAATGCAGCACCTCCATTGCAGGAGTCCAAAACACAATCTTGCCCTGGCCGGTTTAGCTCAGTGGTTCGAGTGTCAGCCCAAGCACTGAAGGGTCTCGGGTTTGATTCTGGTCAAGGGCACATACCTTGGTGGCAGGCTCCTGCCCGCCGATCCTGGTTGGGGTGCATGTGGGAGGCAACCAGTCAATGTGTCTCTCTCACATTGATGCTTCTCTCTCTCTGTCTCTCCCCCTCCCTTCCACTCTCTCTAAAAATCAATGGAAAAAAATATACTCGGGTGAGGATTAACACAGAAACACACAATCTCAAGTGGTCCGTAATTGAAACATGAATGTGACTACCTGACCTCCGGAGGCAATAGGCCACCAACACTCTATGCGTCTCTTTCCAATAGACTGTGAGTTCCACAGGACAATCGAATTTCTCGCTCACTTTTATTCCTCCAGAATTGACTACAGTGTCAGGCACAGCATCATTGCTCAGTAAACAGTTACCAACTGAACTCACTCTCTGAAGTTGATTTGATTCAAATACCCCCAGACAGGATATTATGGACATAAATGAAATGTGATTAAATTAACATAAAATTGGGAAAAAGTCTGCCTGGAGCAAGGATTCTCAGCCTCAGGTGCAATTTTTAAATGCCTGGTGATTCTGACACACCCCCTCCCGCTCTGTCCCTGCCCCTTTGAGAGCCCCAAAGGGTTGAGACTTTCTACACCTCAACACCGAAGGTCCCTCCAGCTCACACAGCCCCAGCCAGGAGCCGAGCCACGGGCCTCAGCCCCAGCGGGTCAGGGCGCTGGTCGGGGGGATCTGCTGATGACTGGGACAGACAAAGGCCCTGGGGTGGCATGGTGGCCAGTGATGCTGTCCTGGTTCGTGCCTTCCATTGAACAAAACGTTCCAAAATCATGTCTTTCTTTACGTATCTTTTTTTAATAGAAAAGATTTTTAATTTAAGGAAAAGTACAGAGAATAGAACTTTGGTTTTCTCGTAGTAGGTTCTGCTCCAGCACCTTCCTCACTCTGTATTCTATTTCTGTGTCAACTCTGCACTGTGTTGACAAGACACTCACCCCCAGACCCCAGCACTCCTCTCACACGGCACTGGGTTTCGGGTGGTGGAGCAGGGTCACACAGGCTCCCAGCAGGTCCTTCTTGCTCCCGCCTCCTCTCTTTCCACCCCTCCCGCTCAACAACAAAACTCACTCCTCTCTGAGAGCATGCCCCAAAGCCCTGCTCTCCAACCCTGGCAATTTGCCAGACGACTTCCTTCAGAGACAGAGAGCACTTTCCCGAATGATGCTGGGGAAGGGATGTGGTGAGAATGGAGCCGAAGTTGCCTAATAATTACTCACCTCACTAACTGTAGGTGAGAAGTTTTCTTACAGACCCGGGACACTGGAGGACAAAGCGAGGCTGTAGAAAGATAAGATGCCTGCATGGGTCCATGACTCAGAAAGGAACTACATTTTGAGAACAGACCAAGGACAGGCCGCGCTTTGATTTGGTTGCTGTGTTGGGTCCTGGCCTCCTCTGGGAGTTTTCTCAGGAACACTGACCATTCTCAGTCCCAGGAACAGGCTGCACCTTTTGTAACATCATAGAAGACTAGAGGCCCGATCCACGAAGATTCGTGCAAGAATGGGCCTTCCTTCCCCTGGCTGCCTGTACCACCTTTGCTGTGGCTGGAGCCACCTTCCACTCCAGCCCAGAGCCACCTTTCTGCCTTCCCACACTGCCCAGAGGCCCGGAGCAGCTTGGGTGGTTCGGAACACCTGCATCCCGCCCTGCCCCTGGCCACTCAAAACCTATGTATGCAAATCAACCCACCATCTTTGTTGGGTTAATTTGCATACTCACTCATGATTGGCTGGTAGGCATGATGAAGGTACGGTCAATTAGCATGTTACTCTTTTATTAGGTAGATTAGCCACCTTATCGGACATTGAGCTCCTGAAGGCCGACTTCAGACCCTCCTGTCCCCTTTCCCTGGTACACTTGCAGCTCGCAGCTGCACGGAGCTGTCTCTCCCTCCTGTGTGTGTATGTAACCAGCCCACTGGCCAGGCAGGGAGGGGGCGGGGGCGGGCAGAGCAGATTTTTGTGGGCAACCAACTGCTCTCCGTGCTGCTGGCAGTATTGGAATGAACACTCATATAGGATTCAACCCTGTCTCAGCTCAATTGACAGGTAGCCTGGACCCCTCAGTTGTCTGGTTCCACTAACAGAAACCTTGTTGAGTCAAACATTTCTCCTCTCCTCATCGCCCTGGAGTCCCAGGGAGGGTGACAAGCACACCCTGTGACCCCACCTCCCCACAGATGTCCTTTTCCCTCCACCTCCTCCCCCTTCCCAGGTAGAAACAGAAGAGAGAACAAAAGCAGGGCTTTCACAATACTTTGTGAGGAAACGAGTTCCTTTTAGGCAAATGCACTGGACTTTAGCAGCCCGGCCTGAGTGAGGCGGGGGTGGGGGGCCCTGCATCATTCATCCAGCCCCTGAAATGAAAGCCCACCCATCTGAGGCCCTAAAAGGTCACGGAGGAGAATGAGGGGGAGGCAGCAGGGAGCATGGTGACATTTGAAGGGGCCAAGGGCAGGGCCACATGGACTGAAATAGAAGAGATTGGGGGGGTGCGAGGGAACCCACCACAGTGAGCGCTGAGCCTGTTGTTCCTCCCGCCCCCGAGGTGACAAGTGCTCACATACAGTCCCATCCACTCGGTCAACCCAAAGCCTCCGCTGGTCTCTCAGCAGCTCTGCCCCGCCTCACCCCCACTGAGGGGGCCCAGCCCAAGGAAGCAGTGGGAGGAGCTGCGGCCTGGGCCCTGCTCCCCAGCAGCTTGGAAACCTCTGCCCCAGGAGCTGGCAGAGCAGGGGCACTCGAAGCCTCAGGAAGTGAGTTTACTTCTCTGCTCCCAGGGCTCATCTGTCCCCTCCCTTGCGTTTCTCCCAGTCCCCGTGTGTCAGCCCCACACCTGCCTGGTCCAAGCAGCAGGAAGGAAGCTGAGGAGCCACAGGAAGTCATGCCTGTACAGTGTGTCCCCACGGGAAGTCACACCTTTACAGTGTGTCCCCATGACACTCTCAGCCCGAGGGAGGGTTTGAGGCCATTTCGCAGGTCAGCTCCGGCAGGACGTGCAGTGAGTAATGAAGAGATGAGAAAGGAGCCTGAGGAGTAAGCAGCGTGAGGGCAAAGAGAGGAAAGGCCCAAATCCTAGAAATTACTAAAAGGCCGTTTCCGTCCTCCAGCACTGCTTCATCGACTGTGTGGTTTCCAAAACAACCGGACAAAACAACAAGTCACTGGAAAGGGGGAGAAGTGCTGCGTTCATTTCTGGCTGCGAGGCAGCACCCCTCCAATCGGAGAGAAAGCGCCGAATTAGATGGAGAAACAGGAGGAGGAGGGGGAGGAGGGAGATATACCCTGGACTCTAGATTAGCCCTTGGCTTAAAGGTAGGTAATGACGATAGAGGGCCCTTGGAGGAGGACTAGACAGAGTTACCCACGGAGCAGAATGAGACACCAACCCCCTGCCTCTGTAGCTAACAGGGCATTGCCTAGGCGTGGGCAAGGACGGACAGTTTCATAGATGATCCTGGAACTACTGCTCAGCCATGGAGGGGAAATGAATAAGACCCCTGTTTCACAACAATACAGACTCTGGATGGATTAACGTCTTAAATGCGGGGATGGGGGGAGGAAACATTTTAAAAATACATTTAGAAGAATATATGCTAAGCAAAATAAGTCAGGCATAAAAAGCTAAGAACTATAGGACTTCACTCATACGTGGGATATAAAATTGAAACTCACAGACACAGACAACAGTGTGGTGGCTCCCGAGGAAAGGGTGTTGGGGGTAAAGGGGATCAAGTATATGGTGACAGGAGACTTTGGGTGGTGGGCGCACAGTGCAATACACAGATCCTATATCATAGAAATGTGCACTTGAAACCTATATGATCCTATTAACCAATGTCGCCCCAATACATTTAATAAATTAGAAAAGAAAGTATAGAAAATCTTTATGACTAAAACCAAAACAAAAGCTAAAACTCCAAAGAAAAACACTGACAGGTGCAGAATCCGTTGAATAATACTGAAATGTACTTGGCCCAAAGGCCTGTGGTATGAACTGTCATTATGTGAACTGACCCACCCTTTATACAAAGACAAACCAGGTGTGATCAACTAGCATCAAGCTTGCTGTAATGAGCAAAGACAATATCACTCCCAAGATCTTTAAAAGTGTGTTATCTCGGGCCACGGGTTACCAGGCTCAGCCAGCTGACTTCCAAACATGCACTGTCGATTTTAACAGAGTCAGAGAGCACATGTGGAGCAAGCAAAATCAACCCTTTCTCCTACTTGCAAAAACTCATTGCAGATGTCTTCCTTCAGAGGGTTTGCAATGCTATCATTTGGGAAATATTTAAGAAGTTATTTTTCTGATGGTAAAATGATAAATATTCTTGATGAAAATTTTGGAAATGGTATAAAATGTTAAGATAACTTAAACTGCCCATCATTCTGCCACCCAAAATCACCACGATGTGTATTTGGGGGTGTTTCCCCTCAGTGTTTCCTCCCCAAGGACACAGACATGTGTTCACACATTTGAGACCGCAGAGTTGTGTGTCTTTTTCTTTTCCCAATAGCGTTTAGAAGAATATAATGCTCAGCAAAATACGTCAGGCATAAAAAGCTAAGAACCACAGGACTTCACTCATGTAAAATTGAAACTCACAGACACAGACTTTCCCTCCCTCCCTCCCTCCATCCCCCTCCCTCCCTCCCTCCCTCCTGTCTTTCCTTCCTCCAGATGATTAAATCCCTCACAACTTTCAGCTACATGGTGCTGCAGCATTGATGGGCATGTGCTCACGTTAGGAAAGTCCTAGTTCATCAAGTGGCTTCAAGCACCTGCACCCGGCCCTCAGGTAGACCTCGGGACTTGAACCCCAGACCCATGAGTGCCTGCGGAGACGGTGATGGGAGGCAGCGTTTCTCTGGAAGAGACGACCGAAGACAAGTTAAGCCGAGGGCAAGTGGAATGAGGTTTTGCAGTATCTACAACAAAGCGACCGGCTCCCTCACCCCTCTCTAAGCCTCACAAACTAGACCCAAAAAGCCTGATAATCCACAGCACCACCGCTTCCCAGTCAGGGGCAGAAGCAGAGCAATATCCAGAGCGTGCTGACTGGATGGCTGCTCCACTGCTGAGCACTGTCTCTGGTATCGGCCACAGGAGAATGGCCCACGGCCCACCCTGAGCACTGGGGCCATGGAGCATGGGAAGGACTAGGGTTAGGGTTGGGGTCAGAGTCAGGGTCGGGGTCAGGATCGGGGTCGGGGTTAGGGTTAGGATCAGGGTCAGGGTCAGGGTCAGGGTTAGGGTCAGGGTTAGGGTTGGGATCAGGATTAGGGTTAGGGTCAGGGTTAGGGTTAGACTTGCCTGGGAGAGAAAGCCGAGCAGATGCCACAAAGGGCTGGAAGCGTCCACGCTGGGCCACCAGAGGTCACGGAACGCACGCCCATCAGTGTTATCATCGCTAGCCTGCCCTGTGCTCATTCTGCATCTCCACATCAAACTCAACATGCTCCATCCAGCTTGGCCCAAGATGAGACCTGGCAGTCACAAGTTAGTGAGCTGCCTTGTTCAGAAGGAGGCTTCAGGGTTTCCCTTGTGAATTATAAACCTTTTGTTCAAGTTAACAGTTGCCGACACGGGCTGACAGCTGTGGCAGGTCCTCATGCGGAGGGAGGCCTCCTCTCCGTCCTCATTGACTCTGGCCCTTCAATGTGAGAGAAGGCGCTGCGCCACCTTCAACTCCAGTCAGCTGCCCACGCCAGCCCGCTCTGTCGCGGCTTCCCTATTCCAGCGCTTTCCCTCGGTTCCCAGCAGCAGTTTCGAACCCAGTTTTAAAGACCCAGGAAGACCTGGCTGGTTAGAGCGTTGTCCCTTACGCCAAGGTTGCAGGTTCGATCTCCAGTGAGGCACATGCAACACACAAACACACAACCAATGAATGCATCAATAAGCGGAGCAACAAATCAGTGTTCCTCTCTCTCTCTCTCTCTCCCTCCCCCCCCCCCCCAAAATCAATACATAAATAAATAAATTTTTTAAAAGATCCAGATGAAATTGCAGCTGCGGGTCAGTAGAATATGAACCAGGTAAGTTGCTGACCCTCCCAAGGCCCAATTCCCCACTAGAGACAGCGCTGGAACCACTTCAGGGGTTCTCCCTGGGGAGAGGGGGTACGATGTTCCAAAGAGCTAAAGGCCCAGCTGTTCCAGCTGCTCCCCCTCACAGGAAGCAGCTCTGTGCCGGTGGAATGGGCCTCTTCATCTCTCTCGGCCTCACTTCCTGCATCTGTAGAATAAGCAGCCTGGGTTAGACAATCTCCGTTCCCTTCTAGAATGTTCCCTGGGGTTCTTGGTGCTGTGATTCCCACTTCCTGGAAGCTGAAGAGCTGCAACTTTACTGATGTCTCCTCCTCCTCGGACGGTGCTCTTTCCATTCCTCCCACCGACTTCTGGCTGCGAACAGTCTCTCATCCCTCAAGATCTGCCCCAAAAGGAATGAGAAATGGGCACCTGGGGGATGCTGAGACCCCCACTCTGGGCAATCTCAGACCATCTCGGATTATTGGTTTCCCGCTATGAAAAGGAAGTGAGGATGTGCACAATGCAGCCCTCACAGGCTCGTGTGCAGATGGGCGAACCATTTTATTCCTAATCTTGGTAACTGAGGGCAAGCAAATAGGCCTCGAGATGGCACCCTCCCCGGCCCCTCCCCCACACACACACAGGAGCCCACCGCACAGGGGGAAAGAGTCGCTCCCTCCCAAGCACCATCTCGCACACCCAGATGACACGCCTTCCATCTCCCAGCCCGTTTCCCCCAGTTCCTCGGTGACCAGCCCAGCACTTGGCTTGTCACCCACCTGCGGAGTGAACTTTCACCTTTGCTCTCTGCTCCTTGTCAGCACGCCCACTGCCCTAGTGGGGCCCACTGCAGTGGGTTTCCTGGGGCTGCTGGAGGCCATGGGTATTTCCTGCACACCCCACCCCGGGACCCCTCATCACAGATCTCGGGGACTGTCCTCAGCAGGGGGTGGAAAGCAGGCTTGGGACCCAGGATGGCAGCCACACCAGCCACACAGCAAGCCCAGCCCTGCTGCGAGCCCTGCTCAGCAAGGCCTGGGGCTCAGCGAGGCCTGGGCTCAGCGCTGCTCCCCGTGACAAGCTGTGGCATTCAACCCTCTCTGACCATAGCAACACTTGCGACACGGACTTTCCCTGCAGTGACTCAACTCGACTCTGCACTGTCTGGGGGTGGACACGGAGCTATTTTAAGGGTTTAAGTCAGCTTATTGCCGGGTTCTGAGCAATGTACAAACGAATGAGACTGTCCTCCAGGCCCAACCAATATGACTTGTGGCCAAATTTCCAGAAACCCTACATAAGCACCACGTAGAGGAAAGAAACATTTCAATTACATTCACCCCAGCCCAGCTGGCCTGGCTCAGGGGCTGAGGTCAACCTTGAACCAGGAAGTCACAGTTCAATTCCCTGTCAGGGCACATGCCCGGGTTGCGGGTTCGATCCCCAGTGTGGGGCATGTAGGAGGCAGCCGATCAATGATTCTCTCTCATCATTGATGCTTCTCTCTCTCTCACTCTCCCTTCCTCACAGAAATCAAGGAAAAAATATATTAAAAAGTTAACTTTTAAAAATAAATAAATAGCCCTAACTGGTTTGGCTCAGTGGATAGAGCATCAGCCTGCGGACTGAAGGGTCCCAGGTTCAATTCCAGTCAAGGGCATGTACCTTGGTTACAGGCACATCCCCAGTAGGGAATGTGCAGGAGGAAGCTGATCGATGTTTCTCTCTCATTGATGTTTCTAGCTCTCTATTCTTTTCCCTTCCTCTCTGTAAAAAATCAATAAAAGCCCTGGCTGGTTTGGCTCAGTGGGTAGAGTGTCAGTCTGCGGACTGAAGGGTCCCAAGTTCAATTCCAGTCAAGGGCACATGCCTGGGTTGCAGGCTCAGTCCAACGTGCAGGAGGCAGCCAATCAATGATTCCCTCTAATCATTGATGTTTCTATCTCTCTCTCTCCCTCTCTGAAATCAATAAATATATATATATATTTTTTAATTTATAAAATATATTTTTAAAAAATAAAAAGTAAATGAATAAATAAATTACATTCACCCCAAACAGTAAGTCCCTGATTAGATCAGAAGTCAAGTAGGAACAGAAAGTCTGGAACAATGCTAACCTATGAAAAGGCACACAATCAGGAAGGGAGCACAGCCATTCAGTTCAACAGCCATGTGTAGACATGGGCTAGTACCAAGCCAGGACCTAGACCCTCAGCAAGGAAAGGGATAGGGCCGTGCCGCTGCCCCCACCAGCTCTCCATCAACACGCAGGGACTGTCCCGGGACAAAGGGAAGCAAAACCGAACGCGGCGAGCTCCTCAGGGCCCAGCAACTGTCCTGGGGTCCCTGGGACAAGCCACCCTCAGAGTCAGGCCTTCGGGGTACGAGAGGCTCCGTGCGGGCGGGTCCTGCGGAAAGCCGGGCTGGGTCACTGCCGAGCTGCAGGGAGGCCCGGCTGGAGAGGCCACGGCCACTCAGCATCTATGGGGCCTTCCAGAAGGAACCCACGCCACAGGCTCCTGCCCACACTCTCTGCTGCGGAGGCCAGGGTCCCAGGACAGAGACAGAGAAGCGGCCCCGGGGAGCGAAACTTGTGCAAGACTTGGTGCCATTAAAGCCAGCGGCTTTACTATGAGTTTTTACTTTTTCCCATGAGAGAGAATTTTGTTGAAAAGGTTAAGGTGCCTGACCACCCCCTCGTTTTGGAGATGAGCAAGGGCAGGGGAGCTGCCTGACTTCACACGGGTGCTGTGCGCGCCAGGGAGAGGCAGGGTGGCGAGCGCCCAGCCGAACGCTCTTCTGGCCAACACGTGCCCCTCATGGAAAGCCACGGCTCCCAACTCGGATCAAGAACAACGTGTTGGCCTGCCCTGGAGGGCCGAGGGACACCCCAGCTCCTCTTCCGGAAGCATTCGCTCCAACTCGTTCTCTGGGAGCACCAGCCCTAAACGCATGGGGACCCCGAGCCGCCGGAGGGTCACGCTCCCGGGGAAGCCAGGTCTTCCCGCAAAGCCCAGTCTCAGGACGGAGGCCCCGTGGCCTCGGTGGCACAGCTGCAGGATGACATGGTGCCTGCGGACAGGCAGGGCCTGCACAGCCTCACCAGGAGCAGCAGCGGGACCGAACCGGGGAAAACAGCGGTGATACGTTCATGAAACAGCCGGACCCCGAGACAGGGGACATCAGGCACCCCGTCCCTCTGTGGCCAGAGGAGTGGCCCAGGGCCTGCCCGCCTCCTGCGGGCACCTCCTCGGAAGCCGGCTTTGCCTCTGCCGGTGGAGAACGTTCCAAAGTTCCGAGACCCCGAGGTCACCGGCCCCTGCTCTGCCACAGAAGACCCCAGGCCGAAGGGGGGGTCTGGTCTGGTTTCCTTGAGGCTGATAGAATGGTTTCTGGGTTTTATAACTTCAGAATTGCATGATTGTTTTTAAGTTCCTGGAATAAAAGTAAATGTAGTGTTTATCCGTAACTGCATGGAATAAAGGACAGGACCCAGGCTGGGGCCCACTCTGACCTGCAGGGATGGGGCCCGGGCACCGTTGAGATGCAGCCTCAGTGCTGGCCCGCGGCTGGGGCCCCCCTGCTGGGCTGACCTCACCCCTGCTCTCAGCTGACTCGGACCCTCCAGCATCCCTCCCAGCCTCCCTCCCAGCCTCTCCCTGTGCTTCGGTTTTCTTCCTCAGATGCCTCCCCAAACCCATCTGGATAGACCAACAGTGTGTTCACTGAGGTCTTGGGGGACCAGCTGGCCCATCTTAAACCAGCATTAAGTACCCAGAGAACAAATGAGGAACATTCCCTCACCACTGCATGGCCACTGCCTAGGATTCTCACCCAGCCTTGAAAGGGTAGGCAAGGACCCATCATAATTCGTTTTCTCGAAGCTTCCTTGTCAGAAGTGTCTGGATTTTTTTTTTTACTTCAGCTAATAAAAAGCTAGCTGTTACCTGGACATATGCAGTATCCCCCTCAGCCGCAGTTTCACTTTCTGTGGTTTGTTACCCACAGTCAACTGTGGTCCGAAAATATGAAATGGAAAATTCCAGAAATAAACAATTCATACATTTAAATTGCCATCATGCTGAGTAGCAAGGTGAAATCTCGCTACCTCCCTCGCGCCCAAAGGTGACTCCTCCCTCCACGGCATTTCCACGCCACAGACAAATGCTCCCACCGTCAGTCACATGGCAGCCTCTTAGTTATCAGAGACACCGTGTTCTCATAACTTATTGCAGCTGATTGTTATAACTGTTCTTTTGTTATTGGTTACTAGAGGCCCAGTGCACAAAATTCATACACTGATAGGGTCCCTAGTGGCTGCTGACTGCTGGCCGGGGCTTCCCTCCCTCCCTCCCCCCCCACCCCGCCCCCTGGTCAAACTCCCGGATGACCTCCCGATTGTGGGGACAATTTGCATACTACGCTTTTATTATATAGACAGGGGTCCTCAAACTACGGCCCGCGGGCCACATGCAGCCCGCCAAGGACATTTATCCGGCCCGCCGGGTGCCACTGCCTGACCTGCTTAGCAGCTGACTCGTCCCAGGCCTGCAGTGCGCATAGGAATTTGTTCATAGTTTTTTTTTTAAACTATAGTCCGGCCCTCCAACGGTCTGAGGGACAGTGAACTGGCCCCTGTTTAAAAAGTTGGAGGACCCCTGATATAGGATATTGTTCATCTCTTCCTGTGCCTACTTTGTAAATTAAACTTTATCATAGGCACAGATTTAGGAAAAAACAGTGTAGCTAGGGTTTGGTTCTATCCATGGTGTCAGGCATCCCCCATGGATAATGGAGGATGATTGTAGCGATACACATTCATTTCTTTGTTCAACACATTTATTGTGTCTGCAACTGCTTTAGGGATCAGGGCCCAACAATTGACAAAGTCCTTAGCCTCATAGAACTTAAATCTGGTGACAGAGAAAATCAACAAGTGAATAACAACACAAACACACATATAAACTGTCATCTGGGGGTGAGTTCTGTTAGGAAGAAATGAAACTGGGTGTGGGGACCTAGTCTGTGCAGGTATTACTTGACTGAAGTGGATAATGGCAGCCTAAGTGTGACATTGGCGCTGTATCAAATGAAGTGCGGGAGCAGCCCTTCTGTGGTTGGCGTATTTCTCTCTACGTGACTGTGTCTCCCGGTAGACTAGGTATTGTGCAGTGGGACCCAAATCTGGCATTTGAATGTAAGGACCCTGGCACAGGCCCTGGGTGAACGTCTAGCTGCCTGCATGTTGAAAATAATCAATACTTACATCTTTGAAATTCATACTAGAGGAGCTAATTCAACCTCTTAACATTGGGTCACTGCCCTGTGGTAATGTAGATCGTCGACACTGTGTGGTTCCAGTGGAAAAGGAGCAGAGAAGCATGATGACAGCGAAATGCCAAGATGCTCTCGTCTAATCACCTGGCTGCACACCTAAGCCAGGTTAGAGAAGACCGTGTGGACGCAGACTCGCCGATGACCAGTGGGTGTGAGGACGGAAGGGACCACACCAGAGCCATGATTTCAGCCCATCAGAACTGATCCCAAATTAGTTAGGTGAACAAAAGGAGAGCTACTAGGCACAGAGGCAGCTGTGTAGCTAGTGAGGGAAGAGAGGGGTTCTGTGTCTCACCCCATCTCAATGCAGCAAAGGCTGTCCTTTCTGGGAGGATGGCTGCCTGAAAAAGGAAATAACTAAAAAAAGGCTTCTCCAGCTCTAGTTACGGACACCACAAGGTCACGGCAGCTGGGTATAAAATCTCAGGCTGTTGGTAATACGGCCTCCAGCAGCCGTTCCCCTAGAAGGAACCCTGTCCTCGGGGTCATGGCAGATGGCTCTCCAGTGCCCACCTGGCGTCTCCAGGAGGGGCTCGCTTTTCCCAGGGCCTCGGTCTGATTCCTCTCAGTGGACAGCCCTACAGGTTCATCATAGAAAGTGAGCCTATACCATTTTCTTAATTGAATACAAAGGCACACACCGTGGTGAAATCAGATTCTTTTATAATAGAGAGTTTAATAGAAAGAGTATTTATATTCAATGGACAGCCAATAACATCGTAGTGGAAACTGTATCTGCTGGGAATGGTGAGGACATGATGCATCTGGTTTTGTTGTTTTCCTGCTCCCTCTGAAATGACCTCTCTCAGAAACATAAGAACTAAAAGTTAGATTTCAACAACTGTGCCAAGACACTAAATATGGGTTCTGCTTCGCAAAAAGACATGCCGTAAAGAATGAGAACAAATGGAAACTTTCAAAGGCAAGTTGTGTGCTATTCTCCATGCTTTTCAAGTAAATAATTAAACAGTGGGAATTGGAGTTGTTAGTACAATGAGTGAAGAAGATGGTCACCAAACATGTGGCATTTGATATAAAATTAAACAGAAGCCACAGAGGGAGGTAAACTATGTTTCTCTTCCCCACGCCAATGGGAATGCCTCTAGTACACTGGCACCACTGAGAATGTTGACTTTTCCCTGTGTTTAATTTTTCCTAGAAACCATAGAAAATGAACTGGTTTTAAAGTGTGGTTTTCATGAACAAAGATATTTACTAAAATGCACAAAACCAGGTTAGTAAAAAGTTTGAACAACAAAATATTTTTTAAAGAAGTAAATTTCATTATTTTCCCATACATGTACATATAAAAGATAGAGTATAATCTTCTAATAGTCCTTAGAAAGTTTGCTTTAATGAATAAATAAAGATGAATTGCCATTAGCAAGTTACTACTGACATACAGAGCTTGAGAATATACTTTTCTCTTAAAGCCATCATTGTCCCAAATCTTATTTTCTCTACTAATTTATTTAAACTATGTAATAAGTAAACACACACACACACACACACACACACACACACACACTATGATTCTTGCTCCAAAGATCTAAAATTTATAATCACCACCTTTTAAAATCTCATCTTCCTGATCTTCACATCCACACTGAGGCTACCCAGTGTAATTAACTTCGTTTCATCAAGACAGGCGGTCAAATGGAGAACTTCCTAACCCATTAAATTAGGTGAAGGAAGGAAAATAATGTGCAAGTAAACTATCTGAAATCGCCCACTCCAATATTGCAGTAAAACCAGGTAATCCCTGGCCCGTGTGGCTTGGGAGGCCGGGCATCGTCCTGTGCACGGAAAGGTGCTGGTTCGAATCCTGGTCAGGCTGCATACCCAGGTCTCGGGCTCAGTCCCCGGTAGAAGGCATGTAGGAGGCAGCCAATTGACGTTTCACGCTCACATCAATGTTTCTCTCTCAAAAAAAAAAAATCACTAAAAAAAAAACAACTAGGTAACAGTAAGTTTCCCCCAATTCTTTAGAACATTCTTGACCTCATTTGAATAATTTAATCATTATTAAGGATATGCTTGACCTCATTTGAATAACTGGAACTTCAACATAAATTTTCCACAATTATTAGCCAAAGTGTTTCTGTGACTTTTCAACACTAAATATAGAAATGAAATTGGTTGCCACATGTCTTGTATTTTCATTTGTCATTTGTACCAAACTGAAACCACTTTAAATTCCTCTGAATGTTTTATGAGCAGCGTGTGGTGTCTGTGTGTTGCTATAGGTACCTCAGGAGTGAGCTGACCTACTGGGAGTGCTCTTCCGAATCGCCATCCTGCCTGTGCTTTAGACCTTTCTACTGCTCTTGGTGATAAAGGGAGTTAATTTTTCCTTGTTATCAAGGGAGTGGAGGGATATTAAGGAGAATAAAACTCATCTCTTTGAAATCACTTTGTCCTTCATTTTCACAAAATTCTTTCTTGGCAAACACACAGTAGAGATCATTGGGAGCGAGAGATGAATGAGGGTAATGATAAAAAGTGTGTTTGGAGGGTGAACCTGGGATTCACACCCTCAAGACTAGCAGTCCTGGCCATTATCAGGCAGCTCTGGACACACGGTAAGACAAAGCCATGTCATGTTGCCAGTCCTGGAGGACCAGGGAGAAGCAGATTTAACCAGGACAGACTTGATTCCGGAATCCAAGTTAGCTCCGCTAGTTCCACAGGAGGCACATTGCACAGTACTGACAACTGACAATTACTGTGTGGTACTCCTGCTCACAATCTGTGTGTATTGACTTGCAGTGTATGAGAGAATCCCTTTAAGGAATATCCTCTGATGCTGGAACTGGACAATCAATGGGTCCAGGCTGCCAGTCACTACCTGGGCCAATTCAGCAGAGACAGGGTTGAATCATATTGAGCGTTTATTCCAATATTGCCGGCAGCATGGGAGAGCAGTTGGTCACCCACAAAATTCTGCTCTGCACCCCATCCCACTTCCCCATAAGCCAGCTGCTTATATTGGGTAGAAGGATGAAGATTATGGGGAAGTGGGCAAAGGGTATGCCAAATGGCCAGTTTACAGGTAATGTGGGCTGTGGATTTGCAAACGCCTGTGGCTATGCAAAGCCTGGCAGTCTTCAAAGGCTGGTGATAGGCAAAGGGCTGGAGGCTCTGGTTTTTGCAACGAAGTCGTTCATCTTTCCATGCTCATAGGCAGCTTCCTGATGGGGAAGATGAGCTGCGTTTCCAGGTGAGCTCCCAGGTCCCACATGCAACTCCCAGCCAGGTTAGATGTGCTTTCTTTAATCAGAACGAAACAAACCCGGTTAACAGAGCATGGTTCACATTTCTTACAATTACAGCTGGTCCCCAACACTCTACTTCTGCCCCTATCAATGCTAGGCTATCAGACATAGAAAATAGCCCAGCAGGCCTTCCCTAACATCCCCAAACCACGCCATGGTGCATCAGCCAGTTATTGATTGCAAACAACAGAATCCACTCAGTATCATTTAGGGAGAAAAAAAGAATTTATTAAAAGATGTTAGCTCACACAACCATTGAACTAGCTGGAAAAACAGATTCAAGTTGAAGCTTTCAGGGATAATGCCCCAAACCACCCAGAACTGAGCCAGGGTAGACCCCACCTGCGGAGCATGAACCCCTGTGACAGGGAGAGCGGGCGCCTTGAGCGCGCTGTGCCAGCAGCTCTGACGCCACAGGCCTGGCTGCTGCCTCCTGCTGGCCACATCTGAACTGAAGTTTTGTGTTTATGTTGGTTGCGGATCCCAGGCCGTATCCTACACTTACTGGCCAGCGCCTGTGCCAGACACTGCTCCAAGCTCTTCACAAGAATGAACTCATTTAACCACCCTTGGAGATTGGTCCCATCATTATCCCTTTTATAGAGGGGGCACTGAAGCACATAGCGATCGCCCACTAGTCTAAAGTCACTGACTGTACGTGGCACAGCTGAGATATCAACTCAGACCGTCCGGCCCCACAGCTGGAGACTTCCACATCTGTTTGTTTTGTTCTGAGTGTCCCGCCCCCAGGCCTGCATCCCAGCTGCAAGGAGGCGGGAAATTGGAGTTCTGTCTATACGTGGGCTCCTTTACCCAAATCCAAAAATGTGCTCAAAAGGTGATGGGTGAGCATGACTCTGACAGACACCACCTTCCGAGTTCTAAGAGGTGAGGCCTTCTTTCTCCACATCAGTGGCCCCTGTTCTCGCGTGGTCCTCACTGGAAGCCGTGAACACAGGGGTGTGTCTGCGTCATTCACTGTGTTTACACACTGGGAGCGTCTCTGAAGATAATGACATAATTGCTCGCTGCTCCTCCCAGACCCCTTGAATCTGGGCTGACCGTGTGACCACCTTGGAGTGGAACGCAGCAGAATGGAACTCTGCCTGGCCTTGAAGAGGCTTCTGCCTTTGTTCAAAGGGAACCCAGTCACCCTGTAAGAAGCCCTCTGCCCCCCTTCTCCCTCCGTCTCCCCCCCGACCCCCCGCAATGCAGGGAGGAGGCCCAAGCTCACCACTGGAGAGGCCCCTCTCAGACAGAGAGAATGCACACCCTGGGCATAGGGGAGGGGATCAGACTTCTGCTTCTGTAACGCCTCTTCTGACTACAGTGACAGCACCCTCTTTAAATGTATGTATTGCTCATTCAACCTGGAAGTTAAGCATTATTGTTCCCATTTCACAGATAAAATGATGGCGACCTCCATATTAAGGAATTTGTTCAAGTAATTTGTTGAACCCAGATGTCCTTGCTGCACATTTTTTAAATGAAGAGGATAGAAAGACAGTTGTGTCTGTTCTGTCCCCCCACCCCCCAGCTTATAACTCATTTGCATCTGTATTTGCATTCATCTTTGACGGAGGGAAAAATAATGAAGGGGATCAGGCAAGAGTACAGAGAGGGATAAGGTGGTAGGACACAGGTGTGAAGCCCGGAGCCAGGAAATTAGTCCAGGCAACAAACTTCACTAAATACCACTTTCGGTGCGCCAGGCCCCGGGGCTTCTGGGGGTACGTGATGATGAGAGACGCCCCTGCCTGTGACGGTGGCAGAGTGACTCCCACGGAGAGGAGAGGTCGTGGTGAGGACAGGAAGAGGTAGCCGGGGGGAGGAAGCAGCTTTGCATTCGGGCGAGCGGGAGGTGAGTGAAGAAAATGAGGCTGCGGTACAGTAGGCCAGACCCCAGAGGGCTCCCACGCCAGGCCCAGCACACCGTGTCCCTGCTGCCCAGAATGTGCTTGGCACATGGTAGGTTGAGTGGATATTTGTAGAATGACTGAAGGGGGAGGCCAATGTCCCCTAAATCCATCCTTCCCTTCTTCCTGGGCACGTGGCACTCCGCCAGCAACTAGATTTCCAGCCTCCTTTGCAGCTAGATGTGGCCACGACCTCACTGGTGGACTGTGAGCAGAAGTCACGTGTGCCCTGGTCCCAAGAAATAGACCAGGAAACCACGCAGGCCTCATGCTCACACGTCGCTCCGCTGTGGCCGCGGCAATAATGAACCAGGAACCGCCCTGCGGAGAAGCTGATTTCCCCCACTGACCAGCAGGCCATCTGCATCTGCATGAATAATGCCCGTGGACTCCTGGGCTTACGGCTGGACGTCCTTCGTTGTCCCACTGATCTGTCTTCATCGTCACCCACCAGGGGTAAGCCCGCTCTGGGTTCTGCAACAGCTAAGGGTCCAGTGCCCTTCGTTACCCTTTTTTCAAAAGATTTCTAGCAATCCTTGCCTAAGAGACACATTTTAGAAACGTTGCTTGGGCAGCAATTTGAAGCACTGGAGGGAGATAAGATGAGGCCATGACATTAACTCGGGTACGAGATGGCGACAGGAGTGACCATTCCAGGATAAGAGATTATCCTCCCCTCCCACCCCCACTCCAGCCAAACTCTGCCGACGCCCCTCCCCCAGCTTCCATATGGAGAGTCACCTGGTAGAGGCTGGGGCAGATGCAAGAGAGACTCAGAGCTGCAAATACTCGGTGGCCTGTGGGACGGTGGTGATGGCGAGACCAGGATGATGCTCAGGCGCCCAGCCCCAGCAGCGGATGAATGCTGGTGTGGTTCCTGGCGGCACAGGAAGGAGAGACGACGTGGGGCGTCATCTGAGGGCTTGTGGCTAATCCAGGAGGAACTGTCCGGAGGCACAGGGTCAGGTTCCGGAGAAAGAGGCCGCCTAAGAGTTGGACCTTTATTATTTTAAATCCTCACCTGAGAACAGTTTTCCCATTGATTTTTAGAGACAGTGGAAGGGAAGGAGGAGGAAGGGAGAGAGAAAGAGGGAGAGAGAGAGAGAGAGAGGTGTGAGAGACGCATCAATTGGTTTCCTCTCACATGCAGCCTGACCGGAGCCAGGAACTGGGCCTGCAGCTCTTCAGTCCGCGGGCCCCCGCGCTAACCACTGCAACTGGCCGGGCAACTCTTGTCAACGGAGCATGGACTGAAGCCGCCACAGAGATCGCAGCAGGAAGACCGCGGCGCTGTCACTCACTCCCGGGCCGAGGCGCCCGGCAGCATTTCCAGCTAGCTCTAATTTCGCTCTTAGTGCTCAGTAGCCTGGAGCTCTGTGAAACAAACAAACAAAAAACAGGGTGAACAAAACTCAGAGAAAAGCTAGACTGGACCAAGGAGGCAGCCGGCCCCACGCTGGGCAGGAGGGCTGGCAAACAGGAGAGCGCGGCTGAAGCAGAACCGAATTTGGAACCTGAACTCAGTTCTGCTAGTGAATCTACGGGAAGGCCCGAGCCAGCCATGCGGAGCTTACGGTTCGTTCTCCTTCAGATCCTGCCCTGCTCCTCGAGCAGGCGGCCCCACGTGTCCTGCTGAGTAAGTCCAGGTGAAGGCTGCTTGGAGCCGGGACATGAGGCTCGGTTCGTGGTCACTCCAGCATGAATGACCCTGGGATACTTTTCTCACTGAGACCAGGGAAGATTTTCAGCCCCACACACTGCTACAGAGCACCCCCGTTTATTCCATGGTTCTGGGCCCCCAGCCTTCCCATCGACTGCTTTAACCTAATATCGGCTTGGGACACGTCCGTGCCCCTCTCCCGCATTTTGAAGGAAAGGACATTGTCCTGTTCAAGCCTGACCCGGGGCCTGGCACACGAAGGGTAGTCCATAATGTCTGTTGAAATGGGCTAACTAGATAACAATCTCTGTCGTGGGAGATGGGAAATAATGGGGCGTCAGGGTGGAAATGACATTTCAATCACAGGACAAGCGGTGTCAGCACTGTCGGCTGTGTTGTCCATTCTGAGCAGGACGGGTGAGTCAAAATCACAAGGACTCTTGCTCGGCCGGTTCTCCCTCCGGAGGCAGAGTTTTCCCTTCGATGACAGCTGGACTTGCCCAGGGGCCACGTTGGGCAGGAGAAGAAATAAACTCTAACTACCAGGATCTCCTTCTCGGGAGAAAGGCAGGCTGGGAGAGGGTACTGGATTGTCTGCTAAACAAGGCGCGGGGTTTGCGTGGGGGTGGCCCCTGGCTCTGCCCGCCTTGGTCCTATGATCACGGGTAAGTACAGATCACCTGGCTTCCGGAACAGCTGTCCTATCCAGACCAGAGACTCAGAAAACTGACCTGCAGCTGCAAGCCCAGATCAGAATAACAGTAATTAATACCAGTATCAAACACTCCTGACTGCTACCCAATGTGCCGGCGTCCCTCGAAGGGCTTCACACGCATTAGCTTATTTTCCTCTGGCAGCCATGCAGTGAGGCAGGCACTGTTCTCCCTCCCTCCATCCCACCTTACAGACCAGGAAACTGAGGGACAGAGCAGCTTGTCCAAGCAGCGTGGCTGCGGAGCCTGCAGTGTGAACTCTTACGCAGCACGCAAGGCCGCCACGAGGGGCGGCGGGGCCCACAGTGCCTCACGCTCGCTCCGTTTGTCACCGCAGACCAAGGCTGCCACTTTCTCCTCACCCTACCTGCCAAGAGTGACAGCTCAGACCTGGCTTCTTGCTGGGTTGGAGGTACTTTTGATGCACGTCTGGGGGTGCTGTAAGACCGATCCCCTCTTGGTTCAGCACATTATTAGCAGCCTGGGAGGAGGCACCATCGCTCGATGATGGAAATCCCTGAGCCTCTGACTGTGTAGTGGCCAGAAAGTTCCCCCTCATCCAAGTGCCATCATGTGCAAGGGTTTCTCTTTTTTGTCATCAGAATGAGGCTTTCCGGTGACAGCCTGGAAAGGAGAGACCCCCGCCTGGAAGTCTCACACCAAGGGTGTCAGGAGGAATATAAATACGGGCCAGCCTGCCTTTTCCAAAGGGAAAGAGAGACGCTCTCTTCTCTGGCTTTCGGACTTGTCCATGGTTAGTCCAACCAAATGCGGGACCCGAAGATCCTGAGTCCGATCTCTCTTCACACGTGTCACCACCAGGACAGCTTTTTCTGAAGCAGGGCTTTCATCTTCCCAGAAAGAGGACAAACATGTAAAAGATTAGGTTCACTTGTTACAGATGGGATTCAGTACATCTCAACTGTGGCCCCCCAGCCATTCATTCCACTGTAACAGGCTGGTCAGTTGTCCAGGTCACCCAGTCACCTCTTACTCTGCAGCTACCAGCACACCCCTACTTCTCCCCCCAGCTCAGTGCACTGCTGCCAGCCGGGGTCCCGCCACTCTGGGCCGAGTCACCATCTTCCCTCCCACCCACCCCTTCCCAATGGGTCTCAGCATCCCAGCTGAGGCATTTCTATTCCAGAGAAGACTTGGGTGGAAAGACCTCTTGGGAAAGTCCTGGCTGTGAAGCTAAGAAGCTGAGGAGGGTCCATGCCCACAGCCGAAGAGGAAGGTGGCCCGTGCCCTCTGCCACATCCTGCTGGGATGCCAAGTATTGCAGCGGGCAACCCACAATTCCACTTCAGCCTCTGGTGCCTTTATTTATTCTCAAAATGCGTGTGAAGTGTCTGCTACCATGCGGCAGGTGCTGTGCTAGGTGCTAAAGTGTTCCTGGTGAGAAAGCGTGGTCCCTGCCCCCACGGAGCCCACCTTTGCCTGAGAAAGGCTGCCATTACTGTCTATCAGAAACAGGGGCCCAGGTCACGTGTCTGAGGGGTCCTTGTCCACTGTGAGAGTCGGCGATCTTGCACCTGAACGAAACAGGACGTGGGCTGGGCAGTGCCTGGGCACAGCCCCAGGATGTGACTCTGACAATGATCGGCAGAGCAGCTGACCCTGTAGGCTCGTCCTGCTTGGAAAGGTGATCTCTTGGGCTTCTCTTTAGTGTTTTGATTAATCCCCCATGTGTCCCTTTCCAGAACATACTACCTTTCAAGCTTAGACAAGACTGGGCTTCACACTCTGGACATTCTTCCACGACTGGCAGCCTGTAGGAATGCTGCTAGGTGGCTGTCTTCCTTCACTTACTCTACAAATGCTTCCACAGACCAAACTTAAGCAAATATGACCCCATTGGATTAGGGAGACCAGATTATGTTCTCTGCCGACGGTTGAGAATTGGAAACCTGAATTGCTGACCTCGAGGCTACAAGAATGAACCAAATGATCTTTATGGAGGTAGCTGGGCGGAGGTCAGACCACAAGGCACAGCCCTGCCTCACTGCCTGGAGAATCACACGGCAGGTGCGGGGTACCTCCTCTGGGCAGAGGAGCCCCAGGCCCGTCTCTAAAGCTGGAAACGCTGGCTGCTCTGCACCTAGTCCTCAAATTCTCTTTCCCAGATGACTCCTGCTTTCAAGAACTCCCCCCTCGCCTGGATTTCATGCAACTAAATTGTGGTAGGGCACCTTGCAACAGAAGACGACACAGCCATTGAAAATCCCACTGTGGGAAAACAGTTGGCAGCATGGAAAGATGCCCGGGTATTTCCCCAGCTCCCCAGCCCCCCAGCTCCCCAGCTCTCAACCAGTCTAAGAGGTGTCAAACATTTTATTCTGGCCACTGTTTCCTGGCATGCCACCCACACCACTTCCTGCGCGAGGCAAGGCCGCTGGTCTGAGTTCCAGGAACTGTTCACAGGTAATGAGCGGCCTGCCTCCTGCTCTGCCAGCAGGAAAGACTAGACTAACTGCTCGCTTCCTGGAGAAGCAGGGGAGGCAGGCTGACGAGCCGGCATGCTGCACGGGACACACTTCTCACTGGGGGCTGGAAGGCATCGTTTGGAAGGCGCTGTCCGTTAAGAGGACTGTTCAGATGACAGCTGAGCCCTGGCCAGTGAGGGCTGGGGTATTTGGACAGTAACGCGAGCTCTCTGAGGCTCGGGTCCGCACTGTAAAATGGGACGACAGTGATACTTCATCCGAAGATTAGTGGCAAAGTAGACAAGATGGTACGTAAAGAACTTAGCGTACTGCCTGGTGCTAGTGAGGTCTCACACATGCCAGCTAGTCTGACGTCAGGAGTTGAAAGCCAGCTTTTGCCCCGGTCTTTCTCCCCGAGGAGAGTAGTAAGGGGGGTGTCATTTCTCTGTGAGATGTAGTAAGGAGGGGACACCTGAGGGAAAGGACCTGCTCTGGGCCCAGTCTTAGGAGAAAAGAATTCCCAGGATGGAGTGAGGGGGCAGCCGAAAGGAAGAGAGGCAGCCGCTGAACCCACAGGGCCTGGCAGTGGCAGAGGCCAAGACTCCAGGACTCGTTCGTCCCTCGGGCACTTGGGCCAAAAGAGCAAATTTAGTACAAGGAAGCAAAACATTAAGAGTCCTTACAATGAGAGAGCTGTCTGCAAGCCCTGATGCAGAACTGCAGGTGGGGCTCAGCTCTCATCCGAACAGCTCTCCTACTCCCACCGTCTTCTCCTCAGAAACCAAGCAGAGAGCTGTGTCTCTCTCTCCCCCTCATTCCCTCCCTCCCTCGGGCGCCCATTGACTTCCTGCTCCTTCTCCATCCCATCAGGTTCTGCGTCCCTTTGCACTTTCCAAGAAATGACCGTCTTGGGCTCAATTGGAAATGAGGACCATCTAACTCAGGTGTCTACAAGGGACTGTGGGCGTCTGCATGGGGACGAAGCACCGGCCTGACGGTGTGGCCATGTCCCTCCACCCGGCCTTCTCTGAGCGCACTCTGCACCCACAGCGAGTGGCCAGAGAATTCCATTTCCTCCCAGCTGCCTCCGGGCCACCCTTTCTTTCAAAAAGCTTGTCTCTAGTCTTGAGGGCACAAAGATTTGGGTCGCAAAAATGAGGCACTGTCTCATCTCGTCGCAGCCAATTATGTTGTTATTCTAAGAAAGGAGTCTGGAAGGTTCTGCAGATGCTACTAAACTCTGTGCCCACCTGCAGATTGGACTCCAGACAGGGGGGCTTGGGGAGAGGGATGGCGGCCCGGTGAGCCTCGGGACATGGAAGAAGGTCTATGGATGCCAGGCTCGACACAGAGGATTCATTCATTCATTCACCCATTCACATTCAACATACACCAGCAGCGTCACCACATGCCAAAGGGACGAGGAGAAAGACACAGCGATCTCAAAGAGACCGCTGTCCCAGAAGGAGAGGCCACGGGAGGACACTGTGTCCAGTGATGGTTGCCGCCTGATCAGGTGGCACAGGAGGAAGCAGTGCACGCCGTGGGGTGGGGAGAGGCTGCTGGGAGGAAGGCAGCGCCCACATGAAGGTGTCCACGGCCACGCGTGGCGTGTCCTGGGCTGGAGAGCAGTGCCTCCCGCAGCCAGCACGTTCGTGGCCCGTTGCCGAGAACATTCTGCCTCTTGTGCTTTGCTTTCCTAGTTCCTCCAACTTCCCTCTGTCTCCCCTCTGATTTTTACATCAAAGCAGTTAGCACGAGGCACCGCAGCAGGAGAGGAGAGAGGCTTCGGGGAGGCCGCCGCGGAAAGGTGGTGGGTCTGCGTGACCCCGAGGGAAGCCGCTGCTGAGCGCCCGCCCCCAGCAGCCCACACGTGGCTGCCTCCCTCTCCTCTCCCTTTCTCACCCGTGAACTTGGCAGGGAAGAGGGAGAAAACTGGGTAGAAACAGGATGACAACGAAGAAGAAGGAATGTCGAGGCGCGAGGGGTGCTGGGCTGCCCGCTCCTAGCCGTGTGCTCCCTGAAAAGACCCTCCGCAGAGCTCTGTGAACAGGAACCCCTCCCGTCCTCCTGGCCTGGGGGTGACAATGAGGATCAAGGCCAGACACTTGACTCAGACGCGGGAGGGTGGAGGACGCTGGGCGAGGAGGTGGTTGGACGAGAAGGTGGCCGGGCCGCGCTCTACCACACTCCCCTACCCCCCAACCCTCCCATCACCCCTGCCCTTGTCCAGCTGCCTCTGAGGTCATGGTCCTTGACAGCTTTCTCCTCCTCGCTGTTCTCACTGGGCCTGGTGTTGCACCCCGAGCGCTCCCCTCATCCCTGCAGAGCCGAAGGACCCCCAGGAGCTGGGGGTGGGGGGTGGAGAGTCTTGGCCAGGGTCCCTTTCCCAGAGGCAGCAGGCTCCCGGCTCTCCGGGGGCCCCAGTAGCCAGGGTTGCAGAGAGGAGGCGGGTCAGGGCTGGGCGAGACAGAGACAGACATGGAGACACGCTGTTCCCCGTCCTCCTAACAGAGACGGCAAGCTTCCTCTCTGGGGAGCCTTCCTGACCGGCCCGACGCTCCCAGGCACTATTGGTCCTCAGTCACACCTTCCCGATGTCACCTTCTTAGAACAGTGGTGATGGGCCCTGGCCGGTGCTCAGTGGTTAGAGCACCGGCCCGTACCAAAGGGTCGTGAATTCAATTCCTGATCGAGGGCACATACCTGAGTTGCAGGTTCGCTTCCTGCCCTAGTCAGGGTGCACGCTGAAGGCAGCCCGTCGATGTGTAGTCAATGTGTCTCTCTCACATCGCTCTTCCCTCCCTCCCTCTCTCTCTCTTACCCTTCCTTTTACCCTCCCTCCCTCTGTTCCACTCTCTCAGAAAAACATTGGAAAAAACATCCTCAGGTGAGAATTAACAAAAATATAAAAATAAAATAATAGAAGTAATGCGTTCCAGAGGTCAGACCCTTACATCTAGCATTTCTATGCCTCAGAGGCACTCCGCGCAGTAAGGATCATCACCTCCACTTTACAGATGGTAAACTGAGGCTGGGGTCAGCCAAACTGCAAAGCCCACACCCGCTCCTCCCCGGCAGGCGGCTGCGTTCCCCCTGCGCGCTCGCAGGCGGTGGGACTGGTCCCCTGCGTCTTCTCCGTCTGAATCCCGAGTGTCAGGAGGGCCCGGGACCAGCAGGTCTTCAGGGATTTCTGTGGCTGATGGAAGAGAGTCGGCCACAGCGGGTGATGGGATGAAGGGGTTAAACGTAGACACACAGCTGCTTTATTACCTGCGAAGCCAGCCTCCCACACGTACAGTCATTAGTGCGAGGCTAAATTTAAAGCCACAATAAAGCAGCCAGTGGCTAAACAAAGGCCACTTGGATAACTCTTAGTCTGTCTGCATTCTGCACCGACAAGGGACTGAGCACCCAGGCGGAGGGGAGGGGACAGAAATGAGCAGGCTAAACCGGCCGTGTGCCAGGTCTGTTCGGGCAGTGACATCCCCGTGACCTTGCGGGGCCATGAAATCACCAGTGGATGCCACGTCTCACAGGCTGTTCCTATGCAGCAAAGGGCCTCCGGCAGGGGCAGGAGATGGACTCTGAAAAGGGAGCTGTTTCTTACGAATGTCCAAGTCTCTGCAGTCATCTGAAGAGGAAGCTGTCCAGTACAAATAGAGATGGTCTAGAAAATTAATAGACCGCAGAAAAGTAGGCCTCCTTCCAGATCCTCACGCCGGCTGACACTCTCCATCCAGCCAGGACGGCATCCCGTACGGACACCCCTGAGGGGCGCGGCCAGGGCTGCCGCCTTCCCAGGCTGATGAGCGCATTCTCCAGAGACCCCTGATGGGAGCACTCTCTGTCGCTGCTGTTTAGGATCACTGTGGTCTCCAGTTATGTCCCATTTCCCTTTAACATCAGGAAGCATTCCCAGGGCTGCCCTCCTTGCTGAAGCAACAACGAGGCTGCGGCGTGAGTCAGCAGCTCGTCCTGGAGCCTGGGGCCTGGGGCCTGGGGCCTGTCCAGCCTGTGCTCCCAACGCTGCAGCCTCCCACCCAGGCGCTCCGCAGCCTCCGCATCACAGCCGGACCTGCTGGTGTGCACCAGAGCGCTCCACTGAGTGGCCTGGAAGGAACCCTTGGTCCCCAAAGCCTCCAGGTATAGAGTCAGAGCAGGTTCCTTCCAAACAAAACCCTAACAGGACAGCCTGTGACCATCTGGTACTGAACAAAGCACAGGCAAGGCTTGCATCCCTCCCTCCACAAAGCGTCCTTCCCCCCTGACTGCCCTGCCCCAGGCAGGGGCGGGCTGCCCTCTGTGAGCCCCTCCCTCGGAGCTTGCATTTCCTTGTTGGGGTGACGGGAAACACCGGCTCCGTTTTCTCGTGGCAAGTCAGTGAGTTCCTTGAGCGCAAAGACCCTGTTGGGCTCAAGCACCCCCAGCTTCGCCCATACACAGCAGGTGCTCAGCTCCTGTCAGCTAGCTGAGGAACTGCCTGCCCCTTAAGCAGGGGTGTGGCATTGCACTCCGCCCCACCTGTCACCTGCCGCGTCTCCTCTCCTCACCTGTACGAATGCTTCCAAGGCCAGGAGCAAAGCAGGCCTGTCTCCCGCCGGGACTTGGCTTGTTGAAATTGCCCCCCACCCCCTGCAGCCATAAGAGCTGGGCTCTGAGGAGAGGCACGTGGCCGTCCCAGCCATTACGTGAAGGTCACCGGCACACGGATGTTGGCTCGGGCACTTTCGGGGGAGCTGCCTCAGGTCCCAGAGGATGAGGGTCCGGCCTTTTTCACTGGGTGTGGTCACTCTGAGCTTTAGTGATTGAAGTGGAAATCAGTGAGGGGGCCCTCAATCCCCAAGAACGCATCCTTCCACTCTGCCTTGTGTGCTGGCCCCTCTTCCTCTCTTCTCTCTCTCCACCTCTCTCTCTCTCTCTCTCTCTCTCTCTCTCTCTCTCTCACACACACACACACACACACACACACACACACACACACACACACACAGATTACGTGCTATTGAATGTGGTGCTAAAAGAAACTCCGGCAGGTCATTACTACTGAAGATGGAAGCGAGCCTGAGGACCAAAGAAGCAGCAGCCCCAGGTCACGCCACCGGTGAGCGTCCTTGAGCTCCAGTCCGATGGCCTCCTCGCTTCATACGAGGTCAGTATGTGCTCTGCTTTGGTTTCTATTTGCTTGCTCACTTCTGTTTACGACTCTTCAGAAGAGACCCAGCGTCAGGGTCTTCTCTCCAAGCAGGTGCAGCTTTGCCCTGCACAGCCCGGCTCCTCCAGCAGGGCTCTCCTCGAACCCTGTTCCCGGGGACAGTCTCAGCCCACAGGGCCGTGGGATAAGTGACAGGCATGCTTACCACGCCCAGAGACCCGGAGATGGTGCAACTCTTCCCCATCTTGTGCTCTGAAGCCCAGACAGCAGCCGGCAGCCAGCGTCTGGGACCTAGAGATGCCCCGTTGCGGGTACAGGAGTGGGTGCCAAGGTCGTAGGGCAGGCCTGAGCACGTGCACCGTGGTCAGTGCTGCAGCCTGCAGGGCGCGTCCCGGCGGGGGATGGGGGGGGAGGACAGCAGTGCCTGGAGCAGTCGTGACCAGCCATTCTGCTGTGGCCCCTCAGAGCCTTCGGACTGCAGAGGTCTCACTTGGCCTGTATCCTCCACCTGCTCCAGGGGAAGGAGCGCCACCTGCTGGCTCTGACACTCCCTGCCTGCAGAAACCATGTTTCCTGAAACCCGCAGTGCTGTTATTTCTTAGCAGCTCAGTGCCTGAGGACAGCTCCCCCACTGGGAGGGGAAAGGGGCGCCTCTGAAACTGGCGCCCATGCCCCAAGGCAGACGGTGAACCCGTGACCTCTCCGGGGAAAACCCTGGTGGAGTCCCACAGCCCAGTCTTTCTCCTGCCTGCTGCTCGGAACCCCTCCCATGCAGAAAGCAAAGAAGCCTTAGCGACTGTCTAGCTCAGCGGAGGACCCCGTGGCCAGGGTCCTTCAGTGGCCCCATTCGATGCTAACACGGACTTTGCACCCAATAAAGCACGGGCTGCATCAAGCAGCTCAGAGCCCGTTCTCTGCTGCAGGAAAAATTCTGCAGCGAACGGTGCTCTCTGCTGCTCTGCCAGCCAGGCTCTTCCGTCTGCATATGCTTCGTGCTGCAGCTTCTGAGTTCAAATGTGACCTCTGCCATGGAGCCCCCGTCCCAGGAGAGGAGGCTCTATGTCTGAGTCCTGTGCCAGGAGGGCTTCCTGCAGTTGAACATCCGGGTGAGCTCCTGCCTGCCTCTCTCCGGGGCCTCAGAAACTGAAGCCACACCCCTGGTCAGTAAAAGCTTTAGCAGTATATAATTTATAGATAAGACATGCAATATGTAAATGCACCAAACCAAAGGATAATGTATAGATATGTGCAGTATGTAAATGCACCAAACCAAAGGATAATGTATTGATATGGGCACTATTTAAATGCACCAAACCAAAGGATAATGTATAGATATGTGCAGTATGTAAATGTGCCAAACCAAAGGATAATGTATAGATATGTGCAGTATGTAAATGCGCCAAACCAAAGGATAATGTATTGATATGGGCACTATTTAAATGCACCAAACCAAAGGATAATTTATAGATATGTGCACTATGTAAATGTGCCAAACCAAAGGATAATGTATAGATATGTGCAGTATGTAAATGCGCCAAACCAACATGGTGCGCACCTTACACTTAGACAATGTTATATGGCAATTCTATCTCCAAAAAAATGTTTAAGCTGTCACCACCTACTGGTCCCCTGGGGGTCCCATTTCCCCAAATGACTGAGAGGGACACAGGCTCCCGGGCCTCTCTTGGCCTCTCCTTTCCTAGTCACTGCTCCCCCAAATCACATCAGCCTTTACTAAAAGTTTCCTTTCCAATCACTCCAACACACAGATGAGAAAACAAACATAATTTTGCAATTAATAGAGTTTCCCCGAGATTTTTCTGGATGGTCACACATTGAAATAAAGGAGAAAGACCGTGGGTGAACGATGCTTGTCTTTGCTCTCGGCTCACCCCCAGCAAAGCCCCTTGGATGTGTGACTGCCAGAGACAGGAGAGCGCCAAGTGCCACATTCCCAGCCAGGAGGCTTCACAGCCCACAGAGCTGCACACAGCCTCTGCCTCGCTTTCCTTGCCTGTAAAATGGGCATAGTGAACGTGCTCACTGATGGCAAAAGTGAGGACGAACTGAGACAGTAAGGTACTTGGGCCTCACACACAGGAAGCACCGAGCTACTGTCGACCCAACATCGAACAGCAGCCCCTGAACCAGCCGTCCAACAGGACTGCGACGTGGGCCACGTGTGTAGTTTGACATTTTCCAGGAGCAACATTACAAAACGGTAAGAAGAAACAGGTGGAATCAATGTTAGTCATGTATCCTGTCTAACCGAGGCCCAAAATACCATCATTTCAACACGGACTCGATACTAAAACTTAATGAACTATTTTACGTTGTTATCATCCTCAGCTTTGAAATCTGGCCTGTGGTCCATGTTGATCGCACACCATGGTTCCAACTAACCACCTTCAGGGCTCAGCAGCCACACGGGGCCAGTGGCCAGTCTGTGGGAAGCCAGCGCTCTAGACTCCACCCAGTTCTCCTCCCTGTCCTTCCTGAAGTCTCCTGATTGGCAGGACCCAGAGCCTGGGAGGGAGGGAGATGCTCAGACAGCAACCCTGCCTTGGGTGGAGGTCTACGTCCTTGCCATTTATGAAGCTTCCAGAACCCCCACTCCTTGGGCACATCTGCTACTGCCTCCAGAGAAGGTTCAACTGGAAAAGAGAAGAAGAAAGCAATGGCAGACAAATGGTTGACTCTGTCCCTGCGTGCACCCTGTAATTTAACGCTAAATCCAGCTCGGTTCGGTTTCTGTGGCAACCGTGAGAACCAGCTCTCCCAGCTCATCTGTCAGCCTTCTCAATGCAGGGCCCGCTGCACACTCGCCCCCCAGACGTCTCAGCTGTGACCTTCTCAGGAGCCTGAAACCGGGCTCACTGCACAGCGCAGGGACGCAGGGGGGCAGCTTCTGTTAGTCTGTGCCCCACACAGACAGCGCAGGAAAGGCAGGATTCGGGAGCTTTCGATCCCAGGCATCCACAGAAATGGGGAGCCCTTGGGAGCCCCTGGGAAGCCGTGGGAGGGGGAGGCCTGAGACAGATGCAGTCGCTGTGAAGCCAGGATGCCTCAGCAGGTGCACCTGCTCTGCAGGATGGGCCCGGCGTGGTCGTGAGCCCTCAAAGCCAGTCTCCTTCCTCTCAGCAAGCAGCTCGCGTGGGGTCTGGGGCAGTGGGTTTACTTCTTGGCTCCAACATTGACGTTGCTGCTGAGACGCTTCTTTGCTTCTGGCTCAGAGATGTGGAACCATCTAGAAAACCCTCGGCCAGCCTGGCCACGGCCCATGGTGGCCGTGACTGAGTTAAGGATCCTCTGATAGTATCAGCCGCTCCCCATCAGTGCCGTGTTCCTTCCCGTTGGCTCAGGATCGGGACAGACGTTCCTTAGAAGCCATAAGCAGTGATGTCTGGCCCTTTTACGCCCCCACAATTCAAAATGCATCACATGATGTCCGGGACACTGGTCTCCCCTATCCCAAATGAGTTCCTCCGGCCTGTGCCTGCACTCACTCTATCCAGAAAGATCTTTTCAAGACACACACTACATCTCCTAAAACCCCTCGGTGGCCTCTCATGGCTCTCGGAGTAAAACTAAACCTCCTTAACGTGGCTGAGGACCCCACCTGCCACTGTGGCCAGGCCTTGCCCTCCCCCTCCAGCCCTGCCCCCTCCATCCCAGGCTGGGCACAGCCCCCCGGCCAACTCCTCTTCATCCTCAGACCCAGCTCCGCGGCTTCTCCGCCCTGATTTCCCGGCCAGGTGCCACCTTGCATTTATGAGCCTGGCTGTTCCCTGGCACGCACGTGTCACCGAGTCACCACGCGGTCTCACACTTATTGGCAGGACACAGTAACGTCTAGCTCTCCCCCTGAACTTGAAGCTCTGAGGAGCAGGAGTGTCTGCTGCTCACGCCCAGCACTGGATCCTGGTGCCGTCAGAGGACGCCACAGGGCGGCCAAGTGCTGTCAGTCCCACCCACTGAGCGACAGCCCGAATCCCAGCCACCTGGCTCCTCCCTCAGACCCCGACACCGGGGCCCACGCCTGCCTGCTGCAGGGCTGCCCTGTGTCTGTGGGTGTTCAGCAGCATCCCTGGCCACTGCCACCAGATCAGCGGTCGCCAACCGCTGGTCCGCGGAACACTGGTGGCCCATGAGGTCCGGAAGGTTGGCGACCGCTGCGCTGGGTGACAATAACTCCTGTCGTCACATGCAGAAATGCCTCAGACAGAAGAGCCCCACTGAGAAACACAGCTCTCCATTAAACTGAAAACCCCGGAGCCGGTCCAGAAACCACACTTTGATCTTTAGCTAAATATAAACTGGACCCCCAGGAACACCTTCTCAGCGGTCCTCCCTCCAAAAGGGCCAGCGATGTCACCTCCATCACACTCAATAGTCACCACTGAGCTGGACTTTTCTGGCATCAGGACAGAAGTTCAGCCTCTCGCAAAGCGCACCCGACCCCTGCCCGTAAAGTCAGCTCTGGAGCTGGAGGCCGTTCCCAGCTCCGCCTTCTGGAGCTAAGTGCCCTTTCCGTTGAAAGCGGTTCTGTTTCCTCCCTGAACGGCTCACTCTGAGCCCTGCAGAGGCTGATGGGAAGACTCCAGTTGCTCTCTCTGCCGTGTTGAGGAGGCTGTTTGGAAACCATCACAAGGCCCTGGCAACCCGCGTGTGTGGATTGTGAAGGACTTGCTCAGTGACTCAGATGCCTTTTCAAATCTAGAAAAGGAAGAGGCACAGAGCGCCTCCCTCCAGACACTGAGTCTCGAGGATGCACTAGCGCCAGGCCCCTCCCTTTGAGTCCTGATCTGTATTAACTTACAACGTGTCTGCTCCTCAGACAAGTCATGACCTTCAGGCTGGAGTTGGCAGACAACGTGGTTGACAGCGACAGCTCTGCAGAGGCAGGAAACCACTGTGAACCCCGCTCCCCGCTCTCCAACCAACTCAAACATTGCTCAGTCCTAACAGTATTGCTGTGCAGGAGATGTTAATTCTTCTGAAACTAGTGCGGGCAGATCACAATCTAGAACTGAACAAGAGAGCCAGCCCACACTGCCTCCCATCAAGGATTACGGCATCATTATTAGCAGCATAGGTAGGTAGAAATAGGGCTGGAGCATAATGTCAGCCAGATAAAAGGGACCTTCCCGTTCAGCCAGCGTCACTTTCGCCCGAGTTCGTGGCAGTTCTTAGCAGCTCCCACCCTGAGCAGGGAGCACGTGATTGTTTGCTGGGGTGGCACCCTGGTGCCGCATCCACAGGACTTTAAAAAGCGCCTTTCTGTCCTCTTGCTGGTCCCTGACATGCCCTGAAAGCAGGGGTGGGAGCCTTTTCGGCCCAGGGCCATTTGGAATCATCATTGATGGGCCGTACAGGGTTATCACCTTCGAACTCAGCCTGCTGTGTTTGGTCAGATGTTTACTCACCCCTAATGCCTTGGCAGGGCCAGGCCAAATGCTTTATCGGGCCAGACACTCCCCATCCCTGCCTTACAGCACGCTGATTCCTTTGGCTTAGGCCTTGGCCTCTGACAAAATGAGCCAGAAAGCAGAGAAAACTTTTGAAGTGCTTATTGGACATTAACACTCTAGTGTGAATAAGCTGCAGATACTGAGAACGGGTTTTGGTAGAAGGAGATACATCAATGAGATACTGATATTTTCCATATCCCATAATACTTCTGGAGGAACTATCTGCACCTGGCTTAAGACATGTTGCAATCCATTCTTTCCACCTGAAAAAGAAAAATGGTTATGACACAAAATAAAAAGTATATTTCGGCCTGGCTGATGTGGCTCAGCAGTTAGAGTGCACCACAAGGTTGCAGGTCCGATTCTAGGTCAAGGGCATGTACCTGGGTTTCGGGTTGCGTTAGATCCCTGCCCGCTATTGGGGTCGTGCGGGAGGCAACCAATCGATATGTCTCTCTCACATTGATGAGAGGGACATATCACATTGAAGAGAGAGACATGTCTCTCTCTTCCCCACCTTCCTCTCTCTCTTCCACTCTCTCTAAAAAGCAATGGAAAAATATCCATGGGTGAGGATTTTTTTAAAATGTTTTTAAGTATATTCAAGATCATTTTTGAAATGAAAATTTTTAAAAAAAAAGCCCTAGATGGTTTTGCTCAGTGGATAGAGCATCAACCTGCACACTGAAGGGTCCTGAGTTTGATTCCAGTCAAGGGCACATGCCTGGGTTGCAGGCTTGATCCCCAGGAGGGGGCATGCAGGAGGCAGCTGATCAATGATTTTCTCCCATCATTGATGTTTCTATCTCTCTCTCTCCCTTCCTCTCTGAAATCAACAACAAAAACAAACTATATATATATAAAAGGTTAATATGCTAAGTGTCCCTCCTACTGTCAGACCGGTTGCTATGACATGCACTGACCACCAGGGGGCAGACGATCAACGCAGGAGCTGCTGAGCTGCAGTGACTTGGCAGCAGCGGTTCTTGGGTGACATACCCTGAAACCAAAGAGGAGGGAGCCCGATTTGTTGCAAGGCCACGCGATTCCACCTTCGGTTGTGGGTTATGTTGTTGCTGGAGCACTGTTGGCCCCAAATCTGGTTTACTGCTCACTTGCATTTGCATTCCACGACAGCAACTTTGCAGAGCGCCCTCTTGCACTCCGGGGCCCCTCAGGGGATGCTGGAGAGCTGGTTTTGGCCTGATCCCCTGCCAGAGGGATCCCTCTCACTCGGCAGACCCGGGGAAGGACCACGGGAGGTTGGCTCCAGGGAGTGTCCAGCCCATCTCTCCCAGTCCCGCCCCACCGGCCACCTTCTAATTAATTTCCTTTCAGTGTGCACGAATCCATGCATAATACATAGTGTATTATAAATAAACTAGAGGCCTGGTGCACACAAAATTCATGCATGGAGGGTGGGGGGGGGGGTGTCCCTTAGCCCAGCCTGCACCCTCTCCAATCTAGGACTCCTCGGGGGATGTCAACTACCAATTTAGGCCCGATCTCACAGGCCTAAACCGGCAGTCAGACATCCCTCTCACAATCCAGGACCACTGGTTCCTAACCACTCACCTGCCTGCCTGTCTGATCGCCCATAACCACTCTGCCTGCCAGCCTGCTGGCCCCAACTGCCTGCCCTGCTGGCCTGCTTGCCCCCAACTGCCCCCTCTTGCCAGCCTGCTCGCCCCCAACTGCCTTTCCCTCCTGGCCTGATCACCCTTTACTGCCTCTACCTCAGCCCTGCCACCATGGTTTTGTCTGGAAGGACATCCAGAAGGTCTCCCAGAAGGTCTCCTGGTCTAATTAGCATATTATCCTTTTATCAGTATAGATAAGGAAAAATGATACTGATAGTGACTGTGATGGATGGGTGGGAAGAGCAGGGGGATGTCCGAAGGATGACTACGAGTGCATCCACGTAACAGGTTCCAGAGCCTACTCTGGTGTCACAGTACCTTTCAAAGTCGCTCTTCACCAGGAATAAACACCTTGCCATGTTTAAAAGGAGAAGGCTCTTAGTGCCACGCGTACACCCAAAGATCTACCACAAGAGTAATACACACTTTTAAATCCCCGCCCAGACCCTTTGGTGCAGTGAGTATAGTGTCACAACCCTGCACTTTATTTGGGCTGCAATGTGTCCCCTCGAGAGCTCTGTGTGGCAGTCCTAAGCCCCAGACTCTCAGACTCTTACCCTGTTTGGAGACAGAGCCTTCAAAGGAATAATGAAGGTCAAGTGAGGTCATCAGGGTGGGCCCTGAAGGCTGGCGTCCTCATTAAAGGGGGAGATTAGCACAGATATGCACAGAGGGAGACCCGTGTGGAGGCGCGAGGAGAACAGGGCCACGCGAGCCCCAGAAAGAGGCGTGAGAAGCCAAGCCCACTGCCCCCGACCGCAGGCTCGGCCTCCAGAACTGCGAGGAGCAGGTGTCTTGTCCAGGCCGCCCAGACTGTGCTCCTGATAGAATATTAATTTCTCAAAGCGGCTTCCAGACTAACGTACTGTGGAATGCCAATTTTCTGACTTTGTTTAGAAGTGTGCCTGGGAGAAAAAGCAGAAAGAAAAGCCTCGAAATGTTAAGAGCAGCTGTCTCTAGGCGGTAGGATCGAGGGATTTTATTTTCTTCTTTTACAACCCCACATTCTCCACGTGCTCCCCCGTAGATGTGAATCGCTTTTATAATCAGAAAAATAATTTCAGAGGAAAGGTGGAAGGGTTTGAACTCAGTACAAAGTACCAGTATCTTTTACTTTATTTTTTAAATTATCTGGAATATACTTTTTATTTTGTTACATAGTTGTTCTTTCAGAAGTGCAAAAAATGGATTGCAAAATGTTCTCAAGTCAGACAAGAGAAGGAAGAAAGGAAGGGAGGAGGGAAGGAAAACTCATACTATAGCGAACACCGTCCTATTGTAACCCCTAGGGTAACCAGTCAATCAATGGGTCCGGGCTGACAGTCCCTACTTAAGCTGATTAAGCAGAGATGAGGTTGAATCATTATGAGTGTTTATTCCAATCCTGTCGGCAGCATGGGAGAGCAGCAGGTCATCCACAAAAATCTGCTCTGCGCGCCCCCATAAGCCAGCTGCTTATATGGGGTACAGGACAAAGATTACATGGGGAAGTCGCCAAGGGTATGCCAAATGGGCAGTTCACAGGTAAGCAGGCTCGAGGTCTGCAAAGGCCAGCAGGTATACAAAAGGGCTGGGGGTCTTCAAAGGGCTGGCGGCTCTGGTTTCTGCAGCAAAGTTGTTCATCTTTCCATGATAACGGGCAGCTCCAAATGGGGCGGGAGGGTGGGCTGCACTTCCAGGTGAGCTCCCAGGCCCCAGTGGGGCTGCCTGCCAGGTGAGAATGTGCCTTCTTTAATAAGAACAAAACAAGCACAGGTAACAGAGCACGATTCGTATTTCTTACAATTCTAGCTGGTCCCCCAACATTCCATTTCTGCCCCTATCACTCTTCCACCCGAGGAACGGGTGACGTGTTCCCACTGAACGTGACCACATGCACCAAGATGTGGCGGCCACGGAGGGCGCTCACATGCTGTTCTCGGCGGTTTCTCACCACACGGGTTCTCATCGTTAGCGTCAGTCCTCTTCATTTTTTAATCTGCAATTTTTCATTTTAATGTTTTCCTCCCAGACCAAACCAGAGCAATTGCTTTAGAAGCTTTAAAATTACTGTGTGATTTCAAGTGTTTATTCTTTTCATCCAATGAACTCCTCTCTCTCTTTCTCTCTCTCTCTCTCTTTCTCTCTCTCTCTCTCCCCTTCCCTCCCTCCCTCATTAGCAAAGCTGCCGTGGTCTCTGCCGGACTCCCAGGTGCCTGAGCTCCTGCTCACGAGCTCACTGTCCCAGCTGGAAGGAACCCTTGGCACAACCTTGGCACGACCTTGACACCGCGTCACTGCCTCGGGCCTGTACATGTAGAGGTGCTCAGGGCTTTCTGCCTTTGACAAGAAGAACTCCTCTTAAAATAAATGCCCTCTGTCACGACCACATCTCTCGGTGTCTAATCCCGGAGCAGGACCCTTTCCCAGGCTGACCCCCCTCCCTCCTCACCGCCCCTGTGTCGTCTGCCTGCATTGCATGGACGCTCACCCACTCACAGTGACTGTCTGGAGCTGACCCTGGGCCCACCCCCTGCTCCATGTGCACTTCTCCAAGACCCTTTCCACGCAAACGCCATGCGGACTTGTTACCTCCCCCACTCTCTAAATCTGGGGCGCTTGCTATTGATTCTCCCATCAGCCAATGCTCCCCAAATCTCTGCAGCCACATAAAGCAGAGATTGAGGCGCTTTCTACAGACCTACCTTTCCTGAACCCCACACCTGACCGCTCTCCCTATCCTGCCCACCCCTCCCCCATCCCCTAGACCTCTCTGGCCCCTTCGCTGCCGCCGGAAACCGCTGACCGCCCGCCCCAGCCCACTCTCTTTCGCAGCCTCCACCATCGCTAGGAAGATGCGAGTCTGAATCGATCGCCCCCTTGCTGAAAGGCCTCCAAGGCTTCTGAACGATCTCGGGGGGAGACTCCAAGTCCTTAAAACGGAGCAGGAACAGGAGCCCGGCTTTGAAACAGACACCCACAGTGGCCTTCACCACAAGGCCACTTCTCCCTGCAGGGCCAGCGCAGCCCCTTGTGGGAAAGGAGGGCCTGTGAGGGACGGGCGCCAAGGGGGAAGGGGTTCGCAGCCAGATTCCCACTTTCAAAATGGGGTTTTGCAGCAAGCAAAGGAGGGAGGACTTCTCTTAATTCAGAATCAAGACTGGCTGCCTAGACCACAGGCTCCACACAGTACAGAGAAGGTCCCCCTTGCAAATGCCATTTGGGGGACAAAACAGAAGCAGGGCAGGGCTGGGGTGATCCGAAAGAGGTGAGGACCGTCCAGGTCACTGCAGGCCCAAGGCCCCGCTGTCCCTGATGCCGCCAGTGCCGGGGCAGCCGGAAACTTCCCAGGACTCCCAGAAGCCGGCTTGAAGCGCTGCGGTGGTGGGAGCTGAATCTCAGCGTGTTTACTCCGAAAGGACTACTCGTTTTCCTTTCACACTGAGCTTTGAAACTGCAAGCTTTGGTCCTCGGCAGACGGAGTTTCTGAGAAAGACCAAGTTAAATAATAACCACCCCCTCGCCAAAAATATTGAGGAGGGGAGAGGGGAGGGCGGGTGATGTGGGGAGGAGAGGAGCTAGGTGGGGAGGAGCAGGAAGAGATGGCCATGGCTTCCGTAGGAGCTGCACACCAAGTTCTGGAAGCCACGTTCCATCTGCCAGCCCCGTGGGCCACTTCTCGCGCCCACGTCCCCCTCACTGGGCTCTCAAGCCTCCTTCCCCACATGGCCCCTCTCACCTCAGGCGCTTTCCTGTGCATTCTATTCCTTCCGCCCCTAATGCTGTTCCCGCTGGCCCACCACGCCTTCTCAGCCAACTAGATGCTTTGGTCCCTGCCTCCCTGAATTTCCCTGGCCCCACCCCCACCGGACCAGGGTCCCTGCCTATGGCCTCGGGGCTCCCATCCCTCTGGTGAGCACGCTGCTGTCAGACTGTCCCAGGATGCTGCCTCCCCCATAGAGGACAAGCTCCATGCTGGGAGGACCATCTGCTTTGCTCCCGATTGCAACTCCAGTGTCCAACACTCCATAGGCGCTCGTGTCTTCCTCACTGAAGAGAGGAGCTGCCGGTAAACAGATAAATTAGTGAACGACACAATCTGCTCAAAAATGCGGCAGGCTGCTTGGGGGAAACATGGCTCCCACTCCTCACGGGTGGGCCCGGCAGCCTGACGGCCCTCGGGGACTGTCATGGCAGAGCCTCCTCGGAAGCTGTGCCTGCACCAGGCAGGTGGCTGGAGGGCACCATCCTGGGCTCTGAGCTCAGAAGACTGCTTCTGCGCATGCACATGTTCTGAGAGCTGGGGGGACAGGCTGGGGGTCCCTCTCGGGCTGCGAGCTAGACCAGAGGAGCGCTTTCTCCAAAGCAGGATGAAGGACGGAGCATGTCTGTGCCAGGTGGCCCTGCAGCCTGGTGGCCCCCAAGGCGGAACAGCAGTGTGGTGGGACAGCAAGACCTCGTGGGCCTGAGCCAGCTGAGCCAGCGGCACAGGCACAGGGCCCGGGGGCAGCTCCGAGGGCAGCGGCACCGCACCCTCTCCCCAGAGGATGGCCTGCCTGACTGATTCCCTTCTGACTACAGCCGTTCTGAGAGCGTGGGGCCCCCACAACCCACACCATGTCCTGCACAGAGTGGAGGCCTGACCTGAACCAATAGATAAAAGTGAGTAGAGCCCTAGTGGGTGTGGCTCAGGGGTTAGAGCATCGGCCCTCTGACTGAAGGGTCCTGGGTTCAGTTCCAATCAAGGGCACGTACCTCAGTTGCAGGCTCAATCCCCAGCCCTGGTCAGGGTGCAAGTAAGAGGCAACCAATTGATGTGTCTCTCTCACATCGATGTTTCTCTCTGTCTCTCCCCTTCCCTTCCGTTCTCTCCAAAAATCAATGGAAAAATATTCTCAGGTGAGGATTAACAAATAAAATAAAAGTGAGTAGACCCCCAACCTTCATCACTGGGGGTGCAGGAGTGTTGCTTCCCATCAGCTGCTGCTGCTGCCCAAGATGGTATGTGCATGTATGTGCATGTCTGTGCACACATGTGTGTGAATGTAGTGCATATGTATATGAATGGGGGTGGGATACAGAATTGAGGCACCAATGTGTATCCGGCATTAAAGTGTTGTAAGTCAGCATCAGCAGGAACACAGGTGCGCACACATGACGTGCAGAGAAAGACCCTCCTGCAGACACAGCCCAAGCCCCTGCTTCAACCCACACCTGACAGACTACAGGTTTAGTCCTGGGGTCTCCCACACCCCTTTCTTAAGATGAGGTGCCTTTGGGAGAGGAATGGTTTAAACTTCTATTACTTTGCGTTACAGAGAGAAGTGTGATGGATAATTAAGAAGGTTCTGGAACACCAGACCCCAGGTTGTGAGTGGGGAAAGGATGAACAAGAGAGAGAGGCTGCCAGAGATGAGCGTGGTCACCTTCGAGCATCATTTACGCAGCTTTGCTTAGAGGTCAGAGAGCTAACCCCTCTCCTCACAGCACCACTCCGCGGACCCGAGGCAGTGCTGCGCCTGGGTCAGCTCCCTTACAGGAAGGGGTCTCGGGGGCTCAGGGATCTGAGACTGGTGCAGCCGGGCCATTTCCTGGCTGTGCGGACCAGAAGCAGCAACAGATTCAGCCATAAAGCACCAGTAGGATGGGTCTGCATACCTGCTCCGGAGGGCCCAGGACCCAGGCGGGCCCCGCAGGGAGCCTGCAGGGTGCGGGGTCAGGTTGTGGGAGGAGTGGGAAGGTGGGTGCAGAGAGAGAAATGAAGGATGGAGAGTGGGAAACGGGGGGAGGAGTGGAGGGGGAGCAGGTTAAGCATCTGGAAAATTACTGCAGTCTCATGGCTTCTGCAGCTTCAAAGCCAGGATGAGTCATCAGCTAGTTGCCTAGGCAACGGCTATTTTCCTCCTGCTACCGATCAATTTCATCTTCACAAATGTCCCATGAAACCGTGAGCCGTGAAGGTAATATCCCGCGTCACAGAAAGCCTTGCCAACCGAGGGCCGCCTTTCAAGTGTTCGCAGCCAGACCGCGAGGCCCGACCCTCCACCTCCCCCACCCAGACCCGCCCCCCTTCATGCCGCCAACAGCCAAGGCCTTCCAGTGCGGCAAGCACACCATGATGTTTCCGCTTCATCCTCACCACCACGTGGGGATGTTTTCTCTCCCCTTTCACAGTGGGTGACACCGGGACCAAGGGAGGTTAACGACGCCACGCTCGGCGCCCCGAGTACTGCAGCCTCAGCGCCCACCCAGGTCTGACCACCGCTCTGCTCACCACGCCCCTCCACTTGTCACTTGCCCTGTGGGGACATGTCCAACCCCATTTCCTCCTTGCAGCAGCCAGATGTCATTTGAGCCGGAAGTGTGCTGCGCCTGGGCCGTCTCTCCTTTCCCAGGGGCTTCATAGAAATGATACCACGTGAGCCTCACAGCAGCCCTGTCTGAAACGCAGGCAGGGAGCCCGTCCCCACATGAGAAAGGAAAAGGTTCAGGGACTTGCCTGCCTCCAGTGAGCTCCTCAGAGCTGGGCTGGCACGTGGGTGCTCAGATGCTGTGCCCACTCCTGCCCGACACAGTGGCATGGGCCTGACCACACCCTGTCTGGCTCTGGACCCTCACTCCTCACAGCTGTCCCCAGAAGCCTCAGGCTGCCAAACACCAACTCACCTTGTCAGCTCATGTCAGCTCCTTCCAGGCAGAGCCTGCCTGCCCGGGGGCCTCGGGGCCGTCCGGAACCTGCAACCTAAGACTTCAGAGGAAATCTGGATGTCTGCGTCTGAATGTCACAGCTGAATTTTGAAAATGGTGCCAGATATGTCAACTAAGTTTATCCTCACTCTTTCCTGGCCCTGACCCATCAGCCTCAGTCCCCTCCCCAAGCACCTCTTGTTCCTTCAAAGAGAAGTGACCTTGCATCTCCCACCGCGAAATAAAAATGCTGTAAGTCGTAGCCTTACAACATGCTTCTGGGGAATGAGGTCACAAAGGTCCTCGCCAGCTCTTCCTGCAAACAGTGCCAGGCGGGGTGGGAAGGAGTGATTGGAAGAACCGGAACTACGCATTTTCATCAAACTCTTATAAGATGGCGTGGCTGGCCAGCAGCCAACAAGCATATACGATGAAATACACTAATGATCACCAAAAATGAGGAGTCTTGCCTTAAGCCCACCTGCCTGCCTGAGCCAGGACGGCTTCATTTCGCAGCGACCTGTCGGACTACTTTCCTGCCCCAGTGAAAGCCACATTTCTCTTCCTGTGTCTGAGCCCATGTGTGGTGTGCACATGTCTGCATGTCTGCGTTAGTGGCAATGGGACTGAGTGAGGACCTACACGTGCCAGGCGTTCTCCTTACCTAAACTCATTTACCCCTCAGCGGACTTGTGACCGGGGTTTGATTGCTAACATTGTGCTTTTATAGATGAAGAAACTGCGGCTCAAAGAAGTTAAGAATTTTGCCATACAACTAATAAAAGTAACCCTAGCAATGGGCCTGGAATGGTAATTGGATATAGCCACACAGCCCTGGCCGCTGTGGCTCAGTGGTGGAGTGTCAATCCATGAACCAAGAGGTCACCTTTCGATTCCCAATCAGGGCACATGCCCAGGTTGGGGGCTCGGTCCCCAGTAGGGGGCATGCAGGAGGCAGCCCGTCGATGGTGTCTTTATCTCTCTATCCCTCTCCCTTCCTCTCTCTCTGGAAATCAATAAAAACATACTTTTTTAAATATCCTCACATTCACCCAACACCTTTATTTCAGCATGGGACCACTTTTTTCAATGAATCCGATTGGGCGTTAACACCACGTGACCAGAGAGGGGAAACTATGCTGAATCCTTGAAGACGTTCTCTTTCCCACTTAGGAGATGATGGAAGACAGTGGAGGGTCTATCTTAACTTTGTTTTAGCCAAAATTAATTCTCACCATCTAACCTCTCAAAAGCACTATGTTATGAGTCAGAACAATTTACAAACCAAGTCAGAGACATTTTAGATTTTTTTTAATCCATCCATCCCCTCAGCGACGGGGGCTGGATGACAGCCATTTGTTCTTTTTTCCAGGAATAAGCCGCTACGTTCATTCTAATGATTACACAGGAAGCCATGTTAGAGTATTTGAACAATGTGCTTGTCTTCAATGATAGAGTTTAAGAAAAAAATTCTGACTGATTGAGTGAAAATTAAGTCTAATCTTAGTCGAGCTTTGCATACGAACATGCATCTGAAGAAAATGAGGCCAGGCCACAAAGAAACCACCCGGCTGAGGTCTCCCGAATCACTTAAATGTGGCCCTCAACTTGGCCAGCACATCGGCGACACTCTCACGCTCACTAGTTAGCTGCATCGTTGCCTGGCCATGAAAAACATAAGGATGGTTAACAGTGGTTTTATGAGGAACAAAATATTCTCAATTTATTCCACTTTTTCAATATTAAAATTCACAAGTAAAACTGCTTACTTGCTTTAGAGCTGTGTGCTTTGACTTACTCTATGATTGTGATTAGAAAGTTAAGTATAAATCATGTTTTTGCAACATAAGACACATTTCCCCATTCATTTTTTTCAGTATTATGTTCCCATTAATTTTTTTCAGTATTATGTTCCCATTCATTTGTGTGATTAATGTATACAGGCATTTTCCTGACGGAAATACAAATTTTATTAAATATAAATGGCATAAGTTTGCTATCATTAAAATACTAGAGGCCCGGTGCATGAAATTTGTGCATGGGGGGGGGGGTGTATCTCAGCCTGGCCTGCACCCTCTTGCAGTCCGGGACCCCTCAGGGGATATAGCAGTGCGCCAAGCAGCAGGCGGCCAGGGAGGAGCCCGAATCAGAGCGGGTGCTGTGCAGCTCATGCTCATCCCGCCTGCTGCCACTGCTCAGTAGTGTTGCCACGGAGTCAGGAGAGGCTCCCGCCATGGCAGCTGTGCTCGCCAGCTGTGCGCCCAGCTTCTGGATGAGCGGCGCTCCCTGCTGTGGGAGCACACTGATCACCAGGGGGCAGCTCCTGCACTGAGCATCTGCCCCTGGTGGTCAGTGCACATCATAGCGACCAGTTGTTCTGGTTGTTCTGCCGTAACGGTCACTTAGGCTTTTATTATATAGACCAGTGGCTCAGTGCACGAAATTCGTGCAGGGAGGGGGGGTTCCCTCAGCCCAGCCTGCACCCTCTCCAATCGGGGACCCCTTGGGGGATGTCTGACTGCCTAAACCAGCAGTTGGACATCCCTCTTGCAATCTGGGACCACTGGCTCCTAACCGCTCACCTGCCTGCCTGCCTGCCTGCCTGATTGCCCCTAACTGCCCTCCCCTGCCAGCCTTATCTCATCCCTAACTGCCCTCCCCTGCCAGCCTGATCTTGCCCCCAACTGCCCTCCCCTGCAGGCCAATTTGGTTCTGATTGGTCGGTTTCTATGCCAGTCAGCGTCTCCGTGCCTATCTCTAGGCCTGATCAGAGAGACAGGGCTGATCAGCAGCCCCTGGGGAGACCCGGAGAGAAATAGAGGTGCAGCTGCTGGCAATGCCTGGAGAGAAAGAGAGAGACCACGACTGATCAACACAGCTGATCTGTGAGGGAGGGCAGTTAGGGGTGAGATCAGCTGAAGACAGAGGCTGTGGATCAGACCCTGTCTCTCTCTGGGCCTCTCTCCAGGCCTGATCCACAGCCCCCTCAGCCACGGCAACCCAGCACTGACTGCAGGGCTGACTCTGGTGTTCAGTCGAGCCTTCAGTCGGTCGTTACAGACCCTGGGTTTTTATATATTAGAATTAGGGTTTTAAACGTAGTGACCTCAAGAAGGTCTGGGAAAACTCAAAGATAGGATAGCAAGTTAGGACAAAAAGAACAAAATGCCACTGGAAGCTGGGGTCTTGGCTAAGTACTGTGTGGAAGCAAAGTCCATCTGTGGCCAACTGAAGAGAAATGGGGCTGTGGAGGTAAGTCAAGCCAGACCTGGAAAGGTTTGACCAAGGACACAGCCAGAATAATCCACTAGGGAGTGACATGATCCATTGCAGATTGACTTTGAGGAAGATGACTCTGTCAGCAGGAAGGCAGGAAGGGTTATGGGAACCCAGGCAGGAAGCGGGGACGGACTAACCCAGGGCCACATCAGTGAGGATGGGGAGCAGGGATGGACATGGGAGAGGTTAGTGACACGGATGCTGCAGAGACTGTGACCGATCCTGGGAAGGTGAGGAAGCACAAGTAGGTGAAAGCCACCCTTGCAGAGGACAGCTAAGGGTACCACGACACCATCTAAGGGGGGAAGAAACAGGAGAAGGTGCACGTTTACCAAGAACGTAATACACCGAACTTCTGATGCCCACACTTCCCAGGGAGCCACCCAGCAGAGAGCTCAGAACCTGGGGGAGTCAGCTGGAAATAACTGAGACCCAGCACCGGAAGCTGCCACTGACTCCAGAGAAGGTCACTCACCATCAGGGTGTGGAGTGAGGAGAGAAACGCCCATGTGTACGTGGGGAGCGAAGAGGCTTCCAAGAGGAGGTAAGGTTAGGAGGGACCCAGGAGGTAGCTGTACCTCGGAAGGCAAAGGGAAAGAGAATTTCAGGAGGAAATGGTCAAAGGTTGCAGGGAGTGAAATATGTCAAAACACAGATTCTATTCTGCCCTTTAATGCCTTTAGGGACACCTACCAAATCTCATACCAACATCCACCTCTCTCACTCTCGCCTTCCTTCTCTCTCTCGGTCATAGTGCTCTCGAAGGTGTATGCTGTGTGTTTTTAATCCAGGTCCCTAACTTCTCTGAGCTCCCATGTCCTCATTCACCTCCCAGGACTGTCCGGACATTAAACAAGGCAATGAATAGAAGGTGCCTGTCACAGGACCTGGCACTAAACCATTCTCCAGAAATATCGGTTGTCACCATTACTATTATTTGCTGCTGTTGCGGTGGCTGTCCCTTCCTGCAATATTACTTTTCACTGGGGTATTTGCATTCAAGAGGAGACAAAGAGCCCTTAAAGCCAAACAGTTCAATGCCTGTAAGTGGCACTTCAGACCAAGAGAAAGGAGTGGGCAGGGTCCTTCATGGCACCCTAGTCTCTCCCTGTGAGTGGCACCCACTGGGGCTCACAGAGCCTCCTTTCCGATGCCGACTGTGGCTCTGCCCTGCTGCTCAGGAACCAGCTGACACCAGGCGGTGCCCAGGCTCCCGCAGGGCCAGGAGCGGGGAAGCAGGTGCCAGGGGCCTCTGCCTCCACCAAGGCCTCTGCCTCCACCAGGGGCCTCTGCCTCCACCAGGGCCTCTGCCTCCACCAGGGGCCTCTGCCTCCACCAGGGCCTCTGCCTCCACAAGGGCCTCTGCCCTCCGCCGGGGCCTCTGACTCCGCCAGGGCCTCTGCCTCCATCAGGGCATCTGCCCCCACCAGGGCCTCTGCCTCCGCCAGGGCCTCTGACTCCGCCAGGGGTAAGCCTCTCTGGCTGGTGACTAACTCTGAGCTTTGCTGGCTCTGCCTGGCTCCAGAGGAGCCAAGGTCAAGCACCCCAGGGCCTCCTCTGTGGTATCTGAGGCCAGCAGAGCAGACTGCTGCAATGAGTCAGCACAAAACAGCCTTCAGCTCTCTGCAAGGTGCCGTGACTCAGCATCTGGTGCACCTCCTCACATCTCTCCTTCCTACAGCTTGCTCTCAATCCTGCAGTGGCTGCCTCGCCAGGGCTCCGGTCATGTCTCCCCAAGTAAATAAACAATTCATATGTACTAAGTGCATATTACATGACAGGAAATGGATACTGAAGTTTTTGCACGTCATTTCTCATCAAAATAACCCTATGAGACAGAAATTATTTTCCCCATTGTATAGGTCAGGGAAATTGAGGATGCTCAGAGAAATGAGCTTGTCCACCCGTGTGGCCCTCCTCCCCTACCCATGTCCTCCTTCCCTCTGCCTCTCCCCAGGCCTGTAGCTGCCATCCAGAGTCTCCACCCTGAGTCCCACCCACTGCCATCTACCTACAGGAATCCTTCCTGAAACATGAGTCTGGCCCTATCACTCACTGGAAAGCCTTCAAAGGCCTCCATTAGGTCCCAGTGAAGTCAAGGCTCCCTAAGGTGGCATCGTAGACTTCCCTGCCCTCCCACACGGTCCGCTCCGTGAAGTCACGCCATCCATCAAATGCTCCTGTGTTCACACCGCCGTCCTCCACACGCAGAGGGGGGTCCCTCAGCCCTGCGCGGGGGCGGCTATCCGCCCTTGAAGACCCCGCTCACAGGTCACTTCCCCTACGACGTCTCCCACAGGTCTCTCCGCCCCTCCCTCTGGCTCTCCCAGCCCTTCCCTCTCTGCTCACTAACCTGTGCCTATGCAGAGTAGTGGGCCACTGCTCGTTGGGAGGCCGCTGCCCTGAACAGGCTGGGAGCTCTCCCTGCTTTATGTTGCTGCTGTTAATGCTCACCAGAGGGTATATTTTCCATCACTTTGCAGAGAGAATGGAAGGGATGGAGGGAGGGGATGGGGGGGAGGGGGAGAGGAACATCAACTAGTTGCCTCCTGCATGTGCCCTGAGTGGGGATGGGGGTGGGAGGGGAGAGCGAGAAGGGAACCTGAAACCCAGGTCGTGGCCTTGGTTGGGAATTGAACCTTTGACCCATTGGTGCCCGGCTGACGCTCTAACCACTGAGACACCACCGGCTCCCCGGGCTTTTCACTTTTAGTCCCAGTACCTTCCAAAGGGAATTTTATTGAACTTTATTGCACAGATGGATAGATGAGTCATTTATTTATGCATTTAGTTAATCTGTTAGTTAGTCAATTAGTTAGTTAGTTAGTTAGTTAGTTAATCATCAACTCTGGGCCAGGCACGATGCAAGGGCTCTTGAGGAGGCAGAGACAAAGAGAAGAGAGGGTTCCTAAGGGAGGGAGTCCAGCCTTGGTCTGACGCTTATGTAACTAAGGGCTTTTATTGCTTTTTTCTTGACTCCCTTCCCAGAAAACAAATTGAATTGCAGAGCCTGCAGAATAGCACCTAATTCCATTCTATTTAATCTGCACACGACTGCCATCCATCTGACTGCCACGCTGCTTACAAGAAAAGCCATCGTCAGGCCTAAACCAGCTCATGCAAATAGCTGGAGGCCACCGCCAACTCCGCAGGGACCCTAAATCCATCTCGATGCTAGCTCGCTAAGTTCTGCAAATTCAATGAGCATTCCTGATTAATCAAGGGCTAATTAACCACACGGTGCTGACAACCACGCGTTGAGGAAAACGGTGGTTCTTTTCCTAGAGACAAGCGCTCCTAGCCCTGGGCTGGGCCATCCCATCAGGTCCAGAGTGACACTTTGCTCTCTGCCCCTCTGAACTGACAGCATGCTTCTCCACTCTCCAGTTCTTTTCTATACAAGCAGACTGCATTTCACCAACGTGATGTTGGCACTGGAAGCACCTTCTGGGCAAGGATGCTACGTCTCGGGTCCCCTCCGACACCACCCTGCACAGGGCTCTCCTGCACAGGCGACTCCAGAATTAGGGACCCCAGGTGCAGGGGAGCTGTGAGAAGTAGGGGCGGGCCATGCTCCTGGGCTGGCTCGGCCTCGGAGTGCCTGCACCGGCCAGGCCGGAAAGACGTGTCCCAGTGAGTCTGCCAGCAGGGCATTTCCTTCCCATTTGTGCAAAGGCGTAGCAGGCGCGGGAGGTAAGCCAAGCCAGACCTGTGGAGGCAGACCTCTGCCTCCACCAGGGCATCTGCCTCCACCAGGGGCCTCTGTCTCCGCCAGGGCATCTGCCTGTGCACCAGGCACGGCTAAGCATGATCCTAAATAGAAGAAAGCACGTTTATTTCAGTCCCTGTCATGTGCCAGACACTGTGGTAAGCTCTGTCCCTGTATTATGTCATTTATTTCTTAAAAGCCCTGGGGCAGGTGTTAGCATTTTCCAGACGAGCACACTGAGGCTCAGTGAGGTTAGCTAATTGGGCTGCGATCACACAGCCAGGAAGTGGCGGAGCCTCTGGTCAGTGGGACACAAACGCCTGGGTGTGTTTTTGGCCACCATGAAATCCTGTCTCACCCTCATTCGCTAGTTCTGGTGACTGGCATACTCCTTAGCCACTCACAACATAAGCTTGGAACGACAGACTATATTCACTGAAAGTGCGTAGCTGAGAATTTCCCCTTCTCTCCCGCGCTGTCCCCTCAAGGTGCCCACCAGCCCCTCCGCCCTGCGTCAGGACTCCTTGGGGTTGGGCAGGACTCCTGGGGGGTGGACAGGACTCCTGGGGGTGGACAGGACTCCTGGGGGTGGACAGGACTCCAGGGGGGTAGACAGGACTCCTGGGGGTGGACAGGACTCCTGGGGGTGGACAGGACTCCTGGGGTGGACAGGACTCCTGGGGCGGACAGGACTCCTGGGGGTGGACAGGACTCCTGGGGCTGGACAGGACTCCTGGGGGTGGACAGGACTCCTGGGGGTGGACAGGACTCCTGGGGGGTGGACAGGACTCCTGGGGGATGGACAGGACTCCTGTGGGTGGACAGGACTCCTGGGGGATGGACAGGACTCCTGGGGGTGGACAGGACTCCTGGGGTGAACAGGACTCCTGTGGGTGGACAGGACTCCTGGGGTGAACAGGACTCCTGAGGCTGGACAGGACTCCTGGGGCTGGACAGGCCTCGACAAGACTTTCTATGTGAAACAAGTCAAAGGCAGGAGAACTGTCAGAGGGTGGTCAGCAGTTTATTTTCTCTAGAACATACAGGTTTTGGGGTGGAAAGGAAGAGTTCTTGGCGCCCACGTGTCCCTGGATGATTCCAACATTCTCCTCTGCCTGAGCGTCTTCCCCCGAGATGCATGCACCCTGGAGAGGCCCTCCCTAGGGCCTCGGCACATTGGGGGAGAGAGTCATTGTCAGGGCCTCCTCACTTAGAGCAAAGCCCTAAGGCTGAGTTGCCAAGGCAATAGCAGCGGCTCTTGCTCCTGACGTCACTGAGGGAAGACAACCCGCAGGGAAGCAGGCCCAGCTTTCCACCAGGCCTCCCTGGCCTGGGTTGGGTTTCATTAATCCTGAGCTTCCTTCCGGAACCCTGAGAGCTGCCTGTCCCCCTCCCACTGCGCCAACAAGGGAGAGAAGGCACTGCCTTAAGAAGGTCTCTCCTCTCCCTAGTCACCCCCCAGCCAAACCCTGACAAACAGCGGGAAGGATGGGGAAGGGTGGCATCGTGGGCCCCCCACCCCGCTTTTATCTGGGACTTAGCTGTGAGATTTGGGAAGGAGGAAATGCGCAGGCCCAGAGCAACCAAGAGACAGGCCGGGAGGTGCCCTTTGGGTGCCAGGAGAACAAGGACGAGAGACACTGACGTTCCAAAATCCATCTTCGGGGCGCGGCAGGGCTTGGCGTTCTCGCAGTGGCTCCTGCAGAGGACGAGCAGCAAGGCCCAGAGGAGGGACTCACGGAGGCCTGTAAGGAAATGCCAGTGCTTCTTGCCAACGTCGTCCCTGCACAGGCACCATCATGCACACGGACAGGAATTGTCCTAATTTGGGAAACGGACCCAACTTCTTCAGTTTGGGTCTCCTTACAAATATTTAGGGAGACCCCAACATCTCCAACCCGCAGGGCCCACCCAAAGGGGCTGGAAACTGATGTCCAGACAAAACCCTTGGATGTGGCCAGGCCACGCCTAGGAGCTCACTCAGGGAAACGCCCCAGAGCTGGCAGACACCTGTGAGGCACCCGGTGCCCAGACGTGCACTCCGGAGCTGTCACTCAGCCGCTGTTCACTTTCAGACTCGTCACAAAGCCAGTACCTGCCGTGCGCGAATGCTGTGTGTTCGGTGAATGATTTAATGGGGCTCCGATCAAACGCAGGCCCGGGCTCATTAGCAGAGTCTAGAAGCAGAGTCCACTCAGCTGTCCTCGCTCCCCACCCCGCGCACCTGCCGGGCCAGGAAGGGAAATGAAAGGAGGAGAGCGTGGCTGGCAACTGACCTTCTCAAAATGAGCCAAGCTGGACCTTCAGCTTGTTGTCCAGACCTTGGACTTCCTGAAACGATATGCAGCCCTTCGGGGGGAAGTGTGTCTGGCTTTCATGAGCTTCTCAGAGAATTCAGGTCCGTGACAGTCCAAAAAAAGGGTTAAGAACCACTGAGCCAGGCCTGTCCTGTGTGGCTCAGTGGTTGAGCATCAACCTATGAACCAGGAGGTCACAGTTCAATTCCCAGTTAGGGCACATGCCTGGGTTTTGGGCTCAATCCCCATTGGAGGGCATGGAGAAAGCAGCCGATCAATGATTCTCTCTCATCATTGATATTTCTATCTCCCTCTCCCTTCCTCTCTGAAATCAATAAAAATACTTTTTTTTTTTTTTTTTTTTAAGAATCACTGAGCCAGGTATTTTGACTCTGGAAATAACGTGTTCAGACAACCTCTGCAAAGGAGTAATACACAACAGGTAACCGTGCAGCCAGCCGAAAAGGCCAAAGTCATGAGTAGACCTGCAAAGGACACAAAAAACGGTCACTCTGATGTTCAGTGTTCCTTTTGCAATTTCAAAGTATTACAGTTTTAAAGGGTGTTTATTACAATACCCACCCAGCTTGGAAACTTACCTTAACGTTGTTGTATACCCTCATTAAATGTGAAAAGGTATTTTCTGACTTTAAGAAAACCAAGTGAGGGGAGGAAGAGAAGAGGGAAAATCTCAGTAATGAATAAAGTGAATATTTAAAATATCACCTATAGCCTGGCCGCAGTGACTCATGCAGGGATCGAGCCTGCAACCGTGAGCATGTGCCCTGACCAGGAATCAAACCGTGACCTCCTGGTTCATAGGTCGACGCTCAACCACTGAGCCACGCCGGCCAGGCCTGACATTTTTAAATGAACCGACGTTAGATTTAATGAAAGACATTTTCAGAAATTTGTCACAATGTGCAGATGAGTATGTATCAGTAGTAAGTTCACTTCTGTGTTCCCCCCGATCATTGGCTGCTACACTCCTTTACATAACATGACTTTTCCTGAAGCAGAACGCCCCGCCTCCCTCCACCATCCCATCAGCTCCCATCTGTCCTGCTGGCCCCCAGAGTCACAAAGACTCCCATCTGTCCCTGGCCCTGTGCACAGGGAGAGAGCGGGGCCACCAACACCTCAGAGGAGCACGCTGCTGCCCGCTTCCTGGTGCCAAGGGCTACAAAAAGCATAGACGCGCACTTGGTCTCCAGACGCCCACCAGCCCAGCAGAGAAAAGCCTGCACGTGCTCCGGATGCACGTGGGCAGCACGAGAACTACCCTGCGGCTTGGTCTTTCAGGTCCAAGTCCTGGGCCCCTCGGCATCTCCACTTTTCCGGGCCCAGCATCTCCTGGCATCATCCCAGCGGATGGAGGTGAGAAAGGCCACAGCCCCAAAGCAACCGCAGGCCACTAAAAGGGGTTGGAAACGGATGTCCAGACAAAACCCTGCATGTGCGTGTTTATAGCCGCTCCAGCCATCCTTGGAAGCCACCAAGAGGTCCTTCAATAGGTGAGTGGCTAAATAAATAATAATTAGTCCTGATGGACCTGGAGGGTGTTACGCTAAGTGAAATAAGCCAGTCTCAGAAAGACAAGTATTGTACGATTTCACTCACATCTAATGGGCAAAACAAACTAACAAACAACAAAAAAAACCCGCAAAAATAAATAAATAAATAACGCAGACAATGGAATTATCAGTGGTTAAAAGAAGCTATCGAGCCACAAAAAGATGCGGAAGAGCCTCACGTACATGTTACTAAGTGAAAGCAGTCCATCTGAGAAGGCTGCGAGCTGTGTAATTCCTCCTAATGTGACCCCAGTGGTAAGTCTAGTCACCATCTGTCACCATAATCGTATTACAATATCATTGACTACGTTCCCTGTGCTGGGCACCACATCCCCGTGACATTCATTTTCTAACTAGAAGTTTGTGCCTCTTATTCCTCTTCACCTTTTCACCCACCCTCCACCCCCTTCCCTCTGGCAGCCATCCGTTTGTTCTCTGTATCTATGAGTCTGTTTCTATTTTGTTTGGTTTGGTTGTGTTGTTTTGTTTTTTGTTGTTGTTTTTTTCTTTTTAGATTACACATATAAGTGAAATCACATGGCATTTGTCTTTCTCTGTCTGACTTTATTTCACTTAGCACAATACCCTCTCGGTCCATCCATGTTGTCACAAATGGCAAGGTTTCGTTCTTTTTTGTGGCTGAGTCGTAGTCATTGTAGGTAGGTAGGTGGGCAGATACCAAATATTCTTCACCCATTTATCTATCGATGGACACTTAGGTTGGTTCCATATGTTAGCTACTGTAAATAATGGCACAGTGAACACAGGGTGTCATTAGGTTTTCATTACCTCCCTTTCATACACCAGGAGGCTGAGCTCTTGGCACTTTGGGGGACCACTTTCTGGTCTGTAAGCTTGGGGAGCTGGGCCTGCCTTTAACTTTTGGCCTGGCCTGCAGCCAGCACTCGGCACACAGCTGTTAATCCACTGGGTTAGCTGGCCAAGTGTGCGCCCTGTGCGACCGACTCCTGATAACATCCGTAAAGAGCTCGCTGTTCTGAGGACATCTCGCCCAATAAAAACTCCCTTTACCAGTGGCCTCCTGACACTACCAGCATATTGCAAACTAGGGCTGGTTAGAAACATCAACTCTCTCCGCATCTCCTACAGAACAGAACCAAAAGCAATGGTCTAGGGTCACAGGGGGCGGGGGCGGCCGGCACAAACAAGCAGTGAGGACTCCTGCCAGCCAGGTCTCCAGGGCAGTGAGCTGTCAGCCTGGGCAGCTGGAAGAATAGCGCACACAATATCTGCTCCTTCAGGTGGCCCTGGAGGCCTGGACAGCTGTGAGCAGTGGCCTGCCACATCCTGCGGCTTCTGGGCCTTGCCAGGTCCTCGGAACCCTGGGTGCTGCCACCTGCTGGGGAGGACGCCCCGAGACTCCGATCCCAGGGCAGCAGCCTGACAAAGGACTTAGCCCGGGACTCACGCCAGGAGAAGCACCAAGACTCGGGCCCACCGCACACTGCAGAGCCAGGACAGCACGTGCCCCGAGGAGGAAGGAGAGGTTTGCTGAAGACAGTGGGACCTGCTGTTCCCCTCAAGAAGCCATTAGTGCAGCGCTAATACAAATAAAATGTCATTAAAAGAACATATTTAGGACGATTGTTCCCTCGGCAGGCTGTAATTCCTGTAACTCCCCGGGAACGGCTTTGGGCGCTGCCCAGAAGCTCCCACGCACGACCCAATCTGTGTGTCACAGCGAGTCAGCAGCAGTGGGGAGGGGGCTGGGCAGCCACCAGCCCCTCGCAGTCCCTGCGCCGCTCAGCGGGGACTCAGTCTCAGTCTCAGGAGGATGTGGAGCTCAGAGGCTTCTGCATCATGAGGGGTGTGGTCTGTTTTAGAGGCAACTGCCCCTCCCTGGCAGCAGGGATGCCCGCCCAGCTCTTCCCCATCTATTTACAAAATGCACAACTCTGTGTGAACCCTGACCCCATGCCTGCCAGTTGCTCATGTCTCCAATATCGCCAGCTTCGCAGGACTTCCAATGAGCGGTGCAGGCGGGCGTGCAGGCAGGCATGCAGGCAGGCATGCATTCATTTGTTCACCAATGCTGACTGAGCACTGTCAGGTGCTGGAATTAGGCCTGAAGTCTGAATGCTGCATCCTCCTGGGTCAGGCCCATCCCGCTCGGCCACTGTTCTCTATCTTCCCTCCCCCAGCAACACCAAGGGCAGCTTGCCGGTGGCAAGGCAGGGCTGACCACACACAACAGACAGCCTGGCTGGAGGAGTGTCACCTTCTCAGGCCTGAGCGGCTCCCCGAGAAACTCTGCCCCAGGGGCCCAGTGGTGAGAGGGGCCAGCCGAGCTATCTGCATCCAGCCTTAGACCGGCCGAGCTGTCTGCATCCAGCCTTAGACCGGTCGAGCTGCACTGCATCCAGCCTTAGACCGGCCAAGCTGTCTGCTGGCTGCATTAGACGGCCTGGCCTGGGTGTGCACAGTGCAGAGCCCACAGGGCACAGCAGGGCTGCCCCTTCCCTGGCCCTGCCAGAGCTCACACCAGACAGCAGCTAAGACCATGGACCCTAAAGTTGGATGCTTGGTCTCAGGTCCTGCCTCACCCATTATTGCCTGGGGGGGGCCTAAGGAATTACTTCATTTCCCTGGGCCTTGGTTTCCTCATCTGTGAAATGGGGACAATTATAGTATTTATCTGTTGCGAGATGCTTCAAGGACAGATTGAGGTTAATATTGGGCTTAGAATGATACCTGGCACAGGGAAGTGTTCCGTAAGGTCTTGTTGAAGGAAGGAATGCTCTCGACTACCTATCCCTTTCCATCCAAGTTCCTTAAATGGCCTAACACTGTCCTCACTGCCTACTCCGCTGACCTTCCAGTTTCATCCCTTACCACCCCCACTCCCGGCCAGCAGGCAGGGCCTCAGACACACTGAGTCAGAGCAGACCTCTGTCCCCATCTCTCTCTCTCTCCCTCCCACCCCTCCTGGAAGGTTCTTCCCCATGAGCTCTTGGTCGAACCGCCCGTGACCCTGCTCTCCCAGCCCACACTGGGATCAGTGGCCTCTCAGGCCCCCATGGCTCCCCGGCTTCCACCTCCCTCAAGGCACTTCCTAAGCTACATTCTAACTGCCTGTGTCCCTCCAGCCGGAAAAGCCCAGTGTCGTCTTGGGATACCGCACGGTGCTCGCTCCCCAGTAGGTGCTTGAGAAATCGCTGGTGGAAGATCATACAGCGGCAGGATAAGTCAGTCATCAGCCATTCCTTGTCCAACTCCCAGATGCAACTTTAGTTTGGACTCAGCTCTCGGTGGGAAGAGGAAGGCTCTGCTCTTCCGAGGAAATTCAAATCCCACATGGATAGGCCTGGTTCACCACGAGGAGGTGACCAGGAGCGGGCTTGACCCTCATCTTCAAAACTGCAATGTTTTTCCAAAGAGCATGGGACCCTGAATCGCTGAGGGACATGGGGTCAGAGACCAGGCCGTCCCTGGCTCGCCGCACAGCCTTCTTGCCCCTATAAAATGAGGGCCTGACCACCGTTCTCTCTACGGAAGCTTCCGGCTAAAACTATGTGAATCTATTCAAATACCGACTGTGACTGGAGTGCAGCCGTGGTATTCCTCCAGGCCAACGTTCTGGTGGTTCCCCAGCACGGTTAGGATCAAAAATCAATGTCGCACCAGCCCACAGGATGGTGAGCTCTGCTCCTGCCTGTTCCTACCCACCTCCTGTCTTCTCGCTCCGCGGAAATTCTTCCCTTCACCCGTCCACAGCTCCACTTCCTTCCAATGGCTACTCAGCCACCCTCCTCTCTGCAAATCTGACGCCCTCCCTCTTCCCAAAGCCAACTCAAATCCTAACTCCTTCCCACAGCTTTCCCAGACCACACGCGGGGCCTGGGCCTCCTGGTTAGCCACATGGACGGTCTGTATGTGTGGCATCACTGCGTGACTTATTGCCTCAGACCCTGTTTCACTGACTCCTACATCCTAGTATCTCCTCCTCACTAGGAGATACTCACCCCATCTCTTCCTCTCCCACTTTCTTCTCACCCCACTTCGTGCTCTGTTAGCCAAAGGATAGTATTTGGCGAACTCCGGCTGAATAAGTAACTCGCTGACCGGGTCACGCATCTTCCAAGTGCCCGTGGCACTCGGAGAGCAGCGCCAGATGCAGTGGTGATATTTAGGGAGTGCTGGTTTACCAACCACAAAGAAGCTCCCAAAACCAGGACCCTCCATGTCTGCTGGTGGCCTAATACTTACCCAGCAGTCACCCCACTGCACTGAGGCTCTTCCCACAAAGAGCCACACAAGATCCACAGTCGGAACTGTCCGCCCCTGTCTCCCCACCTCGCCCCATGCGCCCTCACCCTCCACTGACGTCACCGAGAACAAATCACAGCTGAAAGGAAATGCAAGCGAGAAGCAGCTATGATGCCAGCCCACTCCTCTCTGGCTTCGTGGACACGTCACCTCTCGTGACTAATTTTTACCTGAAATGGACTCTGAGGACTGCTTTCGTTCCCTCCTTCCTTTCTTCTTTCCCTTTTTTTAAAATATGTTTTATTGATTTTTTACAGAGAGAGAGGGAGAGGGATAGAGAGTTAGAAACACCAATGAGAGAGAAACATGGATCAGCTGCCTCCTGCACACCCCCCACTGGGGATGCACCCACAACCAAGGTACATGACCCTGACTGAAACTGATCCTGGGACCCTTCAGTCCACAGGCCGACGCTCTATCCACTGAGCCAAACTGGTCAGGGCTCTTCCTTCCTTCCTTCCTTCCTTCCTTCCTTCCTTCCTTCCTTCCTTCCTTCCTTTCTTTCTTTCTTTCTTTCTTTCTTTCTTTCTTCCTTCCTTCCTTCCTTCCTTCCTTTCTTTCTTTCTTCCTTCCTTCCTTCCTTCCTTCCTTCCTTCCTTTCTTTCTTTCTTTCTTTCTTTCTTTCTTTCTTTCTTTCTTTCTTTCTTTCTCCAAAGTCAAAAAGTCGCTTCCCTACACAATGGCATCTATTCTGAAGTCCCCAGGGCTGCTGTCCACTCCTGCCCATTCCAAGAACAGAAGGACGGAGCACGCACCTCCCTCCTCCTTCTCCTGCACAGCTTTCATCAGAGCCATGCTCAACACCGTCACAGGCCCACCCACAGCCCTCACGCACTTCCCAGTCAGAGGAGAGCCATCACGCCTGGCCTGCTCCCAGTGCTGCAGGGCCCCACCCATCCCCAGGGCCCTGTTCCCCAAAGTCATCCCGGCCACACCCAATCCAGGGCCCTGCTCCCCAAAATCATCCCGGCCACACCCAATCCAGGGCCCTGCTCCCCAAAATCACCCCAGCCACACCCATCCCCAGGGCCCTGTTCCCCAAAATCATCCCAGCCACACCCATCCCAAGGCCCTGCTCCCCAAAATCATTCTGGCCACACCCAATCCAGGGCCCTGCTCCCCAAAGTCACCCCAGCTACACCCAATCCTGGGCCCTGCTCCCCAAAGTCACCCCAGCCACACCCATTCTGGGATCACACCTGACTTCTGTGGACAGCGAGGTAAAGGAAAGGGTCCCAGCCAGACAAATGGTGGCAGGAGTCAGGAAGGTGGCAGGGAAGGGCCATGACAGGGGACAGGCAGAAAACCGAACCCCAAAGACCAGAGTGAATGGTCGGTGGAGCTAACAGGAACCATTTTGAAACCTGTCGCTACCTCCCAGGTGTCACTTCCAGCTCGGGGCTTCCTTCCTGTCATGATGAGGCCAAGGCTGGAGTAAGCGCTGAGAGGGCACTTCCTTTCCCCACACAGGAGATGGTGCCAGATCAGAGCCCCTTCCCCGCTGGGACGGCGGTTTCCCCGTAGAACCGCTTTTACAAAAGGTGCCCCGTTCCCAAACCACCTGCAAAATCTGATTTCCACCCAAACGCAGCGGAAGTCGTGCACCTTTGCAACAAGAAAAGCCATTTCGTGGAGGGCGCTGAGGGGCTGCGAGGAGTGAACACAAGGAAATGACTCCCAGTAACGAGCAGAATTAGCAGGGAGCTCCTTGGGGCGGGAGCTTCCCTTCTTCAGCCGTGTTCCTGCCCCGCAGGCCTCGCTCCAGCCTCCGTGAGCTCCAGGCGGGAGCACCGAGGGTAACGCATGACCGACCGGCCCTTTTGCCCCACACTCAGGAAGGCAGGTGTGCAGAAAGATGCCCAAATGAGTCAGTCCCACTTCTGTATAAAGTCTCTTACGCGACTCAAACGTTGTTCACATGTCCTCTCAGTTTTCTACTCTTCCTTGAAACTCCCCCATTTTTTTATCATTTGCGGGAGGCCTGCTCTGAGCACGCTGCTGGATCTCAATGCCATCCTCAGATGGCAAGTCCCCAGGCTCAGGTGCCACACACCCGCCCTCCACACACGAATGGTGTTGCACGTCCCCAGACCCTGCAGGACTCAGAAGCCGCCTCACCCCCGGAGCTGCTGTGTTTGATTGCCCCCAGCTCTTTCCCAGGCACAATCCGGTGCTGTATTTGGCCAGATCCGTGCCATTTAACGTCACTGTGTCAGTTTCAGCCTGTTGTTCCAGGCCACAGTTTATCTTCCAATCTCAGCCCTGCCAGCATTGTCTCTAGGTTCCCCTGAGCCTTGTCTCCTCTGCTGGATCGTGAAATGCTTCCTCCTTCAGTGGAGGCCTGGGTTTTGTCTTACACAGGACAAAACCAAGGTCAAGGGCAGTGTCCTCTGCCTCAACCAGAGACCACCCCCAGGCTGAGCAAGGGTCCTGCTTGCTCCAACGGGGCCGGGTATGCCTGACAACAGTGTCCAGTCGAATACTACAGCTCTCCACCGAGATGGCACGGAGCACACGCTCCTGAGCGCCCGGCCAAAATGGCAAGACACTGTGTCCGCAGCATCCCCTGAGCTTGCAGAGTGATTGCCCTTTTTTTAAAATACATTTTTTATTGGTTTCTGGGAGGAAGGGAGAGGGAAAGAGAGAGATAGAAACACCAATGGTGAGAGAGAATCATTGATCACCTGCCTCCTACACACCCACTAGTGGGGATCAAGCCTGCAGCCCAGGCATGTGCCCTTGACCTGGAATCGAACCTAGGACCCTTCAGTCCGCAGGCCAACGCTCTATCCACTGAGCCAAACCAGCCAGGGCTGCCCTTTCTTATATTTAGGAAGTGATCACTGCATCCGTCTTAAAATGCTCAGAAGCTAGGAGAAGGGGCTCCGCTGCAGCTCTCACTCCTCCCAGTCTCTGCAGCAGCTCTGAGCTCGGGCCACGGATTTCTCCAGCAGAGCTTGCTGCAGCCTGGCCCGGGCAGGGAGGCCAGCCTCTGGATACCTCCCCCTCTCCCCTCTCCCCTCGTCCCTCCCCCTCCCCCTTCCCCTCCCCCCTCCCCCCTTCTCTCCTCTTCCCTCTCCCCTCTCTCTTCTGGGGAAAAGGGAACTTGCCCCAGACCCTTTCTGAAACCCACGGGGGATAAATAAGAGTGAGTAAACACAAGAGAATCACACGAGAAGACTAATTTGTTAATCTTACATCAACTTCTCTATAGAGTGAGGATTTCTGGATCTAAACGACATTTCAAAAGCCCTCTGTTATGCCCAGCAGATTTTAGAAGCCTGCCCTGCCCAAGGCCTTCTGCCCTGCCTTCCCCTTGGTCTCGCATCTAATGTCCTCTCCTTCTCTTCCGAAGCTCCTCCTGCAGGCAGCACCCCTAGTGGGAGCGCCATCGGGGAGCCACACACCGGGCGCCAGCCCTGGCCTCTCCCTGACCTGGTTCCCGTCTGTCCTGAGTCACTCTGCAACCTCACGCCACCACCGCCACCCACCCAGCCCACCCCTCCCTTCACCCGGTCTGTCTTCAAGGAACTTGTTGGGCGTGTTAGAGCCAAGGGATGATGTGAACCTGAGTCAACGGCTGAACGTCTCCCCAAACTAAGGGGGAGGATGCAGCGTGCAGCGAAAGTAACAAAGGACCAGAGTTTCTGATTGAGACCCCCGGCCACCCTGCAAGCACAGCCTGAGAGCAGGTGACCCAGGGGCGAAGCCTGCTTCCTCCCAGCCACGTTAGAGGTTTGTGGGAAATGAAATGCCTTTGAAAACACAATAAAAATGATAAGGCAGTGCTGGTGGGCATATGGCAAAATTCACATACTCGTTGGCTGCCTGTCACAAGATGAGCTGGAGCAATCATTTTCAAGGGTCAATAAGAAACTCCTAATGTTTGGCCCAATTGTCCACCCCAAGGAAGTCGCCCTGGAGAAACAAAGAGAAGAAAAAGATACGGAGGGGCAGACAGTTGTTCATGCAGCATCACCGTAACAGCCTCGCCCAGTCCCGGGCGCAGCGTGTACGTTCAAAACTGTCTGCTGGAAGCTAAATAAACCCAACGGTCTGGTAATAATTTCACAAATTTGGTACATACGCAAGATGAAATATTACAGAAATTAAAATGATAATAGAAAGTTTTTAACAAGTCTGGGAGAGAGTACACAGGATAAAATGAAGTAAATATACTACATTTCAAAATGTTCAAATTGATTGCAATAGATACATGTAGACATAAGGAAAATAAAATGCTAAAATAAAAAGTTATGCAAAATGAGAGGGTTGAAAGCAATAGTTATCATCTTATTAAATTCTCTCTAATCCTGTTGCATTTTCTTTGCCATTTCAGAAGAAAACCACGCTGCCTTTCAAGGCAAGAGACTGGGAAGACCTGTGGGATCAAATGTAAGGGGTAGTTTTAAAAGCCATTTCCTGTGACTCTTGGAAGGTTGAACTGCCTGTCGAGGGCGGGGCTGCCCTGTGGGAGACAGGCAGGCATCACTTAGAACTGCCCAACTAGCTTCCTCCTGCCTTTTTAAAATATTGACCCCTTCTGTTCTTTTCCTAATACATTTTTTATTGACTTCAGAGAGGAAGGGAGACAGGGATAGAAACATCCATGATGAGAAAGAACCATTGATTGGCCTCCTTCCAGCACGCCCCCGGCATGTGCCCTGACCAGGAATCGAACCTTGACCTCTTGGTTCATAGGTCAACGCTCAAACACTGAGCCACACCTGCGGGGGCAGCTACCTCCTTCCTGAAACTTAGAGCTGCTTGACTGACCCTGCCTGGAAAAACGGATGCTGCGTATCGCTGTGCCCCTGGGCCTCGCATCTGATGTCCTCTCCTTCTCTTCCGAAGCCCCTCCTGCAGGCAGCGCCCGGAGCGGGAGCGCCAGCGGGGAGCCACACACCAGGGGCCAGCCCTGGCCTCTCCCTGACCTGGTTCCCGTCTGTCCTGAGTCACTCTGCATGCAGCTTCACGCCACTGTTTACTGCATGCAACTTCCCGCCACTTCATACCGTTTCTAAAAATACCACCTCATAGGGGGACTGCAACACTGAAACGTATGAACGCAAACAGCAGGGTGGCGGTGGCCAGAGGGAGGGGGTGGGGAAGGAAGGGGTCCTAATATGAGGGGACAGGAGAAGGCTTGGCTTTGGGTGGTGGGCACATGGTCCTATATACAGATTTTGTAAATTAGTAATCCACACATGAAACCTGTATGTTCATGTTGACTAATGTCACCCCAATACATTTTAAAATAATTGTTTTAAAGATACAGCCTAACGTGTCACCTGCCTTCCTGGGCTACTTCTGCAAGTGCTTAGCAGGACTGCTCCCCCTTCCAGTCACAGGAAGGAGTGGCCCCTGCTTGACCATCCCCAGGGCCGAGCCCGGGCGGGGCCGGGACACCAAGAGCGGGTATCCCTTGGGATTGTGGAGCTGGGTGACTCCGGGGCTCTGAGATGCCTTCTTCTTTCCCCAAAAAACACATGCAAAAACCACCTTTTTAAGCGGGCAACAACCAGGCTCCGTTAACATGGAGCCTGCTGGGGCCAGAGGGGGAAATACGTACAGACCTTGGAGCCCGGCACAGAGTAGGGACGGGAGGAGGGACTTCTTCCCCGCTGAGCCTCGTGCTGCGGGAGGGCAGGTCAGGCGGTGACGGGCGTGTGTGGGAGCCTCGGGCAGCGGGGAGCCTCTTCTCCTGCCCAAGCCCGAAGGCGCTCTGGGTTGCAGAAGGGCCTTATTCTCCCAAATCGCCCTCAGGGCCAGGTAACCAGGTAATATGCCAGTGGTCGGCAAACTCATTAGTCAACAGAGCCAAATATCAACAGGACAACAATTGAAATTTCTTTTGAGAGCCGAAAACCGACTTCTGCGCATGGGCCACGAAGTTTCAATCGCACTGTATGTGTGCGCCTGCACATGGTATTTTGTGGAAGAGCCACACTCAAGGGGCCAAAGACCCGCATGTGGCTCGCGAGCCGCCGTTTGTGGACCACGGCCCTAGCAACTACTCTGATATCAGACGGGAGAGCTACCTGCAAAGTGTCAGGTGTCTGACAGGCTTCATCTCCCTTTCATCTCACAACAGCCCTGCAAATGAGGTATTATCCCCTCCCCGCCCGCCCCCTGCGGGAACAAAGCTCAGTGAGCTTTTGCAAACGATGCCAGGTGCTCTCCGCAGCAACCGAGGGCCAGAGTTTCAAAGGAGGTCTGCCTTTCGCACACGCCCCACCCCATTTACCACCAGACCCAGCAGAGGGAGAATCTGGCTGGAAGAAGGCTTTGATCCTTAACAGCAATTTGCTCAGAGCTCCAGAAATGAAAAGCAGGCCCACTGCTGTGTGCTCAAGTCTCATGGCTTCCAGTCTTCCCAGCGCCTTTCATGCTGGAGACCTTTTGTGGGCGGTTCCCAGCTCTGGCTCCCACCTTCCACAACAAGCATGCGGGCTGGTACCAGGAGGGGAGCTACTAAAGCTGCATTCCAGCACCAGGAGGCAGAGGAGACGGCGAGGGAACTGTGAGGGCAGGTAACCAACACGCAGCTCGATTCTGAATTTGGTTTCTAACGATCTTAGAGCTCACAGCATCTCCACCTTTCACATCATGAGCGAGTACCCAGGCCTAAGTGTGTTAGCCTTGAACCGTTTAAGCCGGCCAGCCAAGACCTGGACTTCAGTGCCCAAAGAACTGGCATGAGGCCATTGCTTTGTTCATCCAAGACCCCCTCCTGGGCCCCGGTTTCCTGCGGCCCTTTCCCAGTCCCAGATCCTGGCTCCCACCACCTGGGCTGCAGGCACACGCGCAATCCGCCCCCTTCAGCCGGCCTCCAAGCTGGGTCCACAGAAACCGCTGGCATGGCCTCCAGGGAGGAGGCAGCCCACCTACCCCACATCGCGGGGCAGCAGCTGCAAACGGGGCCCAGCAGGACCCCACCTGGAGTTGATGCTTCTCCAGGCATCCCTTCTGTGCAGGTCCCCTGCCAGCCCACCAGGCCCTCTGCGCCGACCCTCAGGGGGAATGAGCACCCTGAGTAGTTTAGGGGTTGCAATTGGGAGGTGCCGTGTTCACTGAAGATTCTGCCCCTAAGGCCGGGCCTCTGCTGACCCAGGTCAGCTCCACCCAGGTTCCCAGAACCCCAACTTGGCTGCCCATGCACCCACAGCACTCACTGCCTACAGGCCTGTGGAGCAGGAGCCTAGTCCCCAAACCTCCCTGGTCTCTGGGACCGAGGAGCCCCCTGCCTGCAACTGGCTCCCAGGTGGCAGCTGCAAATGGGAACAGTGGGTCCCCACGCAGACGTGCAGCCTTGGGGCTCCCGGATGCCTAGAGCAGAGGACACCCGCCCATGTCCCTGTCCGGCTGCAAGGCAATGGGTTCTCTCCCACTGTCCTTCTGTGGGCATGTGCACAGGGGTGGTTTAGGGCTGGGCTTTAAGTGGTGCCTGGTCCCCTGAGAGACCACTGCTGTGACCTACGCACAGTCAGTGACCTTGGGCCACTGGGCCTCCAGTGCGGGCCGGCCCATCCACAACCTGTGTGGGGCCTGCACAATGGATGGAGCCTGTCCCCCTCAAATCACTCCAGCTGCTACTCTGAATGGACTGTGGTCAGCCCCACACAGATTTGAGACGCGATGGGACCTGGGTTTCTCTGGCAACCAGGGCCGCAGGGCCTCTAGGGAAGCCAGCCCGCCCAGCACCCTGCCCCAGTGAGAGTAGGTTAAGGCTTGGTATTAAGCCGATCCCTTATTCCCCCAAGAGCCCGAAACTGGCCAAGACTCTCATGACCCCTTGTGGGGTTCAGATTCTGGTGCCCTAATCTGTGCTGACCCCATCAGAGGGCCTTGGGCAGCTGGAGGCTCCAGGCCTGGGGAGCCTGGGCCGGGGCACCCACCTGCATGGTGTCCAGCGTGCAGGGGACTCACCCCCATCCTCCTCGGTTGCATGCCCTCTGGCTGATAGAAATCTGGAAGCACAGAGAAAGTGCAAACTATGAACAAAGCTAGCATCGGTACCCAAATTTACCAGGAAACCCTTTACACTGTCAGCTAAGAAGTTAATTTGGCTGAGGTCATGTGAAAAGAGTGGTGGAATTTGAATGTAGGGGTCTCATTACCAGCCCACTCTCATTCATCAACCCGGGAAGGCTTTCTGGAAAAGGAGGAACTTCGGGCAACATGCAAGTATCAGAAAGATGAGCCCAGAGTACACTCTGTGGGTTAAGTGGTCCACTGACCCGGACGGCAAATAAATGTACCTCCCCCATCGCCCTGGCTCCCGAGAGAGGGCACAGGGCACGTGTGCGTGTCCCCACCTCACTGAGATCGCAAGGAGACCTTGAGAGGTGAGGAAGTCAGCAGCCACACACCTGGCAACCCTGGGCCTCTTATTCTCTGTGAGCATGCAGCTCTCAACAGCCCTTGAATGCAGGGCTCCCAGATGATGGCGAAAGAAAAAGAGGTGTCTGTCAGGGCTCCCCCCCACCCCAGCTCTGACTTGCCTCCTCTCATGGCCTTTGTCTCTCCTGCTGTCCCTAGAGCCACAGGCACAGCCTGCAAGCACGTGGGAAAGTGGTCCTGGGCAAGATGGTCACTTTGGCAAGCATAGCAGCCTCCGCTGGGACAGGCTGGCCTCCTGCAGGACTTGGACAGCACTCCTAACGGAAAATGCTGTGGAAGGAGCAGGCATGTGGGCAGGCACGGGGGTGGGGGCAGGGTGGTGGGTGGGCTCCCTAAATCCTGAGGACCGGCTGGCCTTTGGGAGACAGGGTTCAGATGCTGGACCCTGGCTGAGGGCTCCTTTCCACGGCTGCCTCCTCCTTTTCCTGCTTCTGGAATGCAACCTGCACACCCTCGACATGGAATTGCCACCTCCGAAGAATCGGGACCAAATGGCACTGTATTCTCCCAAATGCTTCATAAAGGATGCTTGCTGCGGGGGAGGGGGGTTGTTTGCCTGTTCTACCCAAAAGGCAGCTTTCATCCGGGTTTCGTCTCCGTTATCTCCATGGCTCTCTTGAGAGCTGCCAGTCTTGCGTGGGCAGCTCTTTCTGTAAAAGAAAACTGCAGAATTGCTTCTTGTTTAAAAGTTCTGAGTCAGAAGCCAGCCAGCCAGCCAGGACGCAGAGGGGCTGTGGGTGACTGGCGCTTTGCTGCCACCTGGTGTCAGCCTGTGAGGTTGATGCGGTGAAGAGGCAAACTTTCCCAGGAGGTGGTCCAGGGAGAAGGCCTGGCAGGCTCTGGGCCTGATCCGGGGTCACAGGGTGGGCTCTGAACCTTCAGCTGCTAGACTCTGATTTAAAGCGGCAGAGCACATATACCCACAGACAGAAAACCCGAGGCTGGCACCATGCCCCACCCCCACCGTCACACCCATCACCAGGGCGAAGTCCGTGCGCCCAGCACTCTCCCACCTCCAGACCTTTCCATTTGCTCTCAGGTCATTTTCTCCTCCCACCTGAATCCTCCTCCTGTCCCCCCGTATCCCCTGGTGAGAAAAGTGGACAGAGGGAGGAAGAGGAGGGGAAACATAGGCAATGTGATTTTCTCTAAGCTCTTCAACCCACCCACCCACCCATCCCCCCGTTAAGCACAAATGCCTCAGTTTTTGAGGGAGAAATCTTAAATCCATCACAGAAAGCCCCAGAGGTGCAAACCACCCAGGAGCTGTGTGCATGGCCTTCCACAAGGAAGGGCCGGAGGGGGCCCTGCGAAGCAACTGCACACCCCCCAGGGGAACAGCTAAAGCTCATTTGACTCAAATGAGGTCTGATGGTTGTGGCCCATCGCCAGCTTAAAGCCCCAACAGCAGCTGGCGTGTTGGTGTGGGAACACTCCCACGCGACTTCTTCAAGCTTTTCATAATAATGTTCGTCAGCAGGATCAGGCCTGGAAGGTTTCATTTGATTTTTCTAGTTAACTGAGAGTTCATGGAGGAGATTGCCCTTCTTATCCAGGGACGTGGATTTTGGTAATTACAACTCTCAGTGCACGTCTGACCTGCTGAATATTTCTGTTAATACATGGGAAGGAGACTTGGAGATATGCTGATCCAATGTTATATGACATGGGCTGGGAGGATTGAGAATGTGTTTATTATATGGCAGAATTTCATTCAAAAATAAATCAACAGGCTAAACTTCAACAGACTTCTCTCACGAGAAGACTAAAGTTCTACAAATAGTTTTTTTGTTTGTTTTTGTTTAATATTTATTTATTTATTTTTGTTCATTGTCACCCAATGATATTTTTCCATTAATTTTTAGAGAGAATAGACGAGCGAGGGAAAGACAGAGAGAAACATCGATGTGAGAGAAACACATTGAATTGTTGCCTCCCTTAGGAGCCCTGACTAGGGCCCCAGGCGAGGGAGGAACCTGCAACCAACGTAGGTGCCCTTGGCCACAATCGAACCCGGGACCCTTGGCTTTGCAGGCTGATGCTCTACCCACTGAACCAAACCAGTTAGGGCCAAATAGATTTTTTTTTAAGTTGACCATATAAATATAGAATGTACAAACTTGGCTTAATGGCACATGATACCTAAAACCTGGAGCTTTGTAACAACTTTGAGAGAAGAAAACTATAAGATCGTAGACAATGTCTCTAGGTCTCAGACCATATCAAGCTCTTGACACGGAGACTCTGGGTAGAGCTGGACAGATGGACAGGGCTGTCTGTGCCAAAACTGCTCTTATTGCACCAACACTGTGGCCACTCTAAGCAGCAGCGGCCTCCTGCATACAGTTGTGCTACACAACAGCCCCACCTACAGGATGCTGGGAGCAGTGCGGTAGTGGGATTCCAAGCCACCCAGGTGTGTCTCCTCGCAGCTTTGCCACTCTGCCCATCTTGTCAGGAACGTAATCACTCCCATGTGGCAAAGCAGCAGGGCTCTGCACGCCCCCTGGTCAGCCCACAGGGTGCGTTCCTGGTGGAGTTTGGCCAACCCATCCTGGCCAGGTGCCTGGTTTCAAATTGGAAACCCCACATTCCAGGGAGCCCCGAGGTCCCAGAAGCCACCGAGGTCCCCATCCACGCTGGCCACTCCTGTTTCCCAAGGACTCGCTGGCTTTCCAGGGACGGGAAGTTATGGGGGAAGAGGCTAGCAGCTGCCAGGCTTCAAATAGCTTTTACTGAGATGTTTGTCTTAATAACGAAAGTGTTTTGACGCCACTGTGATAACCTGGCTATCATTTAACAAGGAAGGAAAAAGGGGAAAACTGGATATAGGCATGCCATTTATACAGCTTTGCCAAAATGCTGCATTAACACTCTCCAAGTCTGCTCCCCTCTGATTGATGGGGGAAGAAACCAGATAAGGCAATTTAGAGGCATGCACAATAAAGGTCTGAGTGACCTGGGCAGGTGCCTACCTGTCTGCCAGTCGTACTTGAGAACAAATTAGTGGCCCGGATAGGTGTGGCTACTGCCAGCCCACGAAACCTCAATGTTTAAACTTCCAGACAAAGGCAGTTGGCTCTCTTGGCTCCAGGGTGCTGTCTTCTGTGACTCTTGTGGCAGGGGGATCACTCCCCTGCGTCCACATGGGGCACAGCCATGGTGGGCCCCACACACGGACGAATAGACTGTAATCAGCTTGGATGCCAAACCACATCCGGCTGCAACATGGAACGGAAGCTCTGGTCACTGGCCCTCCTTCCGGCTCTGCTGAGATCCCAGATGCCCCTCTTGCAGGACTGGCTTGGGGGAAGTGGGACATTGCACACTGAGGAATGTAAGTCCATGCCAGTGAAGCCTTCTTCCACATCCCATCCTCCGTGGGGGCCTCTGAAGATGCTTATTTCGGTGGTACCCCCAGAACCTCCACCTCCCTCCCATGAGGGACAGGCGAGTGTGATTCTCTGGTAACATTTTCACTGTCCTCAGTTACCACCTCCCACCCTTACCCCGTCCCAGGAGGTGCCCACCGAGGGGCACTAGGGAGTCAGCAGCATCCTGCCAGCACCTGGCTTCGGCCCAGTAGGCAGAGGCGTTTGGAGTCGAAGCTGCCTCACCCACAGAGAGAGGGCTGGTGAGGCCACGCAGACCCACAAGGCCCTCACGGGAGACCCTTCAAACAGGCCAGGCCTCAGGGGGAGTGAGAATGTGTAGCACCTGCCTAAAGGAGCTGCATGAGCTCTTTCTGTGCAGCTGGGATTTAAGTTCCTCTTCCTTTTCATGCAACCCACCTCAAACCCAGCGAGGCACGGTTTCTCTTTATAATGAGCTGGGTGACGACGATGCTCCGAAGTTTCTCTGAAACCTCAGAGACTGTCATTTTTTTAAACTGACAAGCCATCGAGTGTTGTTCCTCCCCATCAGAAATGGGCCCGGACCGTGGAGAAAACACCAGAAAGCACACGGCTCCCACCGCAGGGCTAACACCCAAGGGTCCCCACGCAGCTGCTTCACTACGTTTCAGCATCATCTCAGGCTCCCAGGCCGAGGGGACGCACGCGCCCCCAGCCCAGCTCGTGCTTACGTCCTCCTCTGCGAGGACCCCATCCTCTGAGCAAGGGGCGTGAAAAGGGGATGAAGGTTGCAGGCTCCCTCTGCCCTGGGCCCCTGGCCTCTCCCGTCTCTGCTCCACGCTGGGGGGGGGGGGGGGGGGGGGCAGAAAGGGCAAGACTACAGCTGGTTTCCATAGAGCAGTTTGCCTTTGCCAAGCACTTTGGTGCACGGCCTGTGCTGTAGGAACTGGCGCAGAGGAGGGGCTGTGCCCAACCTGCAGAGGCAACAGGAGGCTATGACAGCCTCAACTTCTAACAGAGCAAGAAAGGGCCACTTCCTCCAACTGACCAGTCCCGTCTGGCAGAGATGCTGACATATCATCTCAACAGCCTCTAATGGCACGCAGAGGGCCTGGCAAGACAAGAGTCCTGTCTGTGGTGTGCTGACCAGGCAGCTTGACAAAGGGCCGTGTGTGGGCACATCATGCTCACCACCCACACTCAGGGGACCCGGAGCTCTGGCCAGGCAACCTGAGTGCAGTCAGGTGGCTTTCCAGGTCACCGTGTGGTAGGAGTGGCATTATTTCCAGAGATCTGAGTCCAACATGGAATGGCACATGGTAAAGGGCCCTTCCTGTAAAAAGAACCAAGGACACAATAGGGCCATGTTGGCACGCCCAGACCAAGGCTTGGCATGGGGCGGGTTTATATGGGCTCAGCTGGTGGGACAGTGGTGGGAGCAGCTGGCCATTGCCAGGCTCCAAGCAGAACCTTAGACTCCCTCAGTGACCACTTTGCCAGGGCAGTGTGACATCAATGCTGGGAGAACCACTCACTACCGGGTCTGGAAACCTTGCTCCTGGTTACCATCACATCCAGTAGTGGGCAGGAGAGGCAGAGAAGAGCCAAGGAAAGTGATTCTGCTCATTGGCTACAGCAATGACCTTGGCTGAGATATTGGCTACAGCAATGACCTTGGTTGAGATATTGGCTATAGCAATGACCTTGGCTGAGATATTGGCTACAGCAATGACCTTGGTTGAGATATTGGCTATAGCAATGACCTTGGCTGGGGTATTAGCTACAGCAATGACCTTGGCTGAGATATTGGCTACAGCAATGAGCTTGGTTGAGATATTGGCTACAGCAATGACCTTGGTTGAGATATTGGCTATAGCAATGACCTTGGTTGAGATATTGGCTACAGCAATGAGCTTGGTTGGGGCATTGGCTACAGTAATGAGCTTGGCTGGGACAGAGGTTGGAATTTTTATCTGTAATGAGATTCCTAGAGTATTTATCTTTTCTAGGCAAATACTATTCTAGGCAAGTCTTTTCAAATGACTCTGTGTCCATTGTCTGAAGCCCTTGTTTGAAATGCACATTCCTGGCTTCCAGACCCATGGTTCTGACCCAAAGGTGTGGAGTGTGCCCATGAATCTGTATCCTAGCAGGTGACCCTGGTGCAGGGAGCCACGGACCTGTGCTAGCCTACACCATCTCCGTGTGTAAGCAGACACTGAGACCTGGCTGTCCAGCGTGTCCCAGGCTCCCACACTGACAGGCTACCCTGTCCCGGACATGTGTCTCTGAGCTCTGCCCCTCACCACGGTTCTTTAGCAAACACACTTCACACCAGTTCAGCTCAACCAAGGTTTATTGGGCACCTACGACAGGCAAGGCACAGATCCAGGAGCTGTAGGGTACAAAGTCAAGGCTAGGCCTCGCCCCCAAGGGCTTGCAGTCTGTGGGAGAGACACACTCACAGATAAGAAAAGCACAGGCAGGATAAGGTGAGCTCCATGGCAGAGGCCAAGCAGTGGGTGAGCGGGGCAGGGCACAGTGCAGTGTGCCTGGTGGGGCATTGGCTCCAGCAATGCCCTGGGCGGGGCAAGTCTGATGCAGGGCGTGGCACTGGGCGGGGCGGGACAGGGGTAGGATGCACAGTGGGACTGGACAGAGGACAGCTCGGGTCAGAGGCACAGCGGTGGGAAAGCCCACTGAACGCACAGAGCACTGGGGCAATATCTCCCTCAACTGACATACGGGTGCTAACAGGTAGCAGGGAGCTCAGCTGCAGAAGCAGCGAGGCTGGGCCGTCAAGAATCTCCTGGTGGTTAGCTGTGACTCCGTTCTGTAGGCACTGGTGAGCCATCGAGGATTTCTGAGCAAGAGAGTGCGTGATCCGACCTCGATTCCAGGGTCCCTGCTGTGTTGCATGATTAGCTCTGCCTTTGCTAACTTCACCCTGAGTTACAGCCTCTTGTTCCCAGAGTAGAAGCCTTGTGGCCACCCTCCAGGGCTGCACACAGCCACAAAGCAGTGGCCTCGGGCAGGCACACCTGGAGCTCACTTTACAGCTGTGCACCCGCCCAGCAGAAGAAGGTACCTTCTACAACATTTGGGACAGGGGCGAGGCACAAGGAGGGTACCCGACGAACCGCTGTTGCCTGAGCATAGCCGAGATCCGCTGCAAGAACATGAGAATGCAAACAGAAAGTGGTAGAAAGATCCAAGTACATCATTAGCATCACCCTCGCTGAACAATCTGCCCATCGGCTTCTGGAGGAACCCCCCCGCCCTTGCAGCCTCACTCACTGGAATCGGGGTTTCTAGGTGCTGGGCACATGGAAGGTTCTCTGTGGACCCCTGCCCTCGGACCCTGCCTAGCTGTCCAGCAAGGAGGGAGAATGGCGCCCACCCCCACCCGAGCCACCCCAGCCCGCAAACGGATGCGAGGCCACCGCTGTCCAGGTGGACACGGCGATGCTGGTCAGCGAGGGCTCCCCCAGAACCTCCACCGCCGCCGAAGTGGGCGCCTGGGTGGAGAGGGGTGAAGTCACAGCTGGGTTGCCCAGGAGAAATGCTCCCGGAGACCCGGCATGCACGTCGGGGCCCGGCCCGGTGGGACCCCCGCCACCGTTGCTGATGGTCCACAGGCACGGGTAGGGGCTGCAGAGACAGAATGAGAGGCAGGATGCGTGATGGCATTCCGGAAACCATCGCCCGACAAGCACATCTGATACCGAGAGGCCTTGGGGCTGGAAGGGACCCCTCACCGTGGCTTCACTGCGGCGCTGACATGCTGGCCCTGATTCTGCAGAGAAGCCGAGGGGAGCGGCTAGAGGAGCAGGTAAGGACAGGACTAGGTGTGCTGAGACCTGAATTTTGAGGCTGGCCCTGCCACGAACAAGCTGTTCCCTTTCCAACACAGCAATTCCTGTCTCTGGGCCTCCCTGGCACAGCCTGTGTGAAGGGTAGGAAGCAAGAGGTCTCCTTGGCTAGGAGGGGCGATGTGGTGCAGAAACCAGGACACGCCGGGGTCAGAAAGCCTGGCGCAGAAGGCCACCTCGACCACTGGTGGCTCGTGACCTTGGCCAAGTTATTTAATATCTCTGAGCCCCAGTCTTCAAGGTTGGGGGATAATTATGCAGACCTTTCCGATATTGTGGGAGGATTCCATAAGATGCGGATGTGACGCCTGGCGCAGGGCTCCCAGCAGATGGCAGCTGTTACAATGAGTCTTCCCCTCCTGGCCTGGGGCCAGCTCTGCCCTGGCACAGAGGCGGGCGGGCCCTTCCTGATCCTCTTACTTACAGCGCTCTTCTCTCACTTGGCTGCACTGTGTCACCCAGCGAGGTCTGTAAACACTGCCACCTGGGCCCCAACCCCCGAGACCCTGGTTTGCCTACTCTGGCCTATGCTGGGGGTCAGGACTTTCCAAAGCATTCCAGCTGATTGTCACCTTAACATAGAACCAGATGGAAGTGGCAGCGATGGAGCCCGGCAGCACGACCCCGGTGCCCCGTGCCTTAGCCAGCGTTGGGACGTGGAGTCTGCATCCTGTTACAGTGCTGCCTGGCTACAGGCGCCTGACCCAGTGCCGGCTCTGACACGGCGTTTCCTCCCCACAGTCTTTATGGAGGCGGAAGGGGCTGACCCCACCCGAGGGAAGCAGAGACAGCAGCCACAGCGCACTGGGCCCTGCTTCCCTCGCCGCTGGGCCACACACAGTCCACGGCCCAGGCCCGGACTTTCTCCCCCGGCTCAGCTTGCCGGATTCCGCCCGGTTTCTCCTGCAACAGCAGCCCTTGCTGGGCCTGCGCAGGGACGCCCAGGACTTGCTGGGCGGCCTTCGGAGCTTTTCATGCCGCTCGGCTTTGGTTTTCCTCGGTCAGTGAAACGGAAATGCAAGGCCAGCCCGTGGACACCTCTGAGCACTGTCCCGGGCGCCCACAGAACCTAGCAGAGAATGTGGCCGGGATGGCTCAACCGCCTGCCTCGGCCCCGGTCAGGGCGTTTCCCTGAGACCCTGAGCCAGGCACCACCTGCTTGAACTAAAACGTGAGCCACGAGTCCAGGCACGTTTCCTCGTGGCCACTCTTTTAAGAAGGAAAAACAAAGATCTTATTGCTGATAGTATCTTATGTAACCGAAACTATGTAAAGTATTATTTCCTATTCTGCATTGGGTGTAAAACAGCATTGAGGTTTTTATTCTTCGCTTCGTCCTCCGCCTTCTAAGTTCCGTGTGTGCCAACCCCTGCTGCGCGTCTCAGCAGGGGTGAGCCACGTGTCAAGGGGTCAGGAGCTGCCGGCGACAGGTGGCAGCTGCACGGGACAGCATGACACGAGACCCTGCGGCCACGACAACACCAAGATCACAATTGACAGCAACACTAGTCACAGCTGGCAGCCTGTGGCACACGCAGGTCTCGCCCTCGGTGCGTTGTGGCAGCATCCCAGGCAAGCTGACGCACATGGGGTGTGACAAGCGCTGCTGTAGACCAGGGCCCTGCGTTCTGGCCTGTGCTCGACCTGCAAAGTCACGGGCCCTCTGACCTCCCCCAGCCCCGTCTTGTCATTGGAACCCCTCTGTGGACCTTCTCCACACCCTGCACGCCTCTGTTGGGCATAGCAGCTGACACGGAGACAGAACTTACTGCTTCCAAAGCATTTTAATGCATTTTCTACTTTGATCTCACTCTGACTCTACAGCATAGCTCACATTATTATAGCTAGGACAGCCGAAGCTCAGTGAGGCTGAGAAAGCTGCCCAAGGTCACAGAGACAACAGAGAGCGCACTGGGACTCAAGCCCACATCCATCCCACTCCAGACCGCCTTGCCTTCACTGCCCACGCCGATTTCCAGAAGTCAGAACTAACTGGGTGTCTGTGAGCGTCACGCTGGGTCCTGCCCTGCACTCGGCCCCTCACCTGCGCTGTGGGCCAGGCACCCGTGAGGACGCAGCTTATAAGAATGTGGACCATCAAGCCTCGCATTCTCAGTGTGCATTCACTTTCCCCTTCAACTCCCCTGTGCTCATTGCCTACCTGCGACCACCACAATTCACAGTGAGTCTCCCTGGTGTGAGACACACGACCCGGCCATGAAATCTTTAATCTTAAAAAGAAACACTGAGCAGGTGCTTTCCCACCAGTTTCCTACCGGAGCAAAAGGTCCCCTGTCACTGCCCCATGGCTGTGAAGTCGGGACAATGGCTTAGACCAAGCCCCCTCGGAGAGAATGCACCGGGTCCCCGAGTCAGGGAGCAGCTGCGGGCGTTGTCTTACCTGGGCCCAGGGTTGATGGGGCCGCTGGTGTGCGGGACAGACAGGATGCTGGCGTGGGGCGTGGAGGAGATGGAAGTCCAGCTGTCAGCTCCGGAGAAAACTTGCAGATTGTTCCCGGAGCTTTCTAGCAAGTTCACTTTGGAGAAATAACAACAGTTGAGGGAGCATGCAGACCTACAAAGTGGTGACCAATGACCTTATCCTGGGGCCATCACAGCCATGGCTTGCCCACAGGTGCCAGTAGCTGTTAGCATTTCTGAGGGAAACAGAAAGGAGCGGGAGGCTGGGATTTTTAATATCAGCCGTAGGCCACATGCTCATCTCCGCCTTACAGGCGAGGCTGAGGGCTGAGTCTCCACCTGCTGAGACACGTCACACTTTAGGATGTCATCAACCTCAGGCCGAGCCTCAGGGCCCCCAGGGCCTCAGCTGAGCTGTCTGAGGTCCAGAACCTACGCCTCTCAGCAGCCTCCGGCAGACTTAACCCTCTCAGAAACAGTGTCCTCTGTGTCTCCACCTGCATAAATAGTGTAAATACAAGAGAGAGGAAGGAGGGAAAGGAGAAGAGAAGGAGGGAAAAGAAGTTTCCGGCGTATCCACCTGGCCAAGCCACTCCTCACCTGATTGGCACTTACAACTTCTTCAGCCTCCGCTCTGTGTCTTCTACCTCCCCTCCCTCTTCCCTGTTCCTTTTCCATTCCCCAGACACCCGGCCCTCGCCCTTCTGGGTCTTAGCTCACACCACTCTGTCACCCGGAACGCCCTTCACCTCTGCTTGTGTCCCATGTCATCCGTCCTTCACCCCGCCCACCCGCCCCTCATTTTCCACGCAGCCTCCCGATCTCCAGCGTCAACCCCTCTGGGCAGCTCTGCCCTTTCCCCTCAGCCCCTTGGCCTCTCAAACTCTCCTGTGCATCAGAGTCACCTGAGGACCCTGTTAAAATGCAGCCTCTTTCAGAAGGAGAGCCTGAGAGCCCACCTTCTAAGAGGTTCTGGGGGACACGCAGGCCCAGGACCACCTTCATGCTGCCACTATGTCGCGTGATGAGTGATGTGTGGATTCATGCAGCCCTGAGCCCCTCCAGGGGAGACACTACACCCCAATCGCCTTCCACCGCCTGGAAGAGGCCTGGGGACATGCTCCAAGGGCGTGTTTTGTGTGCCAGGAAGCAGTGAGAACACTGCTCAGCGTCAGACATTCAGCTCTGCTCTCCCTCCTGCAGCAGCTGTCGAGGTCGCCAGGACGCAGGCAGGGGCACAGGGACAGGTGCTGGTGACCAGGAAAGCCCTCTGCAGACACGGGGCTCACGAGTCCCTGGCACTGCAGGCCTAACAGCTCCTCCACCGCCCAGCCACGGACTTGACTTGCTTGTCTTATTTCATGTCGATCTCCCCATCTGAGAATGGACTCTCCGTGAGGGTCTGATTTGTTCGTGGGCAGAACCTGGAATCCCATTGGCCCCTGGTAAATATTTTTTGCATAAATAACTGAATGAGAAATCCATCCTTGGTTTCATTGCTCCCTCCTTCATAAAAATAGCCAGGCAAGGGGTTGACACAGGCCAGGGCAGGCGAGGCAGCAGTCGGTGAGGGTAAAAGCACACATCAGCGTCAACGTGAAAAATAATCAGACCAAAAATTATCAAGGTTGGCTCCGTGTGCCTTCAACTAATCCTACGCAAGCCTGGGTGCAGAGCGGCCGCTCCCCGAGACCTTCCGGGCAGCGCCTCAGCACGGCCCGCGCTCCCAGCTCTGCGCCATGTACCTGCAGAAAAGGCCCGGGAAGGCAGTGAGTGGCTGTCTCAGACGCACCTCCAACCTGGCTTTCCCAGGTGAAGCCTGGAATTGCTCCGGGCACCATGCCCCGCGCCATCACGCCCATCACAAGTCAGGAGACTCGATGTCTTACGAAAATTAGAAAACGCTAGCAACGTCCCATCTAAAACCAGCTATTAGTACATAAAAGAAAACATTAAAACGACAACAGACAATGGTCTTACCCGTCTTCCATGAAAGGGGTTCCTTCATCTTCAGACACTTCTTTTTATGGTTTATCCATCTCTTCCTCCACCCCCCACCCCCACCCCACCCAGGTGCCTGGGGTTTAGTGAGCAGAGCCACACACCTGAGGGAGAATGAGTCCTGTGCACGTACGCGGACGGGTAGGGGGCTGGCCGGTGCCCGCGGAGGCCGGCGTAACGCTCACAGCTGTGGTGGGTGTGAGGGGCAGGCAGAGGCAGAGGAGGCGCATACTGGAAATTGGCGTTCCCGGCTGAGCACACTCCATCTGGGTTGGAAAAGATCCAGCCGCCCACTAGGACAGACGAGAGGAAGACACAATGACACCGCAAGTGAGGTTCCCAGCCACCGTTTCTGTGTGGACGACACTGAACGTCCGCCGTGGGACAGAGACCACCCCTGCCTCCTTCCACATCACAGCCCGTCAGCTTCTTTGGAGATGGATGGCAGGTCCTAGCCAGGTTTGTGACACTGGAATCATAGTGATATAAAAGGCTATTGGAATGCATACGCTAATGGAAACTCAAAACTTAAGTTGCTCTGACTTCACCGAGTGACATTAAAAGTCAGTCTAAGAAGGAGGTGTCAGCTGCAGCCACTAGGACTGTTTGCTGTGGTAGCACAGAAGGGGTGAAGGCCTCTCTATTGCCCCCCACCCCCATGAAGAGGACCCGAAAAGTGAAAAGATGGGGAGCCACTAGCATGCCTGGGCAGCAAGAATCTTGCAGAATATTGTGGGAGGCTGCAGAGTATTTCATAGAAATTTGCTTGTGAATAATCACCTCAACTGATGCAAAAAATGCATCTGCAGGCTTTCATGATTAAAACAACAACACTCAGCAAACTAGGAACAAAGGGAAATTGCCTCAACATAATTAAGGCCACATCTGACAAGCCCACAGCGAGCAACAAGCTCGGTCCAAAACTGAGAGCGCTTCCTCTGAGGCCAGGGAGACAGACCCCATTCTTGCCACTTCTGTTCAACATGATACCGGAGGTCCCACCCGGAGCAATTAGGCAAAAAAAATCAAAATTACACACACCACACACACACACACACATGTTAGAACTAATAAACAAATTCTGCAAACTTACAAGACATAAAATCAACACAAAAAATCAGTTGCATTTCTATATACTAACAATGTCTCTGTTGCTATTCTTGGTCTCCATCTATGACTCTGTCTCTATCTCCGTCTCTGTCTCTCTGTCTCTGTCTCCATCTCCATCTCTGTCTCTGTCTCTGTCTCTGTCTCTCTGTCTCCATCTCCATCTCTGTCTCCGTCTCTGTCTCTCTGTCTCTGTCTCTATCTCCGTCTCTGTCTCTCTGTCTCTGTCTCCATCTCCATCTCTGTCTCTGTCTCTGTCTCTCTGTCTCCATCTCCATCTCTGTCTCCGTCTCTGTCTCTGTCTCTCTGGGAACTCTTGCCAGGGCACAGACTTGTCTTGAGTGGAAGAAATAACCCACTGGGTGTTGATGGGAGGTTTGGGACAGGCCAGCGGTCATGACAGTGGAGTGTCTGATGTGGTGGTGTCGCCCCAGGTGCCTCCCACGCCGAGCTCACCCAACTCACAGTGGGGACAGGCCACGTGCTGGCTCTCGGAGATGGCTTCCGGGATATCTTTCAGGTGGCTCCTGCAAGAGGAACGAAGCACACCATGGCTGTCCAGCCGGCCACACACATCAGCGCCAAGTCGCCCCGAATCTCGGAGAGCACCGCCATTCTTGAAAACCCAACCCCCTTTCCCCGAAGCTGCTGCCTCTCCCACTCCCCTCCCTCCAGGCGCTGCATCCACCTGGGCCACTGCTCTTCGAATCGCAACTTCGGGGATTGCTCCAATTCACCGTATTTATAGCTCTCTCTGCCTAGCTTGACCCTATTGACTTCTGGCCCTGGGTCCTGCCTGACAAAATTCAAGCCCTAACCACAGCTAAGATATGTGGGGGACTTCAAGGCACACCCTCACCTGTGCCGAGCTAGACCCACCCCGATCCCGTGAGGGACATAAGGTTTAAAAGGGGGGTCTCAGGGAGTAAAGGGAAGTAGGCCAGATCAAAGTGGGACGTGGCGAAGCTCAGACTCAAGGCAGGACGCTCACTCCTGGTCCTAGATTCTCCTGATTGTACTGCGCTCCCAGCATTTGGAATCCAGGTTCTGTCATCTCACAAGGCAGATTTTCCTTAGGCCTTTGCTTATCTGAACAGGTAATAAGTATGTCTTCTACATCCTCAAAAGTCAGTCAAATATTGACGGGACAGGCCCTGTGGCGTCATTATAAACAGCTGCCCATCAACCCAGAGGCTTTATGATGAGAAGGAAACAGACAGCTGTAGGAGGCACCGAAAAAGACTGGCAGCTCAGGCAGTCAAGTCTGACCGCTTCCAGCGGAATCATGTCAGCGCTCTGGGCCTCGCTGATCGGAGTCTATGACAAGCGCCATTACTTCTTCATGTTTTTCCTAGAACGGAAGGAAAGACCCCGGGATTGAAGGCCCGGACCCAGCGTGGTAGAAGTACCATTTACACCGGAAGTCGGCCTTCTCTCGGACTGAACGGTGTGGACCGCTCACCTGTACGAGCTGCTCAGATGAATGGCTCGCCTTCCCGAGGCTAAATGTAGTTTTTGGAAAAATCCAGCTTACTGAAGCCAGAGATACTTAGGGAGGGCAGAGGGAACTATATAATTCTAAGCCACTTAATTATGTTTTAAATGTGGTTGTGCTTGCTTCAGGAATCTGTAGTAAAGCAGGTGACAAAGTATTGCCCGTTGAGGTTCTCCCAGACTTCTATTATTAGGGACAGATAATTATAAGTTTGTTGAGTTGTACTGATTTTGTTAAATATTAAATTGAGTATTAAAACCGTTTCTATTAAAGATAAAGCAAGTGCAGCCCAGGCAGTGTTGCTCAGTGGTTGAGTGTTGACCATGAACCAGGAGGTCACGGTTCGATTCCCAGTCAGAGCACATGCCCACGTTGCAGGCTCGACCCCCCCGAGGTGGAGCATATAGGAGGCAGCCAATCAATGATTCTCTCTCGCCATTGATGTTTCTCTCCCTCGCGCTGTCTCTGAAATAAGTAGAAACATGTTTTTTAAAAAAAAAGGTAAAGCAAGTGCTACTCGTTTAGCTCTTTCTGGAGGAGCATGAATCCCACTTTTGCAGAAATCAATGCACCAGGTTTTACTGAAATATCTCTACTCACCTTTCCTTGGCATCCAGGAAGGCTTTGGCAAAGGGGTTGTACTTGATTTTGAGAGCTGTTATCTTACGTTCACAAAGATAAGAAGTGTTAGTGAAAGCAGGACAGGCAGAGCAGACAGACCCTTTCCCTTCACCTGGGAATTTCTGTAACACCAGACCCATCCCCGTCGCTTCTTCTCCCTCCTCCACGTTTCTTTGCTGGCTTCTGCACAAAGCCACTATCGATGGCACTGTCTCTAGCAAAGAGCATTTTATCGTGGCCTGTGGTGAAACGGCAGATGCCGTGAACGCGAGCAGAGACAGGCCAAAGCGCGGGGAACGAGCAAGCCCCGTGTGCTGAGCCCGCACCCTTTCCTGGACTTGCTCATTCGTGTTTTCCAGCCATTACTGAACACCTCCCGCGTGTCAGCTGGGTTTCTAGCCTGGGAACCTAGTGGGCAGTAAGGCCGTGCGGTCCGGCCTCGCCAAGAGGAGCCTGGCATCACCTCCCTAATTCTTCAACAGTCGCCCACCCCCAGGGCCGGTTAGCACAGCATTCAAGCTCTCACTCCTACCCACGGTCACCCGATCCCCCGGCCTTGCCTGCTTCATTTTCCTTCGGGCCCCTGACATATATACACTGCGTATCAGACAGACGGTACCCACTGACATACGTATATTTGGTCCTCCTCTCTCCCTGCTGGGATGTATGTGCCTGAGGACACAGACACGTGTTTTAGTCACTGCAGTCTTCCCAGCACGTGAAGCACCCAGCAGGGAGTGCCACTCAGCAAGCAGCTGCCGAGTGAGCCGATATGGAAAAGAGCACGTGTGTCAGCAAAGGCCGAGCCACGCGGCTCTTCCTGGCACAGGAGGGGAAGCCCGGGAGAAGGGGAGGCGGCTGTGAAGTCACGTGCGCACGCCCGTCTTTCTCCTGCTTCGGGCTCAAGGGGATGTGTGGTGACTTTTTAAAAGCCCACACAGTAAACGAAGAGCACGGTGCACCGTGCAAGTGAAAGCTAACAGGCAAACGTGTTCTTCCCTCCCGCCGCCATCCTTCCTCCGGACCCCAGCTCCCTGCAGGCGCGGCGGCCTGGGACAGCCCTGGTCCGTGTTGGTTCATCGCTCCGCACGGCCCGCCCTCTGGACAGGAACAGGCGAGAGAGAGCAGCAAGCAGCCACCCCACCGTGTACCTCGGCCTCCGCCAAGTGTCTGAACCCTGAAAAACCTACCTGTCACCCCAGCTGGGTGATGGCAATAAAAGCACCCCCTCCCCGTCCCACCACGCCCTCCGGGTCTCTCTCTCTCTCTCTCTCTCTCTCTCTCTCTCTCTCTCTCTCTCTCTCTCTCACACACACACACACACACACACACACACACACACACACACCCTTACCTCCTCGTTCTGGTAGGCAGTCACAGCGATGAACTGGGTTTCAGGGAAGGAGCAGTTCATGACCATCCGATGGGCACCTCCCACGCGCACTATGTGCACCTGGGGCTCGTATTTGTGCAGGGAATTCAGCATTATCTGTTGAGATGCAAGAAGAGGAAGGTGAGCCATGCAGAGCCCGGGCTCTCACAGGTAATGGACCGGCGGTCCCGGGGTTCGCCCTAAGCTCAGCACCACCCACTTAGGGGCACCACCCACTTAGGGGCACGCACTGGGCATCCTCGGCCCCCTGAGACGCACCATACCTCTCTGAGCAAGAAGGGGGGTTCTCCCAGAAGCTGCCAGGGACCATAACGTTGGAGCTTATAGGAGGCTAGGGTGGGTTTCCAGGGAGTAGTTCTAAAGATTATTCCATTTTCTGCTCAAATCCTGACTTCTTTTTTTCCTCTCTCCCTAGTTTCAGCGCAATGATGTGGATTGTGACCCTTAACCATGCTGGTTTCCTTCGTGGGAGGACCCAGTATTCCGTGCCCAGATGTGGCTGCACCCACAGGAGCTGCCTGAGGAGTAGGGATGCCGGCACCTGCCCGTCACGGAGCCCCCACTCCACACCTCCACTGAGAGGCTGTGACAGTTCACTTCCCAATTTCCTGTTTTAACAAGAACTGGAACCTCTGAAAACTGCCAAGACTTGGGGGCTTCCTCCCCTGGCTGAAACATGACCTCCTGCGTCCCGGGGGCTGAGCACGGAGAGATGGGGGAGGCGCAGAGACTGCAGGGTAAGAGGCTGGCCACTCGAAATATGGGGGTAACAAACCTTCCCTCTGATGCCCCCAAATTCTACATTTCATAAATGTCTTGTTCACTCGCCCTGAAGACCTTCCTCCTGGAGGTTTCTTTGGGTGTTTTTCTGCAAACCCAAAGCTGAATCCATATTCTACTGACAATTACCCTAATGCCCAAGAGGAGGGAGCCATTATTTCATTAGGAGCCGCTTCGATTAAGGCATTCGTCCACTGCCAACACGCCACTCTCACCAAAATAAAAAGGGGAGAGCGAATAACAAAACCACGCGCCCAGCCTCTCCCTCCCGGGCGTACCCTGCGAGGCCGTGATTAAGTAAGCGCTCTCTTCACATCAGGAAGTCCATTAAAAACCGAAAGCACCAATTAAGAGCTGTTTATTCCTGTTTACATTGGGATTGGGGGGGGGGGCGGGGGGGCAGTAATTGGTTTCTGTGGGAGAAGAGGCTGATGAGGACCCCTCTAATTGACTAAATGCACCCTTGTTTCTTCTTGATTGGCTCACGGGGCGGCGGGTGGCCAGGCCACCGGCGCTCCTACCTGGCCGCCTCCGCTGAGCTTGTTGGTGAGCTTGACCTTGCTGAAGGAGATGGGTGCCTTCATCCAGTGCGCCCCGAAGTTGGGTGAGTCCGGGTGGATGTACACGCAGCTGTGGCTGGAGACCTCGGGCTTGCCCGCGGGCACCCACTCCCCATTGACGTACTTCCAGCGGTGACTGTCCGTAGGGACAAAGTCCAGCAGGAGGGTGTACATGGCATTGGGGTCCAGCCCCGTGACACTGATCTTTAGAACAGGGAACATCCGTCTGAAAGAGAAGCAGAAACGGAGCCACAGCAGGCATGTGTGAGTGTTAGGGACACCACCGCCTGTCCAGCCGTCTGTTCACTCTGAGTGCCTTGGGGTGCAGGGAACGCCGGGGCACAAATAAAGAGGAGCTGAGCAGCAGGCCCAACCCCACGGAGCCCTTTCCACAGATGCACTCTGTATCGGGGTCACTCTAACCCGTGGGCTCCACGGCAAGTCTGAAACCCACCCACCTGGGCATCTGACAGGGGACCCTGCAGCCCACGGTGCAGTCAGATGCACACTGGCACAGAGAGCATTTCCACGTCTTTGCCCGCATCCGGGGCACTTTACACTCACGCCCCCAGCTGCCCTTACCAGTCTCAAAGAACGCGAGTGTGAATACAGTGAGAGCACTGCTAGCGGAAGCGTGGTGTCACGGAAAAGTGAGTGAGGCCAGTTCCTTTCCTGCAGGACGTCTCAGAGCCTCCACTCCACTGACGTGCTCCACAGACCTCTGAGGAGGAAGCATGGCGTGTGCACACTCTGAACTCAGAAGACAGTACAGCCATCTTTGCGTGAGCACCTTGAGGGCGTCTGCGCCCAAGGGATGTGCTGGAGACACGCAGATCTGGCTCGAGGCCTCCGCACCCACAAGGACACGCGGCACGTTTGCTCTCAGAGCACTTGCACAGCCACCTCACCACCTGGCTTCTGCCTCCCTCTGGTTTACTTTTCCGTCACCAAACATTCTAAGTTGCTCCAATCTGTCCTCCAAAGACCTGGTTTCCGGCACGTGAGCGCGTGCACACACACACACACACACACACACACACACACACACACACCCCTGACTGCCCAGATGCTGTCTTATTCGCCAATACGGCTTTTAATCTGCAGCCCCAAATCAAGACGCTAAGCATCCAGAGTCTAGATAGACACTGGCTGGTCCAAGAACCAGAGCATCTGGACGTTTACAGAAAGGCAGGCCCTCAGACCCCACTCCAGCCCGACTCCATCGGAATCCGCTTTCCCAAAACCCCCGGGGAGCCATAGGGTCCCACATGGAAGCTCAGAGGTCCGGCTGGCGCTTAAGGTGATAATTAAGGAGACATGCAGGGCGTGGGGGCGGGGGTGTCTGTCTGAGGACTGGTGCGTCTGAAGAGCTGGGAGGAGAATTAAAGGGGAAGTGGGATGGGCCTGCCCCTGGGAGAAGGGGTCCAGGCCGGCCAGGGACGGGCACGGTGAGGGTCTGCGGGGGCACGGAGCCCACCCTGTGTGTAGCGGTGCCCGCTCCGAGACAGGCAGAATGGGAACTGTTACAGCGGCTCCCTGAGCTCCTTGGACATTCTCCTTGGCTCAACCCCACACTCACACCTTTTCTCTCTCCCCTTCGAGTCTTCTAGAAAGTAAATGTGGGCAGGCCCCAAGGAGAGGAAGCCCCCGAAATGCTTTCCTACATGTGAATACCTTATTGGGGTGCATTTACTTCTTTAAGAAACAGCGTGACGCGCCTGCCCTGGGCCGGAACTGCTGGGGGTGAGAATTAGTGCAAACAGTTGCAGGCGAGTGTCCCGTTGCCGCCGTTGGGCGGAGCAGTCAGGTGTCTGTCCACCATGTGAAGGCAAACAGGTGTCTGTCCACCATGTGAAGGCAAACAGGTGTCTGTCCACCATGTGAAGGCAAACAGGTGTCTGTCCACCATGTGAAGGCAAACAGGTGTCTGTCCACCTTGTGAAGGCAAACAGGTGTCTGTCCACCATGTGAAGTAGCTTGAGCTGTCAGGGTGCCACGGGGGACGCCCGTGGGGGGGAGGGGGGGGTCATGTGGGGCTAGAGAGAAAGGATTGCTCTCCCTGGACCCCAGTGGCTCGGGGGGACATTCAGTTGAGACCTAAACAATGCACACAAAGGACTCGCAGTCCCACAGCCGGGTCCAAATGGGCCTGGGCTCCTGAGGGAGAAGGCCAGGGGGGCCCAGGCAAAGGGAAGAAACAATCCCAGTCTCCAGGCCACCACTAACAGGCTCGCAGGCCCTCTCCTCTCTCCGCTGCATCACGCCAGGTCCCCCAAGGAATGCAGCGCGGCCTCTGATAGCAAGGACGCGTGCCGGCTTCTTCTCCTGATGCTCTAAGGGAACGTGGCCACGTGGGCAGGTCTCGGCCTCCCTGGCCAGCAGGAAAGGCAGAGGGCACCAGCTCCCGTGCTCCAGGAGGGACAGTGAGGTGACGGTGTGGGGGGGACGCGGAGAAATCGAGCCCCCAGACCCGGCAGGCGGGAGTGGAAGCGGTCTGGCCACTTTGGAAAACTGTCTGGCAGCTCCCTGACCAGTCAAATGCAGCACTACCACAGGAACCTGCAGGTCCTTTCCCAGGAGCACGTGCAAGAGGAAGGAAAACACGCATCCACACAAAACACAATGTTCCCAGCGGCCTCTTTCATAAAGAGCAACAGCACGCGTGCCCATCAGCTGGCGCATGTGGGGGTACAAGTACACAGCGCAGTATCAGGTGGCAATAAAAACGCCACAACGTGGATGAACCTGGAGGACAGTAGCTCAGTGAAAGGAGCCAGCCTGAGGGCCATGTGTCATATGATTCCATTAGCGTGACGTGTCCAGAGCCGGCACATCTCTCCGGAGGGGAATAGAAGGTAGAGATTGCCACGACTGGGGGGGGGGGGGGGGGGGGTGGCGCGGGGAGAGGGGTGAGGGTAAGGATGCACGATTTCTTTGGGGGATAATGAAAATGTCCTAACGTTATTCATGGGGCCCCATGCACAACTCTCTGAATTTACCAAAACCCTGACTCGTACGCTGTAAGCAGGTGACGGCACGGTGTGGGAACTACCACAATAAAGCTGCTGGCGGGGGGGAAGGGGGAACAGGGGGGCCGCGCGTCCTGGCCCTCAGAGGCCTCACGGGGAGTGTGGAATGGCTTATTCTCTTTAGTACTTCATTTGCCAACAATTTTACAATTGTTTTTCATCAGCAAACAAAGGAACTACAGGGTGCTATGTCTTTTTAAGTCTCCCTTATGCCAGGAAGGAGTAAATATAAGTCAGTCAATTTGCCAAAAGTCTTGTCAGGGGTCCGGAGCGCCCCCTGCCTGGGAGCTAAGTTCAGCTCCTCGGGCCTCACACGGGCCAGGAGGCATCGTGGCTCACCTGTGGGCAGCACCGGGACTGGGCTCATTTGCAGGGGTGAACTGCTCTGCTCATCAAGTTGATTCCCACCCCCTTTTCTTCCCAAGGTGCTGGTAACCACAGAGATGCCCAGGAGTTTTGGAGAGCTGAGAAATGTGTAGATCACTCCCAACTAAGAGAGGAGGAGGGGGGAGGGAAGGATGGAGAGAGGGGGCAGGAGAAGGGAGAGAGAGAGGCGGGAGAGTGGGGAGGCAGTGTGGCAGGTGAATAAGGACCCCGCAAACCACGTGTGAGAAACCATGGGTGGCTGGGCTGCCCTTGAACCCCATTGCTTTGCTGTGAGGCTAGTTTCCATGTTGTTTCCCTAACAGGGAACTTGGAGGCGGCAGGGAGGAAGGAGGCTGTGAGGAGTGGGGTCAGCGGGAAGAAAGGGGCAGGGACGAGCAGATGCTGTGGGTGGGGGACAGCAGAGGTGGTAAACGCCAACTTCAGGAGGTGCCGCCCTCAACACCCGCCTCCATCTCCCCACAGAACTAGAGTGTTCGTGGGCCAGTCATCAGAGCTCTGGGAGTGTGTGTGTGTCAGTGTGTGTGTGAGTGTGTCTGTGTGAGAGTGTGTGTGTGTGTGTGTGTGTGTGTGAGTGTGTGAGTGTGACTGTGTGAGAGTGTGTGTGTGTGAGTGTGTGTGTGAGTGTGTGTGTGAGTGTGTGTGACTGTGTGAGAGTGTGTGTGTGTGCGTGTGTGTGTGAGTGTGACTGTGTGAGAGTGTGTGTGTGTGTGTGTGTGAGTGTGTGTATGAGTGTGACTGTGTGTGAGTGTGTGTGAGTGAATGTGTGTGAGTGTGTGAGTGTGACTGTGTGTGTGAATGTGTGTGTGTGTGAGTGTGACTGTGTGAGAGTGTGTGTGTGTGTGACTGTGTGAGTGTGTGTGTGTGAGTGTGTGTGTGTGTGTATATGAGTGTGACTGTGTGTGAGTGTGTGTGAGTGAATGTGTGTGTGTGAGTGTGTGTGACTGTGTGTGACTGTGAGTGTGTGTGTGTGTGTGTGTGCGTATGAGTGTGGCTGTATGTGTGTGTGAGTGTGACTGTGTGAGAGTGTGTGTGTGTGTGTGTGTGTGAGTGTGTGAGTGTGACTGTGTGAGAGTGTGTGTGTGTGAGAGTGTGTGTGTGTGAGTGTGTGTGTGAGTGTGTGTGTGTGTGTGAGTGTGTGAGTGTGACTGTGTGAGAGTGTGTGTGTGTGTGTGTGCGTGTGTGTGTGTGAGTGTGACTGTGTGAGAGTGTGTGTGTGTGTGTGTGAGTGTGTGTATGAGTGTGACTGTGTGTGAGTGTGTGTGAGTGAATGTGTGTGAGTGTGTGAGTGTGACTGTGTGTGTGAATGTGTGTGTGTGTGTGAGTGTGACTGTGTGAGAGTGTGTGTGTGTGACTGTGTGAGTGTGTGTGTGTGAGTGTGTGTGTGTGTGTATATGAGTGTGACTGTGTGTGAGTGAATGTGTGTGTGTGAGTGTGTGTGACTGTGAGTGTGTGTGTGTGTGTGTGTGCGTATGAGTGTGGCTGTATGTGTGTGTGAGTGTGACTGTGTGAGTGTGTGTGTGAGTGTGTGTGTGTATGAGTGTGGCTGTATGTGTGTGTGAGTGTGACTGTGTGAGTGTGTGTGTGAGTGTGTGTGTGTATGAGTGTGGCTGTATGTGTGTGTGAGTGTGACTGTGTGAGTGTGTGTGTGAGTGTGTGTGTGTGAGTGTGTGAGTGTATGTTAGGGCAGATTACACAAATACATGTGCTCCTCATAAATCGCAGCTGTAAACTTAGAGAATAATGTCTGGGGGCGGGGGGGGGGGGGGGGCGGGTGGTAGGACACTGACCATTTGCCTGCCGGGTGTGCAACCTGAATGCTCCACTCTGCATGGCTCACTGGGAACGAGACCATCAGCACAGCTGACAGCCGTCATCACTGGCAAATTCAGCTTCGGACCCACCGATTTTATGACAGCCGATGGACGTGCCTGCTGAAGGTGACTTTAGCCAGCATTAAGTCAAATGTTAGCTGGATGCCAGTACACATGACCAGAGCACTTTCCCCAAGGATGTCACAGTCATGAACACAGGGACAGGGATTCCACTTGCTCACTCTGCCGCCTGAAGGCAGCCTTCTCTGCCCCTAAAGTAGAAGTTGGAGCTCACAGGGCCCAGGGCAGTGCTGGGGGCTGGCCACCAGCATGATTCAAGGGCTCTGGGAGGAACTGCAATTGTTCTCTCTGAAAGACTGCCGATGAATCACTAAAAGTTCTCAACAAAAAAGAAGGGAAGAAACAAGGAAAGGGAGAGGATGTATTAAAATGGACAAAGGGAGGAGGAATGTGGGTGGCAGGATCCCAGGTCCTGGGGATAATTCCGTGGTTTTCGGGAAAAACCCTCTCTCTTTGCTACTTGTCATCAATGTCAGAGGTGAGCCTCCGATTTACGCACAGAAACAGCTCCCCGTTGGGAAGCGAGCCTTTCCCTCCTTTCTGCAGTGAGTCCGGGCGCCCTCCAAGCCGGTTAGCATCAGAACAACGAGGCCCCAGTGCAGAGGCGCGCAGGACCCCCACCGAGGCTTCTAGGAAAGTCAGAAAGGCCCCTGCCTACGGGCGCACACAGCATGCCTAAAAGGGCTCGGGTTGGGAGGAAACCCCGGAATATTCTTCTCCCCGGAGAAGGGCCATGACCACCCACCTCGGGCTCAGGGGCTGGTGTGGAAGACGGGAGTGGGGTTTGGAGGAGACACAGGGGCTACGTCCCAGGGGAAGGGGGAAAGCAGACACTAGAGTAGGCGGTTAGGAGAAAAGCGGGCGGCCGAGAAGGCAGTAAACGTGATGACGAAACAGGGACGACGTGTCTGTGCGGGAACAGGGAGGCGCTGCTAACCCTTCCCCCGGGGACGGAGGCCGAGTCGCTCCAGACCAATCACTCCTCACCACGTCCGCCCGCAGAGACGCCTGTCTTCACCTGAGGCCTGAAGCAGCCTCTGTCCCCGCGGGCGGAGGGCCTGCACCCCGAGGGTCAGAACCCTAAGAGCCGCTCGGGAAAGACTCAGTTCATGGGAGGAGGGAAACAGCGAGAAACCAAGCTGGCCATCGGCGCACCTTTCTATAAGGAAAAGTGCAGGTTAGGTGGCTTCGACCTTGTGAAGAATTTTACATTTTACATTTGGAGAGAGAAATGTTATGGGTAAAAAAAGGCAAGAGAAAGTGCATGCCAACGTGGCATATTATTAACTTGAGCTCTATGACAGCATCAGACTGTTGTTTGTTCCTGACAGAAAGGGATGAAATATATTCCCACTTGGTGGCTGTACTTGTTTTACGTCTATAAATGACCCGCTGACAGCCAACTCGATAGTGCGAGGCTGGGTGTTAGTGTAACCACACCAGCAAGTACAAAGACTAAGGAACAGAAAGTCCTGCTTCTTATCGGGTATCATCAGATGTTTACAATTGTGCCACCACTCGTCTTTGAACAGAAGGGAAATCCGGCCCTGGCCTGGTGGCTCAGTGGTTGGGGCGGCATCCTGTACACTACTGGTAAAAGGTTGCGGGTTCGACTCCCTGTGAGGGCACATACCTGGGTTGTGGGTTCGATCCATCCCCAGTCAGGGAAGCAATCAATTGATGTCTCTCTCTCTCTCTCTCTTTCTCTTTCTCTCTCAAAACATATTCTCAGGTGAGGATTAAACAAAACAAAAAAACACACACATGTCTTATATCTCTTTCTACCAAAAGCAATGTGTAGCAGCTACCTAGAAAGAGTAGGAACAAGTACAGATATTAAAAGAAATGAATACGTCATACATATGAAATAAAGGGAAAATATAAATATCAAACAAGTCTGGCATCCTGGCACCAGCAACAACCCCCATGTATTGCCTGGCACACCTGTCACTACAAAGCACTTCACTGTCAATGTCACAGGCCAGCACTCGGCTGCACGGTTCTCCCAGGGTGATAGGGAAAGGTTCACTCTCTCCTCTGGGCATTTTACTCAAAAGTGGGGAAGCGAGACCTCAGGAATGGAGGCATCTGCACAAGGACAAACGCCTCCGGAAGCGCAGCGGCCCTGGCCGTCCTCTCCCAGGAGCAGAGCTTCCTCTGGACGGCTGTCACGGTCCTGCCCACCAGACCGACCTCCAGCCACCTGCCAGCCAGCCTCCCGACTCTGGCCTTCGGGGCCACGTGAACGGCACGATGAGTGAGCACCGACCGGCCGGGTGTCGGGAGCCGGTCTGCCCAGGCAGGGAGCAGTAAAATTATCTTTCAAAATACTTCGCTCTCCTACTAAGTGAAAGCTTCTAAAATTACCTGCAAGCCTCTTAGCGGACGAGGTTTAATAGAATCTGAGAAATGCCAACAGAGATCAGGTTCTGTTAATCCCCAATTTGTTGCAATGAAAAAAAAGAAATCTCCCCGCTCGGGCGGTACCTGCCAGTTTCATTACCTGTGACCCCAACGGCTCACATCACACACACACACACACACACACACACACACACACACACACACACACACTCAACCGAACACGCATTCCAAACACACACCAGGAAGCAGACGTGGTGATAGGCAATGACCGAGTTTGCCTGTTTGCGCCCAATTTCAACTAGTCAGAAATCTCCGGGAAGCTTACAGACTTCAGCAAAAACAGCCTGGCTTCCAACTAAAGTTGCCTTTCGCCCTTTCTGAACAGTTGGGACGCAGGTCTCCGCCAGGACTTACTCACCATCAGTCAAAACTGCCACTGTTTGCTGACATGTGAGCCCATTTCCCAAACCCTGGGCCTGCCCCCCTTCAGAGTAATTTCTCCATGAAAATGCATGCAAGACAGGTACCTCCCCCGCCACCACCAGCACCACACACCTCTCTGCCATCCCAGAGACACCCACTCAGTGGGCCGGAGAAGCGTGGGAGGCTGCTCTTCTCCAGGGTTTACTCAGACCTCAGCACCGCCTCCCCCACGTTCAAGGGGCCTCACCTCCCTCGCCAGCCCAGCCGCCCGAGGGCCCCAGAGAAAGTCACCTGCCGTTCTTGGTCACGATCATCTCATTAGTGACTTCCTTGAACCTCTGCCAGAGAGGGGCGTCCTCCAGCGTGATGCGGAGCTGCTTCTCCGTGGGGTCGCCTTTCTCCCTCCCCGCCTGCAGCTCGCTCTCCACCAGGTTGAGCAGGCGGGAGACGGTGCCATCGCCGGTCTTCTGCGCGCCCAGCTCACTCATGGCCACGGGCCCCTCAGAAGGAGACGCTCCCTACCGGCCTGCTCCCACCTCCTCCTCTCACTCACTGTGAGGACAGTGCAGAGCGGAGAGAAGATGCTGGCCCTCGCCTCAGCCCCTACCTAGCATGACACCCTCCAAGTCTCCAAATTATACACCAACCTGTTAAGCTTTAGTTGGGGAGGGTGGAGGCAGTGGGGGGGGGGAGAAAAGCCCTCTCTTAATCACCCATTGGATCGGGTGGGGGAGAGCCCTCCCTGCCATTGGCTGCTGGCACAGAGGAACCGTTTAAGAAGAGTACTCCATCCAAATTATCCGGCTTTTATCGTGTTGTACCCGAAGAGGCCTAATCAGCGGGTGGAGGACCATTTTCCCGTTAATTAAAATCGTTCCAGGCCCTGGCTGCCACAACCGGGCAATCGTGTTTGTGTATAAACCGTGGCATGTGGCCCCTAGAGGAAGGAGGGCCCTGGAGGCCGGCTGACGCAGGCCCACACAGGCCCTCCTGACACGTCGAGAACCTACATCCCTGGGCCACCCGCCAGCCCGGACGCAGAGCCTGTATGGAGGCCGAAGGCGCCACCAGGGAACGTGACCCCGCCCCAGGTCACAGGTCAGGACACAGGAGCAAATCTCTCCCAGGGCGTCCCCAAAGGGTCCCCTCTCTCCTAACGGAGCCTACACACACCCACACTCTGCTCACCTCCCACAAGCAGAGCTCTGAGCCTGGTCTGCCCCCCACCCCGCCCCTGGAGCCACGCCTGTGGCTGGAGGGAGAAAAGCCCCTCAGCATCTCTCTAGGGAGGGGACCCAGCGCAGACACAGGGTGCGGAGCAGCGCTGCAGCCGCGTTCTCCTGGACAGCCACGCACCAGGGAGTGCCCACGCGTCCCGGGAAGATGCTAGACGCGTCCCTTTGTCTCCCACACACCAGGCGCAGGCTAGGGACCCAGGCTGGGCAGCACCTCCTCCGCAGCCCCGCGTGGACCCTGGGGCTGTGGGCTCTTCTCGCTGCAACGGACAGTCAGGGCGTCAAAACAGAAGGAGAATAAAAGCAAAAGGGAAGATGACGTCAGGGCGAGGACCATACCTAACGTGCGTTCAGTGCCTGCGAGGTGCCCAGGCCCCCTGGGGCGGATGGCGCAGGGGTGGCTGCACCTTCCCGGATTTAACGAGAGAGAAGGTGACAGTCAGGTGACAGTCAGGCAACAAGCCACCGTGGAGGTGACAGGCTCAGGCTGTGGCACAGGGGAAGTGGGGGACATGGGCGCCAGGCGGGGTGCGCGGACGGGGTTGGAAGGGCTTGGAGGGAAAGGTTCTCTGAGGGGGAGACGCTCCCTTGAGACCCACACGGTGCTGGATGGCCAGGGAGGGGGAGGAGGGCAGGCAGAGGAGCTGGTGAGAAGCAAGGCCGGCCACTGAGAGCGCGTGGTTAGAGGGGCCGGGAAAGGTCACAAAGGAGCAGCTCAGAGAACAGAACGCTGAGCTTCCGGGGAGAAGCCACAGGCAGGACAGTGTGCAGGGAAGTCTGAGCATCTCAGGGCCTGGGCCATCGCTTTCCTCTGAAAGGGAGGGTGTGGGTGCGTCTGGGTGGGACCAGGTGATGGGCCGATGTCTGGAAAGTTTATATCAGAAACAGTTCCCTTGGAGACCCCCAGCCACCAGCCAGGCAGCAGTCCCTCCCGGCTGCCTCGGAAAGCAAGAGCCTGACTTTCAGCAGAGAAAGGCTGAACAGAGTCCCATGAAAGGATGTGTCCTCAGAGTCAGGAGTCGCTGATGGGGGGGGCTGTAAGGACCACACTGAACACAGAGGGTTAAGGCAGCCCCGCCCTGGCTGCTAGCGCAGTCGGTAGAGCGTCCACCCACGCACCCAAGGGTCTCGGGTTCAACCACCAGTAAGGACACATACCTGGGTTGTAGGTTCAGTCTCCGCTCTAGTTAGGCCACCTTGTCTCTCTCACTCATCTGCCTCTCTCTCTCTCCTCTCCCTCCCTCCTTCCCACTCTCTCTAAAAATCAATGGAAAAATATCCTTGGGTGAGCCCTGGACGGTATGACTCAGTGCATAGAGCGTCGGCCTGTGGACCGAAGGGCCCCAGGTTCAATTCTGGTCGAGGGCACATCCCCCGTAGGGGGCATGCAGGAGGCAGCCAATGATTCTCTCTCATCATTGATGTTTCTCTCTCTCTCTCTCTCCCTCTCCCCTCCTCTCTGAAATCAATTTAAATATATATATATATCTCCTCGGGTGAAATTTAACAACAAAAAAGAAAGATACGGTCCTTAGGTAAGAGACTTGATTCCTCAGTGAAATGACCCCAAGTCCCGCCAGCCCCCATCACACGGGGAAGGCCAACCTTTGTCACGCCTGCCGTTGCTCACAGGCAGTTCATCGTCATCTATGTGCCCCAACCACACCGTCAGGGACCACGCAGTCAGGGACCGACCAACATTTAAGCGAAACCAAAGCAAAAAAAGAAGTTCTGAGGAAACGGTCCATGCAGGCAGCAGAAGAGAACAAAAGGAACCGTAACTACGGTCAGTCCCTTCCAGCAGGCAGGCTGCCGGCAGACTGTTCCCGGTCACAGGCCGAGGCCCGCGGCTCCCACAGGCCGCCATGCCATCGTGCAGAACCTCACCCCAGAGCAGTGGGAGGGACCTTCTCCTCTTTTAAGGGTCATGTGATTAGGGGAGACCCACCTAAAACGACTCCCTTTTATTAACTAAGTAAACTGATTAGGAATCCTAACTGCATCTGGAAAGTCCTTTTTGCCATAACCCAGAGTGACACCCTGTCATCTTCAGAGGCCCTGCCACCCTCAAGGAGGGGATGGCACAGGCTCTTCCACCAGGGGACAGAATCTTGGGGGCCATCTTCGAATTCCGCCCACCAGAGCGCATTAAAAACAAGCAAGCCAGAAAACAGATGAAAAAGGCAGAGGCAACTACAAACTCTAAGGGATAAAACAAAATTGCCCAGGAAAGGAAATAGAATCACAGTAGACTAGACCTCAACCAGAAATGCAATTGCAAAAATGTAAATATTGATTTAACAAAAGCTCATGATGTTGGGATGATGAGAAAAGGGGAAGCTTGTGTGGCAGGGCAAAGGGGGTGCTAACTTCACGTCTTCTGTGGTAGGAAGAGAGTAAACTGTGTCTAACACTGAAAATCAACAAACTCGGCAGCACACACACCCGGTCCAGCAGTGCGGAGAGAAATGGCAGCTGTAACAGCATAACGAGAGGGCAGCGACTGCCCTGGCCGGCTGCACAGCTGGTCGGGCGTCCTCCCATACACCAAAAGGTGGCGGGTGACTCCCGTCAGGGCTCATACGCAGGCTGTGCGTTTAATCCCATGGGCCCATTCGGGGGACAACCAATCAATCTCTCTCCCCCGCCCCCCACCTCTCTCTAAAAAATCACACAATTTTTAAAAATGTTTAAAGAAAGAGAGGACAATAACTGCCTCTGGGGAGAGGGACAGAGGAATACCGGTTTTTTCCTCTAAGTTTTTAACCATATGAGTAAATGAAACAGTAAGATTTATTAATTTGTATCTAATTTTTAACTTAACGCATAAAGACAATTCGCCCATGTTATCAAATAACGTTATCACTTTACTGTTTGTAAATTATTCCATCTTAGGAATGGGTCATGTTTCATTTACCCAGTCTTCCATTCCTGTATATTTACTATTTCTCAGTTTTAACAGTTAGGTAAAAATTCTGTACAATAAATATTTGGGAACGGCCATGGTTGTTTTCTTACAGTGTCTTTAGAAGTGGTGCTGACTGACAAGCACACAACATGCTAAGCAGTTTATGTGGATGATCCACTTAATCCTTATGAGAACCCTCTGGGCCACGTGCTATGACTTTATCCACCATTTAGGTAAGACAGCTGGGCTAAAAAGGTTGGTTGAGTGACTAGTCCACGGCACTGAGTCACTAAGTTGGAGGCCACGCACAGCCCTGCGTCCTGGGCAGTCAACACCATTACTCCTCTTGCTTCATGTGCCAGGAGGAGCCGAAATCTCTGAGTTCTCCCAACATCCGCTGGTTTTATTACCACAGGAGGGTGTGCTTCCCGGGCATCAATCCCAGCATTCACTCAACCCCCTCACGCCGTGCTACTATGTCTCCTCGTCCGGCCCAGGAGGGAGAAAAGGGCCAGCAAGCGGCAGTGACATTTGGAAGGGAAGACGCCAGAGGAGGCCCAGAAACCGAGGAGTGGGCACAGGACGACCTGCACTCCAGGCAGAGAGAGCCCATGAAGAGGCTGGAGGCGTGAAAACACGGGGCGTTGCAATAACCTGGAGGAGCGCAGCCGTGGAACGTGGACGAGAGGAAATTTGGCAGCATTTGGACATTCCGTATTCCCCACAGGCAAACCTGCTGGTGGCACGGGACCAACACGGTGGTTCTAACAGGTTTGCCAGAGAAACAGAACTAGCACGTGAAACCTGTGTCTTCCAGGGCAGATTTGATCAGGACAAGGAAAACGTGAGGTAAATAGGAGAACTGTTTAAGTGAGAATACTAACCCAGCAAGAGTGAGGGCGAGGCTCACACATCACAAAGGCTGTGCCAATGACTGAAGCTTACAAAAGCCGCCCTGGGTGATGAGAGCGGCCGCTTCATTCGGCACGGAAACAAGCTTGGCACTTTGGGAGGCGGCAGGGTGGTGAGGGTGAGCCAGCAGGTGCGGTGGGACGCGGAGGGCATGGCAGCCGGGGCCGTCTGTAGAAGGTGGGATCCACAGGATGCGGCTGCCTGGGAAGACGGCACACGCGAGGATGCCCTGGTCTGGCTGGAAGGCCGGGCAGGTGACGCCATTTCCCAGGACAGAGAACACGGAGGAGTGGCGGGCGGCGTCCACGTGCACCGCAAGCAGGAACACTCGCCCAGGAGCGGCCGCAGCGCACAGGCCGCCTGCGAGCACCCTGGACACCGACTGGAATTCGGGTACTGGGATCCATGCCAGCTCTGACCTCCGGCCCTGACCTGGGGCGGGAGCGGGGGGGCGGGGGAGGGTTAGGGGCTCCATGTTCTGCCTGAGGACGAGGCGGTTTTGTCTCCAGGTCCAGCAGCTGCCCTGCTGCTTCCCACGGGGTGAGCAGAGGGGTATTAATTAAGGTGCGGCCTGGCGGACACCTGATCGCACCGCTCTCCTCGGCACACAGCGCCCGTGTCTCCGACGCAAAGGGCAGAAGTGGAAAGCCACGCAACCTGAGCCCAGGCCTGGAGCTGCCCTGGCCGTGCCGGTGGCAGCCACCGGGCAGAGCCCTCGTCTGTACATTCAGTCCCTGCAGAGACCTGACACCTGCTCCCCCTCCTGTGCCCCCAGGAAATTAACACTCGCCCAGGTACTTGGTCATAATTAAACCAAACAAAAAGACAGCTGCTCTGCCTTTCTTTTCTAATCGCCAACCTGCAGCCAGGGGATTACTAGCTTTGGGGCAATTTAGGGAGGATTACTCTTTCATTAGTGTGTCTGGGGGGAGGGCAGTTCCAACCCGATGTCCTGAGAGACTCGTCACACACCCTCCCATACCGACAGCCCATCCCTTTCCGTGTCCGAAAGGTTAGACTATAAAGCCACTGGCAACCCACTATTCGTCAGACCCCAAACAGCTGAGTTTTCACCAGAAACGTCACCCAGAGTGAATTCTGCCCCGAGTCTCCAGGGATCTACTAGAACGTCATTCCAAACCTCCATTCAGTCGCTGACGATGGTGATGGGAAGGAACAGCACCGGGTGAGGGATACCCTGTCCTCCAGGTTGACCAAGTTAAAAGGCTCCTGACTTCCCCGCAGCTACCCACCCTCGTGCAGCTAAGCCAGGGACACCGACACTCGGGCCTGGGCCCCAAGGCTGGCACTCAGACTGCAGAAATGAAAAGACGCGTGCCACCCAAAGGCACCCAAAGCAAAGACATCTAAAATATCGTGTGGGGACAGACAAACTGTCTGCAGGCCAGTCGCCTGCCTGCCTGCCTGGGACCTCCCCTTCATGCTTCCATTCATTCAGCATCAACTCGGGGAACCTGTTCTCCTTTGGGTGGTGTGCCGGGGGCACGGCAGGCAGCAACAAGACTCAGCCCGCAGGGACTTCGAGTCTGCCAAGGACAACACAGAGTGTGGGGGGGTGGGGGTCAGAGGGGCGCTCCCCGAGGAAGCAAGGCCGACTCTGAAATGTGCAGGTGAGGAGGAGTCATCTGGCAAAGAGGGGACAGAGGCAGGTGACACAGCACGTGCGAAGAGCACACAGCAGGAGAGACGACGGGAGACAGGACTGACAGATGAAAAGGGAGAAGCAGACGACACCAGGCCGCACAGCCCTGTGGGTCTAAGTATGAACCACGCCTCGTCCTAAAGGCGGCGGAAGGCACGTGCAGAGACCACGCTGGCTGCGATGAAGAGACTGCGTTGGAAGGCGCTGGGACAGGTGAGGAGGAATCAGCGGACGGCCATCACCCCTGCAAGTGACGGGCTGGCTCGTGCCTGGCCCTTGGCACAGAAACAGTGTTTATTTCCGCCTCGACCCCCTCCCCGCCCGCTCTCCAAGGTGAGGCTGAAGGGGCTCCTTTCATCTGCAGGAAGTTGCTCAGTCCTCGGACTCAGCAGTGTTGGTGGCACCATCCTGGGTGTGCGTTCTCATGACTCCCGTACCCTCCATCACCACAGGAGTTGCGTCTAGCCCTTTGCTGGCTTGTTTTTCTATGCGAAAGGCTCCCACCTCTTCATCCCGACCCTGTTCAGAGGCCCAGGGGTTTCGTGAACCACATGCAGCTCATCACAGGGAAAGAAAAAACACACGTTTTTCCTATCTATATGAAATGAGCGATGTTAACTAAACGTATTGTGGTAATCATTTTGCAGTATATGTAAGTCATTACACTGTACACCTTAAACTTGCCCAGGGCTACATGTCAATTAGAGCTCAGTAAAAGCAGCAAGGAAGGCATTCTGAAGAAAACTAGCGCAGGGACGCTGGGCACTGCACACAGGACGCAGTGATCTCTGAGACAGGAGGCAATACCGCACAGGAGCACAAGGCAACTTTGAGGTGCTGGCAACGTTCTACCTCTTGATGTGGATGATGGTTATACCATCATTGAGCTGTACATTCTTTATTGTTTTGTATTTTATTTTGTCTCTTTGTGTTTTATTTTTCAAAAGGTCTAAAATAAGCAAAGTGTAAACAGCTGATTAAATAGTTGAACCCAAGTTATAATTTCTAGAAGCAGACAAAATCAGTACAACTAGAACTTGAACAGCACTATGGGACAATTTGGCATAATTGATGTTTATAGAATACTCCACCCAACAAATACACAATCTTTCCAAATAAACCTGGAACTCCCACCAAGATAGACTATATGCTGGGCAATAACAAAACAAGGCCCAATACATGTTAAAGGGTTAAAACCATTTGGAGTATATTCTCTGACTACAAAAGAATGAAACTATAAATCAATAATAGATGTTTGGAAAATCTCCAAGTGTTTGAAAGTTAAATACACTTCCAAATAATCAATGGGTCAAAGAAGAAATCACAGGGCAATGAGAAGATATTTCAAACTGAATTAAAATAAAATACATCATATCAAAATTTGTGAAGTGCAGCTAAAGCAGTGCTTAGAGGGAAATTTATAGTATTATATTAGAAAAGATGAAAGATCTAAAATCAATTATTTAAGCTCCCACCTTTAAAAGCTAGAAGAATCAGTTAAACCCAATGTAAGTATAAGAAAAGAAATAAAAAATGTAAGAAAATAAATCAATTAAATGAAAAACAGCTAATCAATCATGAAATGAAAGTGGGTATTGTTTATTGTAAAATACATCACGAAAGTGCACATACACAAAAAACATACAGTGGGATGATTTATCAGAGTGAACATCTTGTAAATGTAAATTCCACTTAATCAAGAAAAAGGACATGACCAGCACCCAGGGTCCACCTGCACACCGTGCCCCTTCCCATTCATTAACCTCTCCACCCTCCCGAAGTCGTCACCATCCTAACTTTATGCAAAAAACTTCCTTGCCTGTCATTTTAATTTTACCACCTAAGAATGCATCTTTAAAGTCAAGAATGTAGTTTTATTTGGTTTTTAATCTTCATACAATAACACAATCCTATGTAATAAAAGGCTAATATGCAAATCAACCAAACAGCAGAACGACCAGTCACTATGATGTGCACTGACCATCAGGGCGCAGACACTCAACATAGGAGCTGCCGCCTGGTGGTCAGTGCGCTCCCACAGGGGGAGCGCCGCTCAGCCAGAAGCTGGGCTCACGCCTCCACAGCAATGCTAAGGATGTCCGACTGACAGGGAGCAGGCCTAAGCTGTCTGTCAGACATCTCCTGAGGGCTCCCAGACTGCAAGGGTGCAGGCCGGGCTGAGGGCCCCCCTCCCCCGAGTGCACGAATTTCGTGCACCGGGCCTCTAGTCCTATATAATAAAAGGGTAATATGCAAATAGACCAAAAGGCAGAACAATCGAACAACCAAAGCATAATCTTACCTAATAATAAACATGTAAATTGACCATACCTCCGCTACGCCCATAGCCAGAGTATGCAAATTAACCCAACAAAGATGGCGGTTAATTTGCATACACACCTGGGTCCCAGGAACCTCCTCGGCACCCAGGTCACTCCCAGCCAGCCATCAGAGGGCCGGGGCCCCCTGCCCAAGTCTAAAGCCTCGAGCGGAAGCTTTAGGCCTGGGAAGGGCCCTAAAGCCTGGACAGCCCAAGTCTGTGACTGGAAGGGTGGGGGGTGGGAGGCTTTAGGCTTGGTAAGGGGCCGAGCCTGGGATCAGAGGGAAGGAAACATATCAATGGAAACATATCCTCAGGTGAGGATAAAAGAAAAATAAAGAAATGTCATATCCTATGAAAGACACATGTTGAAAATGCCTAAAGAAAGTTGTCATTTTTTCATGGTGAAGGGACTGGAGTCCAGTTTGATGAAAATAACTTGGCGGCTGCGGTGATTGGCAGTGGCTGCAGCAGCAGGATGATGAGGCTGGCGCCTTCCCCTGATCAGCCTGGATACCTCCTGCAAAGGGAGGTCAGACTGCGGCTTAGGCCCGCTCCCAAGAGGGAGCGGGCCTAAGCCATCAGTAGGACATCCCCTGAGGGCTCCCAGTATGTGAGAGGGGGCAGGCTGGGCTGAGGGACCCCTCCCCAGTGCATGAATTTCATGCACTGGGCCCTTAGTATGCTAATGATATGCTAAGGCTGCTCAACAGCTCGCTATGATGTGCACTGACCACCAGGGGTCAGATGCTCCAACCGGTAGCTTAGCTTGCTGTTGGGGTCCGGCTGATCGGGACTGAGTGAGATGGGCCAGACACACCCTGGAGCCCTCCCGCGGTCCCTCCCTGGCCCGATTGTGCACCGGTGGGGTCCCTCAGCCTGGCCTGCACCCTCTCGCAATCCGGGACCCCTCGGGGGATGTCGGAGAGCCGGTTTCAGACCGATCCCACAGGTCACTCCCCTTGAGAGGGCATCAGACACAGGACTCATGGCTGGCAAGCACTGCTATGGCAGCGCGAGCCTCTCAATATCGGGACTGATTAGGCGCGAGCCCATGGCAGGCACAGTGGGGTCGGGATGAGCGGGAGCAGCAGGTAGGAGCTGCAGGCAGCATTGGACTGCGGGTTTCGGCCTAATCCCTGCAGGCCACCCAGAAGGATCCCACCCATGCACGAATTTGTGCACCGGGCCTCTAGTATTAGATATGTTTGTTAACCATTCATGTATCTTCTTTTGTCAAATACTTGTTCATATCTTTTTAACTGTTTCTTTGAAACAATCAATAAAATGCATAAACCTCAGGCGAAGAGAGGAGACGCAAAGTACCAGTCTCTGCAATGAAAGACGGGACACTACAAATCCTATAGCCATGAAAAGAATTTTTAAAAATTATAAACTTCAGGCCGAAACCAGTTTGGCTCAGTGGATAGAGTGTCGGCCTACGGACTGAAAGGTCCCAGGTTCAATTCCGGTCAAGGGCATGTACCTGGGTTGTGGGCACATCCCCAGTAGGGGGCGTGCAGGAGGGAGCTGATCGATGTTTCTCTCTCATCGATGTTTCTAACTCTCTCTCTTTCTCCCTTCCTCTCTGTAAAAAATCAATAAAATATATTTAAAAAATTATAAACTTCATGCTAATGAATCTGACAATCCTAGTTTATTCAATGTGACTAAACAAGCTAGGTGTATAGGAACAGCCCCAAAACAACTTACCTCTCAAACGCCTTCAAAACTGTCCTTAGACCCATCCCCAGGTCCTCTCAAAGAGAGGACCACATATCAACTCAGCTTAATAAACAACTCTAAGCGCCTACAATGTATGCTCCCCACTAAGGATTCATATTAAAGGTGTGGTCTTTCCTTATAGTCATACAAGCATCATTTGGTGTAGTGACTCCTGGAAATACAAACAAGAATAAGAGGCAACACTAGCTTTATTAAAGATCATAACGTTATCATTTATTAAAGAAGGGAAAAAAGCAAAACAAAAAAAATTGTTTTGTGATTCTTTTTTTTGGGGGGGGGGGGGGAAATAGCTTATATCAGCAAAATTCTTTCTCTCTGAAATGAGCTAGTAAAAAGAGCACAATCTTTATTGTATGAAATAGTCTCAAGGTAGGAAAAGGAGCACACACACAAACATTTTTGGATATTAAAAAATTCAGTGATGCAATCAGCAACATTCAAAATTGTTGTCTATACAGTTACAAAAACGGAATCACGTTTTAACAAAGTGTTTTAAAAGCTCATCATATTGAACAGGCACAATGTTCTGAAGGCACAGAAATTTCCATGGGTTTCCGAGCATCCTCACCCCCACCTGCACAACCCGTGTACAAACGCAGCCAAAGTGTGCGTTCGGGGGGGGGGGGGGGTAGGGAGGGGGCGGTTTCTGTGTTTCCCTTCCTTGTTCTAAGTGGCTAAGTCAAGCAAATATACGGAAGGCCAAGTAAACATGTGTCACAGCACAAAGGCAAGATTAACTGTAAGCATGATTCTCCTGTAGGACATTTCACAAACCCAAGGTGCGTCCAGACTTAGCGGAAGCCTCACTGCCTCCCGCCGGCACAGCTGTCCGGCCATAGCCACCCCTGCCCAGACTCGTCTGCATGGTCCCAGGGTGCCTGGCAGGATGCTCAGTGCGGGCAGCCTGTTCTCATCAGGGAGCTTTTGCCTGTGACTTTTTCTGGTTCTGTTTATCAGGTGCAGTGACATTACTCTGCGATGAAGGCACACGCTAGCATTGTTTATGACGCTGACTGTCACCCCGTGTTTAAGACGTGCCCACCTGACTGTCTGGCCCAGGCACTGGCCTGTTCTCCCGTAGACTGCCAAACAGAAAAATGACAACAGCCAACACAACAGTCATCCAGCGTGAATGGACCAAAACACACTTATTCTTTTTTTGGTCACTTGTCAAAAAACGTGTGGTGTTTTTGTTTTTTTTTGGTGTGCCACAGAATTTTAGCAGTTAGTTTGTGCCACATGACGAAAAGGTTGAAATCGCTGATCACAATGCTATGGACCGACCTTTGTCTTCCAAGAGCCGGTTCCTCCTGTCCCATGGACTCACTCTTCCCTGCGCTTAGCTCGTCCGAGCGACAGGATGTTCCACACATTTCTGAGCCATTATCAGCCAGCCCGCTCCTGCTGGGGAGGAGGTAATCCTGCTCTGTCCACGTACTCGGGCTCCGCTGCTCCCACTGGGCTCCTGGGCCTCTCTGACCCTGGAGCGAGGTGCCTGCCAGCGCCCCGGAGCAGCACTGGTGACGCCGGATGTCACCCATGCATGGGGTGGAACTGGAAAGCGCCCGAAAGGGGAACTAGACACCCTGCATTTTGAGTCAACTGGGATTAAATCCATTGCACAGCACCTTCCCTCTTCACTCAAATAAAACCCTCAAGATCTCAGAATTTCATCAAGTTTTGTGTTAGAAGGTACTTTAAACACACAATTTAACCTCCCAATGTTTTAAGTAAGGACTCCAAAAGAAATCTGGACTTCTAAATCTAAATTCTTTCGTTAATGTCTTATCAAGAGACGGATATAAGCCTGCATTTAACTTCAGTGGAAGGTCTGTTAGCTTTCACAAAAATGACATCTGCAAAGAAACTACTGCACATCGTACATCAAAAATACTTGGGTTGTAAAATCAAAACTAATCAGAAACCTAGCCCCGTGGCTCTATAAGCCTGCACACTGATCTGCTGTGCAGCAGTGATCTGAGGGGACAGGGCCCGGCCGGCTGCCCCACAGAGGGGGGTCCCCGGCCACAGCTCTGCAGCCGCTTCCTAACTCATTCCACGTGGTCTCATTGCTCACGTGGCAACAGCCATCACCCATGGCGCTCCCCAAGCCAGAAGCAGCCAGAGCAGCATGGCCACGCCCTCGCACCCTCTTTTTAAGCTACGCCCCACTTCTCCATTGTGTTTAGAGCACACACTGCCTGGGGTGGGAGGGAGGGTCGCCCCACCAGAGCGACAGAAGCTCCTCGTACCAGTAAACACCCATGGCAATGCTCAGCTGGGGGCAGTTCTGCTCTTCCCAGAGCCGAGTCGGCCTGCCTGGGAGAGGGGGACGACGAGGAGCCAGCGGGCCTGGCAGCCATGGCCGGGGCACAGCCGTGCCGAGGAGCCAAGACTAGAGGCAGAGGGAACCGCCTTTGAGAGGGAGACAGGAGGTGGGAGGCAGGCTCTGCGGGGCGTGGAGAGGAGGCCAGGAGCTTGCTAGCCAGCTGCTCCCAACCTCCCAGCACAGCGGCTTCAGGGAGCAGGTCCATGGAGGAAGTGGGGGGGTGGGGGGGTGTCCTGCACACAGATGGAACTGTGACCTCAGGTGAGCACATCCCATCTCCAGGCGTCACCTCAGTGGTCCCCTCCACTCCCAAAATGCTATGGTCTCTCCCCCCAGCAGTGAGCATGCAAGGCAGGGGAGCAGGACCCTACAGCCCTGGGTCTGAAACCCCAATTCTCCACGCCCCGTCTCTCCCACCCACTAGGTTGCTGTAAACCAGTAGTTGCTTGGTAACGGTATTCAGCAGATTTGAAATGGATGTCTTCCTCCCACAAAAACAAATCTGAAGCAAACAAAGAACAGGCAGCAGCAGAAGAAACTTAGGATTCTGGAAGGTCCTGGAAGGCAGGACCACGCCCACGCTGCCCAAGTGTCCTGACGGGAGAAGTCGGAGCAAACTGGCCACAGGCCACAGAGGCAGGGCAAAGCAGCTTTTCTGTGAGAGCCACCGCCCCCTCCTGGTGGGATGTGCACACACCCAAGGCCGCTCCCCGTGAACAGTGGAGATGAGACCACCCCCAGCGAGGTACTGTGAATATTAAATGACATCGCACATGCAACACCTGTAGTGCAGACACTTTGTACTGGGGCACAGCTTTTAGGTAAGTTAACGGCCAGAGACATGCACCCTGTCACCTTCCACGGCCATCAGCGACTTCTGGGATTCAATAATGTTTACTGCAACCCACCGCCATGCTGGACCCTCTCCTGCCACAACCGGTGCAGGTATATTCCCGTTGGTCAAACATGAGCAACCTGAGGGCCAGAGGTTAGGTGACTTGTTCGACATGGCATGTGACAGAACCGCAAGTCCCATTCCGACAGGTCTGACATCAACACCCACGCTCACTACCACCATCTACACACCCTGGTGCATCGTAAGGCAGAGCAGCGCCCTTCCGAGCCCTGGACTCTCTCCAAGAGGCACCGGGACCCAGAAAAGCCAGAGGGTATCGTACAACGTCCCTTCCGGCAGAAAGCAGGTTCGGCACCGCAGCCTCGCTCAGGCCTGCTCAGACCTCCCAGCTCAGAAGCAAAGGCCGGTCTGGGTCTCAGTGGCAGAAAGAGTCCGGGAACAGCCACAGTCGGGGACCACCACGGTGGGAGGTGCCGAGCAAGGGCCCGCGTGGGCGACTGGAGCTGGGCAAGGATAGAAAGGCCAGCAAGACTGCCAAGGTCCTTTAATGCCAAGAACTCGGCAGCCAAGACAGGAGGTTCTGATGGTCAGGCGGCCATGGTCAAGGACACACAGAGAACAGAGAGGCCACAGGTCAGGGCGCCTCCCGAAGGGGGACAGGGCCAGAGCCACCGCAGTGGCAGAGATCGGGCCGAGAAGTCGCAGGCTTGCGGAGGGAAGCAGGGACCCAGGCCCAGGAGCACCCAGGACCACCCCGGGAAACACAGGGTCCTGAGAGAGGCTGAGGCTGGGCGCCTGCTCTGGCTCAGCTCTGCCGCCAGCCGTAGCTTTGGGTAGAACCGGTAACCTCTCTGACCCTCAGTTTCCTCAACTGCTCAGCCACGAGGCTTGTCGAGAGCACGTGGGGGGTGGCCATCCGGCGGAGCTGGGCCTGCCTGCAGCCACGGGCGCCTTCTCCAGCGTCTCCAAGCACGGGCTCAAGCGCCAACGCTGGGAATGCCTGCAGGTCAGGGGCCCTGGGCTGTCTTCCCACCCCCTCCCCCCGGCTCCGCTCCAGAACGGAAATGAATGAAGAAAAAATACAGCAGAGGACAGCAAGCATGTTCACCTCCTGTCGGCTCTCCCAAAGGAAAAGCAGCGTTTTCCCTGGGGCGTTGTTCTCGATCATGTTCCCGGAGGTCATGAGGAAAGTAAGCTAGAAACCCCAAGTGGAACAGGTGTGCGCTGATGTTAAGACCCATCCCAGCCGGGGCAGAATCTGCAAGGGCCGACGTTCAGATTCAAAACCACCGCCTGTCACCAGAGGGTGAGGAAGACACAGCACCCACCCCTCCTGCTGTGCTGTAGACACTGGGGCTGGGGACACAGCGTGCCTCCCAGAGCGTCCGTACACGTTCAGGTCGCGGGAACCCTCTGCCGCAAGAGGAAAGGCCGGTGTCTGTGAGAGAGAGATTCAAAGGTATTTACAGAGTGTCTGCCAGCTTCCTTCCGCAGTGCCGTCCAAAACTTAGCGAAACTGGCCGCCTGTTACTCAAGACACGCAGAAAAACACTTCTTCACAGCGTCCCTAGGAGGAAAGACACAAAGGTGAATGGGAGATGGTCACCCCCAGCTCCTGTCCACTTCCTGGCACCCAGAATAACACCTTGCAGAGAAGCAAGCACCAGACTGTGGGGTCAGACCCCCTAGGCAGGTCACTTGCCTTGTTTGAGTTGCAAATGTCTCATCTGTGAAAAGGGGTGTCCCCACTCACACTCCTGACCAGCGGTGGGAATGAGGGCGTTGAATGGCGTAGGAATTTGCTAAATGACAGCCAGCGATTATGACGATCAAAGGAAAAGACAGGAAGGAAGTAGAGACCATCAGGAACCAAGGGACACGCCAGGAGAGTGCACTTCCTAGCAACCAGAATCACAGAATACAGCCAGCGCCTTTAGCGATAGCCTCTCGGGTTCCTTCATTCCAAGCAAGCAGCCAAGGCGCCAAGGGCCATCCGCCAGGAGCTCCTAGCACGGGGCGCCCCACAGCAGGAGCTCACTGACTGCTCCTGGGAACGCAGAGCGAGCCGGCACCGGCCCGGAAGAGGGCACTCAACCAACCGCTGCCCTACTCGCTGTGCCCGGGCTCGGGCTCGGGCTTCCCCAGCCCCGCCCATTCCCAGCAGCACCTGTGCCCCAGCCTTGGGAGCCGCTGCAGGGTGGTGAGGGCGTGTACTCCCGTGCGCTTTAAGAGCAAGATGATTCTAGAAGAATGTTTCCTAAGCTCTGCTCTGCGTGAGAAGGGCCCCTCACGGAAGCTCATATGCACATGTCACACTGGGGATCTGGAAGGCTGGAGTCCTTCACAAAGCCAGCGCCGCCGTGAAAGAGGGGCTTCTAAGTTCTCGTCCAATCCCTCCCAGCGTCCACATCACCGTCGGCAACAGACCTGGGAGGTGTCAGACGGAAGCCTGCTGCCCCTGCTCACACACCATTTGTCCTTTTCTCAGCACAGTTTAGGAAACACATGTAGGTTAACAAGAGAAGAACGGAAATTAAATGGTGACGTGAGAACAGAGTCAGAGGCAAAGACCACGGACGGTGCCCATTTAAGGTTTGGAGTCAGAACCTTAGCGCTGGAAGGGCCAACCCGCTCTAGTCGTCAAGGAGCCCTGAGGCCGGAGGGGCAGTGGGCTGCCAAGGGCGCCAAGGTTGCACTGCTCACAGGAACCCCGGCCCGCTGACTTCCCTTTACAGACGCCTCCCTGAATCACCCCCAGTTGATGCTGCAGGAAGACAGCACGAGCTTCGATCCCTCCACCTCTGGCTCAGGGATGTGAGAAAATGTCAAAGCTGCCGGCTGATGGGTGGGCACGTGCACAGACACAACAGATCGCAGCAGAATGTGCAGGTGGCCTGGGTCGATGGCCATCGCCGCTTGTATGGGGGCGGGGTGACCTTAGCTTGCTGACCTATAAATAGGTATACAACACCTGCCTGCTGTCTCAGAGGGCTTAGGAAAGATGAAAGAACAAGCAATCTCTGAAAACACTTCCTACTAAGTCCTATGCCAACTCATCAGCATCCCCCAGTGACAACGTAACATCCTCACACAGCCGACTTACCTTGCAAACGGTATGAAGGAGAGGCTATACCTACAAGGAGAAACAAACAGAGGATCGAATTAAACGAAGGCACAGACGATTACAGCGGGACAGGCTCCCGCGCTGTAAGAGCACCTGCAGTGACTTCTGGGGTCCTCGGGGTGAAGGGTGCACACACACACACACACATGCACACGCACACAAATACACACCCACACACATACACATACATAGTACTGTGCATGCACACACATGTGCACGTGCACACATGCTATGCCACCATATACTGGGGAGGGAAGTGTCATCTGTGTCCAAAGGAGGAGGGCAACACGCCCAGATGGAGACAAGCCCTGTGACTTCAGGCTCGCGGGTGACCGATTTGACCAGCTGAGCCAGCAGGGTCACCTCAAACAGGCAGATCCAGAAATCCCGATGGCACAGGGCCCTGTCCGGAGAGAAAGCCAAACAAGCCCCAGACCCACTGCCCTCTCATATTTTATAAATCCTCAACAGAGCACAACTTCCACCATTGGGAGAAATTGCCTGCTCTGCTCCAATTACTTCTGAAACAAGAAAGAAGAGAAAAAAATAAAACCCAGTACCAACTACTCTATGGATGAAAATATAAACAAGCTCTGATTCTTCAAACCCAAGTCCAAAGCCACCTGGTGGCCCAGACAGCTCAACGCCCTCCCCGGCAGGGAGCTGCGCCCGCCACCCTGAGGAAGGCCTGCGGACGGGCGGGCAGAAACGGTAGCCCTAGGAAAAGCAAGCCATCGGGAAACACCAGTGCAACGGGGATGGCGCCTGGCCTCAGCCCACAGGGACGCGGGACCTCTGCAAACTGGCTTTAGAAGCAGTCTACAACCGTCCCTCCCCGCCCCATGTCCGAAGTTTCGCTTTCCATGGTTTCAGTTATCTGTGGTCAACTGTGGTCCAAAAATACTAAATGGAACATTCCAGAAATAATTGAGTTTTAAATTGTGTGTTGAGTCGCGTGACAAAATCTCACACTGTCCAGCGCCTCCGCGCTTCCACCCGACAGTCACTGAGTTACCAGCTCAACCTTCGGAACCAGGAGGCTGGTGTTCGGGTGCCCTTACTCCCCTTAGTAACGGCCCAGAGTGCAGGAGCAGTGACCCTGCGCTTCGGATCTGCCACGGGGAGGCCGGGAAGGCTTCCTTTCAGTGAAGAGGGGCAGCCCCGACTGAAGGCCCTTTACCACCGCAGGGATCACATGGAGGCTGGGCCTTTTGTACCCACAGAGACCACATTCACATAACTTCTATTGTAATAAACTGTGTAAGTTGTTCCATTTTATTAGTTACTGTTGTTAACCACTTGCTGAGCCTGATTAACTGATTCCACCTCATCACAGGTGGCTATGTGTAGAAAAAGGCCTAGTATATACTGTATAGTTTGGTACTATCCCTGGTTTCAGGCATCCACGGGGGTCTTGGAGCTAACATGTCCTCCACGGATAAGGGGGACAACTATGTAAGAAAGACATATGTATGTGGGTACACATTTCTGCCCCCAGAAAACAGAAGTATAAACATAAGCGGTCACGCCAGGCCCATTCAGCGCCTGCTACAAAACATGTATCATGTCAAAACGGGGCCGTCCTCCTCCTCCCTTCCTACAGGCACCAGCCCGTCTACCTGTGAACACAGCGAGTCCCCAAAGGATCAGAAAGTGCGTTCATCCAAAAGTCCAAAACTGCCCACAGGAGGGATGGCGCTAACCTGCAGTCTCAAGGTCCACTCCACCAAACCCGAGTGGAACTGATCCCTGGACGCTCAGTCACAGTCCTCTAGTCTTTGCATCAAACATTTTCCTCCCAAAGAGATCAGTCACCCCTGCACTGACACTGGCCGGCAAAGATCATCCCTTGGTAAGCCCTGAGTGGGTTATAGACACCATACGTGCCCCCCCCCCCCCCACCCACCTCTCTTTGACGCGGACCAGACTGAAAGGGCCATGAACCCACAGCCCATGGCGGGTTCAGGTAACCACATCTCCAGCAGCCCTTCCGCTGGCCTTGCCCCAGGCCTCCGGTGCGGGTGCTGAAACTGCCCACAGCCACGTGGCTGCCCGTCAGTGGCGCTCCTGGTCTCCTGCTCACAGCTTCCTCTTCGTCCTTCTGTTAAATGAGTCATCCCATCCCAAATGCAATGCTCATTATTTTTCTTACCACTGTCCTTTCTCTTTAATGTCTTTTTGACTCACAGACTATTTTTACCAGCCCTTGTCAGACTTCATTACCCTCGCTCTTACTGGACGCGAGTGGTTAGTAACAGTAACATCTCAATATCAAACACGAGCCCAGCAGCCTCCCCGGGCCACTCCTGCCGCCTGCTGGCAGCGCCCGTCTCAGGCGGCGTCTGTGCTCGCCCGCCCTCCTCCCGCAGCACGCGGAGTGTGTCGCCTCTGCGCTTTCCTCCGAGGCCGTGGCAGGGACTGCTAGCGAAAGGTTACTCACCACGTCAGGGCCAAAGACTGCAAAATGCAGAAGATGAGGGCGAGCCCCTTGTTGTGCCACTGAAAGGAAAGCGATAGGTCCCATGAACAGGGGTGCCGGGCACATGCACAGAGGGGTTCAGGAGAATGCACACACAAACTTACCCAAAAGGCAGAGCACAGGGTGAGCGTGAAACACAACTGGAGAGAGAAAGGAAACAATGCTGAGTTACTACAGCGACGATGACCACCTGGGGGAAGGCAAACTTTCACCAATACCGCCCACGCTGCAGGATGCAGACCCCGCGACGGGCTCGGCAGCAAATGCATCCTGCATTTCAAAGCATTTCGCCGCCTGAGCACCCACGTTGAGCAGAAAAGTTAGAATCGCGAATAAGGTTCCCAGTGGATTAAAAAGAGAAGGATCCTTTTCTAATTTCCCCAAAATCTCTGCCCAGCAAACAAAAATCACATGTCCAGTGCCATCCGTCTTTCCATTCAAACTGTAAAGCGGGCTTCACCCGTACCCGTATCCTAACTCCTGCCAACATCGGTCTTGAGAGTGGAAGACTGACGTTAGGTTGACATGAGACACCACGCTCGCAGGCGACGAGCCGGGTATCTGTGTCCTTGCCACTAACTCTTTCTCTAGGTCCCGTCTTAGTAAGTTCTTTCTACAAGAGTCTGTCCAGGCCCCTCCACCCTCGACGGGCCAAGGACGACAGGGGCTAGAGCAGCCTCACGCCTGCCACCTCCTCCTTCCACCACAGTAACTTCCAGAGAAGAAAGTCTAAGTATTTTCTGTGTGTCCGGCACCAGGCCCAGTGCCCTGAGAGGACACACGATGAACAGCAACGTGGGCGTGGCCTTAGAAAACTTACGCATCTGAACAAAGGTAAGTAACATAAATGAACCCAACAGCAAAAGTGTGCTGCCAAGCTCCCAACGTTACACGACTAATAATGGACAGAGAGAGCGGTCTGGGGTGATTTTGATGGTCGCATGGAAGCGAATGGGCCAAAGAAATGATGGGCATTCTGGGTTAACAGACGGGAGATAGGATCTGACTGTCGTCAGAGGAAGAAAGAGGGTGATGGCAACGAGGAAGACCCATGGAAACAAACATGACCCCAAAGTCACAGGACAATGAAAGCCACCCCCCGAGACTGAGCCCCCCCGCCTCCCAGAGAATGAACCTGATCTCTCCGAGCGATTCCCTCCATATGGCCGAGTGCGGCTTCACCCACCAGCAGGAGGGTGTTGGAGCTCACTCACTACCCTATCGCTTTGACTAATTTGACAAGCAGCGCCTTCCGGAGGTGCTTTACAGAACTGGCAGCACCTTAACACCCACAGAAACACAAAGTGGGGGTGGTAATTAGGTGGAGCATGCTCCCTTCTGCCACAGGGTAACCGGCATCGGGAACTAAGTCAAGAGGAAAGGAAAAGGGCTCAGGAAAAAATGCCCCAGAGCAGAAAGCCCAGCTGAAAGGTGGACCTTACCAGCACCATGATGGTTGCGATCAAACGCGTGGGCTCCACCATTCTCTTCAGCTGTTTCATGGGCCCCATGAGGAAGACAGTGCTGCGGACACACACACAAGCCATCAGCCCGCAACAGTCCACACCGGGCACCACCGCCTCCCACCGCCCCCGGGACCATCGCAACCATGGCAACAACAGCAGCGATGCCTAACGTTTGAAAGCTCTTCCTTTGTGCCCGGCGCCGCGCGGAAGGGCCTTGCGTGCATTATCCTCATTTAACCCATCAACACGAACGGGGCTGGTCACAGGAATACGCATCAGACATATTTTACAGATGAGCAGCTGCAGCCCAGGAGGGCTGGGTCCATCCATGCCACCCAACTAGTAATGGCGGAGCGGCTGTAGGTGCAGGTAGGGCTGACTCTGGGGCCACATTCATCTCCGCTGGGGGAGAGGACCCTCTCTGAGAGGTGCCACCTTGCGTCCTTCACAGTCTACCCATGGAAATGAACAGCCAACCAAAACCACTCAAGCAATTTAACCATTTGTATGCCATAAGCGTCTATACACTGGGTGGCCAGATGATTATGATCTCTGAATGCATAATCATCTGGCCACTCAAGAGTGTGTGTGTGTGTGTGTGTGTGTGTGTGTGTGTGTATTAGAGGCCCGGTGCATGAATTCATGCATGGGTGGGGTCCGGTCAACCTGGCCAGGGGGAGGGGACATGGGCGATTGGCCGGCCTGCCTGCTGGTCAAACTCCTGGTCGAGGGGACAATTTGCATATTAGCCTTTTATTATATAGGATATTCACTGAATGGCCAGATTATTATGCGTTCAGAGATCGTAATAATCTGGCCACTCGGTGTAGATGCAAGTGGTGGACCTTTTTTAATTAAATTCAAAATATCGTGGCAGTCCAGTGGTTAAGAAGGAAAAACCACAATGACAGGCTTAGGTTATTTGTGTTAACAAGGAGAGCAGGTCCTTTTCCTTCCTGCTCTCCAGACAATACTGCTGCCCCTGATGGGAACAGCTCTGAACTGCTGAATGCTCGCGAGACGCCAGCTACCACATACGGGACCTCGTTTCCTCCCCTCAACAGCTCTGGGAGTCGGGTGTTAGTACAATTCTGTAGAGAGGAGACAATGAAGCTCAAAAAGGTTAAGTGACTTACCCAAGGCCACACAGCTGGGAGCCCAAGGAGCTGTCACTCAAACCTGTGTGCCTTGTGTGCGAATGGAGCCTGCCTGGTGGCAGGCGGGAGAGAGCGGGCCTCATGCCTACACACCTGGGCCAGAGACAGCCTTAACTCATTCCTGACTCCACAGCAGTGCCCCTGTGGCATCGCCTGAGGGGTAGCCTGCTGTAGCCATGCTTTAACCCCCGGCCAGCAAATAGCATTCGCCACTGAGCGTTCCATAAAAACAGACATTTTAAGTGTAAGTCCACCTGTCTGTGAAATGCCATTTAGTTTCAGTGGAATTCAAGGCTGTGCTCTTGGGTCAAATATTTAACCTGAACAAGAAGCAATAGCCAAGGCTGGCCTTAAAAGTGAAATGCAGCAAATACACCAACACCTAAGCCTAAAGGCAGAGCCACAAACTCCTCGACAGGGCCTGGGAACAGAGATTCGCTCCCCAGCGGTCCCCCTGCGCAATGCTGCAGAGCTGGTCCTGTTGGGACTCACTGACAGTTCTTCTGGACTAAACAACTACCCTGTATCTTTTGCTCAGTCTAGACCAGTGGTCGGCAAACTGCGGCTCACGAGCCACATGCAGCTCTTGGCCCCTTGAGTGTGGCTCTTTCACAAAATACCACGTGCAGGCGCGCACGTACAGTGAGATTGAAACTTCATGGCCCACGCGCAGAAGTCGGTTTTCGGCTCTCAAAAGAAATTTCAATCATTGTCCTGCTGATATTTGGCTCTGTTGACTAATGAGTTTGCCGACCACCGGTCTAGACTCTACATTACAACCTGCGCTGTCTGCCCAAAGCAAAACTCCCCAGAAGTTAGCACGTGAGGGCTTTAGAGGCGCAGGAGACACATCAGCGCAGCGTTCAATAAAGGAAGCTTTAAGAAGGTGGCCAGAGGCAGGCACAACCCTTTGTCAACACTCCAGCTGGACACAGAGCTGGTTTAGGGATGGCTAGGGACAAGGAGCCAAGAGGCGTACAGACTGGTGCCGAGGCAGTTAACGAAGCGCCGTGTGCGCCACCACGTAAATACATGCGGGCATGCAGAGCCCGTGTGAAAAAGGGGGTGCTGATCTAGAGGGGAGGAGGCATCTCTTCGAAGAGGGGACTTTGGAGCCAGGTCTAGCTGGTATCCACCCAATGGGGGGTGAGGGGGCATGAGAGGAGCGGCATGGGGGTGGTGTCCCATGCAGGAAGGCGACTTGAGCAGAGGCTCGGATCTCGGGAGAGGCCAAGGGTCAGCCTCTGGTACAGGGGGCGAGGCGCTGGGGAAAGGCAGCCCTCGAGGGCCTGGCCTGCACGCAGCTGATAGCTTGGACTCCACCTGCAGAGAGGGACCAGGAGCCACCGAGGAGCTCAGGGGGCAGTGAGTGGGTGGCCGGCAGGGGCCAATGGAGGAGGCAGAGGACAGGACAACGGACTCCTGCAGCGTCAGGTGAGCCACAGGGCAGAGCGAGAGCAGCTGGCGCTCCACCTGCTCCAGGAAGCCCTTCCCGGTCCCTGGTCGGGTCAGACCAGGTCAGCTCCCTCCCTGAGCATCTCTCTCCACAGCATCTTGTTATCAGTGTCTATCTGTCTGTCTGTCTGCCTGGCCAGCCAGAGAGCTCCACCGTGGCTGGAACGGAGCCATACTGGTCTTTGAATGCTCACAGCCAGCAGGGTATGATCAAGGCTCCTCGTGTGAGGGGCAATGGCCATAGGGACAAAGGGGATGGAGCCTCACGATGGGGAAGGGTGGACCCCCGGGATTCTGGGGAAGGCGAGGAACGAGGACAGAGCCGGGCCAGCGCAGGCAGGACTGGGTTGTCAGTCCACGGGTATGGTTGAGGCGTCAGAGTGCACACACTTGATCCGGAGTGTCTGTGCACCCACAGCACGTGGCACGGGCTGATGCCCTGCCCTCACGAGCAGGTCTGACAGGGTGTCACTCTGAGTAACCAGTTTCACACGCCGTGAAATCACGGCCTCAGCGCTGGCAGCAGGAAGACAAGAACAATGCAGAGGGCTGCGTGGTAACCGCACAGCCATCATTCGGGGCTCTGCGTCACGTTCCCCCACGTGACAGATCACAGCATAACATGCTTCCTGTCTCCCCCAGGGGTGTCTCAAAGGTGAACTTTGAAATATAAACGTGTCTGGAAGGGACAGGACATGGAGGATGTACCCTGACTACCTCTTTCCTCCCCCACCCTCCCTTAGGCACCTCCTCACCCCCGTGCAGGCACAGCCCTTGCCCATAGGATGACTGGCCGAGGGCAGACTGGAAACTTACCTCCCGATCGACGCGATGTTACCAAAGGTGTAAAACACCGCAAAGAGGTACAGCCCCTTCCTCGGCACCCAGAGCAGAAGCGTGCCCTGGAAGACAAAGCAGAGGGGCCTGCATCTCTGCCACAGCCTCAAGCAGGGCCCCCCGAGAAACCTGCCGCCCCCCGGCCCCCTCCCGCTCCACCCCTCCTCCCGCTCCTCTTACCCATGCATTTCTGTGAAAAGCAACAGAGACAAGGAGGTGGGTGGCCCAGAAGGACCAAGCTTAGGAGGGCAGGGGCAAAGGCAAGGGCTGGGGTGGGGAGTCTCACCAGCAGAGAGCAGAGAATTCCTGCAACAAAACATGCAATGAAGCCTTTGATTCTGGTATTCCAGCTCAGTGAGGATGTCTCAGCCACCTGCCGTGTGAAAAACAGGTCACATACAGCACCCGAGACAAAGGATGCACGCAGTTAGGTGAGTGTGTGACTGCCCTGAGGGTGCGGGAGCACAGAATCCCGCACGCTCGTAGCAGAAGATCCCTCCTGAGCTGCGGGACCAGCTCCTTCTCCATCCACAAGCCTCCTGTCCTGCAGCGGTGAGGCCGGACACCTCCAGAAGTGGGGCTCTGTCTCCAGCCCCAGCCACTTCCAACAGCAAGCAGGACGGCAGCCCGGGCAGGCCCAGGCCCACACGGCAAAGCCAGGCAGGACCCAGGAGATGGGGAAAAGCCAGGGAAGGCACCCAGCGGTTGTGTCACCGGGCATCGTCTCCCGCGTCCACTAAAGCTCAGCAGTTGCTGTTCCGCCAGCACCTCTGAGACTCGGGGGCTAAGGCTCCCCTCCCACCCCTCTCCACCCCCCACCCCCCGGCCTCAGGATGCTCATTAAGTCATTTGCTGCAGTCAGTGTTGTTGTCCAGGGCTGGCACCAGCCACGTCCCTCAAGTGGGAGGCAGAACCTAGCTAATTAGTTACCTCGCTACCCATCCTGACTCTCTGCCACCAGGATTAACCCCTCCCAAGAGCAAAGTTCAGAGGAGGCCACGGTTTCCAGAGCAACTCTGCCCAACAGGGAGCCGGGAGTAGCTCCCAGGGTTTTCTCCCCGTGTCCAAGGCGTCAGCCAAGTGTCCGCCCCAGAGATCTTCCCAGTCTGTCCACCTGACAAGTGGCCACGGCAGCTCCAAGCCAGGCACAGGCAGCTGCCACTGAGACCAAAGGCCCTGCCTGCACAGCCAAGGCGGCCGGGCTGGGTCTCTTCACCCAGGATCCCGCGTGTGGCCACACAGTCTCCATCTGGCAACGCGGTGGAAGCTGCTGACCACGTTCCCACCGGCTGACAGAGGAAGGGAGGTGGTGGCAGAGGCTGCCAGGGTCACTGGACTGGCAGCTCCCTCGGCCTTGGGTGTGCCCAGCTCAGGACCTGTTTTCAACCTTGTCTCCAAATTCCTGTCCAACCGGAACTGGAGAAGAACCAGTGGCTCCCCCAGGTGTGGCAGGCCTTGCTCCGGAACAGCTTCCCTCTGCCCAGGACACAGGTATTTAGCGAAGGTTATAACGGGGGTCCTGCTTCCCCATGTGTTCACACGTACTGAAAGTGGGCTAACGACACTGCAATACCACACACACACACACACACACAGCACCTGTAAGAGCGTGTGGCAACACATGACCCTGCTCGGAGAGACACGCTCAGGGCTGGTAACATGCAGTGGGAGAAGGGGGTTAGGACCAGGGACACAGCCACCTGGTGCAACGACAGGAAAACGTCTCCTCCCAATGAGTCGGGTGATGCTCTGCTAGCCGGGTGCACCCAGACAACCAGGCGAGACCCCCTCTGACTAACCTGTTCACCTCCCACCAAGAACAGAATAAAATCAAAAACCACGACTCCTCCTTCTCATGCGAGCACCAAAGAACTTACTTACCTGGCCAAAGTGGAAAACCACACCGGGCTGCATGTGGGAGAGAAGCGTGGTACAGGGGGGCTGGATGGGTTACCGGAACACTGTTTGCACCAACAGGGATATTTTATTTTATTTTTCAACATTTTTATTGATTTCAGAGAAGAAGGGAGAAGGAGAGACAGAAACATCAGTGATGAGAGAGAAACACTGATCGGCCACCTACTGCACACCCCTCCACTGGGGATGGATCCCTGACCGAGAATCGAACCGTGGACTCCTGGTTCACAGGTCAACGCTCACCCACTGAGCCACGCCGGCCGGGCCAACAGGGATATTTTAAAAGATTCAAACCTCTTTTTTTAAAGAGGATAAACCATAAGGTTAAGTATCAAACCTGAATCGACCCTGGCATGGAGGATATGAAATGGTCTCAAGAGCCGGACGGCGAGATTCCAGCCCCTGTAGAAATCAAAAGCACTGGCACCAGGAGGCAGTCTGCTTTCCACCTTCAGAAGCAAAGTGATATGTTGGTTCGACAAGTCTCTCAAGCTGGATTCCATCCAAACGCCACCCTGCTCACCAAAGCGGGGAGGTAACGTTTCACCGCTGTTTCCACTCTGAGTGGCTCAAGTGCTCGGTCAAGGGCAGGAGGAAGCTGCGGCCCACTTCTTCTGACTGGACTCAGGGAAAACGAAACACTTTTATGAAAATAAACTCAGTTGGTGTAAAATGTCTCTCTGAATTCACGGTTGCTGGGAACTGCGCTAACACTTTTTGGAAATCAGAGCCGCTAAAACAGTCCCCGTATAGAATCTGGCGGCAATCAGTTCACACACGGTCCGGCTGGCAGTTACGCACAAAGGCGCCTTTGACTCTAGGATGTGGACAGAAGAGCAGCTCTTGCCAAAAAGAAGTAAAACCAAGAACTGTTCGGGAAACAAGGCTGGTGACGAGACGGTGAGAAAGGCATGCTGCCTCCTTCCTGCGCTGTCCGGCAGGTACCACGCAGACCGCCCTCGTGCTGGAACCCTTTGCAGGAACATAAAGCCTGAACTTTTAAAAGAAGTCCACTGACACCACACACGGACAGTTAGTTAGGATGCGGCATCAGCAAACTCACCGTGAGACCACTGCGTTTGGACACGGCCAAGGGATTTATAACCCTCGTTTCCTACAGGAGAACAGGACTGGCCACCCTTCGATAGTCTGCGTTAAAAGAAGTCTTTAAAAGCCCGTGCTGCCCTGGCCAGTGTGGCTCAGTTAGCTGAGCATGGACCCACGCACCAAAAGGTCGCCTGCTGGATTCCTGGTCAAGGGCACATGCCTGGGTTGCCAGCTCAATCGCCAGTAGGGGGCGTGCAAGAGGCAGCCCAAGGATGTTTTTCTCTCTCCCTCTCCCTTCATCTCTCTTTAAAAACAATAAAAACGTATTTTTAAACATTAAAAATAAAAGCACTTGCTTCTGGTGACGTGACAGCTTATATGCTGACTTGGCAGAGACTTAAGGCCAGCCATCCAGCTTACCACATCAGACAGACATTAAACCACAGAAACCCTGCAGCCTTACCAGCCTTAAAGCCCTGGGAAATGTGAGGACAATCCAGCCAGGACCGACGTTTTAAAGGAGACTCTTACCTAACAAGAAAGAATAGAGCCAACAATAACTCTGAAAATGATTCGGCCAGTTCTAAAATGTTTCCCAGGAGTTCGGACTCTGATATAAACCGGAATCTACTACGCTCCAAAAGAGGAGAATGACAGCGGTATTTTGAAACAAGAGAGAAGCACCTACTCTTTTTTACACTAGATTTCACACATGCCTGGACTTCCAACTTAAAGCCCTTCACGGTGTCCAAGACGCAGTCACCATTTTACGTAAAAACAAATCCAGTATGTAGTTTTCAATCTGGACTACATCACTCCCTCTCGGGGGTCTGTCCATTGCTTCATGACGATTTTCTAAATATCTAATATCGGCATCATCCCACTGTCAACACTCCGTCCCCAGAGCCTTCAGGAAGAGAAAAGGTCGCCCTGGAGAAGCCCGCTGCTCACAAAGGCTGTTGACCGTCCACAGGGCATAAAGCTGGAGATACGCAGTGCCGGCCACCGAAGTGCTCTGCCCTGTCCCGTCTGAGGCTTCACCTGAGCGTGCACCACAGAAGCCAGAAATCCGGAACAAAGAACTCAGGAAATGACTCCTGAGCCTCGGCCAATTAATAAAGGCAACATTTGAAAAGAACCCCGGGAGCTGTTCTGAAATGACAGGGGAGTTATTCTCAGTTCCTAACACTGATTCCTACCTACAGTGTTACTTCACGGTGAAGAGTGCGGTTCTGAGGTTTCACGGAGGGTGGAGGTACCGGCATCACACAAAACTCAGTAACATCAGCAGTGAAAGAAGCGTGGGAGAAAACCATGGGAGACACTGATGAAAGTGAGAAGGAAAAACAGGTTTGGCGTTGAAAGGAGATGGGGAAACCGAGGCCCTTGAAATACACGCCAAAAAGTAAAGACATGATATTTTGTTATCCAGAAAGGAAAACAACACAGCAGAAAGCACCCAAGAGAGGAAATAAACATTCTGTGAGGCTCTAGTCTAGCACCTAGGGCATTCGTGCCCAGCTCAGCCCTCCGGAGGGGTCCGCAGGGCCCGCGTGCAGACTGCGTGGGCAGAGAAACAAGCTGTGGACCCACCCTCAGGAGTCCGCGGTGGAGACAGTTACACAAGAGAGAACGAGAGAAGCACCTACTCCCACCCCAGGGCCGGGTGGGCGCGTCAGTCACATCTACAGCCTCTACTGGGCAGGACGGCGGCCGGGAGCCCCCAGGTGCGGCCACCGCACCCGCCGCGCGGAGCAGGGAGAGCCCCCGCCCTGCAGGTGCTCGGCCCAGCCTGACCCTAATGCCCCCAGTCCGGGTCTCCAGGGCCGGGCCGACCCACTCCTCTCGCAGACGATAGTGGGTTCAGCTCCAGCGCCGCCCTCTGCGCAGGGGGATGGGGTGCAGGACCCAAGTAAACAGACGCGGACGGCCAGAGCCCAGCGCCCGGGCCAGCCTTGGGGAGCGCGGAGTGGGGAGCAGGGGTCTGCTTGTAGCCCGGCCGGGATGGGAAAAGGGGGAGGGCGGGCAGAGCTGCTTTCCAGGACATCCTGGAAGTCCTGCTCCTTCCCACCGCCAGCAGCCCGCGCCATTTCTCCCCCCTCCCCCAGGCGCCTGCGAGCCTGCGCCACGGCCGGGCGAGGGGCGCACCTACCTCGGCCAGGCCGCCCCGGTCCTCGGTGTCCTGCCCACTCAGCACCTTCTTCAGCTTGTCCATCCCGGGCCTCTCCGCGCACAGCCCCTCGGCCGCCGCCTGTTGCGCTTCTCGGCTCTCGGCTCTTCCGGGTGCGCGCCCCGCCCAGGTGCCCGCCCACCTGGCCGCCACCGGCGCAGGCGCTCGGCGAGCCCACCGCCCACCGCCCGCCGCCCGCCTGCGCCCCTCCCGCTTTTACTGGCGTGTTTTGGTCGAGGGTGTCAGGAGGGTCTGGAAGAGTGGGAATTGGGAGCCACCAAGCCTGCTACACGTCAATCCACGTCCCCACCTTCCCGCCTCCCTCCCCGCCTCGCAGGTTCAGCGAGCAGACGCCGAGTGCCCCGCGTGCAGGGCTGCGGGAACCCACAGGCGAGCCCGGCCCTGCGCACGTTCCCTAGCCTAGCCGGTGAGTTCGGACTTGTGACCATGCTGCGCTCAATCCACGTTCTGATTGACCTACAATCGGTTCAAAATCCTGTGGGACCACCTGGAGTAAGTTCCGTCAGTAACGAGCTTTGTGGAAACGTTGAAAGACGCTAATTCCCAGTGGAAATGCACCGAGTGTGATTTGGGCGAAATCGGGTAGGACTTGGGTTTGAGGGAGGAATGTTAATTTGTTGGTGCCTTTCACCGACTTCAAACTGGAGCCCCGCGCTAATGAATACATGTCAGAATCCCTAACCTCAGGACAGGGGCTCACAGACTGCTCGCTGGGTAATGTCTGCAAAGCTAACGTAAAGATTAAATCGCTTTAAAAAACAAATCCACAGACAGGCTCCCTGGAGCGTCCACTAGAGTCTCCCGCCGCCTCTGGACCACGGAGACTGCCTGGACAGAAATTATGTTACCAATGTCAACAAAAGGTTGCTGACACCAATCAGTGCCAACAGGAGTCCTTAGTCAGGTGCCTTTAAGAGAACCGTTTCCCAGGTAAAGTTTGCTAACCCAGGAGACGCAGACCCTGGTAGAAATTCTAAGTACACTCCTCTGAGACAAAAGGGAGGCTGGCTTTTATAAAGTTCCCTCCCTCGTTACTAATTGGTCTATTGTTATGCAAATGAGGAATACAGATTTACAATCTGATTGGTCTAGATAGTAACTGTCCCAAATGGTCGGTTATAGAGCTGCACTGATTGGTCAGTAAGCATGTAAATGAGGGCAGAGCTGCACAGTTCCGATTGGACAGAGCAGGTCTCAGCCCATTGGTTGAAAGGCGATTCCAGGAACTCCTTTATAAAGGTGGGTTCAGCTGGCAGGAGCATAGTGCTGGAGGCTCTCAGCGTTGTCTGGCTTTTCCCTGAGAAGCAGGCTGTGTGAGAGGCCTCTGTTGGCAATGGCTGCTAGATTCTGGTTATGAATTTGTGCCCAGTTAGCCACCAGGAGTGGTTCTTGGTAGACATATGGGCCTGTTGGAAATTACTTAAAAACAACCAGGCTCCATGAAAAACACACGTGGTGTCTAAGACAGGAAAATTGGGCAAAAATATAAAGGATCCAAATCAATTATATAGAAAAGATTCCTTTATTAACTTTTGGTCGAGAATGTGTTTGTGTATTTTCAGAAAACAACTCCAAGACCATGTGGATTCCTGCAACAGAGAGGAATTGACAGGTCTGCTCCAACCACGAAGACAAGAGGAGAAACAGTCCAGAGATGGAAGACACTGACAACGCCTTGCCACGCGAGCAGTCAGCAGCTGTGCACCGCTGCAGGTTGCCTAGGACCAAACCAGAGAGGGTCAGACCTGCATTGCCACCATGTGCCCATCATCCAGATATCATTGCTGACAAGTACACATAAGGAACTGTTAGACATTTGAAACGGGGACTCAGAACTATTGGACATTGAAATTGGGACTCAAGCATTTTCTTTCTTTTTCTTTTTTTTTGTTATTATATGTTTATTTCTAGTCTGCAGAGGCAAAATTTTTTAAAGGGAAGAAATGGGGGGAAAATAGATACAGAGGCAAAGAAGCGTTGAACAGACTGTTAAACTACATCGGGAAGACAGGGGAGGTTGGGAAAGGGGGGCTGTAAGAGATCAACCGAAGGACTTGTACGCATGCATATAAGCATAACCAATGGATACAAGACATTGGGGGGCGGGCGGGCAGGTGAAGGCATGTACTGGGATGTAGGGGAGGCCGGGGGGAGGTCAATGGGGGGGAAAAAAGGAGACATATGTACTACTATTTGTAATACTTCAAACAAACAATAAATAAATAAATAAAAACAACCAGGCAAAGGGGATTACACAGGACCCTATTCAAGTCAATCAAAAGGTTGTAATTACACTCCTATGTGACTTCATCTTTACGGATATTCAAACATGCCTTGCTTCTATAATTTTAGTTTACACCTCAGAACTTGAGTAACAAATGCTTTTGTCTGGATGCCCTTTGCCCGCCTTGTTCCTCAGGTAGATTCCTACACATCTTTCCAACGTGAGAACACAGCGGCAAGTCCACCCACCGTGGAATTAGGAAGACCGCAGTTTTATAACTCCAGCACCAACTCTTACTGCTAGTTGTGTGGCATGGAGCAAGTTACATAACCTTTTAGATCCTCAGTTTTCCCATCTGTAAATTACCTCCTCTGTAAGTTATTGTGGGAAGGAAGCGTAACAGTGTATGGAGATCGAGGACATGGCAAGCATTCAGTTAGCATCTAATGGAAGCCAGTGTCACTCTGCTACCTTCTCTGAAGCCTTCCCTAAGCCAGCCCACACTGACATGGCAGGATGCAGCAGAATCTCACAGAACAATATACCATTTCAAGTGTCTTATTTTCTTATTTCTCTAGATGCTTTAATTGACTATTGCAGAGGTACTCACGGAATGATGCAGTATTTGCAGTTCACACAGAGGGTGAGGAATATTCTGCAATATTAAACAATTCATATTACTCTTAATGTGTAAATATGTAGGTCTAGGCATAAAATACATGAAACATGATACTGATTCTAAGATACTGAACACTAGAACCACAAATAGTTTTTTAATAAGATTTCATTACATTTTCAGAGTCAAGTAGAAAATTTCAACTTAAAAAATAAATAACACTGACCAGGTTACGGGTTCAATCCCGCTGGGCGCGACTGGAAGGCAAATGATCTCTGTTTCTCTCTCACATCGATCACTCTCTCTTCTTCTCATAAATAAAGCATGTAATCAAACCCCCAAAAAAATTCAACTTTATTCAAATACCTGAAATTTAATTTTTAAACATTTGTGAATTAATTATAAATTATTTCTTCCCTTTAATTTTTGCAGATGATTTTGAATACTTGTAAATAACTGTTGGAAACATAAAAAATAATGCCATTTATTTTGAAATTGAATTTATATTTTTATATTTTAATTTTGTGATCATTAAATTTAGGTGTTTGAATATCATCCTTTTAAAATTGATTTTAGAGAGAGGGCGAGAGAGAAATATTGATGTGAGAAACATGGATCGGGTGCCTCCCACATGTGCCCTGACCAGGGATCAAACGCGCACCTTGGGTATGTGTCCTGACGGGGAATCAAACCCACCACCTTTGGGTTTATGGGATGACACTCCAACCGAGTCAGACTATCCAGGGCTGAATATGATCTTTGACATTTGGCCAATTTTCAGTCATATAAAAGCCATCACTACAGGTATTTGTCAATATAGGGGGGTGATACATAATTTAACAATTACTTAGCTTGATGTATAGCTACAAACTATTTAGACATATGGCTAATGGACTTCCATTTGCACTGTTTCCCAGGCCCCACAAGTCATAGGGCAACCCTGCCTGTAAGTGGTTAGTCAAAGGCCTAACCGGGAATGCTCGATGGTTTCAACCTTGTAAGAACACAAGGAGTTTCTGTTTTACGATAGGAGAGAAACAAGCTGCTGTCAGAGCATCAGCTCAGGAGCTTCATGTCCAAGTAGTGATGAAGTTACCTAAAGCAGCAGATGGCAAGCATGCCACCCAGGGTCTACAGTAAGGCCCTTAATGCAGACTCAGCCTGAGCCCAAGGGAGAGGTGTCTGCGTCCAGGGGGATTGGGTCACCTGGGTCTTCCCCCAGGGACACCTGGGTACAGTCTCCTTGCCCTTTAAGGTCTCTAGACCCTCTCCAAAGCAGCCTCCCTGCTTCCACTGACTCAGCCTCACAGGCATCCATTTCTTTCGCATTCATTGAGCACCTATTACACACCGTGCACAATGCCTGGTGCTTGACACAAATGCAGAATTAACCATTATCCCTGCCTTCAAGGAACTTTAGAGACCAAGCTCCTGTCCTGCTGGAAAGAGGGCATACTTCGAGTTGATTGCAGGTCCCTGAAGAAAGAGGGAGTGAGGCAGAGTATGAGAATTTGCACGGAGCCCAATTTCATTAGTTCTATCACTATGCAAGTAGTTATGTAAAGTCTGAGGAATATCTTAGAACTTTCTCCCCCAACCCCTTTGTTCTCAGGGTTGCTGATTCATTCTTCAATCAGTCCCTTATTCACTCTAAGCACATGTATTGAGTACTATGTGCCAGTGAAGAGATACGCAGTTCCTGCTCTCCGAGTGGGCCACTTCCACTAAGACTGGTGGCCCTTGTTACTTAGTGCTAGGCTGTGGTGGCCCAGGAAGGGTCTCTCAGTTGACTCTGATGCCTCAGTCTAAGGCAGTCTGTGTGCCTGGGCCTTGGAGGGTGGCTCTCTCAACACTCCTGCCCTGTCCCATGGCAGCCAAACTCTGCCTTAACTCTGCTGTGTGAATTCCGTGCCCATCCCTCAGGGGTAGCACATCTCTGTTATCCCGGTAGGACTCTGGGCCCAGGGTTTTCTGCCCCTGCTCCAGGGTCAAGGGTACTTGCTTGGCCTCGTCTAGCAGTGATTGTGTCAGAGCATTTCTGACTTATGCCCCAGAGGCTAAAGGGTTTGCCTTTATTTTCCCCCCAGAAATCAAGGTTTTTCCCTGGGTCTGAAGGTAATGTGATGTGTTGCTCTTCCCCACCAGCAGCCTAAGACTTGAATCCCTCAAGGAAAGGGTCTGGGGGAAGCAGGCAGGGTTTCGTATCTATGCCTCATACCTCCTGCCTGCCTGAGCCACTAACAGGGGTTCCCCCCTGACCCGCCCCAGCATCTGGTGCCTGGTGTAGACCCTTGAGAAGAACTGTGTGTTTCAAGTCCCTTATTTGAGACTCTCAGCTCTTCCAAACTGATGGGCTAGCCAATGGACAGCAAACCGCGGCGTTTGCCGCTCTGTTGACTAATGAGTTTGCAGACTACTGTGCTAGTTCATAGGTCAAAGTTCAACTACTGAGCCACAGGGTTCCTCTTTTAAATGCTTAGGTCAGTGGTCGGCAAACTCATTAGTCAACAGAGTTGCGAACCGCGGCTCACGAGCCGCGATTTGCCAACCACTGGGCTAGCCCATACTCAGCCTTTAAAAAACCTGTTTACATTTTAGCTTTTTCTTCTTACCTGCTTGTATAGTGGCCACCTGTCTCACGTTCTTCTTGAGACAAAGCAATGTGTATGTCCCATCTCGTCAGAAGGCTCATCACTCTTTGGGATTCAGTTTACTCTGCCATTTAACCTCAGTTCTCTGATACACCCAAAGAACGCTGGCATTCTGTCGCTTACACACTTTTCTCCTTGTTAAATTAGAAGTGACATTCTCCTGAGGCTTTCTATATTCTCTCCTGAAGCAGAACCTCTACTAACAGCGATTTGTTATTCTCTTAAATCAGTGTTATTTCCACCATTGCACTTATTAAAATCTGTAATTATGTTTACTTTGTCTCTTCCATCAGACTTTAACCCCATGAAGACATAAACTCTGTCTCTGACTGCAATCCCTTCTAGCAGCATATGGGACACTCAAAACTACCTGGGGGAAAAAAACTACATGGAAGGAGGACCTATGAAATACTTTCAACAATAAAGATTAAAAAAGAACTCCCTGGGAAGATGCACACAACAGGCATTCACATTTCCAAGAGCAGGAAATGTTAGCCCAACACAAGCAAACACTGGCTGTTGTAACATCCAGAGAGTACCGGGGTACAGAAGGGAGAGAGAAAGAACCCCAAGCAAAATTAGGATTACATCAGATTTTCATTTATAATCTGTCTGGAGATTCTGGCCATAATGTTGGCCAATTTCAAAACAAAAAGCACAACCAAGAAAGGTATACCAAAGCATTCTTTAATTAAGCTTTAAGAAAAACTTAAGTAAATGAAATAGCAAAACAGATCAATAATTCCTTATTGTTTATTCTCCTCTTACAAAAAGACACTTGGGACAAATGAATATAGAATGGTATATGTCCTATTTAGCAATGGGCAAATACAGGTTTTCTTGGTATTCTTTGCAGGAATAAACTGATGAATTTTCAGAAGTACATTTTCCTATGCACAACTCACCTTCTATAAAACAAGGTCAGTCCTTTAATCCCCTGCAATGTTTAAAATGGAGCAAAATAAGCAATGTAAGAATGACTCAAGGAGCAAGACATCTGAATCAAGTTTTAAGATATATATGATACTGCCCAGAAATTTTGACTAGTGAATATTCTTAGAGGTTTTTCATTCTTACAATTTGCATGAAAAAAAGAGGCTGTTCTGCTCAAATCTGCCTGGCAAATAAAATAGCACAGAAAGCTGAGGACAATGTTTACTTCCTGGCCTAAGAGAAAACATGAAATTCAGGCATATTAATACACAGTGAACGTGCCATGTGTTTTTGTGAAGTCAACAAAATCTTGATTACCTATATGTCTCAGGTGATGCAACAGACGGCAAACAAATACCAAAACCATTTGAGACCAAAATTAGGTAATACAATTAGTGAAACCACAATACACACAAGAGTGTACCAGAGTTCGATCAATGAATGAATGTTCACTAAAACTTATCATCAGGCTAATAATACCTGAAGAGCTTTGCTAATACTTTTATTTAAATATTCTCATTTAATGATTTATCCATCAAGTGGAAATATGTACAACAGTTATTTCAAACCAGGAAAAAAGGGGATGATGTTTTTTTCCCTTGCCCTGTAAAAAAGTCATTTTAAAAATCCATTTTAAGTAAGTCCTTACTTGGTGCTTTATAACCACTTTCCACTTTCGGAAGATCACTTAGAAAGGCAGGAACAGATATACAGTATGTTTAAAAGGTCATCATCAGAATAACCTAATGGACTTTAAATGTACTTTGGAGTACTTTCTGGACTGACTACCTAGGTCTTGTACTAATTACACTTTGCTGGATTCCTTGTAATGTTAACAACGTGAATCTTAAAACCAAAAAATTGGCTTTGATATTTAAAAATTAGCCGCCTCCTCCTCCTCCACAGCTACCTCTCAAATATTTTAAGCAGAAACTAATCTGGTTGTTAGGGGTTGATGTAATATGTGCTAACCACAATCCACATGGATTCTTTAAACTTTTAGGACTAATACCAACTTCAGCATTCAGTGGATTTACCCACTCGGCGGTTGCGTGGAAGATGGAGTGGAAGTGTCAGTACCAGCAGAAGCACACAGGCAATAGCACCCGAAGACGGAAAGACAGCTCTGCGCTCTGTGTTAATGCCAAACCAGGCTCGTGTGTTTCCATGGGCACAATCGCTTACACTCTCCAGAAGACCAGGTTATTTGGTTCTATGTCTGAAATGTTTTTTAAACTTCAAGAGTTAAATTTAGAGCGGAAATGTATATTTCTTTAATTTTGGGGTGAAGATCATTAAAGCATGAGGTCAATTTCCTGGGAGGCAAACCATGACTATGCAGCAGTGGGAAAAACGCCACAAAGCCCAGGGTGGACGGCTGAGAACATGCACGACAGCAGCCCGGGTCGCAGTGCTGCAATCCAGGGATTTAGAGCGACCGCCTCCCAGGGGAAGACAGTGTTTCCCAAAGGATACAGAATATGCCCACTACTCCTGAGACACATACACATCCCTCCTGACAACACCCCACTGTGACAAGTTAGAAATGCAAGTTAACACCAGGAAACAAATCTGGACTATGAACCTGAAGATAGACAGTATAAACAGTAGTTGAGTGGAATCTATCTGCAACAATCTTTTTTTTTTTTCCTTCAAAGTCTACAGAAAATCTGCACATAGACAAGGCAATTAGTTCTCATAACAAAAAACCCACATCCACATAGCCACAGTCTCCATCGGATTCCACGGTGAGGATCTGGTGTGTCACATTCTATTCCACAGGCGCGTTTGCTTGTGAGTCTGAGGGGTTCTGATCAATTCTTTCCGGAAATATTAGCTTCTCACAGACTGTCTCCTTGATCGGTAAATACTGTGACATTTCATTAGGTTCCGTGAAGAGGGAAGGCGGGACATGCTGGGAAACACATAAATTATATCAGCAACGATTCGGTTATTGCGCTGACACTTTTTAGAAATGCTTGGATATAAAGCATGCCGGTTTTAAAGTGAAGGACATAAATGTAGGTAAGGAGCATCACTGAGTACCTGGTAATAACAGGTATCTTTGTTCCTGACTCTTCGACTCTCCTACTTAGTGATGGCAGGAATCACAGGGATATGGTATTTACAACGCTGCCATCAATGTCCTAAGAATTCAATACCTCTTTTCTTTCTACTGAAACCTTTTTATTCCTCTTGGAATTTAGGACCACTTGGCCCAGTCCCCTTTCTCTGTGGCTGTTGTACTGGGAGCCCAGTGTGCGCAGTAACTTCTCTAACCATGTGCACTCTGTGCCCAGACAGAGGTATGCACAAAGGGTGAAAAAAGAATGTCAAGTCTGCAGGAAGGTATCACGTTTTAAGCAACTTATTGTAGAATTGTAAATCCCAAGGAAGGCCCTTACAAGTCCCAGGGGAGCAAAAATAGAGAGAAATTATGCCAAAAAGAACAAGTCATGGTATGAAATTACCACACCTGAGGAGAAAGGGAGCCTGGGTAGGAAGACATCACAGGGTGGCATGTGGAAAGAACATCCAGGTGATGCCAAGCAGCCAGAGGTGTGACTCCAGGTAATTCCCACCTCTGGATCTCAGCTTTTCCAGAATGAAATGTGAAAATTAGATTGGATGATGGCTACAGTACCAAGCAACTCTAACTGTTCCTGTATTTGAGGTAAGCTCAGTTATATCGAGTAGGATCCACCCTAATGAGCCCTTTGGGTAAATGAATAGATTTAAGGATGCAGATCTGGGTGGTTGGGTGGGGTTGGGGGGTAGGGATATGTATCTGAAAAGAAAAAAAATTCTACATTTGAAAACTGATATTAAATGCCGTACCATTAAATTAGCAATTCTGCTCTCTCGTGATGTATATTCTCGTAACATGTAGGTCTTGTCGGCCTAGGTTTAAAAATAAAAAAGTTGCAACAAGTTTACTTATATTTATTTTATAGTCCTTTCTATCAAACAAAACTGCTTACATTTTAGTACAGGTTGTGATGGTGGTATAAACTCCAATGAGACTATCTTATTCTCCAGTGAAAGAACTGCTATTTAACTCTCACCAAGAATTCTGAATTATTAATTCCAATCCCTATAATTCAGAGTAACATCAGATACAAAAATACAAGCAGATTTAATAATTACCATGTAAGAGAAACACAAGCAAGGTTTTACCTTGAAAGTAAATATGTATATAAGTGAGTTACGCAAGAGATTTTCCTGTCACAATATTATTACCTACATAACTGCAGCTACTTTTATGTTCCAGAAAAAAAAAAAAACTTCTCCAGTAAGGGTACACACAAGAATCAACTAATGAATGCATAAATAAGTGGAACAACAAATCGAGATATCTCTCTCTCTCTCTCACCAATCAATCAACAAAAAAAGTTTTAAGTTTTTCAAAGTTAGGTTTTAAAGCAGCAATTTATCATAATTTGTTTTTAGAGGTACTTTTCAATAAAAGAAAACCACAAGATTAAACTCCGTAAGGTTTTAGTCTTCCATGTCAATAAAGACAGATTAGTGTTCATGTAAAACAATCTAATAACAGAGTATATAAAGTATAAATCATCAGCATCACAGCTCCTATAGAAAACTATTCTTAACGTTTAGAAATCTCTACACAAAATCTTATGTAAGATTTTATGCACATCTTTCCAAAACAGTTAAATATAACTCTCTGGCATTAGTTTTAATGACTACATATTTTTCTACTACATGGATATAAAGTAAAAAATTTAATCAATGTCCATTCAATGGGCAGTAAGTATCCTCCTTCCCTCCTGTTTGAATTACCAACAACATTGCCATATACATACTGATTCATATTTGTGGGTTATTGTGTATTGAATCTTTTTTAGGGTATTTCCATAAAAACTCAATATTGTTGAGTTAAAACATAAGATTTTTAAATTTAGATTGATTTCACCCTTTCTGAAGGAAAAAAGTACAGCCTATTTTTAGTATTTTGTTACCACTTTTAAAAAGAAAAAGGTCATCCCAGCCGCCGTATTATTTCAAGGGGAAAAAAACCTTCCCTAAGTGTAGGATTTGGGAAACGACCAATCCAATCCCATCCTATGGGGCTCAGATCCCAGCTCTGCCACCATTAGCTGTCCGATGTGGTTGATATTAAAGTCAGTTAGTCGTTCTTTACCTTGGCTGCGTCAGCTATGAGACAGACATCACACAGACCATGTTTCTTTGGGTTGTTAGGAGAGGTAAACATTTCCCGACAGCCCTAACTGATACTGGCAGTCTCATCTCTAATTCATCACCCCACAAATTTGAAGTTAAAAATTCATTCACCAAGGGCAGGCCATGACGAAGCTACTGGAAGAGTTTTCATGACTCAATTTAAGCCTCCCCGTCCTTTTAAAAAATACTTTATCATTATTGTTTATAAACTTGGTTTGTTAACAGTTCCTTGAGCTGGAGCACAAGCTTTCAAATTTCAGAAGAACTTTCCAATATTAGGACATTATGTAAACCAGCAGTCGCCAACCTTTCGGACCTCACAGACCACCAGCGGACCACGGACCACCGGTTGGCGACCACTGATGTAAACAATACATACTATAAACAAAGGTAAGAGTTAAAGGACAGTTTTCTTAAACACAGATAAAGTACAAACACAATTTTTAAGAAGCATCAGACCACAGTAGGGAGTGTCTTGTAGAACAAAGTTTCAGCTGCCAAAACTTTTGGAAAAGACAGAATGTTTCAGTAACCACGGTCACCAGTGAATATGAAGCATGCCATCCTATTAAATAAAGAGGTAATATGCAAATTGACCATCACTCCAACACACAAGATGGCCGCCCCCATGTGGACACAAGATGGCCAGCAGGAGAGGGCAGTTGGGGGCAACCAGGCCAGCAGGGGAGAGCAGTTAGGGGCAACCAGGCCAGCAGGGGAGGGCAATTAGGGGTGACTGGGCCTTCAGGGGAGGGCAGTTGGGGGGAACCAGGCTAGCAGGGGAGGGCAGTTGGGGACGACCAAGCCAGCAGGGGAGGACAGGTAGGGGCGACTAGGCTGGCAAGGGAGGGCAGTTAGGGGTGACCAGGCCTGCAAGGGAGGGCATTCAGGGGTGACCAGGACGGCAGGGGAGGGCAGTTAGGGGCAATCGGGCCGGCAGGCAGGCAAATGGTTGGGAGCCAGCAGTCCTGGATTGTGAGAGGAATGTCCGACTGCCCTTGAGGGGTCGCAGATTGGAGAGGGTGCAGGCTGGCCTGAGGGACACACACACCCTGTGCACACCAATTTTGTGCACCAGGCCTCTAGTAGAATATAAAGCACTGTTCAATTTCAAATTCTCACACAGACATGAAACAACACAAACAGGCCCAATATCAGTTAGTACATTCGTCAAATGAGATTAGATACCTCGTGGTAAAGTCTCGTGTCATTCATTCTGATAAGCACTCCATCAATTCTCAAGAAAAACCGCAACAGCAGGAAAAAGCTGGAAGGCATTACTCTCTGAAAGAAAAAAAAGTGCATTAATATTTTAATGAAAATTAAATATTGTTACTGTGCTAAAAGAAAATGAATTTGTTAAAGCACGGGAGGAGGGCTAAATTAGCATTATATAGGAATCTCTGAACTAGAGGTTCTTTGTCCTAGCACCAACTACGGCTCAAAAACTTGTATATATTATTTAACATCGTGGTTTCAGTTTTCTACAATAGAAATATATTTTTTCTAAGTCAAAAGATATTTATCTTAAAAAGACAACACAGCTCTGGCCAGTGCGCTCAGTGATTAGGACACCGGCCTGAGCACAGAAGTGTCTCAGGTTCAATTGCTGGTCAAGGGCATATACCTAGCTTGCAGGTTGCATCCCTGGTCCCAATGTTTCTCACTCACTCCCACCCAGCTTCCCTCCCTTCTACTCTCTGAAATCAATAGGGAAAAATATCTCTGAAATCAATAGGGAAAAATAGGGAAAAATGAGAATTTAAAAAAAAAAATTGGAAAAAAAAAAAAAGACAACACATACCTAAATAATGAGAAAATTATAATGTTCACTTTTAAAAATGGTAGTACAGCCCTAACCGGTTTGGCTCAGTGGCTAGAGCGTCGGCCTGCGGACTGAAGGGTCCCAGGTTCAATTCCAGTCAAGGGCATGTACCTTGGTTGCAGGCATATCCCCAGTAGGGGGTGTGTAGGAGGCAGTTGATCAATGTTTCTCTCTCATCGATGTTTCTAACTCTCTATCCTTCTCCCTTCCTCTCTTAAAAAAAAAAAAAAAAAATCCATAAAACATATTTAAAAAAAATAAAAAATGGTAGTACTTACAGTAAATGGTGACCAATAATAACAAAATGAAAAAAAGAACCTAGTTCTTTGTTGCTGCTTGTCTTTCATTCACTTTATATAAAATAAAGACATGAGCCCTGAACTGGAATGCTCTAAGCAGCACAGCCGATTAGGTACTGTGTCCTACTGCCAAAGCCAAGTTCATCAGGTCATTATTCACATCCCTGACATCTTCCATCTGTGGCACATCTATAAATGTCCATTTCCCAAATACAACCGGGAAGCCAGAGTTAGTGGAGAGTGAAAAGGTGGGTTCTGGTGGCAAGGAGAGAAGGGTGTGGATCCTCAGGTCTTCAAAAACAATATGTTTGACCATTTATTAAATCGATTCTTACTGCCTACCATGTGTCAAATTCTTACTAAAGCAGGTACTAAATTTATATAGATGCAAAGATACAATCCCAGCATTCAAGTTAATCCAGGAGGAAAACAGACATATCCAACGTGGTGGCTGCTGTACAGAGGTATGCACAAGGTTCAAAAGCACTCAGAGCAGCCCAGTGGGATGGCTCAGTAGTTGAGCATCAACCTATGAACCAGGAGGCCACAGTTCAATTCCCGGTCAGGGCATATCCCTGGGTTACAGCTTGATCACCAGTGGGGGGTACGCAGGAGGCAGCCAATCCATGATTCTCTCTTATCATTGACTAGTGGCCCAGTGTACAAAATTTGTGCACGGGGGTGGGAGGGGTGTCCCTCAGCCCAGCCTGCACCCTCTCCAATCTGGGACCCCTCGAAGGATGTCCTACTGCTGGTTTACAGGGATCAGGCCTAAACCAGCAGTCGGACATCCCTCTCGCAATCCAGGACTGCTGGCTCCAAACCGCTCACCTGCCTGCCTGCTTGACCCCAACTGCCTCCCCACCCTCCACTGTCCTGATCACCTCCAACTGACCCCCACTGACATCTTGCTCACCCCCAACAAAAAGCCCCCCTGCTGGTCTGCTTACCCTCAACGGCCCTGCCCCCCACCAGCCTGATCACTCACAACTGCCATCCCATCCTGGCCTGGTCACCCACAACTGCCCTCCCCTCCTGGCCTCTAACCGCCTCTACCTCGGCCCCGCCACCATGGCTTTGTCCAGAAGAACGTCCGGAAGGTTTCCTTGAAGGTCTCCCAGTCTAATTAGCATATTACCCTTTTATTAGTATAGATGAGGCCTGGTGCACAGGTGGGGGCCGGCTGGTTTGCCCTGAAGGGTGTCCTGGATCAGGGTACGGGTTCCCTTGGGGTGTGGGGCGGCCTGGGTGAGGAGCCTGTGGTGGTTTGCAGGCCAGCCACACCCCCATGGGGTGAGAGTCCCTGCTGGGGGGGCGTGGCCAGCATGAGGGGGAGGGGCTGAGGGCTGTTTTCAGGCTGGCCACAGCCCCTTCATGGTGGGGGGGGGGGTCCCGCTGGGGTGCTTGGTCATCCTGGGTGAGGGGCTGAAGACCATTTTCCGGCTGGTCACACCCCTTTCAGGGTGGGGGTCCCCACTGGGATGCCTGGCCAGCCTGGGTGAGGGGCTGATGGCTGTTTGCAGACTGGCCAAGCCCCCCAGCGGGGATCCTCTCCCCATGGGGGTGTGGCCAGCCTGGGTAAGGGGCTGAGGGCCGTTTTCAGGCTGGCCACGCCCCCCAGCAACCCAGGCTCCCAGCCCTTCCTTTTTTTTTCAGCACCTCCTTGAGCAGAGGCCAGGGCCACCTGGAAGCAGGTATCTGGTATTTATTTATCTTCTATAATTGAAACTTTATAGCCTTGAGCAGAGGCCAGGGCCAGTCAGGGTGGGTGGGGAGCTTGGCTTCCTCCATTGCTGGGGGCAACCCAAGCCTCCTCCTCGCTCCAGCTCCATGGCCACCACCATCTTTGTTGGGTTAATTTGCATACTTGCTCCTGATTGGTGTGGTGGAGGTATGGTCAATTTGCATGTTTCTCTTTTATTAGTGTAGATGTTTCTATCTCTCTCTCCCTCTCCCTTCCTCTCTGAAATCAATAATATACATAAATATATATATATATATATTTCTTTTTTTTTTTTTAAGTGCTCAGAGGAAGTACCTGAGTCCACTGACAAAAGTCAGCAAGAGTGACAGAGTGACACCTGAGCTGCCATGGAAGGAGAGCTGGGCTGGGAGTTCTGGCTGGAGAGGAGGTGGTGTGTACACAAGTACTGAGGCATGAAATAGGAAGTATATTCAGGGAACTGGCTATAATTCCATATAAGCACAGGGCAACATTAACCAAGAATAAAGAATAACAAGATAACCCCATGATGATAGTGGCTTAACTGCCTAAGCGTCCCCAGCCACAGGCCAAGCTCTTTCCTGCCCTTGACCTTTCCACACCCTATTCCCTGACCTGGAGTGTTCTCCTGGCCAGCACCTCCTGTCCTTCAGAGCTCAATGCAAAAGTGACTTCTACATAGCGGCCTTTCCTACACTGCATGTCATCGCAGATTTCCCTTGTTATTCCCTCTCACAGTACTCATTACAAATGAACAGGTCTATAACTACATCCATTTATGTGTTTACTTGCTTAAAGCCTCTATTTAACTATAGGTTCCACGGTGGTGGGAATACTGGCTTCGTTCAGCACCAGGTCCCCACTGCCTAGGAGCCAACACACAGAAGGTGGCCATTAACTGTGGGCTGAACAAAAGAGGCCAGATGCTCGCTGCTGGAGAAAGGACTGAGTCAGATGCACCGGGGTGGGCTAAGCAGCAAGGAACCCAAAGGAAGACGCAGTAACACAGAGGCAGCACTGACTATGACAATATGCAACAAGTCGATCTGAAAATAAATCATTACCCAGCAGAGTGCTAGTTAAAATGTATGGGAAAGAATGACTTACAATATTTCTTTCAATTCACAATTAGTAAATAGTCACCTGACACAACAGGGAAGCAAACTAAAGTACCATTTCTGCATGGCACAGTGGGGAGACCAGGAATTAGGGGCCTGTGTTCTAGTCCTAATCCTACCACAATCCACGTATAGTATTTTAAGACAGTGGCTCTCTCCTAAGAGCGTCTGGAATGCTGTGGTGAGCAACAGTGATGAGCAACCGGCACCAACATTCAGGAGTTAAGGACCAGAGACGGTGGCTGTTCTACAGTGCACAGGACGACCCTATACAACAAAGTCCAACCCTGCATCCCACAGACTTCCACATCTCTAACCTGGCATCTATCTAACCTTAGAACCTAACTCCATTTCACATATAAATAAAAACCCCACTCAATTATCCATAAAGGCAATGGCCTTGTAAATCAAGGAGAGATTATACTTCGTTTTGTTTGGAATTTTGTTATTTCACTGCTTTGAAAAATGCATCAATGGAATGCCAACCTGTTATCTGAGTCACTGACTGTCAGCATTTCTGTCAGCCTACATCTGTAACTGTCACACCCACAGTGACTCAATATGCACACATAAGCACCTGGCAACTTCATTATGTCACTTAGTGGTCATATTATGCACTTACCTAGTGAAATATACCTCATTTTATTCCAAGTCAATTTCTTTTTAATTTATAATTAGGACATTATGTTAATTTACTGAAAAGTAGTACCTTCCTATGAATTTCACTTCAGGGTAGTAAATGGGAGGAGGTACTTACAGTATTTGGTAAAAAAAAAAAAAAAAAAGGAAAAAGAAGAAAATGGAATGATGGGTCTGATGAGATGGCAAACCAGTAACTTGAGAGCAAGTCACTGAACCACCCAGGTCTCCTCTCCTCCATCTTAAAAGCGGGACGTGAGGGAGGACCTCAGGCTCTCTTTGTAAGGTCCCCATGACGACATTTCTAACAAGGGCCCCTGCACCAGCACTGCGGAGTCCTCAGCGCCCTCCTCCATGAGACAAGTCCTTCCCCCGACTCTCAGGCACCACATCCCTGCATTCTCCAGACACCCCTACTTCTCAGCTAGTCTCTGCTTTCATACAAGGGAACATCATTGGTCCATACTCATCACCTCCAAGTACACTAAGTGAGAAGAAAAACGTCTCACAATGATGATTACTCTTCAGTTTGAGACTTACTATTTACTCTGGTACACACATGTTCCATTTATGCCCACACCCTCTCCAACACTTCCACCCACACAAACACGTGTGCTCCCCACATGCCTACCCACTTGCATACATCACAGACATATCCACCCACTTGGTTACAAGTGCCCCATCAGATATGCACATCATAATGAACATTCAACACCATCAGCTCTGTGAGTGGGTAGACAAATGGAAAGGTACATGACTGAATGAGTTAGCATGAACAAATCTAAATGACTAAGATAAATTGGGGGAGAATGATGGGTGAACAGGGAGTGGGGTGCTCAGAAAACAGTGATGTAATGCCAGAATAATAGAGATATTGGTTCAAAGAAAACAGTGCTAATTAGTTACCCCAACTTAGATAAACTAGTCTTTTGGGAAGTCATTTAAAAAATACAGAGGCTAAATGATTCTGTAAAAATTCATCACAATTCCAAAATCCTAGGATTCTACAGAAATGTTGACTTTAAAACAAATTTACTGCTGCTTTTGATTTATTGTTTTCATTCTTAACTAGAAGCCTGATGCATGAATTCGTGCACGGGTGGGGTCTCTCGGCCTGATCAGCAATCAAGGCCCATCAGAGCCAGCCGGTTTGAGGGGGTGGTGGGGGACCGTGGGAGGTTGGCTGGCGGTGGGAGGTTGGCTGTGGAAGCGCACTGACCACCAGCAGATCGTCCGGTCCTAACGGTCACTTAGGCTTTTATATATGTAGATTATTGTCTAAACCACAATACTCACTATCATTGTGCTTCGAGAACAATGTTTGATGCTGGGGCCCATCTTTGATAGACCTTATGATAAGTGCTATAATGGAGGGGTTAAAATAGTGTATTTTTGGAGTATGGACAAGGGATATTTAACTCTGCTGTGGAGGACCTCATGGAGGAGCTGACGTTTTAGCTAGGTGTTAAAGGATAAGGCATTTAATAAAAAGTTGTGGTTTTTCTGGAAAATGTTAAGAAACCCAATTACAACCTAATAGTAAACAAATATGAGCAACTGCTGCGGCCTGTTTGTTTTCTTTTTACGCATGTTTCACCAACAGCATTGGTGTGGAAGCAGTCCATCCTCCAAAGGAACTGATACTTACCATTCCTGTTTTCACTTGGATGCTAGAAACTGAAGTATAGTTTATGGGGCACTGAGTCCTGACACATGGTCACTTCCTTAAATAGTATCCACCTTGCTGTCTGCTCAGTCTCTCCACATTGTTTTTAATTCAAAATGTGAAAATTAAGTAATGGTTTTCATTCAAATTACATAATAAGCAAACAAAGTACAAAGTGACCTGACCAGGCAGGTATTTAAAAAAATGCTTTGCTAAAGTCTTAACAATATTTTAAGATTTTGTGAATTTTATAACAGATATTAATTAGTAAAATATATTCTAGAGCAGTGGTTCTCAACCTTTTTAATGCCGCGACCCTTTAATACAGTTCCTCATGTTGTGGTGATCCCCAACCATAAAATTATTTTCGTTGCTACTTCATAACTGTAATTTTGCTACTGTTATGAATCATAATGTAAATATCTGTTTTCCGATGGTTTTAGGCTTTACAGCAGCGGTTCTCAAACTCTGGGTCATGACCCACAGGTTGAGAACCGCTAGCAGGGTCGCCTGAGACCATCGGAAAACACAGATATTTACATTACGATTCATAACAGTAGCAAAATTACAGTTATGAAGTAGCAACGAAAATAATTTTATGGTTGGGGATCACCACAACATGAGGAACTGTATTAAAGGGTCACGGCATTAAAAAGGTTGAGAACCACTGCTCTAGACTCAAATGAAACTTTACATGATATCATATTAAGACGGTATAATTCAAAGTGAGTCTTACATTTCTGACCAATAGTAGAAACAGAAGTAAGAAATTTTAAACAAAAATCACAATACTCACAATTTTCACACTTAGGCTTGAAACTCCATGATCATGAAGTTCATCCTCAAACAGGAGAACTTCTTCAAAAAACTTAATCTGCTCTCTGGCTTTCAATTTCTCTGTATCTATATGATCTGTTGTAGGCACAACCTGAAAGAAAAATGTCCGAAGGAGCACGTAAAAATCTTTCTGAGGAGCTGGAGACATAGCAAAGTAGCTAATGCTACTCCACAGCCTCCAGGAGGCTTTTCCTAAGTCAGCCCACAGTCATCACCATCATTACTGCATCGGTTAAAACAAGTTTCCGAAATTTCCGCTCTCCTGGCAACCATGTACCAGAGGGGGGCCCAGAGTTCTTCAATCAGGAGTGAGGAGAGAAGACATGAACCTATGAAGCATTATAAAAGTCAGAGGAACCTTGCTTCCCATGAGACTGCAAAGGAGGGATTTTTGTCTGTCCCCTGTGTATCCAGGGCTCCTAGGATTACTGCCCAGCACATAGTAAGAGCTCAAGAATGAATGAATGAATACATGGGTTCTCAAAAACTGTGTTTTTGTCTTGGAAGCAGCACAAAATAGTTAATGCTTGGAATACAGGAGTGGCAGCAAGTGAAGACAAGAATTAAGTTGCTGCCATGAACTTCCAGCTTCCCAAGATTCTAACAAACTCCGCAGAGACAAGGAGCCCCCACTCCTTACTTTTCTGCCTAAACACCCACATATGATATGGGGTTTCCAGTAACTACTTTTTTAATATATATATTTTATTGATTTTTTTACAGGAAGGAAGGGAGAGGGATAGAGAGTTAGAAACATCAATGAGAGAGAAACATCGGTCAGCTGCCTCCTGCACACTCCCTACTGGGTATGTGCCCGCAACCAAGGTATATGCCCTTTACCGAAATCGAACCTGGGACCCTTGAATCCGCAGGCCGATGCTCTATCCACTGAGCCAAACCGGTTAGGGCTGCAGTAACTACTTTTAATGAAAACAGTTACAGTGAAATAATTTTGTTCTCTATGACAAAGTGTGATATTTAGAAGCTGCAACCTAAGCCAAATTTCCCTCATTTCAGTCCACTGTAAGATTTCAAAATAAATAAGCAAACAAAGCAAATAAATATAAGCAGATAAAGCTCCCAATATGAGAACTACCTATTCCGCCTTCTTTGTGTATTTATCATGAAGCAATCTACCCTAAGCAGGGCTTACACAGATGCAATTTAACATTCACATAGAGCTTTAGAATCTGTTGGGAGCTTTCCCATTGATGACCTCGTATCAAAATTCTGCTGTGAGGCAGACATTTCTGTTTACCCTATTTACTGATGAGACTAAGACTCAGATAAATAGAGTAAGTAACTCCCCTAGGATCATACCAGTTCACACATAGTACAGGCAGGACAGAAGTCCCATCTGCCCACATCTCTATTCAACTGTACAACTGGGAGCTGCTGCTAGCAGGTCTATCTAAAGCAGCGGTTGCCAACTGGTGGTCCGCGGACTACTGGTGGTCCGTGAGGTCCGAAAGGTTGGCGACCGCTGGTCTAAAGCACATGCCTGAACACCTCTCGACAGTGACAACATTAAGGCAGTAGTTCACGATCAAACCACATGTAATTAAAATCCCTCCACTTTATTTCCTGCTGATAATCAATAAGCAAAATCCCCTCCTGTTAGGTTCTGAAGCCCCCACAACAGAAATAAACAGGTGAAAATAGTAGCAAAAAATAAACCATTACTATAAAGTTCTAATGCCAAGACCGCCCAAGATAATTGATGACTCATAAAAGCAAAAAATAACAGTTACCTTTAACTTGAGGGCTTCTCCAAGTAACGTTCCCTTATAGTCTGTTGTAAAGGTCCAATCGTATGGTTTAATGACTTCCTTGGAGTGCTCACCTTCCGTCCTCAAATACCAAAATGAGAAGGACCAGATTTAATGATGCAGCATGCAGATCATCTGCATTCATTATCACACCAAACTACATTCCACACATAATGTAAAACATCCTACTACATACACTTGTCAGAATTCACTGACACAAGGCCTTTCTTTCTTCCTGCATACTTACTGCAGTTTAACTTGTCATGTGCTGTGTAGTCTTTCCAATTAGTCCCTACACTGCCTGAGGACCTTTTGTGAAGCCCATGCTCCTTTGTATCCTCCAAGGTACCTAGTACATAACAGGCACCAAGTAAATAATACCTGATTTGACTATCAAAGAAAATAAATTTTTCTTAATTTCAAAGGTCCTCAAATTTTCAATGCACATCACAGCGTTTTTCTTGAAAAACAGGAACATTCAAGTACAGAGTGTACTCTTCACTAAAGAACACTAAACACTCAAAAAAGAAACTCCACAGAGCTCAGCTCAAATGTTACGCAATTAACTCAACAAGCATTTAAGAGGTGGGGTAACTAATCTTCATGTTATAGATGAGGAAGATTAATTTTAGAATAATCCAATTACCAAGTTTAATAATAATACTAGCCCTTCATTCTAATATTGTGACTGAAGATTTCTTTCAACTCTCTTCTCGGTTTACCCAGAACTGTCCGGACTCTCACCTGCTCTCCTGCCACTCCTCCGCACAGGCTACTTTAAGCATTCCTTGGTAGTTGTTCACACATCTTAAAGCATCAGTAGCATTGAACTCAATCCCAAAGCCAGAACCATGCTGGATTCTTAAAACGTTGTCTCCAAACATCATTTCGGGGAGGGATGGCATATGCAATTCATCAGCTAACCTACACACAACCAGAAGTCAGGCAGATTATTTCATACCACTGTTGACACTTCGGTTTCCTTTTCTTCCCTACATTACTGAGTGAGTTAATTAACATGATATATTTTGTACAATCTATAAATGCTTCAATCATCTATTCTCTCTCTGTTTATCTTTTTTTTAACCTTCACCAATACAGAGGGGAGATTTTATATATGTTTTAGAGACAGGAAGGGGGCGTAGAGAGAGAGAGAGAGAGAAACATCCATCAGTTGCCTCCCGTATGTGCCCATCTGGGGAGAGAACCCACAGCCTAGGTATGTGCCCTGACTGGGAACTGAACCTGAAACCTTCGTGGTGCACAGCACAATGCTCCAACCGACTGAGCCACCTTGCCAGGGCTGCAGACTTGGCAATGGGCTAAAAAACAGATAGTAACTGAGAAATAAGTAATATATTATCCGCTACTGGTAAGTGACATAAAAAACAAAGGAAGGCAATGGTGGGGGCCTATTTTAGGTAGGATGATCAGAGATTGCTTCTGAGATAGAATTTGAGCCTCAAAACTACCTTGTGAGCTGAGAAACGCCAAGTTTAGGTACCTAATGACAGATTACAGACCCAGTAAGTAGTAATACCAGGCCTCCTCCATTATGCCAGCTGCTTTATAAATACTTGTGCCTTGCCCTGCCTCACCCACCCAGCATGGCTCAGTGGTGGAGAGTCAACCTGTGAACCAGGAGGTCACAGTTCAATTCCTAGTCAGGGCACATGCCTGGGTTGCGGGCTCAATCCCCATCTCCAGTGTGGGACATGCAGGAGGCAGCCAATCAATGATTCTCTCTCATCATTGATGTTTCTATCTCTCTTTCCCTCTCCCTTCATCTCTGAAATCAATAAAAATATATTTAAAATAAATAAATACTTGCCCCTCATTTGGCCAACCTCATTAGAAAAGAAAGTTTTATTGGACACACTAATGAAGCCAGGATCCCAAATTATTAATCCACAGATGTGTTTTGATTTGCCTGAACAATATTTGAAATAGTTGCTAGCAATGATGTGCTCACTTCCGCAGCACATACACTAAAACTGGAACAATACAGAGAAGATTAGCATGGCCCTTGAGCAGGGATGATATGCAAATTCGTGAAGCATTCCATACTTTAAAAAAAAAACACACAATGATTGATAGTTATCAACAAAATTTGAGAGTCTTTTGAGGAATCTGGACTTCTGGTTTATTTTATTTATTTATTTATTTTTACTACCAAAAAAAAAAGGAAGACTGGCAGTACTGGGCCTGGCAATCCACATAGCACTGACAGGCTGAAGCTGAGTAGAGGCTGCCCCCTTAACTGGGGACCCGGTGGTGCACCAGTCCCCTTAACCCTTAAGTAAGTTGAGTTTATAAAGGTTTTTAAGTGGAAGCTACTCACTTCTGAAAAAAGCAGCTATATACAGCATATAAATCGCCATGCCCATGACCCATCACTTCAGTTAAAACCAGGACTTTCAATTTAGAGATGCAAGTTCGGCTTCTCAACCAAAGGCAATTATCTATGGGCTGGCAGGAGCCCTTCAATTTTAGCCTGAGAACTCTTGCTGAATTGAATCATGGCCAAGGAAGTATACTCTGACCTCTCTTTTCATAAGTCTGAATGACAGCCAAAGGAAGCACAGACCAAGAGAGGTGACAGGAAAGAGCAACGTGAGGTGGAGAGGGTGAAAAGGTTAAATAACAGCAAGGGAAGCAGAGAGCAGAAAGCAGAGATAAAGAAATCCTATACAATAAAAGCCTCATATGCAAATCGTTGAATGGCAGAACGACCGGTTGCTATGACGCACACTGACCATCAGGGGGTAGATGTTCAATGCAGGAGGCAGCGCTAAGGAGCAGCGAGCCAGGCTCATGGCTGGCGAGCGCAGTGGTGGTACCGGGAACCTCTCCCACCTCCACTGCAGGTGGGTGGTAAGGAGCGAGGGGTCCCAGACTGCAAGAGCCCCGAACTGCAAGAGGGATGTCTGACTGCCGGCTTAGGCCCGATCCCCCCAGGGGTCCCAGACTGTGAGAGGGCACAGGCCAGGCTGATGGACCCCCCCCCCCCCTACTCCCCAGTGCATGAATCTTGTGCACTGGGCTTCTAGTAACAGTAATAAGAGTAGAGACTTGTATATAGTTATTGTTGGGACCACAAGAGCTGCTGCTCATTTTCTGAGATAATTCCTGGTTTAATTTTCTCCTCACTTACTATTAAATTCCCATCTCTTAAGGCAACTTGGGTCTCTGACCCTTGTAACCTGAAAGCAGAGGTTGCATGAAAGTGAATTTTCCAGTTACCCTATATACCAAATTTGTTTTATGGAAAATTTTCAAAATGTATTATAGACTTTTCTGTGTTCTTAAACAGAAAATATTATTTAACATTTTCTTGATTATCAGAGATCATCACATTTAAGATTCTTGTAAGACACCATGCTCAAGTTCAATTGAGTGTGTACACCCCTAGTAGGCCTATGAAATATTCCAGTCACATACGTAAAAGAATCACTGTCACTAACCTATACTGTCTCAAATGTTCTAAATTCAGACTATCTTAACCACTGGCCAAACATAGTATCTTAACACCATTTCTTTTTTTCTTTTTTTTAATTTATTTGTATTGATTTCAGAGAGGGAGGGGGAGAGAAACATCAATGATGAGAATCATTGATCGGCTACCTCCTGCATGCCCCCTACTGGGGAATTGAGCCTGAAACTCAAGCATATGACCCAACCAGGAATCCAAATATGACCTCGGGGGCATAGGTCGACACTCATCCACTGAGCCACACATGCTGGGTTTAATGCCATTTCTAAGGCCAAGCTTCACTCTTAACAAATAGGTATTACCATTAAGAAGGCAGGGAAAACAGGAAGCCTCTATGGGATTTAGATGTCTTAAATCATTAAAGAAAGCGTCCTTAATCCAATACTTCCCCTAATCCATTTATTTAGCACCCTAGAGGTTTTAACACCCTGGGTGATGCATCACAGAAAATTTAGAATGGGTGAAGGTCTAGCCTTTCTTTTGTCATAAGGAAGGACTAAGTAGTATACTCTGGCAGATCTATTTTAGAAATAACAAATAAAGAGCTTAAAGACCTAGGATTTGAATGCCTTTAAAACTCACCCTGCATCCAGCCCCTCTTAGGAGAGTCTGGAAGTAAATTACACGGTAAACAACACTGGAAGCTGACTGCTTTATATATGCACAAGTTTACCTCTATGGTGCGATACGTAGCAGAGAACGTGATAGGGAGAGGAAAACCCAGACAGTAAATCAATCTACGGTGGGATGAAGGGAATTATTTTTCCCTTTCTTTTCTGCATTTTCCTTATTTTTCTTAGTGAATTTGCAAGAATATGACTTGACTTAATGTATTTATTCATAACTAGGCAGCTAAACATTCTTTTAAGGCTCCCTCTTTCCTCCCCGCTCCTCCCCCTCACTTCCCTCTACCTCAATCTTAAAGGCCAGTGCTCCCTAGGGTTCCATATCATAACCTTTTCCTTCTCTCCTAGTTGATGATTTTCACTCACTCCCAAGGCTCCAGGTTTCAATTACAAGGTGATGATTCCCAAACCCGCAGACAAGCCTTTTTTTATTATTATTATTGATTTTTAGAGAGATTCAGTCACACGGCAGGACTATTGTTGTGTTGGTTGTTGTCATTTTTTTTATTTGACAATCTAAGGGAGTGCCCCTGACTAAATAGTCAGGTATTGCATATTTTAAAAATTCTTGCGGCACCCTCGTTAACAATCCGTTTCAGAGTCTACAGCTGATAATGTCGCTCCTTTGTAGAAAGGTACTCCCTGTGGTGGTCAGATAAAATTCAAAACTCTTTAGCCTGTGGCATAAAAGCTCTCTCGGTGATGTCTCCACCGCCAGGGCCGGCTCCCCTTCTCACCCCTGCCCCTCTGGACCTCCAAGCTCCAACCACACAGAAGTGGTTCTCCCAATAAATCAGGGCTCTCCCTCTCCCTGACCTACGCTTGGTCAAGATTCAGTGCAGGCATCGCCAGCGCTCACAGCTGGCACCCTCCCTGCTTTCCAGGAGCCCTCAACCCCGCCTCATCCCACCAACTTGATCAAGATTCGGTTCAGGCATCCCAGCTTCCCGGATGCCTCCTCCGCCTACAGGAGCGCACAAAACGCCGCGCGTCTCTGAACCAGTTATTCACACCGGGTATCACCGTCTCTCTAAGACCCTGCATCCCTCAAGGCAGAGGCTGTCTTTCTCACCTTCCGTATCTCCAGTGCCTTGCTCGGCGCAGCACCTGACGTGCTCAAGACCAAGCAAGCATATCATCCCCATTACTGACGCCAAGAAAACAGGTCAGAACCCCTCAGGAAGGAAAGATGCAAGGGTGACCAGGGCAGAGCGTGGGGCAGGTGGAGGCCAGGGCAGGTAGAGATCCTCCGAAACAGCCATGCGCCACTCAAACCGGGTCGAGCGACAGATTCACGCAGGCGAACCCAACCGAGGGACGGGAGGGGTGATGCGAAGATTTACCGAGGCTGTCAGTCAGGGGCCCGGCCTCGGCCTGGCCTCCGCCCCAGGGAAGGGTGGGGGCTGCGCAAGGCCGCCCTGCTCTCGCCCAGCCCAGCTCTCGGCTCCTGGCTCCCGACCCCCGACCCCCGACCCGCGACCCGCGCCCCGCGCCCCGCGCCCCTTTCCGGGCCCGGAGCCTCACTTCTCCACATCCGCCGACTTCATGATGTGGGTCTTGGTGGCCGTCAGCTTCCAGGGCCCGAAGGAGAAGTCCCGGTGGCTGCTCTGGAAGCCGTGGATCATCATGGCCGCGGCGGGGGCGGCGGGGGCAGCGCGGAGCAGGCAGGAGCGGCGGCAGCGGACACCGGTTTCCCCGCCTCTGCGGCCCGGCCCCCTCGGCTTCCGAGCCGTTACCATGCCCCGCCCCGCCCCGCTGCCGCACCCCGAGCCCGCCCTTCTTTCCGCCCTCTTCTCCGCCCTGCGCTTTTTACTTCCGGGGCAGGCGCTAATGTTGCGTGACCCACGTCTATGTCAGGACGCACCGGAAAGGGAGAGGAGGAGAACCAGGTGAGGGGCTGGGCTTCGGCCGAGAGGGGCGTGGTCAGCGTCGTGCCGCCCCCGGCACTCCTTGGGTGACGTCATCTAGGGGCGTTTACTGAACGGGAGAACCTAGGGCTTGGTCAGGGGTGGGAAGTCCAGACTGATGGACCCACTGGATCAAGGCAAGGCTTGGGAGGATCCCTGAGATGGTTGGCGGGAGGAAGCCCTGAGAGACAGGTGGACCCTCAGGAGAACAGTAGGCAAGCAGAGACACTCCTGCTCCCACGGGGAAGATAAACATGAAGAGAGGGCTGGTGCTATCCAGGCTTGAAGATCCAGCCACAGATCTGAGGACCAAGAGCAGGACTTTGGTAGTACTGCAGTAAGAGAGGAAGACAGAAGCCCAGCCACAGAAAGCTACTGGGCAGGCAGGGAATGTGCCAAAGCATCAAGCAAAGGCTCAGTCATAGAGGAGCAGGGAAAGAACTTAGACCCTGAGTTGGGAATGCACTTTCCTTTTTCTCACGCTTATGGTTAGATCAAGTTCCACCTCCAACCCACCCCACCCCCTCACCCCCGTTTAAAAAACCTTGGGGGTGCCCTGGCCGGGGAACTCAGTTGATTAGACCTTTGTCCTGATACGCCAAGGTTGTGGGTTCGATGCCAGGTCAGGGCACTTGCAAGAATCAACCAATGAATGCATAAATGAGTGGAACAACAAATTGATGTTTCTCTCTCTCTCACCAATAAATACATTTTTTAAAAGAAAAGAAAAACCTTGGTGGAGTCTCTGTTTGTGTGAAACCACCTATTGGTCTCACTAGCAGAGAGGTGTGGATAAGGAGTCCGGAATGATGGTGACCCTTGAGCCCTGGCAAAGGTCAGAGCTGTACACCCACTGTTTAGTCGAGACAATGGTAGCTGAAGCAACTTCCCCACCAGACAGTCATGTAAATCCTTACTGATAAGATAGTCTGTCTGTTACTGGAAATTGCCTGCCTAAGGGCTATAGGTGTACCCCAAACTGAATGAAAGGATGGCAAGGCCTGAGCCCAAGCAGAGTCCTTCCTCTTGGGATGGGCTCCCGGCTGGCCCCCCAATTTCCAAATTATTATTTCTTGTCTGATCTCTTTCATTTGGATGCACCCCCTTCTCCGGATCCCGAACCCTGAACCACGCAGGACATGGGTCCTTCGCATCTGCTCCTGACGGTCAAAGAGCTCTGTGGGAACAATGGGCTACCTTCAACATCTCCTTGAGTTGCCCTATCCACAACCCTTCATCCCCCAAATATACACATAAAATATATAAGGGAGGCCACCTTCTGTGGAGGGGGGAAGGGGACAGAATAACAATTCATGCTGCGGGGAACTAAAAAGGAGGGAAGGGCGTGCTAGAGGTGACAATATAAATATTTCAGCAGTGTAATAGGGTAGGGAGACAGGGTATAGAAGACCCATAGGATTTGAAGAGATGAGAGAAGAGCAGAGTTGATTGCATCCAAATTTATTTTTAAAAAGGAAACATTGCCTACTCTCAACTTGTGGCATGACTTGGAGATAAAAGCAACCCATTAATTAGTAAAGGAGAAATAAAAGCCAGCCATTGCAAACTCTCAGAGACTTTCAGAGAAATATATTAGCTGGCAAGTCCCTGAATACATATACTTTTACAATATATAGTTTTATACACTTCCAAAACATATACTTTTGCCCATTTGGTATATTTTCTTAACAATTTACATGGTGAAAAATCCTTCCAGAGCAGTTTATACCACTGTAATGCTTTTCTGTTGTTGTCAAATCCTCACTCGAGGATATTTTTCCATCGATTTTTTTAGAGAGAGTGGAAGGGAGAGGGAGAGAAAGAGAGAGAAAAACATCAATGTGAGAGAGATCCCCGATGATGAGCCTACAGGGTCCTGCAACTGAGGTACATGCTTTTGACTGGAATCAAACCTGGGACCCTTCAGGCCATGGGCCAACACTATCCACTGAGCCAAACCGGCTAGAGTGAACTCTTTTTTCTTTAATAATATAATCCCTAGTATGGCTATTCTAGTTTATTCAACCTTTCCTCTGTGGATGTGTGTTCACTTTGCTTATATTTTTTGCCACAACAGATAATGTTTCAATAAATATTCTTGCATATGTATAGTCTGTATTGGTGTTTTCCTTTCCATGGGATAGATTCCCAGGAGTAGGATTTCTGAGTCAAAGGACATAGATTTATTTTCACTTAACAGATATTGTCAGACTGTTTTTTCAAGTGGCTATATATATATATATATGCAGGATAGGGCAAACGTAGGTTTAGAGTTGTTTGTATGGAAAGAATACAATAATTAATAAATAATATTACAAGGACGAACTGTCTCTAGTACTCAGGTCTGTAACCTACTTTTGCCCCACCCTGTATACACTTTTACCATCAGGACCCTAGTTCCAAATGCTGGTGTGAAGAAAACCCACCTCCAGAAACATCCATCAGCAGGTGTTGGGAGGGACTCGGGAATCTAAATTTTTTCAACACTCTCCATGTAATTTGAGAGAAAGCAAGATGTGGGAGTCACAGGTTGACCTTGCTGCAGGATTTACCAAGAGGTAAATCCTGCCATTGGATGGGATTCCCTTCTACAAATGGCCTCAAATGTAAACTTTCACATGATCACCAAGTAACATTATAAGTCACAGAAACACCCTAACAAGACTGAAAAAAGAAAATATTAATAATTCAACCTTAAATTTATGTCTCAGTATCTGTCCATCCCATTGGCAATATTTATCATTTAATAACATTTTTGTTGTTATCACAGTTACATGGTAGAACACTGCCATCTGTGATGGAACATTTTAAATTCAGTTAAGTCTATAGCTTATGGATAGCATATGGCCATCATTCAAACAGTAATTGGAACAATTCTTTCAGCAATATTATTTTCCTGCAAAAATGTTATTTTTATATCAATCAAAAATTCTTAAATGTTCTAATTTTGGGGGTAGACAAATTATTGTATTGTATTGGATAAAGTTATTAGAGGTATTTATTTGCTAAAAGCAACCATTGAATATGCCATGTTTTAAAATCCTAGGTTGGCATTTCTTCATTCTTGTCTTTCCTATTCTTCCCTCTCTCCTTCGTAATCTTTCCCAGTCCTCTTTCCCTCCCAATCTCCTCCCTCTCTCTCCCTTCATCCCTCTTCCCTCTCTCCCTCTCCCCCATCTCCTCTTCCTCTTCCCCTCTCTTTTGCACCTGATCCACCTCCCAGGCCCACCCATTCATCCACTGGGACTGTTGCAGCTCCAACATTGGCCACTAGGGGCCCTCTACTACCCTAGCCTGAGAAGAGAGAAAAAAGTCTTTCATCCAACTTTCTTAACAGAAATACCATTAATTCTCCTGGGTATTTTCAAAAGAATATCCCCAAGTAAACCAAGGGAAAATGAGAAGAAATAAAGAAAAGATGGGCCCGGGGGGCAATCCAAGATGGTGGCGTAGGTAAACACCTAAACTGCTGCCTCGCACAACAATTTCAAAACTACAACTAAAAGACAAAACGTCTATCACCCAGAACCATGGGAAAGCTGGCTGAGTGGAAGTTCTACAACTAGAAGGAAAGAGAAAAAGAGCATTGAGACGTGCACGAGCGCTGAAAAGCTGAGGTACGGAGGCGCGTGATCCGGGCTGGCGGCAGGCATTGCTTTTTTCAACCCGAAGGGAGACAAGCCCCCGATTACTCTGAAATCCAGTCTCTGGGGAGACATGGGGGACCCAAACTCCTACGGGGAGAAGCTGGACTGTCTGCCAGTGAGGGTGGCTTGCTTGCAGAGCTGCGCGCAAGAATAATTGTTTACTGCACTGGGGCACGGGACTTGGGGATGCCGTCAGGGACGCAGAGTCGGCTAACTAGCAGCCATTGCTGTTTGCCACGCCCTAGCCTAGTGACACCCTGAGACCCTGCCCTGCACAACCTACAAACCCACCCAAGCCCCAAGCAGCGGATTTAGCATAAGAAAGGCCTGCCCTATCGAAGCTTAACCTAGCAAATTTGCAGCCCGGGTCAGACAGCTCCAAAACCTCCAAACCCCAAGCAAAGAGGAAAAAACTGTAGCTCCTGCTGGGTGGCCTCAGACAGTAGCTGACCTGCACCCCATTGGAGATCCAGAAGCCAGTGTACCTAGTGTGAGACACCAGATTTCAACTCCTCACATCCATAAGTGACACATTCAAGAGGCAGACTCAGTGAGCACCAAAGCCCCACTGAAACAAGTCCTGCCCCATAAGCGTGTCTTCAGTGCAGCAGTTCTTCCATTATAGACACAGCGAGTGCTCACAGCCGATTGGCCTGGAGGTCAATTCCTCCCAGTGTACCAACAGCAATTAAGGCTTAACTACACCAAGACTTTGCACTCAGCCCACAAAGGGGTGTACCAAGAGCATCCACCTCATGTGATTGAAGAGGCTGAGCTACTGCCCCCTATAGATCAACTACCACACAAAGCTACTCCATCAACACAGGGAAGCAGCCAAAATGTGGAGACAAAGAAACATGTCACGAATGAAAGAATGGAGGAAAGCAAACTACTGGATGACATAGAGTTCAGAACCACATTTATAAGGTTACTCAAGAATCTTCTTAAAACTGCTGAGAAACTTGATGAGACCTTTAAGGATATTAATGAGAATGCCAAAAAAATGGAAAAGAATCAGTCAGAAATGAAGCATACACTGTCTGAAATAAAGAATATACAGAAACTCAACTGTAGATCAACGTACCCCAAGAATCAAACCAAAGATCTGAAATATGTGGAAACAAAAAACATTTAACCAGAAAAACAAAAAGAAAAAAGAATCCAAAAATGTGAAGATAGTGTAAGGAGCCTCTGGGACAACTTTAAGCGAACCAACATCCGAATTTTTGGGGTGCCAGAAGGGAGAGAGCAAAATATTGAAAACCTATGAGAAGAAATAATGACAGAAAACTTTCCCTACCTGGTGAAAGAAATAGACTTACAAGTTCAGGAAGCGCACAGAACCCCATACAAGAGGAATCCAAAGAGGACCACACCAAGACACATCATAATTAAAATGCCAAGGGCAAAAGACAAGGAGAGAATATTAAAAGCAGCAAGAGAAAAACAGTTAATTACCTACAAGGGAGCACCCATACGACTGTCAGCTGATTTCTCAACAGAAACTATGCAGGCCAGAAGGGAGTGGCAAGAAATATTCAAAGTGATGAACAGCAAGAACCTACAACCAAGATTACTCTACCCAGCAAAGCTATCATTCAGAGTTGAAGGTCAGATAAAGAGCTTCACAGACAAGAAAAAGCTAAAGGAGTTCATCACCACCAAACCAGGATTACATGAAATGCTGAAGGGTATCCTTTAAGAAGAGGAAGAAGAAGAAAAAGAAAGAGAGGGATATATATAAAGAGAAACATCGATTTGTTGTTCCCCGTATTTTTTCCTCATGGGTTGATTCTGGCATGTGCCCTGACCGGAGATCGAACCTACAACTTCGGCCTATCTGGACGATGCTCCAACCAGCTGAGCTGCCTGGCAGGGCAAGAAGCTGAGTGTTTGCCTTTTGTTTGTCTTCCCCAGCTAAGCTGTAGTATGTAACTTTTGACACTTCTGCCAACTTAATTTTAAGTCATGCTAATGAGGCACAACTTATGTACAGCAAAATTCAACTGTTTAAAGTGTACATTTCAACAAAAAAGAAAAGAAAAGAAAAGATGGGCCCAACAGCAAACAGTCATTTCCAAGGTTAAGAGGACTAAACCCTCCCAGCTTCTTCTCCCTGAGAAAGCTCTCAGGGGAGCCAGCTTCCTGGTCAACAGCTCAGCTCCCAGCCTGCTAACATACCCCCTGTGGCTCCAGCCCTGGGGGAGCTAAGGGCATTTGGATGCCACTTGTCTCCACAAGTCACGGCCCTGGCTTGTTCCCTCAGCGCTGCCCATGCCTCCATTTGAGCCATTGGGAAGCGAATGTGATTCCTGCCCGGATCCACAGTGTCACATGCTCCTTTGTGACATGCTGCAAAGAGCTTTTTTCAGTTTGTTTGTTTGTTTTGGATTTTGCTCTGGGTGATTTTTCATGAAATTATTTTTTCTTTAATTGTGTACTCAAATTTATCTTTTCTAGTATTGTTACTTCTGGATGTGGTTTCTAGTTAGGAAAAAATTTTCCCACTTTCAGGTATAAAGGAATTTAATTTTTTTTTCTTCTAGAATTTATCTGGGTTTCCTTTTGACATTGAGACCACTGACACATTTGGGATTTGTCTTTTACACAAATTCTTAAATCACCTCCTGGGCACAACTTTTAATGGTTTGGAATACGCCATTTTCTGGGCGGAGTCATAATAATGGTGAAATGATCATAATCACTTATTAGGACAGTACAGTTTAAGACAGATTCTAATAATAGCAATAATACTAAAATCAATAAAATAGCTAACTTTAACTAGAGCTTGCTAAATTCTAGGCATGTGTCAAGCATTATGTCATTTAATCCTCATAATTAATGTTAAAAACAAAATTCAACTGAGTAAGTTTGAAGATCTCATTGGCTTTATAAAGTGACTGGTGAACCAGGGTTGTACACAGGGAAGATTTTTATGGGAAGAGGAGTGGGCGGGAGCTATTCACAAAGAAAACACAGGTTATGTGGGGTTGAGGACATCTTTTCTTTGGGGAGAAGAGAACAGGAGGGATTTTATCATTCAGATTGCCTCTTCTTTCTGTGGGAGATGGAGAGGCCCATGTAACAGACTGTCTTGCTGGTGGTTGGCCAGAGAGAACCCAGATTGGTTGATTAAGACTGTGTTTCTGGGAGAATGAGACAGAATCCCCTAACTTGGTAAATCTGACACCATGAGTGCCACTGATCACAGTGATGAGATTTTCCAAAATGATGAACAACTCTTGTTTTGTTTTGGATTTTTGTTAATCCTCACCCGAGGATATTCATTGAATGCTAGGAAGAGTAGAAGACAGAGGGAAAGACAGAGACACATCAATATGCAGAGCCATTTGTAGAAGGGAGTCCCATCAAATGGCTTTCCTGCCCCCTGCCCCTTATGCCCCCCTCTTGGTAAATCCTGCAGCAAGGTCAACCTGTGACTCCCAAATCTTGCTTTCTCTCAAATTACTTGGAGAGCCTTGAAAAAATTCAGATTCCTGAGTCCCTTGAACACCTGCTAATGGATGTTTCTGGAGAAACACATAGGGTCTGGGCCAGGGAAGAGCTTGCAACCAAGGTACTTGACCTTGACCGGAATCAAACCCAGGCACAGACCAACACTCTATCCACTGAGCCAAACCAGCCAGGGTGAAAAATGATGAACAACTCTTGATGAGTTTTGAACAAATCAAAGCACATATTTCCTCAGTTTACACAGAAATGGTACTCCTGGACAAGCCGGTGTGTAACAAGACCATGCCAAAGAATTTCAGTTTTGGGGGAATCCTTCAAAAGTCATGTGTGTTAATAATGCGGACAACTTTCCTAACTCGACACCATGCCCAGAAGTAATAATAATAGCAGAGTGGAATTGCTTTTAGTCTTGGACTGTCCCTGCACTGCACAATGTCTGGTATCCGTGTCCCTACCCACTGAATGCCAGGAGTGTCCTCTAATCATTATGACAACCCCAAAGCACCCCCAGGTTTCCAGAATGTCATATTCAGAAACACTGAATTAGATGCTTTCTGTTCCAAATAACAGAAATAAACCCATATACGCTTAATAGATAAATATTTACTGGCTTTCGTAACTGATTCGTCCAGGGGTACAACTTCAGGGAAGGTTCCATCCAAGGCCACACAGTTTAGCCAGCATCTAATTTTTCCTATTTCTCACCTCCCTCCCCTTTTTCTGTACTCTGTTTCCTAAATTTTGGTTCCACCCAATATTCTCGGCAAAATGTCCTTGAGGCTTCGTTCTAACCAGTCTCCATCTCTGAATTGACCACATGGCTGAAAAAGATGGGAAATGCCGACATTCAGAGCCCACCCCTGGAACTGGGGGGACGGCACTGCTATGCAAACCCCATAGTAGCTGACCCCCAGAGGGAAGCAATGGTTTTCCCAAAGGAAACTATGGATGCTGAGCAGACAGCAGCTTTCCCCAACCTCTGCAGACAGGGTCTCTGGGAATGGGCCCTGAAACTCAGCATTTTAACAAACTCCCCAAGAGTTTCTTTTAATTGTAAAACAACTTTTGTGGAGACATAATTTAAATCCCCACAAAGGTTCTAATTTCCCCACACCTTCCACAGTGCTTGTCATTGCCCTCTTTACTATGGCCATCAATGAGGGTGTGAAGTAAAATTGTTTTTGTTTTACTGATTTTTTGTTTTACTGGTTGATGGATTGATTGATTATTAGAGAGAGAGGAAGGGAGAGAGAAAAGCAGTGAATTGTTGTTCCATGTATTCAGGCATTCATTGGTTGCTTCTTGTATGTGCCCTGACCAGGGATCGAACCTGCAAACTTGGTGTATCAGGACGATGCTCTCACCAACGCAGCTGCCAGGTCAGGGCTAGAAGTGTTGCTTTGACATGCATTTCCCTAATGACCAGTGATGCTCAGCAGTTTGTTCTGTGCTTAATGGCCATTGGTACATCTTCTTGGGAGAAATGTCTGCTCAGATCCTTTGTCCATTTTTAAAGTGGGTTGTTTATCTTTTTATTATTGAGTTGTAGGAGTTCTTTATATATTCTGGATGCAAATCCTTTATCAGATATGTGAATTGCAAATATTTTATCCCATTTTGTGAGCTGATTTTTTCATTTTCTTCATGGTCTCCTTGGAAGCATTAAAGCTTTTAATTTTAATAAAAATCCAAGATATCCAACTTCTCTTTAATTACTGGTGCCTTTGGTGTTGTATCTAAGAAAGTCCAAGAGATACTCATATATCCAAAAGTTTGAGACCCAGAGGTCTTTGAAGACATGCTTTTATTTATTTCCATTTTTTCTTTAGTTTATTTAAAATGTTTAATTGGGTTAGGCCCTGGGCCTATGGTGGTGAATAAAACAGACAGGGTTGCTGCCATGGAATTTATGCCTATCACTGGAGGCATACTAAAACAGCTAAATAGAAAAAATATATGTCATAATGGGACAGATTTCTATGGAAAAGAACAGCGAGCTCTGAGAGCAGAGGGTGGAGGACCTCTTTCAGATAGGTCAGGAGAGACTTCTCTGAGCTGGCACTGAAGCTCAGATGTGAAGGGTCTGAAGGATCCAGCCTGTGAATATGGGGGAATAATATTCCTTCTGGAACAGACAGCAAACTTCCTGATTTTGCTTTGACTAGTTTTATGTGGATTGTGGGATTGAAATTTTGTACCAAAGATGTCTCATCATATGTCAATTCCTCATGAGCATTTAGAGTTCACTTGGGCAAAACCTCTGATTATTTAGTTCAGAAGTCTTGGTTTGGGGGCGGGGGGGGGGGGGGGGCAAGGGGAATGGCTTATAAAGTTGATCCGGGAAAGGACAATTATTTTTTATCTTTCCCTTTTTTGAAAAAAAAAAAAAATCTTGCTCAAATCAATGTTGTTTTTCACACAACTGTCACCTGTATAGCGATATATAGTGAAATTATTACTTAAATAATTTTTGTTTTCTCTGCATTTGACTGAGTATTGTTCATGGCTCAATATTAGCTCTAGAGGAAATAAAGACCAATCTTAAGAGCAATTGAAAAGATGCACTTGTTGGCAGCAATTTCTATCCTAGAATGTATAGCAAGTTCTGAGCTCTTGAGCGATGGGAAGAAAAACCTTTGTGATAAATAATGTATTTGATAATGAGCAGCAGGAGAAACAAATGTTTTCATTTGAAGAGTTCACAATGGAATAAAGTATGGGAAGGACAGTTTTTGCATCATGGGTGCATAGGAGCCCAAAGAGCCATAATTGTAGATTTTCATTCTCACCAGGTTAGTTTATGGCGTATATTTCCAGACCTTTCTCTAATTCCTAATTTTCAAAGGGGCTCAGCTCTCAGGTTCTTTAGCACTAGGGGATTTACTTACATGATCTCAATTCAGCTTTTAAAGCCTACCAATAGGCAGGCAGGAGTGTGCCTCCATTATGTCTGACAGAGCTGAGGTTCAGAAAGGTCAAATACCTTCCCCCAAGGTCCCAAGTCTTTGCCAGTGTCGGAGTCAGCGCAAATTAAAAAATCATAACAACTAGGATTTCAGAATAAAAGTATGAACTCTCCGGAGAGCAGACTGCTGGCACCCTTCAGCGCCTGGCTCGCGGGAGCCTGGCCTCGAGGAGTTTCTGACCAAGTGAAGCACCTGTCCCACAGGAATGTTAAGCTACCCAGTCCCTCTCTCTCCCCGTCACCCCACGTGTCCCTGAAGACAAGCTGGTGCTTGGCAGGTGCTGCATAGTCAATTATTGTTCTAAACGCCGCCTCAGAGACCTAATAATAACAAGAAAGCAGTTCCCACAGTGCCAGCCTGCAGACAAGGGAACAGTCAATGCATTTAGCAAAGATGGATTTCTGGGGAATTTGAATCCTGCTCCAGGGAAAGCATTCATTTTCGCTGGAGTTTGAACTTAACTTCCCACCCGATTCCTTGCTGCCCAGTTGCTCTCTTCTTCCCTCCCCCCTCCCTCCCTTTTTAAAGCAGTTTTACTGTTCGCTTGCACTTCTCGTCCTCTGGGTAAGTTTGCTGCATAGAAAACGCAGGAGAAGGGACATAAACCTTCTAAGGAGGCTCCGTTCTGTCTTGCAACCTGGCAGCGCCAGTCTGTGTGCATCGCGCTTTTGGCTCAGAGGAGCGGGGAGCAGTCTGGTAAACATCCACCCCGTCACCCCCCAGGGTTGTGGGTCCTCTCCGGCAGGCTTCGCGGTGGCTCCTGTGATACTCCCGGGCCGGGACAGTGCCTGGCATCAGGCAGACACTCACACTGCTGGCCGGATGAATGAAAGGTGAGCAGGGGAGGATGCCAGGAGTCCAGGCGAGACTGGAGGAGGCGATGGGGCTCTGCGGAGTCTCCCGGAAGAATCCGAAAGTATGAGTGTGATGCCGAGAGAAATGGAGAGGGGACGTCCCAGAAGTGGAAGTGGGACGGAGGGACAGGACCGGGAAGGCCGGGGCCTCAGGGGTTTGCGGGCGCCAAGGGGGGCGAGCCGAGAGGTAAGAGCGAGACAAAGAGTCGCTGCCGAGGCCGATCTTGGGAAGAAATGGAAAAGGGGTGGCGGGGGGAGGGCGGACGCGCAGGAAGGGGCGTGAGGACCTGGAGGGGCAGCGCCAGGGGGAGGGGGAGGGCGCGGGGGGCGGAGGCGCGGGCGGCGCGAAGTTCCCGGCCTGCGCCCTGCGGGTCCGCGTGCTGGCGGCCGGGCGGGAGGAGCGAGCGGGATCGGGGCTGAAACCCGAAACCTCCGGTCCCGCGCGGCCGGGAGGAAGGAAGCGGTGGCGGCCAGGCGGGCGGTGGCCGGTCGGGCCCTGCGCTGCCGGGGCGGCGACCCCTCGGTGAGCAGGCGGGGCGCGGAGCCTGGAGCGGGCGGGATGGAGCGCGGTCGAGGTGGGGGTGCAGGGCGAGGGCGGGGCATGGACCGGGGGTCTCCGCGCCCCTCCCCACGCCTCCCCGCCCCTCGGAGGAAGGGCTGTCCCCTTGGCCGCACCCGCCTGGCTTTGGGAGCCCGAGTTCTTTGTGGAAGATCTGGGGGGCGCGCCCCTCCCCGCAGCCAGGGCTTCGCAGTGGCTCTGCTCGTAGCCTCGTTCCGCATCTCCGGCGCCGCTGAAGCCGCTGCCAGGACCCGGGAGAGGGAGGACGGCGGTGCGTGCCCGGGACCGGTTAATTGGGGTCGTGCGCCCCCAGGCCGAGGGGCTCAGGCCCAGCTTGGGGACAGGTGTGTGGGGCAGAGCGGCCTCGCCCCTGCGCTGGAACCCGTGAGGATCAGGTGAGCAGCATCCTCCCGCGGGGTTCAGGGCGCTGTCTCACCACGCCTGGCGGGGGGCGCGCCCAGAAGTCTCCGGGTTACCCTGGCGCCGCGGGGTGGCGCCTCTGCCCCTCAGATCTGCGAGAGGGAGATCCGGCTAGCTTTGGGGGGACTTGACCAGCCTGCTGCTCCTCCTGGGTCAGAGCTTAACCCCGTGCCACCTTTGACAAAGGCCTGCGGAGGGAGAAAGCCTGCGGGATGACCGGGCCGTCGTCTGGGTGTGCTGCTCAGACATCTGCGCTCCAGCCACCACGCAGCCGGGCGCTGGCACCACTTGGAGTCACGCTCTGAGGCTGTTTGTGCCGTATGCTACCTTTGATCAGTTTTGGGGAAGTGCTTTTAAGATCAGGTCATTTGACGGGAGGTGGGGTGGTTTTGGAGGGAAAGGACCTCAATTCCCGGGTGAGATCAGTGGGGATAAGGGTAAGTTACGTGGGCCGGCGGTGTCCTGGGCCAGCGGGTGTCCGCACCGGGCCTCCTCCCATCCAGCCCGTCTCCTCCCCTGCGACCTCGTCCTGGACAACCCTCGGGAGAGCTTAGCATCCCTGAGAATCACCTCCCCGCAGCCCCCAGTGAGACCGGCTGGGAGAGGCCGGAAGCAGAAGGAGGGGGTGGGAGCGACCTAGGTCACACCATCCAGACTCTTCATCCAACTCTCTTTACCTGGGATTCCCGCCGCCCCTTTGGGCACTTCCTCCAGAGCACCCTTCTCTGTCAAGGGCCACACCCACCTTATTTTATACTTGGAAGTCGCTTACAAGCACTTTCATATACTTTTTTGTTTCCTTCGCCTGATAGCCCTGTGCAGCGGTGTAGCCCCGCTTATAGGCGAGTTCGCTGAGACTGGAGAGATGAAGTTCTCTGTCCAGCAAATTGGGAGTCAACATGGAAGTCAGGTCTTCTGACTTGGCTCCATCACAGGTGGGGCCCTGGACTCAGGACCCGTCCCTGTCCTGCTCCACCACCCGGCAGGGAGATTAGGCCCCTCATGTAGAGGCCTGCTGAGCGTTGTAGAAACGAAATCCAAGGCCTCAGGTCCTCAAATCCTCCTTTTGTTGCAACCCCGTGCAGTGGGAGTCTGAGAGGCGAAGGAGGGCGTGTGGTCAGAGGGGCTGAGGAAGGCAGAAATGGGCTGAACTGAAACTGGCCTAAATAAATGTCAGCCAAAGGAGGTTTGGTTCTGTTTTGCATAAACTCAGTGCTGGCTGGGGCTGGCCAGGAGTCTGCCTGCAGGAGGAGACTAGGCAGGAGGGCTGTGTGTGTGTGTGAGGGGGGGGGGAAGGGGGGGCGAAGGGCGGGGGGGGGGGGATGGGGGAGGGCATGCCTTCCCTTAAAGGGACAGGGGCAGGGGCAGGGGCATCAAGGCTCCAGCACAGTGTTGCCGCCCTCAGGGGAGCTGTGCATTTTTAAATATATTTTTATTGATTTCTTAGAGGAAGGGAGAGGGAGAGAGAGAAACATCAATGGTGAGCGAGAATCATTTACCAGCTGCCTTCTGCATGCCCCCCACTGGGGATCAAGCCTGCAACCTGGACAGGTGCCCTTGACCGGAATCGAACCCGGGACCCTTCAGATAGAGCAGGCTGGTGCTCTATCCAGTGAGCCAAACCAGCAAGGGTGGGAGCTGTACAGTTTTTATGGGGGGAAAGGCTCCACGTTTTTTAAAGTTGACAACTAATTCAAAACATTTTCCATAATGTGCAGACTTGCAGCCCCTGCATTGGCCCTTAGGAGGCACTTGCTGTCCTGGGAGACACAATCAAACATACCTGAGGTGAGAAGCAGTGTTTTCTCTTCTCAATGTTTTTCTTGGAGAACAGCAACCACAGAAAACCATCCACAAAACTGGAGGTAGCTGTCAGCTGTCTCTGGAATTTGGAGGAAGAACTGACTTTCTGACTCAGTTACACCATTAAGCCCCCCGCCCCCCCCAGTTTTTATTGAATTGCTTTTGATTCCATCAATTTGTGAGGCTCTTACTAAATTCTGGAGTTTAACCCTTTTCTTGTTAGTAAGTCAAATATCTTGCCTTTTATGTTTTCTCCATCTTTGTTTATTGTACCTTTGTGCAGGGTATTTATCTTTTAGGTGGTTACATCTATATTGATTTTTTTTTTAGTGGCTTCACATTTTCCTGATTAGGAAATCCTCTCTGTCTCAATATTAAATTTTCCCTTCTCTGTTTTTCTTTGCTATTGTTTATGTAAATATATTTTAAATTACGGTTTTTCTTACTTTCTTTCCTCCCTGGCACCAGGCCTGACTTGCTCCGTGAGCCCCTTTAGCAAATGGGGCATGTATAATTTCTTTCATTTTCATAGTGACTTTTTTTTTTACCAAGTTGGGATTTTTTTTAAGTTCTGCATCCTTTCTTCAATTTAATGTTTAAAGAAATGGCAGAGAGGTTATCTCCTACATAAATAACTAAAATGAGCAAAGCAGTAGCTACCCGAGTAACATAGGAAATCCACAGAAAAACCTTGTGATAACAGAAGTAATTCTCAGGCCAGGAGGGTGCAATACAAAGAAAATTCTCACCTAACTTTAATTCCAGTCTGATTCACCACGTCTTAAGGACGAGCTCTTCTGCGGGTGGGAGAAGAGGCAGGAAGGCCATCTGGATGATGAAAGCATCGTCATGTGCAAAGTCATGGACTTGGAGGATGGAGAGTGACCCGGGGTAGCCGAAGTGGAGGGTCCCGTGAGCAAATACATCCTGCGGGTGCCAGAGAACGACATGGCACGATCAGGCTTGCGTGGGGGACTGGCAGCCTGGCAGCAGATTGGAGTGGGGGCGAGATCAAAGATGAGACGAGATGGAAACGTCTGGTAGTCCTCGGGGGAAGATGGGGTGTCCTGAGCTGGGGCGGTGGCAGAGAGGATGCCGTTTTGAGTGAGAAGTTAGTGATGCGCTCAATGTCTGGGACAGGAATGGAACCAACCAATCCTGCCATGCATGATTTTTCTGAGAAGGTCAGTATGGAAATCCAAGGCTCATTCATCTACGCAGCCACACGGCAAGGGTCAGTCTGGGCTTCCCACATCAGGAATACCTGGCACGAGGAGTCTGGGGCATCCAAACTTCTGACTTGAGTGATCGAGTGGGTGGTGTTCTTTCGACGGTAGAGAGAAACGTGAAGAACAGCATGTTGAGATGGTCGGGCAGAGATGATGAATTCCATCTGCACATGCATCCCCAGCGGTGGCTGTGAAGCTGGAGCCCCAAAGACTTGTCTGGGTTATAGATGGAGATTTGGGGGTCATCTTTGTTTAAGTGAGCACAGAGAGGGAGATGGGATATCAAATCCCACTCTATTTTCAGTTACAGTTTACATTTGATATTATCTTGTATTCGTTTTGCGCATATGCATATATGCATAGTGGTTAGACAATCATGTACTTTACACAGTGGAAATAGGATTCTTTTTTTTTTTTTTGCAAGTGATACAAAATCCAGTTGAAATTGACTTAAGCAAAAAGGAAAGCTATTGGCTCATGCCACTGAGGAGCTCAGGAGTCTGTTTGGCTTCAGGCGGAGGTCCAGGTTGAAATCATTTCATTGGGTCTCCTTTTCTTACGTCCGCTGTCCCAGGCTGTCCCCGGAGGAAGCTGTCTTTCTCCCATCTATCCCCGCAACAGTCTCATTATATCTCATAAGCTGACTGGGTGGTGGGGGTTGGGATATGATTGAGAAGGCGTTAAGTTGTGTGTCACATCCACGAAGGCACAGGGACTCACACTATGGAAAGAGGGACTGTGCAGAGGAAGCTCAGGGCAGCTAGCGGAGCAGGGGGAGGGGATGTAGAGGAGGCAGATGGTTCATTTCCTAGATGAGAAAGTAGATGAGAAAGGAGGGTGTGCCCCAGAAGGGAAACAGTAACACTTACAGGGCGGGATGATTACCGGTAAATGGGGCTGGTCAGGAGCAAAGGAGGGAGCTGCCGGAGAGAGCAGGTCAGGGAGCCCAGGCGACAGGGAGTCTGAGGCAGAAACGGAAGCAGTCGCAGGCGCCCCTGCTACAGAGAGCTCAAGGAAGGGCCGCTGGATTCGGCTGGGAGGTCACTGGCAGCCTTGCCCAAAGCAGAGATCACCACTTATTATAAACTGTGACTGTGACTATCTTCTAGAGGGGTCGTATCTTACCTGCCGTGTGCATTCCCATCAGCCCTGGGGATGGCCAAGTCAGGGCAGGGGTGTAGTGATGGACGCAGGAAATCTGGGCTTGGTCAGTAATGAGGTGCATGGCTGTAAGTTACTCCCCACCCCTCTTGGGTTTCAGTTCCAGCTGCAAGGTAGCCCCCGACTAGAATGAATTACTTCTCAAGGTCTCTCTTAGGTTTCAAATGTTGGGGAGTCATGAATGGGATCACTTCACACATTTTTTTAAAATGTTTTCTCTATTGACTATAAGATAAGTAGATATTAATGAATAGGGGGATATAAAATACTCATTTTATCTACATACAAAGTGCTGTTGGGAGATCAAAGGGGACACTGAGGAAGAATTTCTAAGCCATCTGGAGGGGAAAGCATCTTCGCCTAAAATAAAAACTCGTGCCAGAGCATGCGTGTCTGAAAGGATAACTAAAATAGAAAAGGAAAACGGTGGCTAGTAAGTGATGCTCAGGGTCATCCTGGAGGTGGAAGGTTCCAGAAAGGGGTGTTCAGAATTTTGCTTTTAAAGTGCATCTTGAACTAGATGTTATTCACATGAGCGGCACAGGGAGGTAAGAGGCTTGGGCATGGCTGATGCTGGTGATCGCCAACTTTCCCAGGCTGTGTGAGTCCACCTGCCTGTCAGTGTCCCTTCCCCTGGAGAAAATGCTTAATTACAACAAGCAAAGGAGAGAATAATGAGGCTTTTTAATCCAGAGGAGACATAGTGTGGCCTGGACCAGGATGGCAGTGGTGGAGATAGTGAGACATAGTTGAATTCTAGGTACATTTCATGCATATATGCATAGTGGTTAGACAATCAATCAGATTGGCTGATGGACCAGTTAGGAGATGTGAGAGGAAGTGAGGAGTCAGGAGGCCCCGATGTTGAGGGTCTGTCTGGGCAACGGGAGGGAAGGGGTAGCATCACATGAGATGAAGAAGAGGGTGGAAAGAGAAGGTTTCAGAGGCGAAAGATTGGAAGTCGGGTTTGGACACATTAGGCTTGCGCACAGTGACATCCCAGTGCAACGCTGAGCAGCTGCTGGACGGGCCGGCCGGGAACTCCGGAGTGGCCTTGGCCTTGGCTGCAGCCGGGGCAGGGGCTCCGCACCACGCCCTCGGTCCAGCTGCCTGGTGAGTCACCGCAGTGGTGCTGGCAGAGCAGCAGGTAGACTTAGAAGAGCCTGGGCAGCCCTGACCTGGTCTGACCCAGCCCTGCCTTCGGGATTTGTGGGGATCCCAGATCCAGGCAGGGTGGCCATGGGCCAGTGCTGGAGGCTTCGGTGCGCCTCCGCTGGGAGGCAGGCGTTTCCGCTCCTCTCCCACTCAGGCAGCAACCGGGCCCAGACGGGTGCCGGTGCCTGGGAGTTGTGTCTGTGGTAAGGTCTTGCTCGACCTTCCATGGCTGAATCCTCCCCCTCGCGCTGTGGTCAAGCCATCACTGGCTTTTCTCCTCTTCCCGAAAGCTTTCTCTCCGGGCCCAAGACTCTGCCTTGGGGGACTTGACTTCGCCATGACGTCAGCTGCTGTTTGTGGAGTTTCTGGGAGGCTCGCGTGGACCCTCCCCTGTCCGTGTTGACCGGGAAACGGGGGCGATGATGGCAGTTCTCTGTTGCTGGTGGAGGCCTGGGAGAGAGGCCAGTTGCCCTTTGAAGAAATTCAGCTGACAGTCCATGGCTCAGAGTCCAGCCTGGCTTCGTACTGAGTGTTCCTCTCATTCTCCAACATGCACAGGAAACGCTTCAGCAGAGGTGTTTGGTGACCAGAAAGTTGAGTTTTGGTTCAGTATGTGATCCAGGGAGGGTGCAGCCCCATGACGAGCTGTATTCAGGGGCTCAGCCATGGACTAGTCCCTTGTGAGGAGTGATCCTTGCTCGCCAAGACCTGAGCGTCCTACCTGTTCCAGCAGGGGTTACTCTAGAACAGTGGTTCTCAACCTTCCTAAATCCGCGACTCTTTAATACCGTTCCTCATGCTGTGGTGACCCCCAACCACAAAATTATTTTCGTTGCTACTTCATAACTGTAGTTTTGCTACTGTTATGAATCGTAATGTAAATATCTGCGTTTTCCGATGGTCTTAGGCTCTACAGCAGTCATTCTCAACCTGTGGGTCGCGACCTACAGGTTGAGAACCGCTAGCAGGGTCGCCTAAGACCATCGGAAAACAGATATTTACGTTACGATTCATAACAGTAGCAAAACTACAGTTATGAAGTAGCAACGAAAATAATTTTGTGGTTGGGGGTCACCACAGCATGAGGAACGGTATTAAAGGGTTGTGGCATTAGGAAGGTTGAGAACCACTGGGGGCTTTCTGTGGTTCATCTCTGTCCGTGGGTGAGAGGCTGTGAGGATCACCCCTGCCTTCATCGCATGGCCCTCCAAACTCAGTGGGGGGCGGGGGGAGAAATTAAAGAGCAGGTACCCTGGTGTTTTTTTTTAATTTTTAAAATTATGGTAAAATACACATAAAATATGGCGTCTTAGCCATTGTTAAGTGCACAGTTCCGTGGTGCTTGGTACATTTCATGGAGTGCAACCATCCCCACCGTCCGTGTCCAGAGCTTGTTTCATCGTGCGAAACTGAAAACAGCTCCCCATTCCTCTCTCCCCAGCCCCAGGCAGCCGTTCTGCTTTCTCTATGACATCGACTAGTCCAAGTGCCTCAGGATAAGTGGAATCATACAGTATTTGTGTTTTGTGGCTGGCTTATGTCACTCAGCATAATGTGCTCAGGATCCATCCACGTTGCAGCACGTGTCAGAATGTCTTGCCTTTTTAAGGCTGAATAGTATTCCATTATGTGGATAGATCACATTTGGCTAATCCAGTCATTGGTTGATGGACACTTGGGTTGCTTCCACATTTTAGCTCTTGTGAATAATGCTATGAACGTGGGTTTACAACTATGTCTTCAAGACCTTGCTTTCAATTATCTGGGGTATATAATCAGAAATCAAATTGCTGAATCAGATGGTAATTTTGTTTAATTTTCTGAGGAATGACCATGCTGTTTTCTACATTGGCTGCTCCATTTTACATTCCCACCAACAGTGCACAAAAGCTCCAATTTCTCCACATTCTCACCGATACTTGTCATTTTCTGTTTTCTTCTTCTTCTTCTTCTTCTCCTCCTCCTCCTCTTTCTTTTTCTCCTCCTCCTCCTCCTCCTCCTCCTCCTCCTCCTCCTCCTCCTCCTCCTTCCTCTTTTGATAGTTGCCATCCTAATTGCTACGAGGTGGGGTATCTTGTAGTTTGATTGCTTTTCCTAATGATTAGTGACCTTGAGCATCTTTTCATGTGCTTATCAGCCATGGGTTGTTGTTGTTTTGTCGTTGAGTTTTAGTTCTCAATAAGTTCTAAATGTTAATTCCTAATTGGACATTTGATTTGCAAATATTTTCTCCCATTCTGTGGGTTGCCTTTTTACTCTGTCAATAGTATCTTTTGATGTACAAAATGTTTAAATTTTCATGAAGTTCCATTTATCTTTTTTTTTCTTTGTTTGCTTTCAGTGGCATATCCAAGAACTCATTGCCAAGGCCAGTGTGTGACTTGGTATATTTTGAGTTATTCTCAAGCCCCTTTCTCCCCTCCCCCATTTGTTGGTTTGTTTCTTTCTCTCCTTCCATAAAGTTATTAGACCCACAGATTAATAAAATAGTTAGACTTACGGCATCTTCATCCATTCTGCAAGCACGGAGAGGACAGGCAGGAGCGAAGCATATTAGAAATGGGAGCCCACAGCACCACTGGCTGGAGCAGAAGGTACTGGAAGGAAGGGTTTGGCGGTGAGAGTGTGGAGGGGGCCACAGCGTGTAGAATCTCACCTGCTCCGGGGATGGGTGGTTGAAGGGGCATGGCGGCAGTCCACGGCCAGAGGACCAAATTGTGGAACTACTCCTGTTTTCTCGAACCAGGCACTCAACCTTCCTGAGCCTCAGCTTCTCCATTTTATTGTTTAACAGACACTTGTGCAAATATTAACTCATTGGTTCCTCCCACCAACCCTATGAGGAATATTCTCGGAGCAGCAATATTCTCTTCACTTACAAGTGCGAAGCCAACGCCCAGGGAGGTCGTGTAATGTGTCAAGGCCCAGAGCCTGGAAGCAGTGGAGCTAGGATTTGAACCCAGGCCCTGTAGCTCCTGAGTTCATGCTCTCCCTGAAGTGTGGAGAGGAGCCATTCCTACCTCTAACCGTCACGCACAAGGCCAAATGAGATGCTGTTTATAAAGACACGTTGTGTGCTGCACAGTGTTTTGCAAATACTGATAATAGTTACTAATAATGAAGCAGCACTCTGGAAATGGGTACGATTCTCCAAGGTGTGGGGAGAGGAATGGATTGCGGGCCGAGCCTTGGGGAGTGTCGGTGCTGAGGAGCAGGAGCTTGTCTTGGGGAGACATTTGACAAGAGTCAGCGTTGACGTCCTTGCGGATGTGGTACCGTCAGTGGCAGGATCTGGAGGAACGCTGGCCTCCAGACTTCCAGCTCCTGCACAGGACGCAGGGCAGCCAGGTGCTCACATTGAGAGTGTATGTGCAGAGGGACTACAGCCTGGCATCTCCCACTGGCAAACCGAGAACTCAGACGGAGCAGAGGGCCACTGGGCCTGGACTCTCGCCTCCTTTCCCTCCTCTGGTGCATGGAGCTCAGCCCTGCTCCCTGTCAGAAGTGAGAGGTTTTGAACCAAGACTTTACTAGGTTGTATGCCTTCATGGGGACAAGAGCAAAGCACTGTGCACTGTCACAGAGCCTGGGCTGGCTGGCTGCCGTCCGTCTTTAGCTCAGCTGTCACAGGAGTGCCAGGGTCCGATGGAGGAGGGCAGAGAGAGGACCTCCTTCTGGCTGTGATCTCCTTCTGGCACTGAGCGAGCTGTGTGGCCTGGTTTGTGGGCGGAGTAGGGGCAGGGGTTCACTCTTTATCTTAGCGCAAAACAAGGTGGTTATTAGAACCTTCTTCCCAACTCCATGCCCTGCCCCTCCCCTCCCCCCAAAGATGGTGAGTGATGTGTATAAAGTGCTTTGAGGTGCAGAGATGAAGAGCCCCGGAGTGCGACCAAAATAGCATCACAGGGACCTCACCTGGGCTCCTTTGAAGTGGTGCTGAGGAGTATTTCCTCGCCCCAGGGCTGTTTACTCAAACAGCTGTGTACCGCCCTGTTGGCCGCCGAGGGGGTTCCTCAAACCCAGGTCCTTTGGCTTCTACACTGAACCCCCAGGCCTCGCTGTGGTTCTGACACATGCAAGCGACAGCTGTGAGCAGGAAGAGTCCAGTGTAAGTCAAGGAAAATCCAAGAGTTTTAGGTCAGATAGGAGGTGAGCTGCAAATTATCTGACGGACACAATTAAATAAGAGGGGAAAATCCACCCTTATGTTCTAGTCATTCTGTCCTCACACACCAGGCTTTTCTAGAATGGTTTCTTGGGAATTACCATGCAAACCAATTTATAAAACCATGAATACCCGTCTCAGTATTCCATAGTGCTGCCTTGCGTTTTGTTTTTTTGAACCCGCACGTTGGTATTAATCTCATTTGAGTGGCAGGTTTGGCTTTGATGACTGGAGGCCACTACCAGTCCTTGCTCCAGTAGACAGCTTGCTCCCTGGGATTGGCCAAGAAGACTGGAGGCAGTTCCAAGAGAGGAGGGGCCATAGTGCATTGAGCCGGGACAGTGCTGACATGCCCGGCCTTTCTTGGAGAGACAGATTTCTGATGCTCGCATTAAACCTCAATCGAGTTCCAATCATGTTGTTTCTCCAAGCTGGAGCTGGGGGTGGCGGTGGGGGGCGGGGGGTTAGGGATTGTCTGGTCAGGGCAGGACGGAGTGAGTGTGGGAGTGGAACACCCTTGTGTCTGGCAACAGAACTGGCCAGGAGAGTGGAAATGTGAGTCACTCTTGAATTTGCTTCATTTGATGGGCCCTGGCTTGTCAGGCCCCCGGTACGCTGGCTGCCTGCCTGGGCGCCTTCATGGGCTGGGGCATTCCAAACCCTCTCTTGTTCTTTAAAAGTACACCCCCGAGGATTTGCTGGGGCCTGTGCCCTCCCCACTCCAGGCTCCTGGCAAAGGCTGGGGTGTGGGTTTCTCTGGTGGGCAGGTCTTTGTCCCACCTCCCTCTCTGCCTCCTGCGAGGAGCCGAGGACTGCAGCCAGCCCGCAGCTGTGATTTCACAGTTCAGTGTGCCTGCTAATACCGCCCCTGGAGAGCGGCCGGGCCCAGGAGGACTTCATTCCTTCTCTAAAATAAAGGTTTGCACCCCATTTTTTTTTTTTATTGATTTTTTACAGAGAGGAAGGGAGAGGAATAGAGAGCTAGAAACATCGATGAGAGAGAAACATCAATCAGCTGCCTCCTGCACACTCCCTACTGGGTGTGTGCCGACAACCAAGGTACATGCCCTTGACCGGAATCGAACCTGGGGCCCTTGAGTCCACAGGCCGACGCTCTATCCACTGAGCCAAACCGGTTAGGGCTTGCACCCCATTTTTATTCTTTTCGTGTTTGCTTTACAATGTTAACAGCCATGTTTGACTTAACAATGACACGGTTTTGAAGTTAGTCATTCACCAACTAATAATGCATGAGTTACACATTGTGTGCCAGCCACTTGTCCCGGTGCTGGGGAAACAGCCATGACCAAGGCTTCTGGACCAAGACTGACTTAGGGTCTTTTTACTGAAATCACACCTCTAAGAGCTTCCATTTTTCTTAGTGTTTTAATTTCATTCTGCTTTAAAAGGTCCTATCAATCAATTTTTTGTTCCACCTATGCATGCATTCATTGGTTGATTCTTGTATGTGCCCTGACGGGGATCAAGCCTGCAACCTTGGCGTATCATGATGATGCTCTAACCATGTGAGCTACCCAGCCAGGGCTCTCAATGTCTGTTTTCTTAGCACTGTGTTATCACGTGTGCAGTTAAGAGTAACAGGCTTATATAGGGTCTTGTTTAGAGACACCGACGAATAATTTACATGTAACAGTTAACAAAATCTACAGCTCACAAAATAAAGACAAAACCCACAATGACCTCCCAAAGACAGACATCCGAGGCTCATCTCTGAAGTGTAGCCATGGCACAAAGCTGGTGTAACCTAGCCCATCGCATCACTGAATCCAAAGCAGAATGCTTCAGCAGCCTGGACATACGGGCCGAAGTGGACAAAATAAAATACAATGGAAATAATGTTTTGTGTTTAGGCGTAAAAACATTAATTTCATAGGTTCAGTTTTGGGGGTGCCCACCTTCCTTCGCAGAAATTGGTGTGTGTGTGAACGATGGGTTTCAGCGGAGCTCACGTTTACAGGAGCGCACTAAGCCCCAACAGGCTGACACAGGAGAGTGGAAATGTGAGTCACTTCTTCGAGATTATCCTGATCGTGGAGGAAATGGCCCTTTGTCCTCCACCCTCACCCACCACATCCAGAATGGTGTGTGCAGGTTTGGGGACCACTAGTCGAGAGGGTCACAGCCATCCATGAGCAGGTCCCCTGCAGGGAGTCTGAGGTAGGGACGGCCTGGACGGCATCTCGGGATCTGGGAGACTATCTGGAGAAGGGAAGGAAGTAACTTGTGAAGTATTTCGAGGCAGTCAAATGCAGGAGAGACTAGAATTACTGCTAAAGAGAGCTGGCCTAGGACCCGGGGTCATGACCCACAGTGGCCGGGCTGCCTCTGAAGGGGAATCTTGTCGTTAGGGGTGCTGGTGAGGCCAGGGCTGCCTCCCATACCTGCAGCTCCCTGTGGCCAGAGGTGTTTGTGGAGGCGTGCGAGAGCCCGAGAGGCCGCGGTGTGTGAGGCACTGGCTCTTCCTGTCTGGCTCATGCAAAGCAATCTCTCCTTTCTGGTGTCTTCTGTTTGTGGGGAACCAGAGCAGGTGGGGAAAGTGATTGTGGGATTTTTTGGCTGATTATAGCAGACAGAAATTTTTGGAGAGACGTTCATCGGCTGCATTTAATGCTAACATGTGTCAATGTTGAGTTTTAGCCAAGATCCCGAGCCAGTTTCCTGAGAGCAGGAACTGCACCTCCCAGAGAATGGGGCCTGTGGGCCCAGACCCCTGACTGGTCCTCCAGCTCCCACTGGTAATCAGTGCTGGGGTCCTGGTCCGGCCGGAGCGTCACGTGTGACGTGCACTTGCGTCTGCCCTGCTCAGGGGCCGCAGAATGGCGCCCACGGGAGTCCTGCTGTCCCTCAGTGCACACGGGTCAGTGGGTGGGAGCAGCACCCAGACCTGGCTCTGTGAGTCACAGGTGGAGCCTGAGAGGCTGCCTGTCAGGTCAGCTCCAGGGGCTGAGGCTGCTGCGGGTTCAGGGGCCACCTGGAGTGGCATGAGCCGCCCTCAGAGTGCCCCCGGAAACCACTTGTTCCAGAACCACCCGCTCCAGCCTGTTTCACATGCAGATTCCTAGGCTGCGCCTCTGGGGCCAGAATCTAGCAGGTGACCCTTGGAGCTGACACTCGGGGTGACTCGTTGGTGCATTCAAGGTCGGAACTGCCGGCCTGGCGGAATGGATGGTCGTTTAGAACGGAGGAAGCCCCGTTCACAGGGACACAATGAGTGAATGGCACACAGAGTGGGTTGCAGAAAACAGGCCGTGTGTGCAGAGCTTGGCAGGGAGGCTGGCTGTGTCTCTGGACGAGCCTGGGGCCTGGGACCTGGGGCCTGTGGCCTCTGCTGCTCTGTGTGGAGGTCGGGTGATCTGATCCGATGATCTCCTGTCCCCCCGTCTTGCCCTGTCCCTCCAGTCATCCAGCATGCTGCGCCCACCCCATGCCCAGGCGCACTGACCATGAGCCTCAACTCCTCTCTGGGCCACTGGAAGGAGCTGAGCAACCGCACGGGGGAGGCAGCTGGTGAAGGGGGCGCCATCGTCACCGAGTTCATCGCCATCATGGTCATCACCATTTTCGTCTGCCTGGGCAACCTGGTCATCGTGGTCACCTTGTACAAGAAGTCCTACCTCCTCACCCTCAGCAACAAGTTCGTCTTCAGCCTGACGCTGTCCAACTTCCTGCTGTCTGTGCTGGTGCTGCCCTTCGTGGTGACCAGCTCCATTCGGCGGGAATGGATCTTCGGGGTGGTCTGGTGCAACTTCTCCGCCCTCCTGTACCTGCTCATCAGCTCGGCCAGCATGCTCACCCTCGGGGTCATTGCCATCGACCGGTAAGCTTGCCGCAGGCCGGAGAACGGAGGAGTTAGGAAGGTGTGCAGAGGGACCCAGCGTGGACACTTGGCCCTGGGATTGTCACGCTGAGTTCCTTGGGAGGGTGCCGGGCTCTGTGGGGCCAGGAGAGAAAGCAGAGCTCTGCCTTCACTTCCGTCCCTTCAGCCAGAGGACCTCGGGCCTTACCTCGTCTCTCTTGCATGGAGTTTTATCTATCATTTATTATATATATGTTTGCTATTGCATTCTGTTTAGTTTAGTGTCATTGTACACTGGAGCCCTTTCCAGCATTACGTCCCTGCCCCTGCCCAGGCCCAGAGAGAGGCTGCATTCTGGGAGGGGCTGGCAGTGGGCATTCGAGCCCAGTGCCCATGTGTATGTAATCTGTAATATTTGTATATGTTTATATATCATTCTCGCTGTAGTTTTTTTTTTTAAAGAGGTTCCAGGGCTTTTAAAAAGCATTCATAGAGACCCCTGATTCTTAGTGAATAGATGAGAAACAGCAGCTGCGGAAGCTGACGTGGCAGAGGAGGGATTAGACCTGCTGTCCACTGCCTGTTGCTTTGACCTGGGTCAGAGCTGGGCTCGGGGTGGGGACGCAAAGAGGAAACACGGTCTCCGTCCACAGTGCAGGGACCTCACCAACCTCCCCTCCGGGTGGAAGGAGAGCCGGGGAAGAAAGACAACCCAGCAACGAAGACGCGGGCGCCTAAGAGATTCACGCGCTCTCAGCTGGCTGGTTGGCCCCTGCATGGTGTAGTGGCTCAGTAAGGAGGGGCCCTGCAGGTGCCCCTCGCTGCATCCGACAGGCGCCCGCCGATTCCCGCTGTGTGCTGTCTCAGGGGGCTCGTGGCTTTAGTGGCAAGTTCCCCCCGGATTCAGCTCGGGGATTTGCATTTTGCTGAGGGTCAGCTTATTTATCCCAGGCGAGGGGGGACTTCCTCAGGCAGGAGGTAGATTCAGGTTCAGCGTGACGCATAGAATTGGGGAAGAAGCAGTCAGGGGAACACGGAGGGGACGAGCCCGTGACACTGTCAGTGGCTGACACAGTCCCCGGGTTCCCGTGGGACCATCAGAGCTTTAGCTGACAAATGGCCACTGGATTGTGTGTGCAGGGCACAGGCCAGGCCCAAGGCCAGAGTCCTGTGGGCTGTCCGCACGGGGGAGGACGTGGAGGGAGGAAACAGGCGGTCCTTCACCCCGGGTGGAACTCCAGCTCTCAGCAGTGTTCCAGTCAGAGAAAGCAGCTGGAGCCACGGCTGGTCAGTTCCGGTGAGGAAAGCCACCGCTCAGCATGAGTAACCGTGTCCCCGGGGTGGCCGCAGGGTGGTTCTTACTGTAGGGGAGCCTCCTATGGAAGCCAGGGTCATAGCAAGGTCACTGGTCTCCTGGCAGGGGAGCTGAGCGTTGGAGCCCATATGTGCCTGGCGGCCTTCCAGCAACAGGTGACATCAGGAAGCCTCTGGGGACACGGCCCGCTTGGGCTCTGGTCGAAGCGGGAGTTGTTGGAGAACAGGTGGAGGCCCTCAGAAGACAGCTGAGGGTACAGGGAACAAAGGAACCCCCGACTTCGCCTGCGTTCCTCCGCGGGGGAAGCTGCCCTTTTCTCCATTTTCCTCTGAACCTGAAATGAGGCCTAAATGAGGATTAAATTTCAAACATGAAGTTTCAAATCTATGAAATCCATCTTCTGTGGCAGACATGGAAATGATAGAGGTGTAGATTTGTGCATTTCCATGTATGTAAATTTCCTCCCCAAGTCCCCCGAAAACCGAATAACCCTTGGGGGGTGGGGAGGTACATGGCAGTGCTGTGGCCCGTCTGTGGGGGCTCCTCGGCTGGGCATGCCCACGGGGCTCGGACGCAGCTGGGAGAACTGACTGTCACGGCCCCGGACTTGCTCCTGCCAGAACCTTAGTCAGCGAGGGATATAAACACCATTTGTCACAATAAAGCTGAAGTCTTGCCATAAAGTGCTAACACTAACAGCGTCTTGAGAAGAGCCAGAGGGCTGTGTTGCAGAGGACGGTTATTAATCGTGATTGTTTTTGCGAAGGTCAGACAGGGTTGGTGAGAGGAGCCAAGATAGCTGGCATTCTCCAGGCGGGGCCTCCACCCGCTGCCCGGCCACCCTGGGGCCTGGGGCCTGAGGCCATGGGCACGCACGCATTTCAAAGGGCAGAGCGAAGGAGAAACTAGCCTTGGTTCTTTCTGAACGTGAAGGAAGCGTTCCCAGAAGTGCCCTCACATTTCCTTTGCCAGGATGATGGGACCCAGGCCAGTGTCTCCACCCGTCGTCAGGTGAGGTGACCACCAGAAAGGTCACAGCAGCTGTACGGGAGCACGAACAAGAGGGCGGCCCGTCCTCAAGAAGGAAGGGGAGCAGTTGGTGGCCAGGCAGAGACAAGCGGGCCCCCACTGCCCTTTGCAGGTGGCGCGGTGCAGGCCTGGCCCTGGCGGGCACACGCCATCCTCACACAGATTGGGTGGCCAGGTTCTGTGGTTCCATGTCACAGACGGAGGAACAGAGCTATGGGAGGTTGAGTCGGCTGCCCGGGCCACACAGCCTGCAGACGGCAGAGCCACCATGGAGCCAGGCGCCCCTGCTCGGAGGCCTGTTTCTCTCTCTGCTGCACGCAGGGCCTTCGTGAGATGTAAACCCAGATGCCAGGGTAACAGATGGCTGTGCCTGGGGCACATGCACGATTCTGTCCGTGTTTCCAGGCCAGATGTGCGATCGGCAGCCTCAGGCTGACCTCGGAGCTGTGTCCCCAGGGACTCAAGAAGATCCTGGTGGATGAGGTGGCTTCACAGGTGATATGTGAGGCTAGTAGCCACAGTCCTTCCTCAAGTCCTGCCTGCACCAGGCGGCGTCTGCGTGGCCACCCCTCCCTTGCGTGCATTGCCCTCAGGAAAGTCCTCTCCCAGCCAGCATTTCCCTCTGTCACGATCTGGGTGGGGAGGTGCTCTCCACTCGGAAAGCAGGGGGTGCCCAGCCTGGGGTTTTCTCTGTTTTGACTCCTCTCTCGCCTCCCATCCTTTCCAGCTACTATGCTGTGCTGTACCCCATGGTGTACCCCATGAAGATTACGGGGAACCGAGCCGTGATGGCTCTGGTCTACATCTGGCTCCACTCCCTCATCGGCTGCCTGCCACCTCTCTTTGGCTGGTCTTCCGTGGAGTTTGACGAGTTCAAGTGGATGTGCGTGGCCGCGTGGCACCGGGAGCCTGGCTACACAGCCTTCTGGCAGATCTGGTGTGCCCTCTTCCCCTTCCTGGTTATGCTCGTGTGCTACGGCTTCATCTTCCGCGTGGCCAGGGTCAAGGCCCGCAAGGTGCACTGTGGCACGGTGGTCCTGGGGCAGGAGGACGCCCAGGGGACTGGGCGCAAGAATTCCAGCACCTCCACCTCCTCCTCGGGGAGTCGGAGGAACGCCTTCCAGGGCGTCGTCTACTCCGCCAACCAGTGCAAAGCCCTCATCACCATCCTGGTGGTGCTGGGCGCCTTCATGGTCACCTGGGGCCCCTACATGGTGGTCATCACCTGCGAGGCCCTCTGGGGGAAGAACTGCGTCTCCCCGAGCCTGGAGACCTGGGCCACGTGGCTGAGCTTCACCAGCGCCGTCTGCCATCCCCTCATTTACGGACTCTGGAACAAGACGGTTCGCAGGGAGCTGCTGGGCATGTGCTTCGGGGACCGGTATTACCGGGAACCCTTCGTCCAGCGGCAGAGAACGTCCAGGCTCTTCAGCATTTCCAACAGGATCACAGGTAACGTGGGAACTGGTCAGGAACGGGATGCTCTCCCTCAGCCAGGGGCAGCCGTGGTCCTCTCCGCCGCTCCGCTCTGGCGTGGTGCTGGCCGAGGTCTCACACTGACTCTGGCCTCGAGGCTCAAAGTACAAGTTTCCTTTGGGGGAGGAGCATCCCAGAGGGCCCACTGTGATGCCCCCAGCTTTCCTGAGCCGAGCAGCTCACGGCAGGGGGCGCCAGAGCTCAGAAATCTGTTTCCTGTTCCCCTGGCCCCGTCCTGGCCTCCAGAGGACAGCTCCTCCTGCCTGGAGAGAAAACCCAGCACCGCCCGGCTGCCTTCTCTCGGCCAATCTCTTCTCTTCCTTCCAAAGTTTGTTACAGCAGAGGCCGCCCTCCTCACTGCTCATCCTGAGCATGTCCTTGGCCTTTCGTCCCAGATCACTGGTGTCCTAGATTGTCCCTCATAATTCAGCACCCCCTCGCCCCTGCCACACACACACATACACACACACTGAAATGTCCCTGCGAGGCTCTCCTTAGACAGGACAAACAAGGTTCTGGACACCATCCCGTCCCCTTTGATGAGACCCACAGGAATTCTCTAGTCAGGGACAGGCCTTTATAAACCTTTGGAAGGGTTGGGAGAGCCCAGCCTCCCCTAGAGTGACGTCTTGCCTAACCACAGGAGTCACCAACCTCGCCAGTAACACTGCCACCGACTGCAGACTTGGTTCAGGTGCCGCCCATTTTCCACGCACGTCTCTTTTCCAGCCCCACGTCGCCATGGCCTCCCTTTGTCATCTTCATGTCTCTGTTCTCTCCTTGTCTTCTGCGACATGGACACTGCTGTGCAGCGCTGGTCGGGGTTTGGTTGCAATCCCTCAGTTTGTGTTTTCAGGATTAGAAGGAGGTATAGGCTTTTGGCGGGAAAGCCGGGGGTCCCGTGCCCCTCTTAGTGATCACGTCAGGGGCACGTGTGGCACTGTGCCTGATTACCATGGAGCCCTTCCTCTCTCGGGCGATGCCTCCGTCAGCTCGAGCCCCTGTAAGAAAACGCCATAGCCTGGGTGGCTTACACAGCAGACGTTTATTTTCCCAGTTCAGGATCTGGAGTCGGGCAGGGTTCTGGTGCGGGTTCTCGCCCTGGCTGTCTTCTTGCCGTGTCCTCTCATGGGGGCAGGGGTGGGAGAGAACAAGCTCTCTGGTCTCTTATGAGAATCCCAGCCTAACGACCTCCTCTGCTTGCCTCCCGAAGGCCCATCTCCAAATACCATCGCATTGGGGGTGAGGGCTTCCATGTGTGAATTGGGGTGAGGGGTACGGACTTTCACTCCATACAGTGAAGGTGGTGCCGGCCAGGTTTCTCCTTACAGCCACTATTTGTCATTAAGAAATACTACAGAGGAGATGCTTTGAGGCAACTGTTAAGCGTCCTGTTGCTCCTTCCACTGTCACCTGTTTTTCTCATGCTTTGCGGGGCCTTGCCTCCCGCAGTTACTACTATGTTGTCCTAATGGAGAAGCAGCTAGATGTTTGAGGGGGTCCTCACCTGGACGAGCTACGGGAAGAGAGATTTTGAGGGCACTTCCGAGGTGTTTATGGAAAGAGCTCATACAGGCTGCAATTCTCATCTCTTGCTGGATGACTGGGCAACTCACACCACTCAAACGGAGTCTTCCTCTTCATGAGACAGAGAAGGTGGAGAGAAAGAACGACTCCTAATGATCACGAATACTCAACGGTAGTGATGCTAGGAGATCCCTTCCCCGAGGCAGTTACATAAACCAACGTCACTGGGTTATTTCATGGGTTGATGGAGTGTTACTTCTTGAGAGAGGAAGACATTCTGGGACTTTTGACCAAAGGAGAAGCTAAATCTCCCCGTGTATCAGCCACTGGAATGCCCACCCAGGATACTTGCGGGATCATGTTTTCAAGTGTGACGTGTGAGCCACGAGTACCTTCAGGGTTTGGTTTTATTTCACTGGTTAACTTATTTGTTCAGATTTTGTAAAATCACTTATCTTCTAGGAAAAAAAATTTAAGGTTTTTCTATGAAGTTAAGAATGAGGAAGAGGAAAGCGGAAGGAGGAGGAGAGGGTAGACAGAATGAAAAGAAACGTCTGCTTTTCAGGCCAAGGTTCTCCATGCACGTCACTGGTGATTATCCTGGAAGAGCTTGGGAGGCTGTGAGAACAGGCGGAACACACCAGCTGTGGTTGGGTTGGCAGGTTCAAGGCGGCTGGCGGTCCCCTGCTCATGGAGGGAAAAGCAGTCTGGGGGGGACTTTGGGCTGAAGAGTGTGTGGGATGGAAGTTGTTGGCCTGCTCCAGGAATCGGAGCTGGGGGTCCCCTTGCCCCTTCCCTGGAGGTTCCCAGGCCGAGGCCAGCAGCACCAGCAAGAGCCTCGGAAACAGCAGGATATAGTGCCCACCAGCTCCGCACCCTGCCCCGTCCATGCTGGGAATGGCTTTCTGATGGGGAAACCTTGGCCTCCACCTCACCTCTGGCGCCTCTGGCTAAGCCAAGGCTGAGCACACCCTGGTCTAGTGCCCTCTGTGGGCACAACTTGGATCTGCAGGAGGCTCCTCAACCTCTGTCCCAAGCTTGCAGACTTGGTTCAGGTTTTGTCGCCTCCCTGGTCACCACAGCCTCTTGTCCGTGGATTCATTGTTTTCTCAATTTTCAGAAAAAATTAGAACTTTTTCATTTTAAAAAAAGGTCCCCTAAAGAGTGCACCCCTACTAGTTGTCATCAAGGGCCAAGAAGGACAATAAGGTCCATTCCAAAGCCAGCAGGAAACAACGTGGAGGCCCTGTCTTGCTCTTGTGCCTCTCCATTCGCCTGGGCACCTGCAAAGCTATAACCTACAGATGAGGACGTGGAGTTATTTTTCCCGACAGGGCTCATGAGCAGAGTGGAATTCCAGAAATAGCCGGAGCTCCCAGCTGACTCTGGGAAGCCAGCGTTTTATAAACACGTTGTCATGTCTGTTTCATGCATAGATTTCAGCCACAATTAATGTATTTTGGTTTTCTCATTCTGTTGCCTCAAGGAAGTGTCAAAGGTTAGGTTCTCCCTGGGGTGTCACCTGCCACTGAGCCACCCAAGTATCCTCTGCTCGTGAAGTGTCATTAGCAGACTCCCCTGGGCTCCCCCAGGAATTTGGAGGGTGGCCTGGACATTGGGGGAGGGCAGCCTATCCAAACGCCACTCGCCTGATGCTCAGGGCTCCTGAAACTGGGGATAGTGCTGTCCCAGTATCTTCTGGGGACAAGGACACTGGCTCTCGTGGACTCAGAGGACATGCTTGCTCCTGGGCCCTTTTTGAAAGGCCTGGGCTGCCGGGAGGGAGGGGCCGCCCTGGAGCCTTTGGATTTTCCCACCTGCTTTTCCAACTTCCTTTCCTGGTGCCTCCTTGAGTCTTGGGCTTACTTCAAAATGCCCATCTCACCTGCGAATGGCCTCTCGGGGCACTAGTGACTTCCAGGTGCCCCAGGCTTCTGATGGACCCCTGGGGCCTCTGGCTTTGTGCCTTTAAAGTAATGTGTGGAGGGCTGGATTGGGCTCAGCCCAGTAGGTCTGCTATTTCACGTGAAACATCTCGGGGTGACTGCACCCGCTCTGGTGGGGAATGCTGGGTGAACTGACTGGAGGGCACCTGGCTGCACTGCTCCCAGACCTTCCAGCCCAGCCACGCTGGTCTGGCTCCAGGGAGTGCCCCTGTGGAGACCGGGACTCATTCCTGGCTTTCACCGCAGCCTCAGAGTCAGTGTCCAAACCCACTGTGGCCTCAGCTTTTCCAGTTGGCAGAGAATGGTCCCCGGCCTCCTTCCCAAGCCAGGCTTCCTACTGAGACACAGTCATATTTTGGGGTCAAGACCCTGGAGGGGGTGGTCATGTGGGGTTTCGTCCCAGCCGACCACACCAACCCTGGGCAAGAGGGCAACTGCCGGATATCATGACGGGGAAGGTCTAGAGCCCGCCCGTCTCCACCATTGCATGTCATCCTTGGCTCCAGGGAACAGAGAATGTGTGTCTGTCACCTGTCTTCTCAGAAAACCAGGTTAAGCCCTGGCCGTGTGGCTTAGGGTCGTGGGGTTGGCCCATGCATGGAGGGGTTGCAGGTTCGATTCCCAGTCAAGGGCATGAACCTGGGTTGCAGGTTCGATCTCCAGACCCAGTCAGAGCCCATGCAGGAGGCCACCAATCAGTGTCTCTCTCTCACATTGATGTTTCTCTCTCTCTACCTTCCACTCTCTGAAAAGCAATGGGAAAAATATCCTCAGCTGAGGATTAAAAAAAGAAAAACCAGGTTAAAGGTACAGACTGGAGTTCCCTCCTACTTGTGTTTGTGGGAGAACAGGGGTGGCCCCTCACAGGAGGTCCTGCCGCCTACCAGGCCGTACCCTTCCTCGTCACATCAGAGTCTGGCTTTGGAGCTCAGGCTTCCATTCCTAAGAGCCCCTTTTGTTGCCTCCCTGGTCACCACAGCCTCTTGTCCGTGGATTCACTGTTTTCTCAATTTTCAGAAAGAATTAGAACTTTTTCGTTTTAAAAAAAGCTCCCTGCATTGTCGCCTCTGAAACCCATTATTTTTCTTTCCTTGTTATGCCCCCATTTCTGTCTTTCTAGCGCCTTTGCTCACAGGCCTGGTGCTCTGGGCCTTCCCTTTGTGGTTCATAACGAGGCCCTGGTGGGAAGCGTCTGGGCGGCAGGCCCGGCTGAGCCGATGCACGGTGTCCAGCTCTCAGGGTCCACGGGGCTATGTGTGGTGTCGCCCAGGCCAGGTTCGGTTCCTGTCCCCCCACTCTCCTGCTGACACTGGGGCCCACTGCTTCCTGTAGAGACAGCTATCGAGTCCACCTGCCTGTAGAGGCACCCGGGGCCTCCACTTCCTGAGCTTTGGGGGCACAGGGTGAGAACCAGCCTCCTCCCACCGCCAACCCAGCTCTCTCCTGGGCCACACACATTGCCTCCCCCCCCCGCCGCACCCCCCCCACCCAGCTGACAAGCATTCTGCCCTGCTCTGGGGCGTAAACCTTTTAAAAAAGCCCTTTTTGGTATTCAGGTAGGATTTCAGGAGGTAACGTGCACCCACGTTTCATGTTTAACCGGAAAATCACCCAGGATGGTTCACCTCCCATTTCCTCTCCCACCTGCCTTATTGGTTTGAGTTGTCACGGGAGTTCCCCTCTGGGGACCCAGTCAACTATGTCACAATGCAGACTGCCCTGGGAGGGCACAGGGCACAGTGCGGAAGGGCAGCAGCCAAGGCTTCCTCTCTGTCAATGGCTTGAGAGCGTGGTTTGCAGGGAGAACAGAGGAGCAGGAGAGTGGGAGGTGCGGCGGAGGGGACTGAAATGGAGGTCAAGGCCGTGGGAGCAGACACGGTTTGTACAATCAGTGCCGGCTTTGCCTTTCAGACCTGGGCCTGTCCCCACACCTCACGGCACTCATGGCAGGCGGACAGCCCCTGGGGCACAGCAGCAGCACCGGGGACACGGGCTTCAGCTGCTCCCAGGACTCAGGTGAGCCTCGGGGCATGTGGGCACTGGTGCATGTGCATCTCCTGTGCCGGTGGGAGGAGCGTGGGGGCCGGGGGCCAGAGGCGGGGCTCCCAGTCGTGGCTTTTAGCTCGCCAGAGCCCCGTGCCTCAGCTTCCTTCTCTCTGAAGCAGGGGTCTCACCCCGGCCTGTGCAGGCTGTGAGGCTGCGGGTCGGGCGGCCTGGTGTCAGTCTTCCTAACCTTTGAGTTTCCCCATTTGTGAATGAGGGACGGCAATCCCTGTATCGCGGGCAGCCCCGACGAGGCAGATACCCTTTCTTGTCACTACCGTTACATGCCCTGCGCCCCTATCCCTGCAAGAGGCTCATCACCACCACCGATCCTCCACCTCTTCCCCGAGGGCCGTGCACCCCAGCGCTCTGTGCAGTGAGGGTGTCTGTCTCCTGGCTGCTGGTCGGAAGCGGAGTGCCACCTCTGTGCCTGCCAAGGGTGTTCTTGGGCTCTCACAAGGCCCTGGGGCGGGGGGCAGAGGGCAGAGGCTGGCACCGTCCCCACCAGCCCATGCTCCGCGTGGCTGGAGAAGCACCAGGGTTTCCAGCCTGGGGCTCTGGCCTGAAGGGCGCCGCGTGGAGTGCTGGATGGAGCAGCAGCGGGCACCGTGCTGCTGTCGCCGCTGCCGGCAGCTATAGGTTTCTGCCTTGACCTCGGCTTCTTCTCCTGAGCCTGTGTTGTGGGGCTCCGGGGCAGGCACAACAGGCACTGGGACAGGCCTTCTGTCACAGAATCTTCCCTGAGCATGTTCCCTCACCTGACAACCCAGAGGGTGAGCCACTGGCCACACCCTCTTGTAGGTCCGAGTCCCTTGTGTGATTTGGAGGAAGGAAAGGTCTCTGCCCCCTTCTCAGTCAACCAGCAGAGGTCCCGAGACTCTGTGACATTCTTTCATTCAACCAATATTTGCCAAGCTCCTACTTTGGCCGGACACTGTACTAGGCTCCCGAGAACTGTGTGAGCCACCCTCCTGGAGCTTTCAGCCTGGTGGGGAGACAGACGGCCACGCGCTTGGAAGGGGTGAGTTGTGTGGTGGGGGAACTATGCCTCAATAACTCTGCTGTTAAAAGATTGTGAGAGACTTCTGGTCAAGATGGCAGAGCAGGCAAACACTCTCGTACCTCCTCCCACAACCACACGAAAATTTCAACTAAAGCATAAAAAAAAATTACAAATAAAGTATAGAGCAATCATCATTAAGAACCAGATGAAGACTAGCCGAACAGAACTCTAGAACTAAGGATATACAGAAGGCACAATGAGACTGGTAGGAGGGGCGGAGACGTGGAATGGGCAGGTCCCACACCCACACGCAGTGGTTAAGAACCAGGAGGCATATCTCCACAGCAGAGATGCCCACTGAGGCATGAGGGGTCTCAGCCCCATACTGGGATGAGCATTTGTACCAGGAAGAGGAGTCCTCACAATGTCAGGCTGTGAAAATCACCAGGGACTCAGCCTGGGTGACGTGGAAGGCTGCTGTAGACCCAGGCAATCTCTTTAAGGACCTGAGGTCACGAATGCTTGCTCTGAGGTCCAACAAAGGGAGGCAGTTCAGAAAGCACCGGGGACACACCAGAGAAACTAAATTGTCTGGTTTCTGGGTGCGGTCTGGAGGGGCAGCTCTCTGAGACACACATGCCAGCAGGTGCCATTGTTCCTTTGTTGAGCCTTCTCCCCACCCAGCCTGCAGGCAAGGACACCAAGTCTGAGTCTCCATCAACCTGGCTCACACCCCTCACCACACCCAGGGGACTCCCTGAGACCATCCCACACACCGTGCGCACCACCCAAACCTCTTTCAGTGGCTGTTCCTCACAAGCAGCCAGGCTCTGCCCATGCTGCAGACTTTCCTAAAATCTCTCAAAGGTCCCCAAACCCCCCAAAAGCAGCATCTGGCCACTGCATGCCCTGTGCCTCTGGCTAAGTGGGCCCCAGCCCAGCAAGAGTGGCAGCCAGCCTCAGTTTGCAGCATAGCGTCTCAGGTAGCTACCAACTGCAGATCACTTTGTCGCTCCTACAAGGTGGCCCCAGGCCAGGCACAGACAAGGCCAACCTTGGCCTGCACTGGAGTCCCTCCCAAGAGGCCTCAGAATCAACACACCCTGTGGTCAGCTTTGGACTACACTAGAGCACCACCCAACCACTCCCACAAATGACCTTCCAAAAGGGTGGACTCAGCTGGGACCAGAGTCCCACTAAAGTAAAACCAACTCCATGGGGTCAGTCCTGCACAACAGCTCATCTGCTGTAGTCATGTTGTCAGCCCCAGGCCAGTCCCACCCACGAACATGCCAACAGCAATCAAGGCTCAACTACAACAGGAGGGTATGCACAGCCTATTCAAGAGACACCCCTGGAGCACCTGGCTCAGGCTGCACCACTGGGCTGCTCAGGACACCTACTGCATAAGGTTATCCTGCAAACACTGAGATATAACAGCCTTAGCTAATATATAGAAACAAAAACCGGGAGGCAGCCAAAATGCGAAGACGAAGAAACATGTCCCAAAGAACAGGGTAAAACTCCAGCAAAAGAATGAAATGAAATGGAGGAAAAAAATCTCCCAGGCACGGAGTTCAAAACACTGATTAAAAGGATGCTCAGTAATTCAGGGAAAGATTAGATGAACCCAGTGGGAACTCTAACAAAGATATAGAAAAACATAAAAAAGAACCAGTCAGCCAGAAATCAGTGGCATTTTTAAACACCAATAATCTCTCAGAAAGAGAAACTAAACAATCCCATTTATCACTGCAAGAAAAAAATTTAAGATACTTAGGAATAAACTTAACTAAGGAGGTAAAAGACCCATACTCAGAAAATTACAGGATATTGAAAAAAGAGACAGAAAAAGATATAAACAAGTGGAAGAATATACCATGTTCATGGATTGGTAGAATTAACATCAATAAAATAGCCATACTACACAAAGCAATCTGTAGATTCAATGCAGTTCCTATAAAATACCAACGGCTTATTTCACAAATCTGGAAGAAACACTCCAAAAATTTATATGGACCAAAAGAGGCCCTGAGTGGCTACAGCAATCTGGAGAAAGAACAACAAAGGTGGAGGGGTCACAATACTGGATATCAAGTCATATTGCAAAGCCACCATAATCAAAACAGCCTGGTACTGGCACAAGAACAGGCATATAGATCAATGGAACAGAACAGGGAACCCAGAAATCTACCCAAGCCATATGCTCTACTAATATTTGACAATGGAGACAAGAGCATACAATGACGTAAATACAGTATCTTAACAAATGGTGTTGGGAAAATTGAACAGGTACATGCAAAAAAAAAAAAAAAAGAAAGAAAGAAACTAGACCAACTTACACCATACATAAGGATAAAATCAAAATGGGTAATGGACTTGACTTAAATGTAAGTTGTGAAATCATAAAAATCCTAGAAGAAAATGTAGGCAGCAAACTATCAGACATCTCATGTAGAATTTTCACAGATACATCACCTACGGTAAGAGAAACAAAGGACAAAATAAATGGGACTATATCAAACTAAAAAGCTTCTGCACAGCAAAGGAAACCAGCATCAAAATGAAAAGGGAACCCACTGTACAGGAGAACGTATTTTGTCAATGATATATCCGATAAGGGGTTAATTTCCAAAATATATAAGGAACTCATACAACTCAACAAAAGGAAGACAAACAATCCAATTTAAAAAATGGGCAGAAGACTTGAATAGACAATTTCCCAAAGAAGACATACAAATGGCCAAGAGACATATGAAAAAACGCTCAACGTCACTAATCATGAGAGAAATGTAAATTAAAATCACAATGAGACATCACCTCACACCTACCAGAATGACTATCAACAAACCAACAAACAAGTGCTGGCGAGGATGTGGAGAAAAGGGAACCCTAGTGCACTGCTGGTGGGAATGCAGACTGGTGCAGCCACTGTGGAGAACAGTATGGAGTTTCCTCAAAAAATTAAAAAATGGAACTACCATTTGACCCAGTGATCCCACTTCTGGGAATATATCCTAAGAAGTCTGAAACACTAATCAGAAAGAATATATGTACCCCTATGTTCATAGCAGCACAATTTACAATAGCTAAGCTCTGGAAACAGCCCAAGTGCCCATCAGTAGATGAGTGGATAAAAAAGCTGTGGTACATATACACAATGGAATACTACGCAGCTGTAAAAAAGAAGGATCTCTTACCCTTTAAGACAGCCTGGAATGACCCAGAAAGTATTATGCTAAGTAAAATAAGCCAGCCAGAGAGAGACAAGTATCACATGATCTCACATGTGGAATCAAGTGAACAAAATAAACTGGTGAACAAAATAGAACCAGAGACATGAAAGCAGGCAACAGGCTGATATATTTCAGAGGGAAGGGTGGAAGAGAAGAACTTATATGCATATATGCATGACCGATGGACACAGACAATGGGGCAGTGAAGGTTTGTGGAAGAGGAGGGAGCAGGGAGGAGGGGTCAATGGAGGAAAAAAGGGGACATCTGCAATACTTTCAACAATAAAGATTAAAAAAAAGAACCAGTCAAAAATGAAGAATATAATAGCTGAAATGAAGAATACATTAGAGGGAATAACACCAGATTAGATGAAGCAAAGGATTGAATTAGTGATTTGGATGACAAGGTAGCAGAAAAAACCTACTCAGAATAGCAAAAATAAATAATTTATTATTTTTAACTAATTAATTAATTTATTTTAAATACATTTTTTATTGATTTCAGAGAAGAAGGGAGAGGGAGAGATAGAAACATCAATGATGAGAGAGAATCATTGATCAGCTGCCTCCCTCCTGCCCCCTACTGGGGATTGAGCTCATAATACCAGGCTTGTGCTCTGACCAGGAATTGAACTGTGACCTCCTGGTTCATAGGTTGATGCACAACCACTGATCCACGCTGCCAGGCAGAAATAACTTTTTTAAAAGAGGAAAATTTAAGGGACCTCTGGCACAACAAGTGTAACAACATTTGCATCATAAGAGTACTAGAAGAAGAGAGCGAGAGATCAAGGAATTGAAAATCTATTTGATGAAATCATGACTGAAAACTCCTTAACCTAGTGAAGGAAATTGACATACAAGTCCATGAAGTGTCAAGCGTCCCAAACAAGATGAACCCAAAGAGGCCCACACCAAGACACATCATAATTAAAATGGCAAAGGTTAAAAACAAAGAACCTTAAAAGCAGCAAGAGAAAAGCAGTTAGTTACCTACTACAAGGGAGCTCCCATAAGATTGTCAGCTGATTTCTCAACAGAAACACTACAGGCCAGAGGGAGTGGCATGAGAAGTTTTCAAGTGATGAAAAGCAAGGCCCTACAACCAAGATTATTCTACCCAGCAAAGCTATCATTTAGGATTGAAGGTCAGATAAAGACCTTCACAAACAAGAAAAGCTAAAGAAATCCATTACTATCAAACCAATATTATAAGAAATGTTAAGAGGACTTCTTTAAGCAAAAGAAGAAAAATTATGAAAACATGAATAATAAAAAATATGAATAATAAAATGACAGTGACTACATTACCTATCAATAATTACTTTAAATATAAATGGATTACACAATCTATAAGAGTAAACTCAAAATGGATTAAAGGCTTAAATGTAAGGCCTGAAACCATAAAACTGGAAGAAAAATAGGCAGTAAAAACTTTAACATTGCTCATAGTAATATCTTTTTGGATGTCTCCTCTAGCAAGGGAAACAAAATAAATAAATAAATAAACAAATAAGACTACATAAAATTAAAAAGGTTTTGCACAGCCTAGCTAATAGGGAAAATATTCAGCAATGATACATCTGATAAGGGGTTAATAAATAAAATATATAAGGAACTCATATAACTTACCAAAAAATAACAACTACAAAAAAAATCCAATTAAAAACTGGGCAGAGGACCTGAATAGACATTTCTCCAAAGAGGACATATAGATGACCAACGGACATATGGGAAGATGCTTAACATTACGAATCATCAGAGAAATGCCAATTAAAACCCTAATGAGGTGTCACCTCACACCTGTCAGAATGGGTAGCACCAGTAAATCAACAAACAAGTGTTGGGGAGGATGTGGAGAAAAGGGAACCCTCGTGCATTCTTGCTGGGATTATAAATTGTTGCAGCCACTATGGAAAACAGTATGGAGGTTTCTCAAAGATTAAAAGTAGAGCTACCATATGAACCGGCAATTCCACTTCTGAGTATATATATTAAAAAAAAACAAACAAAAAAACCCCCCAAAAACATTAACTTGAAAATATATATGCACCCCCATTTTCATTGCAGCATTATTTACAATTGCCAAGATATGGGTGTAACCTAAGTATCCATTGATAGGAGATTGGATAAAGAAGATGTGGTACATATATACAATGGAATATTACTCAGCCAAAGAAGAGAATGAAATCTTATCCTTTGTGACAACATGGATGGTCCTAGGGGGGATTGTGCTAAGTGAAATCAGTCAGACAGAGGAAAACAAATACCATATAATTTCACCTATATGGAATCTAAAAAAACAACCAACCAAAGCAAAAACAAACTCATAGGGACAGAGGACAAACTGGTGGTTTCTAGATGGGAGGGGGGTTGGACTGGCTGAAAAAGGTGAGGAGATTAAGAAGTACAAATTGGCAGTCATAGCAGTAGTCGGAGCTGGGGTGTGCAGCAAGAGGATAGTCTATATAATAAAAGCCTAATATGCAAATTGACCGAACAGCAGAACGACTGGTCCTATGATGCACACTGACCACCAGGGGGCAGATGCTCAATGCAGGAGCTGACCCCTGGTGGTCAGTGCGCTCCTACAGGGGGAGCGCCGCTCAGCCAGGAGCTGGGCTCATGGATGGCAAGTGCAGCAGCCGTGGCAAGAGCCTCTCCCACCTTGTCTGACTGCCCCCATGGGGAGCGGGCCTAAGCCGGCAGTTGGACATCCCCAGAGGGGTCCCAGACTGCGAGAGGGCGCAGGCCGGGCTGAGAGACCCCGCACCCCCCCCGCCCCAGTGCACGAATGTTGTGCACCGGGCCTCTAGTAGTCAGTAATATTGCAGTAATTGTGTGTGGGGACAGGTAGGTGCAAGACTTATTGTAAGTTATGTAAATGTGTGCCGACTGTGCCATAACACATAAAACTAATATAACATTGAATGTAAGCTGTAATTGAAAAATAAAACGTATTTTTTAAATGTTTACTTAGTGCAATGTATTTTAACCACAAAGTGTTTACTGCCTATTTTTCTTATAGTTTTATGGTTTCAGGCCTTACATTTAAGCTGTTAATCCATTTTGAATTTGTTCTTGCAGATTGTGTAATCCATTTACATTTAAAGTAATTATTGATAGAAATTCAAACTGTTAAGAGGAATCACTCAGAACACAAAGCTCTCTTACTGGGACAGTCTCTCCCACTTCTCTCCTCCTCCAGTCCAGGTCTGGCCCACTGGACACTGAGTGTGCCCGCTGTGGCCCAGAACGCCCAGCTCCGCACAGCACTGCTGTGACTTACTGTTGGGAGAGGCCTGATGGCTGGCTGCCAACTCCCTGAAATAGGATGGCACAGGGTTCACTTGGGCACATGCTGCAGAGCAGCTCTTGCCCTGGATTGTGGGTTGGAATAAATGGGGGAGAGGGATGCAAGGGGGTTGAAAGCGGGCAGGCAAGGAGGAGGCGGCGAGTAGGACTCGGGATGGCCGGTTCCATGTGCGCAACCTGCCCTTGGTCTTAGGGACAGATGTGATGCTGCTTGAAGACTACACGTCTGATGACCAGCCTCCCCCCCACTCCACTTGCCCACCCAAGAGGAGGAGCTCAGTGACGTTCGAGGATGAAGTAGAACAGATCAAAGGTAGGTTTCTATGGCTGACAGCTTCTGGACAACACAGGGAAGGGAATGGCCTTAGGAAAATTCCTGGCTTATCCCCATCGCGCCCCTTTGGCCTCCCCACCCCCGTGCCACTCCCAACCCTGAAGTCTCCCTCGAGTCCTTGGGCTTCCCAGCCATTGGATCTGGAAGCTTCTAAGCTGGGCAAACGGGCTGTTGAACTCTCCCTAGACACACAGGTGCTCAGACCGACTCCGTCCTCCCAGATGAGTGCAGGTAGGCAGAGCCCACGGCCCCTCCATTCTTTCCCCCCTGAGAGTGGGGTAGAAGTCGCCTGCTCCAGAACACGTGAGGAGTATGGGGTACTTGTTTCCTCGCAGTGTCAGGAGGAAAGTAGGCAGTGAGGTTCACAGTAAGGCTCTGGGGGGCGAGGAAGACCCACATCCCTCCCTCTTCTATTAGTTGTCAGGTCCTGTCCTGGGTGGGGCGCCCGAACCGTAGTATCCTGCCGACCCTGAGGCTGTCCTGACTTTGGGGAATCTGAGCTAGTTCAGAGATGAGACGTCCCTACTGGCTCAGCAGTCAGCCCATGGAAGTTTAGAACCACAGACATCACACGCTCCAGGGAGCCAACAGCCAAAGACCTCTCCCAAAGACATAAAATGTGAATATGGTTAACGGAAAACATTGGTCAAGCTTTTTCTGTGAGCTGGACCCAGGCCAAGCATGTTGGGAAGAACGGTTTATCACAGAAACCCTATGGAGTAAGAGGTGCACATGACCCTCTCCTGGCAGAGGAGAACCTGAGGGTAGGCTAACCCCTAAGATTTCCCAGGCCCTGGGAGGGAACCTGACTTGGAACCGCGGCCTCCACATGGATCTGGCCCCTCGCTCACCTTGTTCTGTCTTTCCCTCAGAAGCTGCCAAGAACCCCATCCTCCATGTGAAAGCCGATGTGCACACATCTTTGGACAGTTACGCAGACAGCCTGGCCAAGGCCATCGAGGCGGAAGCCAAAATCAACCTGTTTGGGGAGGAGGCATTGCCTGGGGTCTTGATGGTGGCACGGACCATCCCAGGGACTGGTTTTGGGGGCAGCGGAGGCAGCCGAGCCCTCGGGAGCCAGAGGCTCCAACTGCAGAGAATCGAGGAGGGGAACGTTCCAGCTGTGGAACAGAAATGAGGGCCTCGGGCTGGCCTGTGCCCCAGACGGATGCCCACAGCCCACCGAGCCGGGGCCCTGGGAACTGGGGTAGGAACGGTATCTGGGGTGCAGCCACCAAAAAACACACCGAGAACTGCATCCACGCCAGGAACTCTGTCTGTGCGAGCCCACCCGTGGGCTTCTCCTAGATCCCAGTGATGGGACAGAAGCATCAAAAGCACAAAGAAATGCAGATGGAGGTGTGGCTGTGGCTTTCTGGGAAGTGGGGCACAGGTGGGGCCTAGAGTTCAGGCTGGGGGGAAGCACCAGGCAGGTCATGTTCTTTTGTTCACATCTGCTGCTCACTGTCCCCCCAGAGAGGCTCAGGAGGGGGCTCTTCCAGTGCACTGGGGCGGAGGCACCCCAGGCTTCTGCAGGGTTGAAGCAGGCTGTGTGGGGTCCCTAGAGGAGAACCCAGGAGCAGGGCTCCCACGCAGTTCCCAGGCCTCCGTGCTGGTTACCACCTGGCCTCGGTGGAGCCACCTGCTGGTGCTCGTGGGGCAGCCCCAGGCCACCCCCCTCCTCACTCATTCTTTTCGAAAGAAGGGAGAGAGAAACCACTATAACAGACAGGAGGAAGGAGCAGATGGCAGATGCTTCATTTCCAAGAATTAAAAAAATTCTATGGAATTTGGCTAGGACACTTAACGGCCCCAGTGCTAAGTGTGATTCCAGATTCCAGACAGCTGGCAGTGTTTGGCTAGGACACGCCTGGACGGCCGTGAAGCCCAATAGCAGGGGGAGACACTTGTTGCTGGAGGAACTCCCTTCACGGAGGAAAACCTCCTCCCAGGGACTCTGGACTCTGTGTGTAAAGTTTGATTGACAGGAGATAAGGCAGAATAGAAAGCACACGGCCCGAGCCAGCACCTGCACGCAGCCCAGCTCCACCGCTTCTTGCTCACCTCACCTGCGACTTCCTAGCACTCTCTGTGCAGCTGGGGGAGAGGGGTTGAGGGAGTGAGCTGTCAGATTGAATGGTCTCCAAGATCGCTTCCAGCTGCGATCTCTAATGTTCTCTGTAAGTCAGAGATAGGAAAAGAAAGGGGACCCACGGGCCCATGTTGGCACAGCTTCTGAGTGACTGCGGACAGAGACCACAGGCCCAGGTGTGTGGGCTCCCGGGCTTGTCTGCTCAGAATGCCGCCTGCAAGGGGCCAGCGTGGAGGAGAGATGCCTCCTCTGAGGCAGAGTGGATTCTCGTGGTTACACCTCGCCCCCGCCCCTTAGAGCAGGAGCAGCAGTGAGGTGGGGCGTGGAGTAGTGGCCGTGGTGACTTGGGAAGGCATTGAATCACCTGTGTCTGCCCTGCAGCCTGGCGACCATAAGCCAAGGACAGGACTTGCCCCTCCCGCGTCCCAGGTGGTCAGCAGAGGGGAGATCACTGGCTTGGTGGTGTTTCCTCGGGTCTAGCCAGCTCCCGGGAGATGGTGATGTTTTTGCTGTGTAGACACGTGTTTGGCTGGTCCTCAATCTGCAGTTTGCAGAGACCTTTGCGAGACCTGGGGGCTTGCACCTTCGTGGTGATCAGCTTGTGGATAACGACTGCTGGCTGGCCAGCTGTCGGTTCTGGGTGGGAGGGAAGGAGCAGGGGTGGCGTCACCTGCGGGTTCTGCTAAGGAGACGGGCAAGTCAGGCGCTCTCACTCCATGGCATTCCTCCATCAGCGCTTTACTCTTCTTTCTCTCTTCCTAGCGCTTGTCGTTTGTAAAGGGACCATGTTCCTGACAACTGGCATGCAGAGGTGGAGCAGGGCGACGACTTTCACTGCTTCGTTGGGGCGACCTAGGGCACTCGCTGGTGAGGCCTGAGTGCAGCACATTTGGCTGGGAGCCCAGGGGTTGGAGTGTGTGTCCCTGGGCTGCACTGGGCCGGGCTCTAGAGAGAGTCCTGAGACCCCAAGTCCACACTGGCTGGTTGCAGACTAGCTGGGATTTACTAGGATTAAATCTAAACTTATCTAGAAATGCCACGCATCATAGAAGGACTCGCTGTTTCCTTTTTTCTACTGAGGACCATTCGTTTATTCATCTTCCAGGCCCTGCACGTCACCTGTGCAGAGCACCAAGCTCGGCCCGTGAGCAGTAGCGTGGACGTGTTTGCCATTTAGGGACAGACCTGGGGGATGCGGATGCTGATAAATAGCAAAGTCGAGTAATTATTATAGAGAGAACTGTGGGAGGTGACTACTTCCATGTAGCTCCGTGGAGGTGGCAGTTGAGCCAAGCCTTGGAGGATATCTGGCAGCTAGAACCATATTTCGCATAATTGAGAATTCAAAGTTGCCTATGAATCCTGGGAGAAAGAGAAAGCGAGGGAGGGAGGGAGGGAGGGAGGGCGCAGGAGGGTGGAAGGAGTGGGGAGTCCCATACATTCTGAAGCTCCCGAGAGTCATTTTTGAAGACACCTGCCCTAGTGCAGGCTGGAACCCAGGCCATAGCTTTATACTTCTGTGCAGTGGCTACATGGACAGTGGCAGGTGGCACTTTTGGCCACTTGTCCACAACCTCTGTCCTGCGTCTCCAGTTTTGACAGGACCGAGTTTAGGGCTGTTGCCATCTCTGCTCCTTTCATTGAGATCGCCACTTGATGGTCCCTGAGGTGTGCCTGCCCAGATTCCAGGCTTGGGGCTGTTAAGACCCAGAAGCACTAGGATCCCCACACCCCAGCACTGGGCTCCCTGGCCTGGGAAGACTGGAGTTCAGTACCTTAGCCACGAGGTGGCAGCAGTGGGGAGCGCTAAGGAAACACCGGAAGGCTTGCCTCAGCAGAGCTCTGGCTTTGAACTTGTCTCCACCTTGGTCCTCAGCCATGGAAGGACCACCCAGCTTGCTCACACGTGACCCCTTTCGGGGCGGCAGGTTCTGCCCCTGCTCAGCTATGAGATCTTAAGCAACTGCCATGAGGCAGGGCTGAGGACCAGGACCAGGGCCAGTGGTGCTAATGTGCTTTGTCATCCCAGGAGCTGCTGTGGCCTCTGGCTACACCTGAGCGACCAGTGAGACTAAGCAGTATTTGCAGTCGGCCAGGAAGGGGGGCAGGAGGGGAAGAAGCTTGCTCCAGCAAGAGATCTTAGGCTGTTAGGTTTCACTGCAGGAATACGTTCCCACCGGACTCGCTGAGACACCTGCATGTGAGTCGTGTGTCTGGACAGAACCCAGGATACTCTCCGTGTCCAGCTCTGACCCCACTGTCCTGTCTGGGAGGAACTGTGAGGGTGTGTGACTATGAGGGTGACAGGTGCTGAGCACCTACTGTGTGCCTGACGGTGGAGAATTCTGTGCCTGTTGTGCAGCTTCTGTTAGGCACTTGAGGGCTCTCATTCCATGTCCGTGTCCATGCATGTGAGCTACATGGGAACAGTGCAGACTTGGCTGGGCTCAGTTCTGGAATCAAACCCACGCGGCTGCTGAGTAGTTGGGTGTTCTTGGGCAGTTCATTTTTCTGCATCGGTTTCCTCATCTGTGAGGTTTCATAACCTGTTGCTTGTGGGGATGTAGAATGCAGGCCCCCCCACGGGAGGTTACGTGGATTAAAGCTCCCGGCGCCACACGTGGGACGCAGTGGTGCTGAGCCACTGGGGTCTTGTCCATAACTAGGTGGGTGTCCTAGTCTTGTCTCCTAGGACCTCTAAGGAGCTGTTCTCGTAGATCAGAGGTGTTGAGGCTTATGCTGTGGGAATTGTCTGTGTGCTGAGCAGCACAAAAGGACCTGGGATTAATGGGCTGAGGTGAGGAGGGGAAAGGTGTGTGGCGTTGGGAGCTGCAGAGGTCTGAGGGGCACACAGTGTCTGTCCAAGATGATGGCCCAGGGCTTGGTGTAGACCCCATGTCACGGCACCAGCTCAGCTTCCCAGCCCCAAAGAGACGCCCTGGAGACGACTGGACCCTGCTGCCAGCTCCGTCCTGAAGGACAGTGACTGCGTGGCGGTGGCTCTTGGGTTCAGACTCACCTATTCTCCACCCCGAGGAAATCACTGCAGGGACAAGGTGAACCATGGGGGGCTCGAGAAAAACCACCGTTTTCACCTGAAGCAAAGGAAAATGGCCGAGAGTCACATATTGACAAGAGGAGGCAGAGTGGACAATCTTCCTGGGTTGGGGACACAGAATCCAGGGGGACCTAGAAAGTGAAGAAGTGCCCAAGGTCTGGAGGTGCATGACACCAGCGTCAGGGCCCCGCGCTGGGTCTTGGCCACGTGACCGAGAGGAAGGCGCCAGCTGTGCAGCTCTGAAGTCATTAGCAGGCAGGCCAGGCGGCCTTCTTGTGTAGAAGGAGCTGGTGACAGTGCCTGGAGCCTGGAACACCCGCTTGCCGGGCCTGCAGAAACCACAGACCTGGGGGTGTGCTCGGGCTCCCTGGAAAGATTCAAAGCATGGACTCACTCGTCTGCAGACCACCACGGGCACCATTTTGCTTAGCGCTATTCTAGGACATCACACACACACAGCTGTTCATTTCTCCCAGGAAGCATGTTCCTGAGCAGTAGAAATAGCTTGGAATTCGAGGCTGCTTGCTGTTCCTTTTGACACCACCACTTTGCAATGTCACCAATCACAGGCAAGTCAGCCCCTCCCAGGGGCAAGGACAGTCCTGGGGCCTGGGCCTGGGCAGGCAGGGCCACACCAGGGCAGTGGGAGGAGCCCATTGGCACAGATGCAGGGGTCCAGCTGTGGACCTGTGGAGCAGAGTCCTGGACTGTGTCCTGGTGATGGAGCCCAGGATGCAAACGTGGTTAAAAACTAACCTTCCAACAAAACAACAAGTTAGTCCTGAAATACATTTCACTTGAAACTTTTTAAATAAGGAAATGTTTAGAGTTATTATAAATCAGTATTTATAAACAAGTAAGAGTGTGTTTAGAATAGCTTTGTTTACCTGAGTAAATGTTTTTGGTACGTGTACGGATGTGGAAATTGTGAATTTGTACTTGGACTTGTGGACTGTGGGTTTTGGGGGTTCCCCCTTTACTCCATATCCCCGTTTCCCACAGCCCCTTTCCTTTCTCCCTTCCCTTTTCCCAAGGGCTAAAAAGGAGAATGACTGAGCAGGAAGGGCTGACTACTGCAGAATTGGGGGGTGGGAGGTGATCTATACCACAGTCACCTGGGTACATCCATTCATGCGTTTCCAAAATACCCCAAGACAGTGAGATTCATGGAATATTGTCTATCACAGAACAAATACTCCTAACCCAGATTTTATAGGGTTTCTCCACATGTTCATCCCATAACCAAGGCCAAGGGGGGTGTGGTGATGAGTGACTCAAAACCGACTCAGGGCATAAAACCCAGCACCTCCACCTGAGCCCTCACCGGCCACAACTGAAGGCAGTTCCTTTTGCTGAGTGCATGGGTGAGCTCCGGCTCAAGCTGCCTAACCTCCTGCCCCCAGCATGCATTACACCATGGCCAGGACCTATTAACTCTGCCTGGAACATGTCCTCTTTCTGCCCCTGGACTGTGGTCTGGTCCGCCCTGTGCCTATGTAACACACCAAACTACAAAATCACCCAAAGTAGGAGAACTAATTCCTTTGACAAATACCATTAAAAAATAATAGCCCAGCCAGTGTGGCTCAGTGGTTGAGCATCGATCTATGAACCAGGTCATGGTTCGATTCCTATTCAGCATATGCCCAAGGTTGTGAGCTTGATCCCCAGTAGGAGGCGTGCAGGAGGCAGCCAATCATTGATGTTCCTCTCTCATTGATATTTCTCTTTCCTTCTCCCTTCCTCTCTCTCTAAAAATCAATAAAAAATCACTTAAAAAAATAACAGCTTTACAGCAGTTTTGGGTTCTGAGCAAAACTGAGCAGAAAGGTCAGGTCCCATATACTTCTGCCCCTCCCCGCTGTCCCATCCTGCCCAGAGGGTACACAGACCATTTTGATTTTCGGTTGCTTTTCCTGCCAGTTACTCCTAACCCCACGGAGTCCTCCAGTAGCCTGTCCTGCCGGCTTTCCAATATTCTCTAAGAATCCCTGCAACTGCTTCATTTCAGTGAGAAATCATGTCCTGGATGTGCTGACAGTAGTGTTTTCAGTTACTCTGTAAAGCCCCTCATCCTCTGGGTGTCACGGGGCCCTAACGCAGCCCCTGGGACATGGGTGTGCAAATCTGACCACCTCCACTTCATGGGAGATGGAGCAGGAGCCCAGACAAGTCAGGTGGCCCCAGCAGGTCACATAGCTAATTGGGAACCAGAAACTAAGACCCTGGCACTTTCCAGAAGTCATCTGCCCTGTTTGGCTAACACTCGAATTCCTTCTCTTCACCCACTTACCTCGTTCTCTAATGTGGAGACACGTGTGCACCCAGGGCAAGGGCCAGGCGTGGAAGCCCAGCTCCAGTCGCTGAGCCAGTGAGGGGCTTTCCTCTCTCCACAAAGCCAACCTGCCATCAGCAGCAGGGCCCCAGGTGTGCAGCCACCTGGGGAGAAGCGACCCCGGTCTCCACACTGGAGAGGGGTGCTCTGTTTGGTTACACCTATGAGCCTCATGGCCCAGCTGGAGGAAAGGATGACAATTTAAAAGTGGGAAGGGAGGGTGACTGAAGGGTTACGTCTGCAGGAACAGATTCAGGTCATAACCTATAAGATACAGGGCAGGGTGTCGATGGCTGGAGTGGATGTGGACACTGGAGTTAAGGAAGACCAGGATGTAGAAGACAGGATGGTCACAGCTTTCAGCTGAAATCTAGCTGCAGTCAGGAGGACCGGAAGCCAGGGCCCCCAGGACTAACCCATGCTCCTATAGCACATGAACCCCAGACGCTCTGGTCTCTGCTGGCCCTGACTCCTGTCTGTGGGTAACGCAGTCTCACTGATCATTAAGATGGTGACTGGTGGTGAAGATGAAGTACTTTGGAATGAGACATGAGTAATTCTCTTCTATGTGATTCTATCACACACAAGCCAAAACAGAAAAGATGATTACAACTAGAGAAGACTAGAGAAACAGTCTTACGTGACAGGAAAGACTGGAAAACAGGGGCCAGGGTAACAAGGCATTAAACACAATGTCAAAGTCAGGAGATCTGACAACAACCAGCTTCTTTAATTAGAAAGCAACAAACATGCAAATGGCAAGTGTAGAAATTTATTTGAACCAACATTGTCTCTACCATGAGAACTGCTCTTCAACGTTGATCCAAGCTCCCCCGTGTGGAGGCTGGCAGTATTGCACTTTCATTGCTAGCACTCCTCATACATGGCAACTAGGGTTTAAAACATTCTGCTAGTTTTATTTCACACACTCTCCCAAGTTCATGCACACAATCACTCCACACCAATGTCAGGTTATCCCCCCCAAAGAAGGGAAAACTCCAAAAACCATAACCTTAAAATTGCACTGAAGCTCTGTAAAGAAAAAAATATAAGTGTCTTATACAAATATCAAAACATCCTAAGTGCTGGTCACTCAGAGTTGCTTATTCCTCATCCTCGTTTTCATTCTCCTGACCGGAGCCTTCCGATCGGTCACCCTCCAACCGGTCTGGAAAAGAGATATGAGACTCACTAAAAGAAATACTTTTAGGGTTATGATTAAGATCATCTTCAATGCCTTTTATTTAAAGCTGCTTAAAATGTATAGAATTCAACACACCATTATGTAAAATTCAGTTCACCACCGTGTGTACATACTTAATTTTTGCCTCTACAGGGAAATTGTAAAAAATAAAGGAAACAACACTATTAACTTTGAAAATGCATGTCATTCTAAACAAACATGTTTTAAAACACTACAGATGGCTTTACCATGTATCAGTGGTGTGGCCTGGGTGAGTCATGACAGAAAGCCCGCTAAGAAGGGCTGGAGCTCAATGAGGGTGGTCATTGCTGTCATGAACTGACAGGTGATGCTCAGCAAAGGGAGACATTTCATTCATGAGGTCAGTGACATACTCTTGTTTATAATGGATACTGGAACTTTTTCTTGTTTATGAGCACAGCTTTTGAATTCCGTAGTTACAATATATGCATTTTGTGTTATCTGTGACACTGAGCCTCAGTTTATCACTTAAGACAAAACAATGATGAAGAAAACAGAGAGGTGCCTGTTCAGCCTTCCTAGCATGCTACCTTACTTTCATCTGGGCTCTGCCGACTGGGAACGAATGGACCGCTGAAGGCATTTATGATGACAAGGCCTGTTAGGAGCCTCCACTCAGAGAAGCAGAGCAGGTATGTTTTCAGGGGACTGTCTTTCATTGTGATGCTTTCCAACAAATCAGGTTCATGAGGACAGGAGTTACTGTGCTAATGAGCTGCCTCCATTTCGTGACATAAGGAAGTTATATATATAAATGTTAAGTAATACCATGTTGTTGAGACATAATCCTAATTGGAACAGAGGCTGACTGTTCTTACCAGCCCGGATGTGGTTCAGGGAGGCCAGCATGCGGAGCATGAAGGAGGCGGGCACTGTGATGGTGTTTCTTGTCTCCTCCAGCATGAGCTCATTCCGAGTGATCACCTGGGGCAAATGAAACCATCGTCAGAGACCACTGAGTGCCCGCACCGCCCCTGAAGATTAGGAGAACAGCATGAAAAAGAGCGGCCTTCCTTCCCTATGTGCATGCTGTCACATTTCCCTGATAAGGCTTCTCAAGGCCAAATAGGTACTTTGACTTGCATGTGAAGAGTAAGATGAGAGAACACGCTTTATGCAGTTGGCAGGAAGACAAAGGTCAACTCTAGATGCTAAAACATCCAAGAATTCAATTTATCTTTATTTGTTCCCCAGAGCAGTCTACGCTGTGCCTGCTCCTTATTTTCGCAGAAAGGAGAACTAGTGCCTTTGGGACAAAGTAGTGTTAAATTATTGTCTCTGGGTCACATGGATCCTTTGAGAGTTGTTATCTCCGCTGAGGCAAAGTAATCTTGAAAAATAAACCTTTGGACAAGAGCTACCAACGACTTGTGTCGGAAGTACCAAGGAAAGGACTAACTGAATATCCGTGGCTCTGAGGGACCCAATGTATACCGTGGGCAAAGGAAAGAAGGAAGAAGAAAAGCAGAGAATGTGGGAAGGAAGAGAGGGAAGCCTGAGAGCAGGAGAAAGATGCCATCTGGCTAACAGTCCCCAGTGAAATGACAACTCTTTCAGCTCCTGGGGTCCCTCTGGGCCCTTTACAGTCCTAAATGAGCTTTTCAGTCTGACCGAGCAACTTTCCCTGGCAATGTAGGTTCCGTACACAGAAGTTTCCTTTACTTTCTAACAACTTGGAACCTGCTGGTCCTGTGTCTCCAGCGCTCCTTTGCTCCTGTCTGCCTGGTGAACGCAGTCCTACTGACTTTTATAGCCTCTGTGAAGATGTCCCCATCCCATCGACTCCATTCACAAGCAGTTTTTCTTTTCTACAGGCTTCCAAATGCTGTGCATACACCTCAGACACTGACTGCACTACACTGTGCTGTCTTTCCCTCTCACCCATGCACTCCGAGCGCAGGGCTGACACACAGTGTTTCATGTCTATTAAAAATGAGTGAAAGCACCCATGGGAACTGTGCTGAGCTGTCAACCTCACTCTGAGGTGCTGCTTGACCCACTTAATAACATTTTTAAGTGACAGACCCTTATTTACCTATTTGTGCCCTCATCTACCCACAGGAGTTCAGCAATTAGTAGCTGATTAATGCAATGGACCCTAATTATTGTAAGAAATCTATGGAAATCAACAAATGAAAACCCTGGTTGAAGCTTGGGGGGAGAAGGGGAGGAGCATAGAATTCAGCTTTCTTATCCTAATTTCATAAAAGACCTAGCCCTTTACTGAACTCAGTTGGAAAACTACTGATTTCACAAGTTGAGGAAATCTTAAAATAGAATAAAGGAAAAGATTCTCATCATTTGTGCTGCTACCTCTTGGCCATGATGATGAAGACACTGCAGTGAAACGATTTTCTCAAAAAGACAGTGTTTTTAATGATTCTTTACTGCAGTAAGCATAGTCAACCTGTTTTTCTTAAACTACAAAACACTTAGTCTGCTATTACTAATACTCAGTCTTCTAATTAGCAAAATACTAGTTCAATTTTTACCTCTCGGCATGGTTTTATCTTCATTTTTCTATTTCTTAAAACTGACTTCCTTACCTGCATGAAATTGTTTTATGTTACCAACTAAGGGAGGAGCTGCTTTGATATTTCTTAAGAAAGCATTTCAGGAACAAGGTAAACTATGGTCTAATAAGTGTAATAAACATCTTACTTCATCAGCAAGTTTTCGGTTAAAAATCCTTGACTCTTCCAGTGGTGACCAGATCTTGATGTCATAATCTATGCCAGACGAGGCTAGAACTAGAAACAAAAAGTACGGTTAACATAAACTCAGACACATGCATTTATTCAAGCTATGCACAAAGACACGTGTGTGTGTGTATGTATACAATATGTGTTTGTAGGGTACAGACGCAGGCATATGTACATATACATCAGGGCCTCGAATAAAGTCGTTCTGTTCACCGTCTTTTCACTGTGCCACTGACGAGATATTGAAGGAACTTAATCTTGTTTATAACCATTAGCTTATGATAGAATCAGTTCTGTTACATGTTGTTTCACTTAAAGTTGCAGATCCTATCTGTGACGTTCAGTGAGGACTTCCTGTGTATACATCACAGCAAAAGTGAGCTGTAGTGGAAACTGTACTGATGCATGCGTTAACTGAGAATATTATTTTGAAGATTTCCTAAAAGTCACTCTAAAACAGTGGTTCTCAACCTTTCTAATGCCGCGACCCTTTAATACAGTTCCTCATGTTGTGGTGACCCCCAACCATAAAATTATTTTTGTTGCTACTTCATAACTGTAATTTTGCTACTGTTAATGAATTGTAATGTAAATATCTGTGTTTTCCGATGGTCTTAGGCCAGTGGTCAGCAAACTCATTAGTCAACAGAGCGGCAAACTGCAGCTCGTGAGCCGCAGTTTGCCGACCACTGCTAGGCTCTACAGCAGCGGTTCTCAACCTGTGGGTCGCAACAGGGGTCACCTAAGACCATCAGAAAACACAGATATTTACATTACAATTACATAGCAAAATTACAGTTATGAAGTAGCAACGAAAATAATTTTATGGTTGGGGGTCACCACAACATGAGGAACTGTATTAAAGGGTCGCGGCATTAGAAAGGTTGAGAACCACTGCTCTAGAATATAATTTCAAGACTATGGGCAATTTCCAATGGAAGGCAAGAGCATGCCAGTGAGCCTTGCAGATTCAATTTGAATAAGTAGTGAGAAGTTCAATCAGCTGAATCTCTTACAGCTAATACAAAGCTTAGAAGAAATATTAGGAGAACACTCTATAACCTACTTCACTATACTTTCTGCCCAAAGCAGGTTATAAGTGCGTTTTGGTTTTAAACCCAAGCAGAGCTAGAAGTGACTCCCGTGGCTGCCTACAGATAATTCGGATTATTTGTATATTAACTAGAACACCCCTGGGGCTGATGATTTCTAGCCCTTGTCTTATGCAAGGTCCTCTTACTTGGGTCAAATGGATGTGGCTGCAGGCAGTTCACCACGTGATTGTCAGCCTCCAGAAGCATTAAATGCTCAGCGGTGTGACGATCCCAGATGAATATATGACCACAGTCAGAACCACTCATCACAAAGTTAGCACCCCAGAAATTGGCTTCTTTTATCTAAGGGTTTAAGAAAAGGAAGTTATAAGAAAATTCAAAGTTATTAAAATAAAGACTTATTCTATTCTTGGGTTAAAAAAATTAACTGGCTTAGAAAATAAAATACAAATTGAAGAGCACCCTGGTCTTCTAGTATCTTCAAATCATGATAGATTTGCCAGCAAAGGGAACCCGGCCTTCAGTAATGAAGAGTCCCAGGGGTATGTTCTTGTTCAGTACTGTGTTTATAGTGCCTGTAACGGCTCTTAGCACACAGTAGGTACTGAATTAATTAACTGCTAAATGAATGAATGAAATTTCTGGGTTTTCGACAGTATAACAAAAAGTACCAGTCTTTTTCTTAGTTATTTGAAGTTCTCATAATTAAAAAGAAAAGATATAAACACATGTACTTTTATGAAGCAATGAGACAAAGGAATAGACAGCTGGAGTGGTTATGATGACATTTTTTTCAATGGATGCATACTAATGAACCATCAAAATCTTTGTGCTTCAGACTGGATTTTCCAGTCATTTTATCTGCAGCTGTTACTTTGCTGTTTTTGGGGGCAAAAGAGGAGGACCCGTCTGTTCTTACTTGGAGCTGTTATTTTACTTGCTTATCTTCTTTTTTTCTTATTCCAGCCCCTAATTTTTCCCTCCAAAATTCTCACCAGCAAAATGCAAGAAATGTAAATTGGTTACTTTTATTAATAATAGTATTATTTTTGAATGATTAAATTGTTACTACCACTGATTTCTATAGAAAGCTTATTATTTCCCTAAAGTAAGAAAGCAGTTTAAAACTGATTCTATAAATACATTTTGAGAACTCAGTGAATGTGAGAAGAGCACTTTCTAGACAGAACTGGTTCAGAATCACAGTTATGACACACTAGTCACTTCCCAATATTTCCTTTGTAGGTGACGGATATAGCACTGGGTGCACAGATGTGGGGATTGTAAAGACTGGAAAAGACCTTAGAGATAATCAGATCTATTCTGTTCAATTCACAGATGAAGAACTTGAAGTTCAGGGAGCAAAGTGACTAAAACCAATCTTGACTTGTCCATCTTAACAGAGTGATGATGAAAGCAACCTGACTATACTTCTCAATGAATCTGAGTTTCATATATCCAAACCCTTCTCTCCAAAACAATCTACTAGGAAAGTACACAGCAAGTGTGAGAGAGAAAAGCAGCAGCAATGGTTACTTGTACAAGTTAAAAACTTAAACTCTACAATAATTCCTGGGTAGAGTTTCCTTATAAAAACTATATCAGGTCTTTCCTGATATATCACAGGACCAGAACGTATTTGGGTCTGGAGATAACCATGATGGTGCCAGCTATACTGGAGCCACACTGGCAACACAGGAGGGTAGCTGTTATGCAAAAACGTTCATGCTATGAAAGTGCACATTCTGCAAAGAATGCCACGAGCACTTGTACCATTGTCCTGGAGTTGCGATGGCCCTTATAAACCATCTTCACTAGTGGCCTTCTAATGTTCAGAGTGTCCAGTTCTTCCATTTCCTTCCTTTCTTTCCTCCGCCTGAAAAACTCCTGAATTCGGGCAACAGCAGAGCGTCTATGAGTTACATATGAAAAGAAAAGAACAGAAATAAATGAAAAACACTCACAGGCCACTGTGGAATGCAATGATGCACATTAAAGTCAGTAAGTCAGAAAATATATAGGCTAAACATTATCTCAGTAAGGCACCCCCACAGAAAGCATCAAAAGGCAGACATGACAGTGGGACTCCACGAGACTAGTTGAGTTACTAGAACAAGATGTTTTAGTGAATAGATCACTTAGAGACTCGGTCCTGGCTAGGACGGTAAGGGGAGTAGCATGCGGCACACTGGGGTTTAAAGGGCTGTTTTATAAAAATGTAATACAGACAAATTCATGTGCAGTTTACCACAAATAAAACAAGTCCTAGTCCATGCCATTTTTCCTCTCCACATTAGGAAATGTAAAGGCATAAGTAGAAACCAAAAGAAATGAAGGGTAACATGTAATAGCAATAGATAAACATATGTTTTGAGATTTTGTTTAAAGATGTTCCCAGCAACGAACAGACAAGTCAAGAAAAAGAGAATAAATATTAACAAACGTGCAATAAAAAAGACCTTCCCAGAGGATCTAGGCTGTATGGACTCCATGGGGGAGTACAGATTTGAGGCAACTGAGGCAGACTTTACTCTCCTAAGAGCTCAGCTGATGACAGAACTAGAGACTGAAGAATAATAGGCTCTTAAGACTGATTTACTTATTAGAAGAAACTTGTCCTAACACATGATACTACTTAATAAGTTTCTTAGTCTGAATATGCTATTTAAAACATTGTATTTCAACATGTAATAGGCCAAAAATCTAAAATATATAAAGAGTCTATTAAGTCAGTAAGAAAAATGAACATAACAAAAAAAAATAGGCAAAGGACATGAGTAGAAAAATTACAGAAGCAATGAATGGTTAATAAATATATAAGATGTTCAGCCTTACTAATAATGAGGTAATGATAAAACAATCTGATCTATCTATTAGATGAACAAGATATCTGTCATTGGCAAGAGTGCAGGAAAACAGGCACTGTTGCTGGGAGTTTAAAGCGGTTCCCTAGGTAAAAAGAGAGTGTATTCTTTTATTGTAAATTTTCCATTGAAAACATATACATACATATGAAGAACACCAAGCAGCAAACAAATATTCCTTAAAAGCCTACTGTTTGCAAAGTTGTTTTTGAGAATATTAGTTACCATTTCTTTTATGATTCATTATACTAACTTGGCGTACGATTTAAAATTCATAAAAGACATTAATATGTATGAAAAATTTCAGAAGTAAACTCTTGGGCAATTACTAAAAGAAGTAAAATAAAAATATAATTGATATGCTAAGAAAGGAAAGAAAATGGACGCATATAAAATGCTGAGTTAAAATCACAAAAGGCAGAAAATGAGTGGAAGACAAAAATAGGAATGAGGAACAAGGGCAGGAAGAGACTGCTTTTCCTTAGAAACTTCCCCAGACCATCTCTCTGGAAGAAAGAAGCAACTGAGGCAGAGCAGAAGGAGTCTATTCTCATTCCCTCTGAGGGAGGTAAGGGTCACATTTCTGCTTATCACGGTTCACCAGTTCATAATAATATCTACTTCAATGGTTAAATGTGACTCATTTAAAGCAACATGGTATTTTTTAGTTACAATTTTCATTGTAAGAGCAGAAACTGGCTTTGAGTACTTGGGATAAAAGGTATAAACCAGAAATTCAAAAAAGCCCTGAAACAAATTCCATCTTACTGTTATTTAACTAGAAAGTGATAATTGGCAACAGACCAATTTGCTAAGTTATTTCAAACATACCTTAATGTGAAAACAGCCTAGAAACACCAGCATAAAAGCAAAAACAATTTTGAGACACTAACAGGGGATTTCTTAGTTTTTGGCTTATTTCGGTATTCCCCATGGGGAACTCCACCATTGTTGCATTCCTGATTGTTGCTATATATTGTGTCATATTCCACTTTGTTTCAGAAACAAATGGTAAATAATAGGCATGTGCCACCAGAATAAGGTACCAGGTTGATTTAGTCAGTACACCAGGTTTTGTATAGATAAATAATGGTTCCGAGGTTCACTTTAATGTCATATTTTAAAATGTACCCTTAAAATGTACCCCCGTGTTAATCTTCAGGTTGCAGAAGTGTTTGAGAGCTGTGTATTATCTTGATGTGTTGCCCTACTATGTTATTAAGGTATTTGTAAGAATACAGCTTTCTTTTTAAAAAACCAGAATCTTTATGCACAGAATTAGACTCAAGTCCATTTTTAGTTAATGACCTCAAGGAAAATGAGATAATGACAAAAAGTTGCTGTTATCCAAAACAGCTTTTTAAAAATACCCTAAGTTGCATTTCTCAACAACATAGTCAAAGCAAGTCACCAACATTTAAAGTACATCATTTCAGGTTGTAGTCACTTTAGCATACGACACACTGACGTGAGCATCTGTTAGGTGTGCACACAGGACATTTGCTTTCATTCTATCCCCATGCAGTCATGCAGCTAAGACAGTTTGTGAAAAGCAACCTGCTTTACGATGCTTAGCACTGAAGAGTTCAGTACGTTCCAGGAGTATTAACTGTTAATAGGAAAGGTTGTTAGGTGTGGAAAAGGACGACCTGGCAAATCCATCGTAAAGAAAACTAAAAGCATGAAGGAACATACTGAATTACCTCATTATTCTATCACCTATTGTTGTTCCTCTGATAATAAATCTAGTGAAGGGAACACAATAAAGTCACTCACAGACCTCAAAGAACCAGCTATGTAAAGCATCAAGGTCACTACTTTCATCACCAAGCATCTCAACCGGAAAACACCTTGCTTCCCTCTGTGACTGAGGGTATTATGTGAGAATCTGTCACTCAACTAAATGGTTGACTGAATGATTGAGGAAATGAAGGAAGCAGAAACACTCACTGAAGGCAGATTAGAAGGAAGACCCTGCACTTAACACCTTTGTCTTTTAAACAGGTTAGAACCCAGCCCTGTTCCAGTGCAGGGACCTGCCAGGACTCAGATCTTTCACACCATCCCCTGGGCACCCGGGAGCCCCTCAGGGCTGAGCTGCTCTTTCGGGAAATAACTAAGCCCCGAGGTGACTCACTGTCCTAACCAGAAGACTATATAACAAGGGAGCGAAGAACAACACAGCTTTTAATGCCCTAGGAACCGGTTTCTTCTCTGTGATTATTCTTTTTTCTCTGCAATTTTCTTTAATAAAGAATAAACTTGAATCATTAGAAATACTGAAGATGATTATATGATGACTAAATAGATGGCAAATTTACAGTATGTGAAGAATTTCGGCTTCCAGTAGGTAAGTGGAACCAAATTTCTATGCAAATAAAATACTTTTCAAAAGTCATTAACAGGCTTATAGAGTTAATGTCTTGAATTTTGGAGTCCGTAACCACAACCTATTCGCAGGAAGCTTACTTAGATGCCCCCAATTCTGAGCAGAGAACTCCTGGACTTTGCAGGTGGAAGAGCTACTAGCTAGGCTTCTGCCCTCTACTCTAAGATGGATTAGGCACCTTGAAAACACTTTAACGGAAAACCCACTTGCCATTCATCCCACTCCCAGGCATGTGTGTCTATTTCTAAATGCCGTACATAAAATCACTATGGGACACACTATTTTTATGTATTGTTTTAACAATATCATTTTTATTTCTTCCTTCACTTTAGTTTCCATTTACTCTTCTATGTTCCTGCCCCAGACCAAGTTCACAGGGACCTAGTATGTGGGAATCATAGACTTTTCACTGTTCTAAACTCTGGGTATCTGCCAGGCAAGGTGTTTTACCATACACTCTAGCCTGGTTTCTCTATCAGACTGACTGGCTACAAAGGGAAGAGCAGCAAACTATGGCTCTTGGACCTAACCCTGCAGCTAAGAAGAGTTTTCGTATTTGTAAATGGTGACATTTTAAATCAGTGGTCGGCAAACTGCGGCTCGTGAGCCACATGTGGCTCATGAGCCACTGTTTGCCACTCTGTTGACTAATGAGTTTGCCGACCACTCACCTAGACTCTCGATTCCAATAATTACAGGCTGCTGTTGTTCTTTGTGATTAAGCCCCTATCCCAGTGGTCGGCAAACTCATTAGTCAACAAAGCGGCAAACCGCGGCTCGCAAGCCGCAGTTTGCCGACCACTGTTTTAAATGATTATACAAGGACCTACATAACAGCCTCTATTTGCGTCTTGGCCAGCAAAGCCTAGAAGATTCACTCTCTGGCCTTTTAGGGAAAAGTCTGTCGACCTCTGCTATAGGGTCCAGTTCTGTTTACACTGAGACTAGCTGTAGTTAATAAGAGCATTCCATTTTAAAATAGCCATGTTAGTTGTTAAGGTCTTTATTTTCTAAGACATTTCCTTCTCATGCTTAATCTCAGCCCAAAAGTAAAAACCAAGGTCGTATTTATTTAACCAAAATTTAAGAATACAAATCTTTAAAAAGATATCATTACTCTGCATTGCAAAGAACTGTTTTGATATTTTTATTAAATGTTTGTCCAAAATGGCTCGGCTATAAACTTTTTAGGTTTCATTTTTAAAAATTAAATTTGGGCTCTGGCCTGTGTGGCTCAGTTGGTTGGAGCATCATCTCACACAGTGAAAGGTTTCAAGTTCGATCCCCAGTCGGGGAATGTATGGGAGAAAACCAATCGATGTTTCTCTCTCACGTTGATGTTTCTCTTTCACATCGATGTTTCTCTCTCTCCCCTCCCCCCCTTCCTCCTTTCCCTTCTAAGAAAAACAAAACAAGCCCTGGCTGGTTTGGCTCAGTGGCTAGAGCGTCAGCCTGCGGACTGAGGGGTCCCAGGTTCGATTCTGGTCAAGGGCATGTACCTTGGTTGTGAGCACATCCCCAGTAGGGGGTGTGCAGGAGGCAGCTGATCGATGATGTTTCTCTCTCACTGATGTTTCTAACTCTCTCTCTCCCTTCCTCTCTGTAAAAAAATCAATAAAATATATTAAAATAAATAAATAAGTAAAATGTAATTTGGGACAAAGGAAATCATGAGCTCTACTATGTAATTCTTTATAGAAATTAAAGTACAGACCTAAATACACACTTTCACCATTTTTAATTTCAGACCATTTTTCTACCCTAGCCAAACTAATCTTGATCAGATTCTCTTTAAGACATGCATACTTTAATTGGGCATCCTATCCACGTGTGAAATGTATCCTGTGACCCCAAGAACTGAATGTTTTCCAACAGAGCTTTGGATCCTTTGTCCCTTCAGAAATAAATTCTCAAAAATCATATGCCTACTTATTACAAGCTGGTAAATGATTCTTTTCCATGTTCCTAAGAAGCAAAGGGTCTTAAACTTTCACACTTTAGAATAAAAATCAACATAGCTATTCCTCTGAATTCAGAAGATAAATAAGCAGCAGTCTCAGGATGAAGAGCCCATAGAAAGGGCAGAGATAGTAAAGTATATTTTATACAGGTAGCTCAAGACTTAAGATGGTGCTATGGAAGTTAGGAACCTTAAAAACTACTTAGATGAAAGTCAGAAGGAAGATTTTTCACCATTTACAAATTTTTGGTAATTAGCTAGGAAAGAATAATTCAAAGAAAATTTCTAAATAGCAAAGAAAAATTGATGAAACTGTGAAGCAGTGATTATAAACAGTTTGGCATCACATTCATATGTATATCTTTGTAGAGTACAGTATTTAATTTCGTAAGTTTATTAAAACTGTTTTATACGTGGCTTGTGTACTGTCCTTTGTTCTTCAATTGAGTTTCTCTAAGGGTAAGGATTTTATCCTTCGGTGACTCTTCAGTAAGTTTACTATCATGTCCTATAGAATAAAACAAAATAACACAGGGGACAAACTAAGGTTAAATACCTAACATCAGTATACAGACTATCACATAAGTTCATTAGGAAAAGCAGGGAAGCAAATGCAGACCCAGAGGCGGTCTCAGATCTGGATGCAGGGAAGGAGAGCATGAATTTAAGAGTGCACGCACCGCACAGCGTGGAGCCAGCACACACGATTCTTTCTTTTCCACTGATGTTATACTATTCTGTTTTTAAAAAAATGCACCATAGGTCTAGAATATAGAGAACCCATGCTTAGTACCTCAGATTCCTCAAGTATAAAGCATGCTTGGTGAAAAAAAAAAAAAAGTGATGTAATTAGCTTGGACAGAAGCTGCTAAATAATTATGATTTTCTGCAAGTGTCTAGTATCTATTAAAAATACAATTTCTTATTTAAACAAACAAATCTGGAAAGTGATATAGTATGTTTTATTTTAAAGTGGACAGTTAAATTTTATTTTGCATTATGACCTTAGTACTGTTTTTGTTACCTATGTACAGAAAAAAACAAGGACACATGTCCCTTATACCACAGAGGCCTTAAAAGTACAGACTTAAACACAACTCTCACTCTCCACCCTAGGTTTTAGAAACCGTCAATTTGATTTTCTAAATGTGCTATGCCTGCTAACCTTGTGGGACTCCCTCTGGGTATGGAAAGTGTTAGTTGTCTAAGACATATAGTACTGTGTGCAGGTAGAGATGTATGATTAATCTCCAAATACAAATATAGGGAAAAGTACCTGACCACATTAGGAATTCAATTCTTTTTTTAAATATATTTTTTTACTCAAGGTCCGGTGCATGAATTCGTGCACCGGTAAAGTCCCTTGGCCTGGCCTGTGGGATTAGGCCAAAACCGGCTCTCCGACATCCCCCGAGGGGTCCTGGATTGTAAGAGGATGCAGGCCAGGCCGAGGGACGCCACCGGTGCACGATCGGGGCCAAGGAGGGACACGGGAGGTTGGCCAGCCGGGAAGGGATTGTGGGAGGGACCATGTGAGGGCTCCAGGGCATGTCCGGCCCATCTTGCTCAGTCCTGATCGGCCGGACCCCAGTAGCAAGCTAACCTACCAGTTGGAGCATCTGCCCCCTGGTGGTCAGTGTATGTCATAGCGACTGGTCAACTGGTTGCCTGTCTGCCCCCTGGTGGTCAGTGCACATCATAGCAACTGGTCGACCGGTTGACTGTCTGCCCTTGGGTGGTCAGTGCACGTCATAGTGAGCAGCTGAGTGGCCTTAGCATTCATTAGCACATTACACTTTGACTGGTTGAATGGATGACTGGACAACCAGACACTTACCATATTAGGCTTTTATTATATAGGCTTGATTTCAGAGAGGAAGGAAGAGGGAGAGATAGAAACATCAATCATTGATTGGCTGCCTCCTGCATGCCCCACACTTGGGATCAAGCCCAAAACATGGGCATGTGCCCTGACCAGGAATCAAACCGTGACCTCCTGGTTCACAGGTCAATGCTCAACCACTGAGCTATGCTGGCTGGGTAGCAATTCAATTCTTTATCATGGTTACAATATTTGTTATTTGGTGTAATTTTTCAGTTTCTAAATTAAGTTACTAAAATTTAGTAGAAATCAGAGAAAAATAATGTTCTCAAAACAAGAACTGCTATCACACCACCTATCCAGTGTCAACAGAAAAGCAGATACACTGAAGAGTAAAAAGTATCCAAAAACCTGCTAAAGGACAGGATGTCCACAGGGCAATATGATGGCTAAATATACCCGACTTCACGACTAAGCTGCTGGCCGTTCCTCCTTCCCATCTGCAAGCTGAGGAGCAGCCTCAGTGTCAGAGAAACGGCGGGAGACTGTGCTCCCTCTTCATGCACACTCTGCTTAGAAAAGGTACCATGTGAAACGACTTTGTTTGAAAAGCTCCATAAGTTTACATGACTAAGACATCCTTAGAGAAAGCAACTGTCCAAAATGAAGACTCCTTTATGTGACTTCAAAGAAAGACTTGTGAATTATACTTTTTACAGTTCATTTTAATTAAAAATTTACCAACCTGTCACCGGGTCCTGCTCGATACCTGGCACCTGGGATCAGGACTGGGTCATCGTCACTGTCATCGGTGTCCTGGAGAGCAGAGTCTGTGGCTGATGTTTCCTCGGGAGGCACGGGCCCCACAGCTTCTGTCTGTGTCTTAGGCTCAGCATCAGGGCTGCTGAGATGGGCAGTGCTGTCAGCACTGGTTTGATCCGAAGTCCCTGGTTCCCAGCCTTTCTCAGACAAAGCGGTATCTTCTAGAACCCCACAAGGACTATCAGGATTGAAGTCGTTCCTTTCTCCTGAGCTGGAATCCGACGGCTCAGATGAGAACTTGTCTGATTGTGCTGTTGGAAAATAAAGTAGTAACAGGTGGTTATGTTGGCAACCTTCACTATTTCATCTAACTTCAAAGCTGACACAGACATTTTTTAATATAAAGTATCTATATATATAAAAGCCTAAGCGACTGTTCGACTGTTCACTATGATGCACACTGACCACAAGGGGGCAGATGCTCAACGCAAGAGCTGCCCTCTGGTGGTCAGTGTGCTCCCACAGCGGGAGCACCACTCAGCTGACTGACGGGCCCCAGACGCCCCCAGACGCTGGGCTCACAGCTGGCAAGTGCAGCTGCTGCGGCGCAAGCCTCTCCAGGGGACACTCCCCATGTGTGGCCCTCCCCCATCTGAATCGACCAGGATTGAGACTGGCATCGGGACTGACTGGGTGCAAGCCTGTGGCCGTTTCTCAGTCATAGGCATGCCAGTATCGCCCTAGGACAGGTGCGTGGAGACCACAGCAGAGCAGCAGCAAGTCTACCGAGGGTGGCAGTGGCAGGTGCAGTGGGGCTGGGATGGACAGGAGCAGCACGGTGCCTGGACAGGGCTCGGGCTCCTCCCTGGCCAGCTGCCGCTTCACACACTATTACATCCCTTGGGGGATACTGAATTGCCGGTTTCAGCCTGATCCCCGCAGGCCACGCCGAGGGACCCCACCAGTGCATGAATCTGTGTGCCAGGCCTTTAGTGATATTTGCTTTCTAATATACACTAAAATATTCCCTAAACAGAGGAGAAAATTCCACAACACATCTATTTGAAAATTACCTCTGACTCTAGGAGACTAACACCTGAAGCAACTAGAGAGAAGACAGCTCACCTGTGTCTACTTGGCTCTGAACTGTGCTTTCTGCAAATGCACCTTCCTGGGATGTGTTCACATCCTCTGAGGATTCTTCAGGAGCTTCTGGGAAATAAACCAAATGATCATTAAATCCACGTTATTTTTTGTTTTAATCCTCACCTGAGGATATTTTTTTTTCATTGATTTTCAGAGGAAGAGTGGAAGGAAGTAAGAAGGGAGGGAGAGAGAGAGAAAGACATTGACGTGAGAGAGACACATCAATTGGTTGCCTCCCACATGCGCCCTGACTGGGGCTGGGGATCAAACCTGCAACCAAGGTACGTGCCCTTGACTGGGAATCGAACCCATGACCATTTTGTGTGTAGGCTGATGCTCTAACCACTGAACCAAATCGGCCAGGGCCCAAACTGTTTGTAGGAAAATAACCACCAACTTAATACTCCAGCTCTCTTATGTATAAGTAGTTCTTAACTCTTTGGGGGCCAAGGAAACTTTATTCAGATGAACCTCCCCTCAATATGACACAAATACAGACATGCACAAATATGAACACCCTCAAGGAGGGGTGCCCTGCTGTGCCCTCAGCCCCTTCCAGAGACGCCGACCTTTGGGAACTAACTCTGTGTGAGAATATCTGGTGACAGTGATGCCTCACAGCCAAGATGACCTTATCTTGCTTGTTTCTAATCATCACAAAAGCTAAACTTAATACAGAGTATTTTTCAGCCCCTCAAACATTTGGCATAACCTGAATTATCATGAACCAATAGTACAGTTGAGCCTACTTTAAATTCTGTTTTGTCCATTGAAAACACTTAATTCTGGGATTTAACTCCAAGACCCATGAAGGATCCGTTTTTTATTCCTAACTGGACATCTGCTTACCAACTGGACAATTGTCTTACACATATTTAATTCTTGTAAATTCTGTTACACTGCAGTATCTGTTCACTTCTTAAGAAACAGAATTCATTTATTCCTTCATTCATCAAATAATTAGAGAATCAACTGTTTCAAGATCTTTGCTAGACTCTAACTTTCATATAATCCTGCAAATTGTCCCCTCGGATGGTCATTTGACTATGAGTTCAACCGCTTGCTGTGACGTGCGCTGACTACCAGGGGGTGGCACGGAACATGGCAGGTGGCGTCAATGCGGCACTGGAAACGGGCAACAGTGGAGGCGCTGCCAGCCCTGATGGGCCCCGACGAGAGCAGGACCGCAGCAGGATGGTGGAGCAGGTGAGCGGGTGGCACCAGGTCAAGGCGGGTGTGAGTGGGGCCCAATCACACCACAGATGGCAACGAGCGGGGGCAGTGGGGGGCCCGGCCCTGATGGATTGTCCCACAGGTGGGAAGGTGGAGCAGGTGAGGGGGAGGTGCCAGGCCAAGGCGGGGTGCCAGGCGGGGCTGCGGGCCCAAGCTGGGGCTGCAAGGGTGGGGGTGCGAGCTGGGGCCCAATCTCCACAGGCCATCCTGAGGGACCCCACCTGTGCACAAATTCATGCACCAGGCCTCTAGTGTTACATAAAAATACTCTAGGAAAGGGTTCTGAAAAAGTCCCTAAATGGCACTTCTTGTATGAAATAAGATTCACTCATAACTCACTTAGATCATATTCCTTCTTTCTTCTCCTCCATAAACCACATACACACTGAAAAAAATCAAGACAGATACTCTGAATTCCACTGCTTGGTATAAAACAGTAGGTGATCCAAACTGACACTGACTGCACACACTGTCAGTGCGGTGACTACGTCTCCTGGCCATTTGTCCACAGAGGGAAACTGGGCTGCACTGTGATGCCCCATCTGAAATGTTGACAGTCCCTATTACCTATTTATCAACAGGAATAGCTAGACTAGAGGAAAAAGTAATTCATTAAAAACAAGAAACCAAAGGGCACCATAGAGGGATCAGAAAAATGGGTGGGCGTCCATCATAGGGGATTGTGATGACAAAGCACGGTCACAGCTTACCTGTCTCGCTATCTCCTGCTGGAGGCGGCTCCGAGCTCTGTGGGACAAGGGACTCCTCCTGACCCTCCAGTTTGCTATGGGTACCGTTCCCTCTAGAACTGGAGGATGTACTGCTCCTATCATCAAAACAAAGCGAGTGGTCCCACCAGTAAGTTAATAATAAATAAAAATTCAGGCTCAAATAAAATGTAGGGTGTATTATTTTAATAGTACTTACAAAATACCACTTTTGATAATCAAGGTGACTACTCTAACCTACTTATCTTAAAAAGGAGACCTAGAAATACAAAAGGACCACTTCCACACTGTTCTAATGCTTCTATGATCGGCTTCACCTTTCTATCCAGCTCTCTCTTGAATTTCATAACTTAATTACATTGTCTCCCTTCTTACCCTCACTAGGGACGGTTCACCCTAATCCTTACTGATTCTACAGACTTTGATCATATGCCCAATTTGCTGTTCTAGGCTACTTTTATTTTATCCCTAGGCTACTTTAAAATGAATACTTTAAAAAAGGCCTAGGCATTTCTTTGGTCTTTGCACTGCCCTCTGCGGACCACTTCCAGTTCGGACTGCTGTTCAATAAGGCAGGTGACTGGGCACCAGTTTGCAGAAGCCGAAGACGTTTTCTGGGTTAGTTTTACTCCCCACCTAATGATGGCCATTTCTGCTAGCATTTTTGGTGACAGCAGAATGCTAGACCAATTTAAATAAACAATTTCAATGAATTTCTGCAACGACCAGTCATGGCATCACATATTATAGAGAGGGAATTGAGTGGGAAAGAAAATAGGGAAAATGTATCTGACTCAGATTAAAATTAAATTAACAGAAATGTGACAATTTCTCTAATTTAGAAAAAATGTGAACAAGGAAATGAAACTTAAGTTACGATAACCTAAAAACCATTAATTATAGACAAGTATCAGTGACTCAGTAAACAATACAAATTATGAAATTATGAAATTTTTGGCCAAGATTTTATAAAAAACGCTTTTAGGCTAATTACAAAAGTCAATTTGATTTTTTTTAAAAAGGGCATCCATGTATATAATATGGAGTTTAAAAAAAAAAAAAAAAGACTGTGTATCCATCTGGGTACATTCCCAGAGAAAAATGTCAGAAAGAACAGGCAGTGGTAAATGTCATTTCAGTAGCATTATTGTCAGTGATTCTTTTGTGCTTTTCTGTAAATTTTGAATTCTTTTTTGCAATTAATATGTATTTCTTTTTAACCAGAAAAGAAGTATATAGTCACTTGGGTAAAGAGAAACTAATGTCATATTCCACTGAGAAAGCTATGACACAGGCATAAACAAAATGCTCATGTATAATAGTTATGATGATTAAAACATCATGGCACTGATGCAGGAATTGAGAACCATTAGTGGAAAAGACAAGTAACAAAGTAAATAAATTTAGCATATGTTAATATGGCATTTTAAAACACAGAGAAATGAAGAGACTGGGACAAAGGAACCACCGTGTGGAAAAATTAAGCTATAGCTCTATAGCACACTTTATGGAGAAATACGTTATAGAAGGACTAAACATATAATTTTTGATATAAAATAGAAATTAAGAGGAAAACAAGAGAAAGCGTTCTCCCTAATCCTGGGAAGGACAGGCTTTTCAAGCAAAACGACCATAAAACTGAAAGACACAACAAACTGGGGGAAATATCTGCAACAAAGGGAAGTCAATGGTATCACCCCCACTTATTCCTATAGAAATAAACACCTCTTACAAATCAAGAAGAAAAAGGCAAACACCGCAGAAGGAAACTGTGCCAAGGATCTGAAAGGCAGTTTACAAAAGATGGTACTTGCAGCTAACGCTTCTTTAGGGCTCGTCAATGTGCTACGTGCCATGTACTTTTTCTGCGTGGTCTCACTAACTGTACAAGCACCTCTGAAGTAGGTTCTATTAAATATGCCCATTTTCAGGTGAGAAAACTGGAGTCCAAGCTCTTAGTCCATGGGCTCGATTACCTCATTTGTCCTCAAAGAAACTAAACTAAGAGTAGGATGCTCTGTGGCAGAGATGAAAAAAGACTGCATCCTTTCTTGAAATTTTTTTTACAATGAATATTGAATACTCTCATAATCAGGAAAAAAAGCTAATTACTTCTTTGATAAAGAAATAAGAAACTGGTGAGAGAATATAATTCACGGTCAGTTTTTAGAGATGGAAAAGTTCAAAAGAAGAGGGACTGAACCTTTTTTTCTAAAAAAAAAAAAAAAGTGCTCAGATGAAATTCTTTATAAGAAACCAGCCCCTCTGTCCAGAATTATGAGAATAGAAAAGACAAACAGAATAAGGATGATAATCTTCTGTGATCTTAAATTACATATTAAGAGAAAGGGCCATAGATATCCTACTTTTAAAAAGCAGAGGTCAAATGTTAGGGCTCATAGAGAAATTCTATTGACTGCACCTTCAAATACATATCCAGAATCCAGCCTCCTCTTACTCCCGCCCCTGTGCCCGTCCTGCCCAAGGCACCACCGCCGCTCACCTTGCTAGTGCCACAGCCGGCTCTCTGATCTCCCACCTCTCCCGATGGCCTATGTCTACACAGCAACCAGATATCCTCTGTCTTTCAAATGTCCTCCTCACTTACTCGGCTGACCTTTTCTGCCATTGCTCTCTCCTTTGGTCACTCCCCTCTGGCTACACAGGTATGCTTCCCTTATAGATCCTTACACATAGTAGGTCTGCTCCTGCAGAGCCTTGTGCTGGTTTTCTCTGTGCTCTTCACCAAGCTGCGCACAGCTCATTCCTCCTCATCCTCCCAATGATGCTGCCCACCCTGTCAACCACCCTCACCTGCTCTCTTTCCTTCCAGAGCACTCAGTACTCTAATGTATTATACAATTCACTTATTTATTATGTGTATTGTCTGTCTCCTCCACCTAGAATGTGAGTTCCTACAGGACAGAGGTTTTTTTCCCCTATTTTTTTCACTGATGCACTCCCCATGTCTACAATAGTGTCTGGAATATAGAAAGTATTCTATAATATTTGAAAATACTACTTAATCACAGATTTTAATGTAAAATACATACATACATAAACACAAATAGAAACCAGTGAATTGGAATACATAAATATTAATATCATATGAAAATATAATTAATTATATATTAATAAACAATATATAACTACATTATATATTATTTATGTATATTATATTAATGTGATTAAATATGTTAATATATTAATTATATCAAGTAATTAATATATTGGTCATTAAATGATTAATATAATTACTATATATAATATTTAGTTATATTAATACATAATTAATGATATATTAGGAAAGATCATATTACTTTTTTATTAATATTAAATAGCAATAGTAATACATTTAAATAAAAGTGTTGGAGGCAATCTGAAGCAGAAGGCCATGAGACAGTGGGAAAGAATATAAGAAGTCTACATAACTGATTTTTTTAAAAGAGTAAGATTTAACTAGGTTAATGGGAATAAACACAATCAGAAATATCATTAAAGAGAACCTATACAACCATTAAATAAATATAAAGCTCAACTTTACTCGTAATCAATTAAATAGAAACAAATGTTATTTTAAAATCAAATATACAAGTTAAAAATAAATTAATATATTGAATATTGGCCCAGAGACAGCAAAATGTGTACTTTCATATGCTGCTAGTAAAATGGAATGATACAAGATTCTTTTGAAAGTAATCTGGCATTATCTTTGACCTGGATATAGTTCATTTCTGGAAACATAGCTCAAATCAGTAATCTTAAAGGTAGGAAAAAAGCCTGTAAACAAAGATATTCATTATAGTCTTATTTAGTTAAATAAAAAAAAGGATAAACGAATTCACTGCCCAATTAAAGAGAAATGGTTAAGTGCACTGTAGTACATCTACTTGATGAGCTATATACAGGTAGTAAAATAACATTTATGAAAGCTAAGTAGTAACGTGAATATTTATTATAAAGTTAAGTCAAATAAATGCAGGGGAGAATAGAGTACATTCAACATGATTAAAATTACGATTTAAAAAGCAAAACAAAAATCATACATATATATATACACACACACATACATACACAGGACCAAGACTACAAAAAGCTCCAAAATGCTAGGTTCATTATTTTTACACAAATGGTCTATAGGTGACTAATTCTTTTTATCTTCGGCATTTTCTATCAAAAAGAATATCCCAGAACTAGCAACATCAGCATCACCTGGGAAGTTTCTAGAAATGCAAATTCTCGGATCCCTCCTCAATCTGAATAAACTCTGAGTAGGGCCCAGTCCTCTGTTTTAACGAGCTCTCCAAGTGATTCTGAAGCACACATTATAGCAAAGCAAGGCACAAAGATGATGAAGTGCTGCAAATAATATCTAACAAAATCCTACAAAATGGCTAAGAACATCTTTACAAAAATATGAACTTACCATTCATCTGTAAAGTTCAGTTTTATTGTGCTTGTAGTTGTTCCTTCTGTGCTGTAGTGCAAACTTAAAACTGGTTCACCTGTCCCTGGTTTGGGGCTCAGCTTTTCATTATTGTTATCTGAAAATTGTGTTTAAAACATTTGAAAAAGTCTCTGAAACCAATAAAAGATGACATTTCCTAAAATTTATAAAACTTAAATTAGGTTGTCCTCATCATAACTCTCACATCTGTTATGGTTCTCACTTAAATTCAAGGGCAAGTGTCATAGAAACACTCATATTCCAAAGCGGCACTGCATCCTGTTCTAGCCTTGTGTACGTGACTCCCTTGGATTCAGATGGAAGTCAGACACATTTGAGAACCGCATTTCATCATTAGGGACTCAAAGAATATTAACATGCAATGACATACATTATAAACTGGTACTTTTATTTAACAGAATGCTCATGAGTTTCTACTGCAGTTGCTATAGTATCAATAGTAACTACCATGGGCTCCTTCAGAAACACTGAGAGGATGCAAAGGTTCCAAAAGGAAATTCTTTCAAATTCATAGACATAATCTGGGGGAGGAAGGAGAAAATTTCCGGTGCTTTGTAATTTTCTAAAACTCTCTATTATTAGAACATATGTTTTGGTATATTTCATCTCTCCCTCCTGGCTAATCTTGCAAGGAATTTGATCACTAAATTACAGAAAAGGGAATTTCCCCTTAAAAATCTATAGGTGATTTCCATGACATTCCTCTATTTCAAAGAACATAATATTAGTAAAGTGGCAAATAAAATCGAGAAACTCTACAGAAATTGATATAGACCACTTCAAAGCCACCCTCCCAAGTATAGATATTCAAGGGCAAAATTAAATAGGGCCTTAAAATTTTTCCTTTTTATGATGAATAGCGCTTAGGGGAGCATTAAATACATAGGGAATACAAATTGCTACGTAATCAAACATGTACCGTTTCTGCCAGTGCCTGTGGAAAGAGAACTCTTCTGTGATATAATTGTTTTCTTGATACCAGTTCAAGGAGTGACATAATAGTATAAAAATAAGCTTTGTCTTGTAAGATAACAACAAAAACAATAACAACTTAACCAAAACCCAAACTACTTAGGCTCTGTGGTCCACTTTACAATAAAGGACTTCCGTCTTTTCAAATTCTGCTGGGAGACACTGGCGCACTTATTAAGAGAGAATCTCAGAGACCCTTTGTCTAGTTTTGATCATGAGAGAGAAGAAGTCACAAGACTTCTAAACAGAACTTTGGAGGAAGGAAAGGATTCTCTCCAAGAGCTGAGAAATCAAGCTGATAACACTATCTTTACCTTTGTCTCATGAAAAGACCTCTCCAATAACATCAATTACTATTTGAAAATAAACATGTAAATGAATTCTAAAGCCGATTTCCCAAATGGTAAAATCACTGTACTACTTGTGCTATGACTTATGTCCTTGATATAAACAGCACTGGAAATAAATTAGCAATCCCTTACAACATCCAAAGATTCGTTATCACACTATTTTATAGGAGGTATTTTGCCAAATGACATTCTGATAAAATAATTAACAGACCTTTATCTTACATAAAATTACCAAGAATGAGACTTTTAAAACATCTACCCTTCCCTTGACCATCTCTGAAAATTTTGATGTTGGTCACTTGTCCACACAGTTTTCCTGTACTCTTTAGTTCTGTTGCTGAAATTTTGGTCTCACTGCTGCCGAAGTCATGGTCTTTAGGCATCCAGAGTTGGTGAGGACAGCGAAAGACTGCTGCTCAGGGAAACTAAGCGGCAGAACGGGACTGGTTTTTTTCATTATCTCAACGTTTTATAAAGTGCTTTGCTGTTTATTTTCATTTCAAAGGAAAGAAGGAATAAAAAGAAAACCATGCAGGTGTGAGAGAACTGCAGGACTAAATTTCCTAGATACACCTTGGTTAGGAAGCCTTGTGAAATTTAAATGCTACATCAAAGCTTCCCTTTAGAATTAGAAAGGGTTTTAGATTTGCATGCTATGACTACAGGAATATAGTAAGCAAAGAGCTGTCAAGAGGTCAGAATGGTGTAAAAAATATCTTATTTAAATAGACAGGACCCACCACCATCCAAAAGCAAGAAGCTCTGAGATGGTCACTTAATTAAAACCTTCTTCCTCAGGCTGTCTACTACAGAGTTCCCCTTTACTCTCTCATGAATATAATCTATATACCAGTGGTTCTCAACCTTTCTAATGCCGCGACCCTTTAATACAGTTCCTTATGTTGTGATGACCCCCAACCATAAAATTATTTTCGTTGCTACTTCATAACTGTAATTTTGCTACTGTTAATGAATCGTAAATATCTGTGTTTTTCGATGGTCTTAGGCTCTACAGCAGCGGTTGCAACCCACAGGTTGAGAACAGCTAGCAGGGTCACCTAAGACCATCGGAAAACACAGATATTTACATTCCGATTCATTAACAGTAGCAAGAACCAGTGCTATATACTGTAAATCATGTCACACACAGTAGTATTCATTTAATTTATAAAATGACTACAATTGACGTAAGTTGTTAGGAACTCAGCAGTCTGTGTAAAATTGTCTCCTCACTACCTAGGTAGAATGATCCCCTCTGTCAGCTACACAACTTCAGACTCCCGAATCCAGGCACCTCCCTACAGACCGTACATAATCAGGGTGTCTCTGGCCAAAACACTACGCAGCATAGAACCAAGTTTCTCCAAGCGAGGTATGAGTGGGAGGGTCTCTCTGAGGCCCAGAGCTCACAACCTCGCCTGTTCCATCCTGCTCTTTCCAGTTCAATGCTCCTCAGCTGGATCATTACAATCTATCAGGTTTAGTTTTCTCAGAAATAAAGTTCCCTGACTTACTAGTAAATTCATTCACAATTTGTTTCTGATAAAGTGCATATTTTAAGCTACAAATGTCTAAGAAAAATCTGCTTTAAAGAGCAAAAATATTACATTTGTTTTATATCTACTGTATTTGAAAAAAGTATTTATAACCATTTTAGTTCTCCCTAAAATGATCATGAGAGATGATCTATTTGTTAGAGGTTGGATCGGCACATTCTAAAAATGTTATTGCTGAAAGCCTTTCTTACATAATGCAGATATATACTACTTAAGACTTCTGCTAAACAAGTAGAGATTTAATTTAAGAGACACAAGGTTAGAAATTCACCTCAACACACAAACGACACTATACAAGGCGCCATCACGACAGTAAGTGACCATACTGAGCACTCATGTCTCGGGAAAAGATGCACTCTTTTCCCGCCTTTGTAGCGCCTATCACCACGTCCACTTTCCAGACGACGACACTTCTCTCCAGTTACCTAGTTTCCTGCAAAATGAAGTTCCTACTTACTAGACCGACATGGAAACAGCCTGACTACAAAGTAGAAAATAAGAGTGCTTGAATAAATAACTATTTTGATTCAGAAATATCAACTGTTCCTGCTGCTATTCCTCAGAGGGCTGTGTAACCTTCATTCAGCAACACTACTAGAACTGATCAACATCCTGGTAGCCACGTTGTGACTCTGGCTCCGGAGCATTGGGCAACTGAAACACCTTCTTCCGGGGCACTTAGAGACCGCACTGTTTCTTACTCCTCTAAAGACATCAGGGGAGAACAAAGTACTGGAGTGCACTCAGCATAAGGACAGTGCAGTGGGGAAGTCACTTTGGCCTTGTCCGACACTGCTAAGACTTCAGGCGCCATTCTATATTGCTTAGTGACTACAGTTATGAAAAACAGCCTATGACGTTAGTAGCTCAGCACGCTCTGAATCAAGGCGAATGACACCTAATTAAGATACATGCTGAAGAAGCACAATAATCCTGTATTATAAAAGGTTACCGGTCACTATGATGCGCACTGACCACCAAGGGACAGATGCTCAACGCAGGAGCTGCCCTGGTGGTCAGTGCGCTCCCACAGGGGGAGCGCTGCTCAGCCAGAAGCTGGGCTTACGGCTGGCAAGCGTGGTGGTGGGAGCCTCTCCCACCTCCACAGTAGTCGGACATCCCCAGAGGGCTCCCTGACTGCAGGAGGGCACAGGCCGGGCTGAGGGACCCTCCCCGAGTGCACGAATTCCATGCACTGGGCCTCTAGTAACCACATGAAAATGACAATGTATGTCCTGGGAAGACTTCCTTTTTCAGGGTTAGAAGTGAATAGTCAATAACATAAGATTCTTGACAAATTTAAAGATCCCTTCCAGAAACGGTACAAAGCCCTTTTGTCAGGCATTGGCTCAGGAAGAAATTTCAATATGGGCTGGCATATAATTTGAAAGCAACTTACTTCAACTTTAATTGTTTAATTAGGTATCTTCCAAGCCTTTCACAGAAGAACCACAAATTAACTTTTTTTGGTAATGCATGTTTCAAACCATTTAATCTGTGCATTTCTACTATGAAATTATATTCATTTGTGGTTCTAAACACACATGCTCAAAGACATACCAAAAAAATTAAGTGTGCTAACAGTAGTACAAAATATACTGTTTAGAAACTAGGTTTGTATATCCTGTTTATTCTACATCCTAAATATTTCTTGAATCGCTTCACCTCTCTCCTCCCTTACTTCTATCATCGGGTCAGAATCTATTACCAGGAGAGCCTCCTACATGAGTTAGTCTCTGGACAATTCTCCCTACTTGTGTGGCACAAACCAGACCAGGCTACACTCCATCATACACATCCTCCATTAGCTTCCTGATGTTCTTAATATAAAATCCCAAACCTGAAAATGTCCAAAAGATTCTTCCCCATCTGGGCCCTCCCTCTCTCTTGATACCATGACAAGCTCCAACCACACCTGTTGCTTCCAGTCATCAAATGTGGCTACCTCAGGCCCTGCCCATGATGTCCCTGCTCCCTTCACCCGACTTAGCCTGACCCTCTTTCAGGACTCAGCTGGTAGGCCCCTACCAGAAACCTCTTTCCTACCTGTTCCCCACTGAACTCTGCTATTTTCTCCTTATGACACTCATCACACTTACATTTATTTGTTCATCATCTGTCTTAATGATCACAGATGATGAGCAAAGCACAGTCGTAATGATTACAGATGCTGGAGCCAAGCTGCTTGGGTCTGAATCACAACCCTAACACTTAGACCCATTTCCTGTGTGTGACCTTAGGCACACTTTGAATAGTTTCTTAACCTCTCTTTGCTTTAGTTTCTTCATCTGGAAAACGAGGATAACAACACTCCCTACTGTATGAGGTTGTAGTGAGGATTAAGTAAAGTAACCACACAAAAATTCCTCAAAGTAATATTTGGCACAAAAAAATGCTATATTAAGTAAGTATCCATGTTATTATTATTATTACAGTTAATTGACTCTCTTATTGTTAATAATAGTGTTACTGTTAATCAACTCTATGTTCCAAGCTCATGGAGCATTAGCTTTATTCACTTATGCACCTTAGTGCCGAGCCCAGTATTTGCCACAGGTAGACAGGCATTTAAATACCAGCTGAATTCATGAAATAGACATTTACAAACATGGCCCACCACTTACTGCACTTGTCTTTACATATTTCTTGGCATTTTGGTTTCTTCACCAATAAGATGAAGGCAGTATTAGCATTTACCTCATTAAATGAGAACAAATGCGATAATGTATATAAAATTATTAAAACATTCAAAAACTCAAAAAAATGTCAGTTATTTTTATCACAGACAATTCTGAGTTAAAAACAATTTAACTGGAGATATACTGACTTGGTTTAGCAGGCAAGTGGAGCAATAAGCATATGCAGAAAAACTAAATAGGGCTTAACTTCCAAAAGAACAAACGCAGGGAGCCTGCTCTCTGAAAGTCCATGTTCCGCCACTTCATTTGACAAAAGACCTACATTAGTACCTGTTTCCACCAAACCAAAAGAAATCCAAAGAGGGCTTTTGCTTTTACGAAGAGAGACACTGGTATTTGTCTTGCATGAACCACGACAGAGGCAGCGTGCACCTAAGCAGCAAGTGGCCCCATGGTCCCGGAACCACTCTGGGCATGTCTGGCACCAAGCTTTATCTCCATTGATTAGTGCTCCCCCGCTTTTACAGTATGTTGGTGTTATTTTAGGTTTTATGCGTTATTTGGTATGATTTGGTCTGGAAACGCTACAAAACTTCCACATTAATGAATGGTAATTGCATCTTCATTTTATGCCATTTCAGCTTACAAAGGCTTCATAGGAACTTCTTTCAGAGAGCGGAAGACCTGTGTATTGCTACCTGGACGTACCAGACTTAGGAGCTGGGGAGAAGGGCCTGAATTACTTCATTCTAAGCACCTAAGTGATGATTAGTTCTGAAGAATACAGAAAATCTAGAGTAAAGTCTGATTTTACTATTTTTCTCTACAATTTAAAATACAGTATCTATAGATAAATTCCAGTGTGATGAACACTGAACTTATATTTACCATTAACACAGCAGGCTTCAATTATTAGATATTTATTTAATGAAGATGAGAATTGTCAGAGTGAATTTAATGGCTATCTAAAATATAATTTGATGCAATCTTGTCAAGATGATATTGCTAAAATAAAATTTCAATTTGGTGACAGGTCCAATTTTCCAATTTCCTAATCTACCTAATAAAACTAGTAAATCTGTTTCACTGGGTTCTGATCATACAAGTCTCTTTCTGTAAGTAAATACTTATTAACATCAAAAGAAGTCTGGCCCAGCTGGCATGCTTCAGTGGTTGAGTGTCAACCTATGAACCAGGAGGTCATGGTTTGATTTCTGGTTAGGGCACATGCCTGGGTTGTGCAGGAGACAGCCAATCAATGATAATCTCTTATCATTGATGTTTCTATCGCTCCCTTCCTCTCCTTTCCTCTCTGAAATCAATAAAAATATATTTTTAGAAAAGAAGTCTGCTTATGTAAAATAGTACCTAATGGATAGTTAACATTTATATTTTTAAGCCTGTAAATTAGCATTCATCTCTCTCTAAACCTGGAATAGAAAGTGAGTGTCTGCCTACATGCTTAAACTGTACACTTCATAGCATCATTGACTTCCGCTGAGGGACAGTCACTGTGATGAATACAAAACCACGTGGCTTTAGTCATGGCTCAAATGTAAAACTCAGGCAAGTTATATTCTCATACCCTCTCAAAAGTTAAATGTGAAGATCACAGTTTTCTTTTGCTGTGGTTGTTGTTTTAATAGAACAAGGAGAAATTGCTGGCATAAATATTTTTAAGAGGAAAAATTTGTTAGTTTCAATAATATAAATAGGCAAGATAAATAATATGTCAAAAGAGGACTTTTTCCCATAGGCATAATTAGAGATATAAATAAATAAAAACTACTCATTGAGGCATACTATTCCAACTAAAGAAAACACACAACAGGTATCATTGTTACCAAATGGATTTTCTAATTAGCTCAGAAGGGCTGACTGTGTGTACACACAACCCTAACTTTGGAGAATACTAGAGAATATTTTACAACAGGATTGAAACAATCTGCATGTTGTAAACTTATTTTGTTTCTTAAAAAGTATTTTGATAAAAGAAAATAAGAACTATGGAGAAAGTATGACTCAATGTTTAGACTAAATATATTTGTTTCTAAAATGTTGTACTTTTGTTAAAAATTCAAGATAAATAAGCAAAAACACTATTTGCAAACAACCAGTTCAATAATGTGTACATAATTAATGAAAGAAAAACATTTTTTCAGTGAAGTAAGCCATTAAAATGAAAAAAAAATTAAGAACATTTTTATCCTTGGTAATCACCTCAAATAAATAATCTGATATGTATATATATATATATATATATATATATATATTTTTTTTTTTTTTTCAAGTGCCACCTTATTCCTTAGTGTGGGTCTGCCAAGTAGAAAGATATAGAAACCTAGTATCATTTAGGAGAGGTGTTACTGCATCCTTTGGTAAAGTCTAGGGCAGTAGTCAGCAAACTGTGACTCGTGAGCCGCGGCTTGTCGCTCTGTTGACTAATGAGTTTGCCGACCACTGACCTAGACTCTCGATTCCAATAATTACAGGCTGTTGTTGTTCCTTGTGATTAAGCCCCTATCCCAGTGGTCGGCAAACCATGGCTAGCGAGCTTTAGTTTGCCAAGCACTGGTCTAGGGAGTCTGCAAGCCCCTCAGAGAAAGAAGCCTCCTCGTCGGCATGAGTCTACGATCCACTCTAGTGAGGATTAGTGGGGAAGCCAAGAGCTGACTGAGGCTACCTCTCTCGCCCCACTGTCCAGTGCAGAGTCACAGTGCATTCATGTCACCAGCCACCGGAGGACACAATGGTCCTGCGCCTCAAATAAAGAAATACATTCAATGCTATGGAAAATGAAATTAAAACATGTAAAAGCACCTGGGCTGAATTATCAATTAAAAATACATTAGTGTTTCTTTAAAAGTATGGCAATCTAAAATATGCTTAAACAAACATTAGTTAGATCTATATTCAGAAAGAAAACTTATTAAATCTACAACTTCTTCCATTCTACAGTTTTGAAACTACCACCCCCCCCCCAAATATTACATTTCCTCTTGTCTTTTCATTCCTAATTGAGCTTACTGAAAGAGTCACCTACAGACCAATGTCTCCACTTAAAAAAAAAAATCTTTCCACCACCTCACTGGAACTGCAATGCCAAAGCAATCGATAACCAGCCAACTGCCAACACCGGTGCTTCCCATGGCACCACTGACCAGATCCCCTCAACTTTGGAAATGGCACCCTTTCTGCCCCTCCCGTCTCTCTGATCACTCCTTCCCGTCTCTGAGCTAGACTCTCTCTCTGCTTGCTCCTGTATAGACTCCTTTTCACTCACTCTTATCCTCAACAATCTCACCACTCCCACCTGGAAAATGGCGATTCCTAGTTTTTATCTCCTCCTCAGACCTCTCTGGTGATGTCCAGAATCCAACTGTCTATGAGATTGCTCCATGTGGACATCCCAAGATACTTCAAACTCAACATATGGAATTGTCCTTTGTCTCTTTCCATGAAATCCCATACCAGTGGTCGGCAAACTGCGGCTTGCGAGCCACATGCGGCTCGCGAACCATGGTTTGCTGCTCTCTTGACTAATGAGTTTGCTGACCACTGTCCCATACCTTATGTAAATTAAGTACCAACTTAAATTGAATATGATATTTAATACAATTCCATGGAAATTATTCCATGTGATTTTATAGACTATGAAGCTGGCTACAAACTCTCTGGTAGTAACATACTCTTCACATTCAGATATACTTACCAAAAAAATTTACTTGATTAGAGAACAGTTTTAAACAGTAGTAAAATATAAAATGTAATGCCACTATAATTGTATTTAACCTCAAAGTAATTATTCTTCACTGTTAATACCACTACAATAAATATATGAAGTTAAAGTATGCTTAATTTCTTAGTTTTAAAATTAATTTACCAATTCATTCATTCATTTGTTCTCAAGAACAGAAAAAAATGCCCGGCCAGCATGGCTCAGTGTTTGAGAGTCGATCTATGCACCAGGAGGTCAAGGTTCGATTCCCAGTAAGGGAACATGCCCAGGTTGTGGGCTTGATCCCCAGTGTGGGGTGTACAGGAGGCAGTCAATTAATAATTCTCTCTCATCACTGATGTTTCCCCCCCCACCTTCCTCTCTGAAATCAATAAAAATATATTTAAAAAAATAAAAATCAGAACAGAAAAAACTGTAGCCTAAAACCTACTTGTATAAACAATAATTTAAGATTAGAAGTATAGGAGTTTTCCAATTTGCTTTAAAATTAGTTTCTGAGTATTTCTCCAAGAAGATAATTAAAATTAGATTTCACACCAAATAGGTTCTTCAGCAATATTTCACTTTCCCAGTACTGCTTATGAGTGAGGCATCCTGCGTATGGAAACACTGAGCCAAGTAAGCTTATGGCTTTCAAGCTCAGTTTTTTATATGACTTTTTGAAAAACGTTTGCAATGACTATCTCATCAGGCTCTGCTCCAGGCTCTGAGGCTGACTCTGCACCTCTCTTGCTTCCGAAGTGTAGGCAGGAGGTGGAAGTCCTTTTCTTTCTGACTGTGGCTTTGGAGCCTCAGGACTGTAGCTCATAACTATTCCTTACAATTACAGCTATCCAGAGCTTACCCACCAGAAAAGTGAGACATAAAGCCAAGTATCATGACTATAGCAATGTAGTAATATAGAGTACTACCATGTTCAAATAACCTTTTCTAAATTACCCACTAGGTAATATGCTAACCTCACATCCACAGTTGTACACAATTTTATAATAGATACCTAGAATAAAAAATGGGTATACTTTATATCCATTACAGTACCAGTATAGGAAGAGAATTCAATTTGGCATAAAGGGCCAAAGGTAGAAATTACCTTAGTTTACATAGAACATAATTTGTATAGGTAAAGAAGGCGCCTTGCACAGTACCACCTAGGGCAATTTAACCCACAAATACTGACTCTTAAACCGTAATGGAAATGGAACCTTCTGGAAAAGGAGAGAGGTTGGCCTATGCACTGCAATAGAACTATGGATGGCGGGCATAGCACATCTCCTGTTGCACGCACCCTGTTGCTCGTCAAGTGACATGGATCCGAGCTGTTTGTTAACCACAGAAGAAGGAGAATCTGAAACAAAAATGAGATTTCCACTTAAAAGTAAGCAGCAGACAACTGCACAGCAAGGTCATGATCATATCTAAGCTTAAGAAACAAATGACCAGGGTGGGACAGAAGTAAGACTGCGGCGTGTTCCCCAGGCAGTGAGTAAGCAGGGCATGTGCTTAGGATATGTTATTCCAGGCAAGCAGGTAGCAACTTTCAGAATGAGCTGAGAAAGTACCCTTCCACTTCCATGCATATACCTTTAATCAAATTCACTCATCGCAGCAGAAGGGCCAAGGGAGATAAAACAGAAATGGCTAACTCTTCCACTAAACTGTAGACTTCTTGTCCTTCTTTACCCCTTTGCCAGCTCCTTAAGGTGAGTTTATTCTGGATTGGAGGATTCAAGCATGAAATGAGGTGCTCACTACACTTTGCTAGATGTTGTTCGTTATACCCTGAGCTGAAAAGAAGCTCAAGTGAGGATGTTAGACAAGAAAATTTTTATGTAAGAAATATTCCGTGAGGTCATTCCCACTGCAGAAATAGGTAACTTTAAAACTCTGAGATGTGTTGTGCATAGTACACTTGTACTCTGTAAATCAGGCTTCTTTGGGTGCCCGGTGGGGAAAGAAAGAAGGCTTAATGGTCTGACTTCATGCTGATGTTCACCTTGGCTCCAAAAAGAATATTTTATTTTTTCTTTGATACATTGAGTTTCTATGGAAGAATTTACCTTATAAATGGGCTCTATTGTTTGAAAAACACTGGTACAGAGGGGAGGCAGCATGATAAAATGGAAGAGCAGTCGCTGGAGTTAGTCATTTTTTATTCTATTCTGATTCTGATAATGAGCTCTGTGACACCGAACAAGTCACAACATTTTTAGGCCTAAGCTTCTCCTTTCTTCCTGGCCATCCTGGGGACCTGGTAACCTGAGCAAGGCACTGGGGAATGGTGGGAGGTGGCTACTATTCCTGGCTTGGGTTCCAGTGTTCCAGGTGAGCTACAGGAAAAGGAAAACTTTGGATAATAAGCACAGTTCTCCCTTAAATGTAAGAATGGTTCCTAGTTTCTAATCTCTTAAGCTCTAGTTCTTAACAAGTTCTGTTAAAAAAAACAAAGATCTAGCATTGTGGCTGATTACCACTTCCCGTTCATAATGGCATCTGATGCCCCCTAAAGTAGGTCTTCTGAGTTAAGAGTGTCCTTAACACGATAGCAGAGTTTTCCAATATATCCTGGATTCTCAGCAACTTTATATCACTTGACTATCTGTACATTTAAAAGTCTGAATCCTGCTGCTAGGACCACTTGGATCAACTTTAAATTGCCCACCTTCTGATATAATGGGTTTGCTCATAGGTTTTTGTATTGCTAGATTTTGATAGAGCATGGCCATCATTTGAATAACAACTTTCCTTATCCTTACTTATCACCTCTTCATCAGAACATTCTGTTCAACAAATCTGTACCACACACACAAAAAAGAAAGTAGGAATGAAGAACTTCAGTCGGTCCCCTAACTCTTCATGCTTTCCTCTCCTTTATAAGACTGCTTCTCATTTACCCATTGCAGAGTTGGATATAATCCTATGTTGTTTTTGAAGAACAGATAAGTTGATTTTTACAGAAAAACAAAACTCTATTCTTTGAAGAAAAACAAAATAAAGATGAGTGTCAGAGTGAAATAAATATTGGAAGATCCTCCTAGAATGTCTCCTATGAAATATTTTCCATCCCTTTGGATTTAGTATACATTTTATTGTGCTCTCATTTCATGATGAAGATCCTTATAAACTCTCCAAGCAATCTTTTTACAAATCTTTAATTTTTCCATAAACTTACATAACGTACAAATGTTATGAAGTGTGTCTTATTTAATTATTAAAATAAAATTTAGGAAGGAATAAATTTCTAAAAAAACCACAACTTTGATAAAGGACCTAGAATGCTGCCATTTCCATAAAATTGTATACTTTGAACTGTTAAAAGGATTTAAAATATGAAGTTTATGTTAAGACAGATAGCATTAAACTAAAAGGATTTCCTATTCGTCTCCCAGTCTGTCACGGATATTGCGTATATTCAGGAAACTTTTGTTGTTCCTCCCATGCTGAAGACCAGCATTTAACAAGCAATCCTTCTTGTCCACTGCTTCCCTTCTATTTCTAATCCTGGTGCCCTGCAGCTGTCATTGTAAAGATTATTTGCCTATCATGTAAACATTTGAAGTGATATGTTTTTATACCACTAGGTATTCATAAATATCATACCCATGACTTCCACTTAGAAATATTTCTAAAAATTAACTCAATAGCCATCAGAATAGCTTATATTTCAAAAATCTATTTATTCACTTAATGCTGCTGCTTTAGTTTCCACACTCTACTCCATCTCTCTGTGCGACACCTTCTGGAAGGCACCATCACAAAATAATTATCTAACCATATGGTGCAGCAGTAATTTACTACAAAGCACAATATGGCCTGTCAGCTTATTAGAAGTGTCTAGAATGATATTATTTTTAAGGTCAAGATAAACTTTAAGCAAAAGCTTATTCAATAATAATTCAAGGTGTCTCATGCCAATTACTGTATGTTTCTGAAAAGTTTGTGCTTTGGTCTTGAGAAAGTTCTTTAGCCCTTTGATGTTAGAATCTTCTCAACTATAGAAAAAAAAAATAATGAATTGAAGTCTGACAGGTAAATAACAGGGACTCTTCAGCAGCCAGGCTCCCTGGGTTCAAATCTGGCTTTTCTCCTCAGAAGTACTGTAATGCTGGGCAAGTTATTTAACTCCTCTAAGTCTCAGTTTCCCCATCTGTAAAATGGACATGATAGCTACCACACACTATTCTTGGAAGATTTAATGAGATAATCCACGTAAATTACTTAGGTAGCTCACAGAAAAGGGTTAATTCATGGTATTATCACTTGCCTGTGTTTCAGGAACATAGTATTAAATGAAAACTGATGACAGGAAGCTGTTCTGAAAACTATGGAGCATAGCCCCATATTTAAAGTTCCAGGAGAATCATCACCGCTGTGCTTGGACTCAAGGTCCTTAAGGAGTGCTTACAGGGCTAGGTCAATATTGTATCAAATTTACTGTGGCCTCTGCTATAAACACTAAAATGTGGATGGCGTGCATCCACCTGAGAAGTGCCACACGTGACTGTGATCACGGACACTGGGGATCTGGTGATGGAAAGAGCCTTGCTTGCCCAGGATCGAGTAAGTGCTGATTTTTTCCAATATGGCTCAGTTTTGAAAAGCTTTTTTTGAAAATAATCACCAATGTTCTACACCCTTTGGGGGGGTATAAAAATTACTTTTTTCCAGTCAGCAAAACCGTGCCATAAAGTGAAAAAACAGTTCCTACCTGACCCTCTCTAGGCTGGCTCCCTGCTCCAGTGGGGCTCTGTGGTGGTCGGGCCAGTACCAGCAGACTCCACAGGGTGCTGTCACTCTGAGCAGGAGCCAGCAACCCATGACTTCAGGGGACCTGAAATGGAAAAAAAGAGCTGGGTTTAAAATCAGCCATATGCCGAAGGCTTTTGCCATAGCCATTTGCGGCATTCGTCTGAGAAATATACACACAGCTCATTCAGAGCCCCAGGTACTATCATCCTTATGGGGCCCTGATAAAAAGCATGTTTGAGGTAGTAAGTGAAACGTACTATGATGAGGATAGTACATTATTACGTATACTGTTCTACTTAGGAGTATAAAACTTTTTCATGTTATCTAACCCATCCTTATGCTATCTCTGTAAATTATGGCCAGTCACACTATCTAAATACAGCAATAATTGGGAAACTGAGGCATAAAGCAGCCAAATGACCACCCAAGGTCCTCTAGTCATAGAGCCAGGAACAAGATCTCAGCCAAGTCTAATACCCAGGCAGTAATCTGATGAAGGCAAATTCATTTCTGTATAATTTAAAAAAAAAAATCACTGAAAGGCTAGAAATGAGTTATGGTGTATTTCCTAAAAGTGTAGGGGGGAAATGCTGTTTTTTAAACCACTAAATAAAGTAAAATTATACCCTGACTGAAAAATAAAATGTCTGAAAAGTATCCATGTAGAATTGTCATTTACGGGTGTCAAAATTCTTTAAGAGTAGTGGTTTCAAAACGCACTTCAGGGAGCAGCAGTGCCTTAGGGGAGGCACGAGGGGCAAGCAGGTGAGTAACCTTCCTTATCTTCTTTTATGCTGAAATCACAACCGTGTTACTTTTGTGTATTTTGTCTTAGAACTTCTATATGAGACTGGTACAAGGGTTCACAGTTGAAAAGAGAAAGAAAAAAAAGAAGAGGAAAATAACTGTTTAAATACCTTTTAACATCTTCCAGAACTCATTTAAAACTGCAATTTGAAACTGAAGGTGATATCATTTGGTGCCTTCGAATGATGTTTTAGTTTTTACTTGCCAAGAAATACTGGCAACTAAATAGATATATTCTATTTGGGATTATCTTTTACTAGCATGAGGCCCCATCCCATTAAAACGTAGATTATTTCTACCAAATGATTTAATCCCACTCTCCTACAGAAATTAGGTCCTGTAGATTCATCTTACACTTAGCCTTTCACAAAGATTCTCATCAGTCCTATATTTTAAAAATAGAATAAACTGTTTGCTAGACACTGTAATAATTCAGAAATCCTACAGTTGTGAAAATTGTTTGGTTTCCATATTATATTAATGTCTACTTTGAGCATCTTATATTGATAAGATTTAAATAGGTGAGAAGACAATAGAAATATCATTTACTGACAGTATTGTCACTCACTGATACTCTAAAGATATCAGGTATGAGAAAATACAGGTTTTATATATGAGAATTGCATATTGCTTATTGTTAATAAGTTAAAATCTAGATACTTTCTCTACTGATAGAAGACTTTAGTAGTAACATTTAGCATAAACGAATGAACACCTTAATACCCATAATATACATACAAAAATTGTATTTAATCACTAAGTATAACAAAATGTTTTAATAATAGGTTTTCAATAAAACCCATCTCCCTGTTTAATTTCATAAATTTCATTCCTATTCTTTATTTCTATAATTTATGTGTTCTATAATGAAGAATTTTGTATTTTCCAGAATTTATTAACTGGATAAAATATATAGATTTTATTAGTTGTTCTTTAGAATAAAGTGACAACCCATAGTTTAACAGTTCTTGTAATTACCAAAGTGTTCCTGTGACAGGTGGAAGGAGCACTGTTGAGGAGCCCAGGGCATGTGCAGAGTGGACATATGCTATGTCAAACGCATTTGAAATAGATGAAGACCCCACCTTTAAGTGAGGGGATGGCACACCTGGATTGGCAACACCAAGGGTCTCTGATACTGTGCATGTGGGCAGCTTCGGGACCCAAGTACTTTGTTTAATAACAAAGAAAAGGTAACACGTTTTTCAACTTCAGAACTGGAAAGGTGTCTACTCAGTTTCAGCTTCTTAAAGTTACCACAAATATACTAGTTACCAAACTAGATACTATTACTAAAATGATACTTAAGAGTTGGGAAAATAGCATCTAATTTCACAGGGACTATATAATCACCCTAAAGTTTTCAGACTATATAATCACCCTAAAGTTTTCTGATTCGAAAAAGAACCTACTTCCATTTAAATTGCTTTCCTGCTAATGTAGACAGCTTTGTTTTATACTCAAACTCACTTAAGTTTCTGTATTTTTAAGATACACACACACACACACACACACACACACACACACACATTTTGTCTTCTTATTGGTTTCTATGTTGCCTATTTTTTACTTCTGAAATAATTTAGCTAAAGTCTTACACAAGCACAAAGTCATAGCAAATGTTTTATTAAATGCCATGATTGTAACCTAATCAATTTTTTTTTTTTTTTGGTTAGTTTCAAGAATAGGAAAAGATTTCTCTATAGTAAAAACAAAACAAATCAGAGACATCTTTGCCTGACTGCATTAATAATCAGGCCCAGAATTTGTTCCAAAGAGCACACCTATATAAGTTATTTAAATCTGTTTTATTCCACCGTGGCATTATATAATGTACTTTTGTTATCAGAGCGCATACTGGAACAAATAAACAGAGAAGTTGTCCAATTCTACCAATATGCAAATTAACTCCAAGTAGTTAAATCAGAGTTCTCAAAGCAATTAATGCCCAAACTCACCAACCCTTATGGTAGTAAAATAAAGTATAATAATCTCTTAGTATGAGAATGCAGACACACTTTAGTTTCTAAGCAGAGATTTATGGAACCTAAGACGATACCTACAATACAGGATATGCAGTACCTGTGATCCATCTGGAAAGAGCTGACAAATTATTTTATGCTCTATCTTTCATCAATTCTCTCAACAAATGCTTATTGAGCATCAAAAGCTTTCTTGCCATAAAAGAACTGGGCCAGTAAAATACTCCATGAAAAAGAGAGGTACAGATAATTACTATCTCAGAGTTTTAGAGCATCAGAACAGGAACATAAAACTGTGGAGTACTTCTGCTGTCCTACATATCAGAAAGCTGATTATGTGTAGAAGAGATAAGTCAGCAGATATTGAAAATTTCAAATAATTACAGAAGGGGATGACTGAGTCAGTATGCTAGTATGGCCAAACAATACTATAATTCTAAAACCCAGCATAACTACATTTATATGGGAATAGGAATACTAGTTAACTTTTAAAGCAATAAAAAAAAAAAAGAAAGAAAGAAAGAAAAAGAGGAGCAGCAGCGAGGAGCCATAAACATAGATACCATTTAAGGGTATAGGAAATTTCAATAGAAATATCAATGGAGGCTCAAAATTCAATAGATAATTATTAGAAAGTAGTTCATTGACTATAAAAGCAAAACACATTAGCCCCTCTCCAAATATAAATAAAACAATGCATTATTTTATATTCCCTTCTGGCAAATACTGCTGCCAATGTGTCCTCTAGCTATGGGATGACCACCACCCCGATAGGCAAGAAAGAGAAGCTGCAAGCGCATCCGCTTTTGTTTCCAAGGGGGAGGGAAGCATCTTACTACACAGTAGCAGTGTTAAACACCAACTCCACCAGCTACTTAAGGACACTGTATGCTAATAACCTGCAGCATGAGGGTCTTGGGCGGGGCCCTCATGGGAAGCCTGACCGGAAGTGGAAGGCGCAGCCAGCTCCTGCTGCCTCTGCTGCTCAGCCTTCTTAAGCCTCAGTTGCTGCAGCCGCTTACGGAGCAAAGCTATCTCAGGCCCCCTTAAAAATTCTGACACAGATAGGAAAAGAAAGGTGAAAAGATAGTAATAAAATAGAAAATAGCAAGAATCTGATTATACATGAAAATAGTAATCTGATTATACAAGAGAGAAGGATATAAATTAAACACATGTATCATGGAGGAATACTAAAAACAAATTACTCATATAAAAATAAATTACCAGTCATTAAGAGATAAAATATACACTCTTATAAACCTTAATGCTTCTGTTTAACTTGATGATTTAGACACATATAGTTCTCTAAGAATATTTAATTAAACAGAATGAAAATAAAGTCCTCCATATTAAAACATTTTAAAACAAACATTCCTTTCCTCACTCCTCACTAATTTTATTTATTTTTACAACAAAATGATACTAAGAAATGAAAAACTAAAAAGTATCAGTTATCTAATCTACAAAGTGTTACTAATTTTATTCAAATAATAATTAAAATTCAATTAAAATGATGAAAAAGTTAGACATTTGGAAACAATTCTTGGAATGTATTAGTGGACAGCTCTTTAAAAAGTAAAAAATCCGTATTTTTTAGCTAAAATATTTATTTTTATGTTAGAATTGTCATTTGCTTTTGCTTTTTTAATGCTCAAATATACATACATAATCTCTAATATTTTCTTAAACTTTCTCTGAAGCCTTGATCATAGATTTTTAAAAAAGGTATACAAAATTCTGCAGATACTTACTGAGTGCCTACTATGTGTGAAGCACTGCTTTAGGCTCTGGAGTTAAATGAAATAGTGAACAAAATAAAATAGTCTCTATGCATGTGGAGTCTATGGTCTGAGAAAACAGACATCACTGAACACACGTGTATATAGCACACATGTATGTGTCTGTATGTGTCAAGTGGGATAATGCGATGACTGAGCAGGACAAGGAATGGGACAGACAGTGGGAGGGTTGTTTTGTGTTTGGTCATGAGGAAGGGCTTCTCTCACAAGATGGTTTTTGAACAAAGACCTCAAGGATGCACTGTGTGGAGGAAGGGCATTCTCGATGGAGGGAACAGCAAGTGCAAATGCTCAGAGGCGAGTGCATTGGGATGTGGGATTACCTTATAGGCAATGGAAGCACAGTTTGCTGATGGCCTAGGTCAGTGGTTGGCAAACCGCGGGTCGCGAGCCACATGCAGCTTGCGAGCCACGGTTTGCCGCTCTGTTGACTAATGAGTTTGCTGACCACTAGCCTAGGTAATAGGAAAAAGAGAATGCCATTTATTGCAACACTGAGGAACAGAGAAGGAGCAAGTGGTATTAGAAGAAAAGAACTAACATATCCAAGTAGAGAAGCTGAGTGGGGACTTAATATGAAAATCTAGAATTCCCCAAGTTATCTGGATGTCACTGGTGATTGACTAGAGAGTAAGTGATGATAGAGGAGAAGTCTAGGAACGGAACTCTGGGACACTCCAGTGTTTAAGAGGAGGAGCGAGAAAGAGAAGCCCGCAAGGAGCACAGGGAACTGAGTGAGGGACTTCTACAGGCTGAGTGACGGAATGTGTTGAGTTTGGAGTAAGCCCTGACTGGTTTGGCTCAGTGGACAGAGCGTTGGCCTGTGGGCTGAAGGGTCCCAGGTTCAATTCTGGTCAAGGGCAAGTACCTTGGTTGCGGGCACATCCCCAGTAGCGGGGGAGGGGTGCAGGAGGCAGCTGATCCATGTCTCTCTCTTATCGATGTTTCTAACTCTCTATTCCTCTCCCTTCCTCTCTATAAAAAAATCAATAAAAATATATTTAAAAAAAAAGTTTGGAGTAAGCACTTGTGTCAAAGCTGCTGATATAATGAAAAACATACTGAGAACTTCCCATTAGATTTTGCACTTTGGAATCACTGCTGACCTTGAGTAGAGGTGCTGAAGTGAAATCACAGGGGACAAACCTACTGGAACAGGTTCAAGACAAAGGAGAGGTAATGATATAGAATCAAATCAAGGCGCATATGCCTGGAAGGTGTAGCTCAGTGGATGACATGAGCCAGGAGCTCATGGTTCAATTCCCAGTCAGGGTACATGCCCGGATGACAGGCTCAATCTCCAGTGGGGAGCATACAGGAAGCAGCTGATCAATTATTCTCTCTCATCATTGATGTTTCTATCTCTCCCTCACTCTCCCTTCCTTTCTGAAATCAATAAAAATACTTATTTTTTAAAAAAAGGCACATACACTCCAAGTCTTGCTAATGGGGAACAAAAAAATCAGGTGAATGGTTTGTGTTAGTTTGGAAGATGATCCCTGTTTGTATGCTAACGAACAATGCTGAATTGGGAGCAGAAAGATGATGCATGAAAAGAAGTGGCAAACACAAGAAGGATACCCGTGAGTCCACCAAAGGGGATGGACTGCACTGAAAAGAGGAGGAACTGGTATTGGACAGGTGCACAAAACTTCACTCACCAGAACCAAAGGGCCAGCGGGTGCACGGGTAAGAGTCAATAGTTGTAGATTTGATGGTGGGAGCACACACAATTTCTTGTGACACTGTCTGCAAATTATACAAAATGCCATAACAGCTTTCAGCCTCTTAAGAGTACATACATTATAAGGCTGCAACCATTGATGTATTACTTTGGGAATTCATTATGCCAGAGATACTAACCTCTCATTACTATGTCATCTATGTATAAAGAGTTTTATTCAATTAGCCAACTAGCAGCTAAGATTTCACAAGCCATTCAAGTACTATCATAGTCTCTCACTGCTAGTTCTTCCTGGAGAATTCTGCAGTACTGAAGAGGATAGTATTCATTGAGAAATGAACTGTATGTCAATGGCATAGTGCTTTCCTTTTAGGTAGACACATATACCTTATTAGAGGCCCAGTGCCTGAAATTCGTGCACTGGAGGTGGAGGGTAGGGGTCCCTCAGCCCCGCCTGTGCCCTCTCACAGTCCGGGACCCCTTGGGGGATGTCTGACTGGCGGCTTAGGCCCGACCCCCCCGGGCCTAAGCCGGCAGTCGGACATCCCTCTCGCAGTCTGAGACTCCTCGCTCCTTACCACCCGCCTGCTCGCTGCTCCTTACCACTCGGCTCACTGTTTCTTAGCACTGCCGCTGAGGAGGGAAAGGCTCCCACCACTACCACTGCACTTGCCAGCTGTGAGCCCAGCTTCTGGCTGAGCAGCGTTCCCCCTGTGGGAGCGCACTGACCACTAGGGGGCAATTCCTGAGTGTCTGCTCCCTAGTGGTCAGTGCACATCATAGTGAACAGTTGTTCCCAGTTCAGTCAATTTGCATACTAGGTTTTATTATATAGACTGTCAGCATAACAACAATGCTTTTTACAATATAAAATAAAGCATCATTATAAAAGCATAAAGTCTATGTTTTTATACCTCAAAAAAAAATTGCCATAAGAAGTGAGATTATATCTGTCAAATTTTGCTATGAAAACAGAAAAAAATCACCAAAAAATTCACCCAATTTCATGGCTGTTTCCAACCCTCTCTCTTGTACTGCCAAATGTTTTGTGGGAATATAAGTCTCCATCCTAGGCCACTAGGTGATGTAGCAAAGAAAGAGCAGCCCCAAGAGCAAGCAGTGATGGTTTCTAACCTAGAAAATCAAGATTTAGCCAATGCTTCCAGTGCTCTAGAAAGGAGAATTTGTTTGCCTGCTTTTAAGGCTGATTGTATGGTAGCTCTTTTCCCCCTTGGGTTAAGAAAAAAATTAGCCTAGAAAAAGAAGTCAACACATAGCCACCTAGGAAAAGCAAATATTGAATTAAATATTTCAACCACACATACAAATAGTTCTGCTAATGGGTTTGACATATTAAAGGCAGGTAAAATACACACATATTATACCCTCGTAAAAATGCACGCACAAACATATATAATTTATAATGCAAATAAATGCTTAGAATTAGTTTTGCTAAGATAAGCCAAAATAGAAAGTGATTAAAACAAATACCTTTGGGTTGAATTAAAAAATAATAACAAACAAAAAACCCTCAACAATGTGTCAGGAAATGCTAAAGGGAAATTTGTACTTCCATCTCTAAAACTACTAACTCTATTCTTGTGTTCTTCTCAAAGATGCCAGGCTAGTCTCCTTAATGCCTTCATTCCCACTGAGACAGGGAACCAAGGCCAGCTTAGTTCTAGCCTCGGGTCCTGCCTCTCCAATACACAGGGTCTTTGGTTGTGAACACTGGGCTATGTTTACATCTGACTCCATGGTGCTTTCTCTGCCTGCTCTCAATGTGTGTCTTGTCCAGATGGCCCTTGTGCATTCGTTCTCCTAGAACTGGTCACTCCTTTACTTAAGACTTCCAAGTTCCTCTAGCCTCTTTTTTAGTTTCCCCAAAGTGGCCGTTAACCTAACATTTCCACTTGTTTATAATCTATAAATGACCTTACCTAGTCTGAGTAGACCCTGATCCCCTTTAAGGAAACTGAAATCTGGATGTTTGGGCTTTAACATGTGTGCTCTGATAACAGAGTTCTTATCTCCCCAGACATTTTTCTACAAAGCTCAATTCAGCTGAGTTCTGAGTAGACACAGTTGTTTGTAAATAAGCAGGAATCCACACATAGTCCAAATCATATACTATCTTAACAAAATGAAATCCTCCTGGTCTAAGTCATCCATTTAATTCAAAACAGAGGCCCTTGATGTGCTCCCTTCTCAAAGGGAGCCTCCCAAACTGAATTTTGTATGTACTGAGATACCCATCCAATCCAAAACCACCTTTTCTAATCATATTCTTTGATTTAGATTAAAATGCAACTGAAGGAAAAAAAGCTATAACATGCTGGAATGATGGCCTCATGTAACACTCCCTCATTACCATAGGAAAAAATTACAAATAACACACAAAATGAAGACATTTCCAGGCTTAGTTTAGAAATGACTAAAAGTGATGTCTGACTGGTATTACCAAGAAAAGAAGAAAATCCTATCTAATAAAAGAGTAATATGCAAATTGACCATCACTCCAACACACAAGATGGCTGCCCCCATGTGGACACAAGATGGCCACCACAAGATGGCCAGCAGGGAAGGGCAGTTGGGAAGGACCAGGCCTGCAGGAAAGGGCAGTTGTGGGGGACCCAGGCCTGCAAGTGAGAGCAGTTGGGGGGACCAGGCCTGTAGGGGAGGGCAGTTAGGGGTGACCAGGACTGCAGAGGAGGGCAGTTAGGGGTGACCAGGTCTGCAGGGGAGGGCAGTTAGGGGTGACCAGGCCTGCAGGGGAGGGCAGTTAGGGGCAAACAGGCTGGCAGGGGAGCAGTTAGGCATCTATCAGGCTGTCAGGGGAGTGGTTAGGGGGTATTCAGGCTGGCAGGCAGAAGCAATTAGGGGCAATCAGGAAGGCAGGCAGGCGAGCAGTTGGGAGCTAGCAGTCCTGGATTATCAGAGGGATGTCCAACTGCCCGTATACTACCAGTAGGATCAGGCCTAAATGGGCAGTCGAACATCCCTTGAGGGGTCCCAGATTGGAGAGGGTGCAGGCTGGGCTGAGGGACATCCTCCCTTCCTGCCCCCCACCCCTTGCACGAATTTCATGCATCAGGCCTCTAGTATCTTATAATTGCCTTGAAATACATATTTCAAATCACTGCAGCTCGGCAGCTCCTGCGTTGAGCTTCTGCCCCTGGTGGTCAGTGACCAGTCAGACGGTCAGACACTTAGCATATTACCCTTTTATAGATAATAGATAGGGTATACTTAGCTCTACAGTATGTTAGTCTGTAATATTTACGTATTTGAAATACATAAAACAGTGAAGATTTCATTTTAACCTACATAGTTTCAACTCATAGGCAGACCTTTCTGGTTTTTAGCTAATCATATAACCAGCCTTTTGTTAAATATTGAAGAAAAGACCACATGTAATATGAGAATCAAAATGTCTCCTTAAATTCTGGGTTATGTATATAGAGTATGGTTTCAAATTGTCTGACTACTCGAAATGAAATTCAAGCACACAAAGAGTAAAGAAGTCAAACAAAAAGTACTACCAGCTGATTTCAAACTACACTTGAGTGTACTTATTTTCCGAATTAACAACAGTCCACTCGGGTCCCCTAGATACAGTCTTCCTTGGTAATGCATTTGGTATGTTCACCTCACTCATGGCTTAATTTTATTTTTTTCCTACTTATATTTCTGTTTGCCCTAATTCCATCATTTATAAAAACGATTTTAAAAGTATTTCTGTAAGTTACCTTAAGATATTTTTGAACAAAGTAGGAAAGAATGTAGTCTTATATGTTCTGAATAGTTGAGGGCAAACAGTGGATCCAAAAATGATGAATGACTGGATACCCATTCACAGCATCTCCCCTAGATGCCATCACATTGGGGAGCCTATGGGAAACATCCAGAATGAATGGAGTGGGCTGACACTATACAGACTAACATACTGTAGAGCTAAGTATACCCTATCTATCTATCTATCTATCTATCTATCTATCTATCTATCTATCTATAAAAGGGTAATATGCTAAGTGTCTGACCGTCTGACTGGTCACGATGACACACACTGACCACCAGGGGCAGAAGCTCAACGCAGGAGCTGTCGAGCTGCAGTGATTTGGCAGCGGTGTTTCTTGGGTGACGCACCCTGAAACCAGAGAGGAGGGAGCCTGATTCCTCACGGGGCTGCGTGATTCCATCTTCAGCCGTGGGTTATATTGTTGCTGGTTTACTGCACACTTCTGTTTGCGTTCCACACCATGTACAGCAGCAACTTTGCAGAGTGCCCTCTCACACTCCAAGACCCCTCGGGGGATGATTGAGCCTGTTTCAGCCCAATCCCGCAGGCCAGGCCAAGGGACCCCACCTGCTGGAGGGACCCCCACTCACTCTGCTGATGCCGGGGAGGGACCGCAGGAGGTTGGCTCCAGGGTGTGTCTGGCCCATCTCACCCAGTCTTGCCCCACCAGCCACTTTCTAATTAATTTCCTTTCAATGTGCACGAATCCATGTACCAGGTCACTAGTATAGCTAGACTAGCTTAAAGATAACAATCTTAACTGTACCTTTAGAGAGTGACTATATTTTTGGGGGGAGGCTTATGTAGAACAAGGTAGATAATGTCTCTCTGTCTTCATGAGAATATATTCTAGTAAGAGACAGTAAGTTATATATCAGTCAAAAATGAGCAAGAAAATTACAAAATTTTATAAGAATGTTTCAGGAAGTAAACAGAGCTATTTATAAGGGAGAATAAAATTTTAGGGAGGGTAGGAAAAGATAATGAATCTAGCTAGGGGAGTTATAAAAGACCTCCCTTGGGAGACATTTGAGCTGAGACCCAAGAAACAAGGGGTTGACTCTATGATTAAGTCAGGGGAAGAGCCTCTCAGCTCAGGTACTTACTGTTCTCCAACTCTAAGTACAGAGACTCAGAATCAGAAAGAAAGTGGCACATTTGGGAAACTGAAAGGAAAGCAGGACAGCTAGAGCGCAGTGATCATTAGGGACTGAGAAAGCGGTATGAGATAAAGCTGGAGCGGGAGGCTAGGGCCAGGCCAAGTCAGTTCCTACAAGTCCACAGTAAGAAGTTTGATTTTCTTCTTTTGCAGTTGTATTTCCAATTGCAATTAGAAGTCTTTGAAGGTTATGTTTTGTGTATGTGTTTTGTTTGTTTTGTTTTTGTTAATTCTCACCTGAGGATATTTTTTCTATTGCGTTCAGAGAGAATGGAAGGGAGGGAGGAAAAGGGAGAGAGAAATATCGATGTGAGAGGGACATATCAATTGGTTGCCTCCAAAAAAGCCCTAACTGGGGACGGGAACAAACTTGCAACCCAGGTACCTGCCCTTGACCAGGAATCAAACCTGTGACCCTTCGTTGTGCAGGCTGATTCTCTAGCAACTGAACCACACAGGCCAGGTCTCTTTGAAGGGTTTTAAATAGCAAAGTTATATAATCTGAGTTAACGTTTTAAAAAACTTTAAAAATACAAGGCTGCTGCCTGGAGAATAAATGATAAGGGAGCAAAAACAGCCGCAGGGAGAGCAATCAGCAGACAAGAAAGGTGGTGAGAGGGAAAGACGTAGAAACAACAGAACTTGATAGTGGACTGTGCCTGGGACATGAGGGAAGTGAACAATCAGGAATAAGTCAGAGGCTGTTAAAACAAGCAAATGGGCAGTGGTATTAGAATTTACTAAGATGTAAAACAACTAAGGTGGAGTAGATTAGGGGACTGGAAGTGTGGGGGGCTTAATTAAGTTTTAGTCTGAACACACTAAACTAAAGATGTACAAAGACAGTCAGAAAGCAATGTCCCATAAGCCACTGCACGTAGGAGTCTGGGCCTCATCAACTTGGAGGAGATATTTAAAAAGCTATGGGAACTGACACAGTCGTCCAGGGAGAGATCACTGATAGAGAAAAGAAGCCGGACTACGGGGTTCTTCAGAAGAAGAAACATCAACAGTGGTCACTGAAAACCACCGAGAGAGTTGGTAGTCAGGTTTACATAGGCAAAAGTGGTGTCAAAATGCCAAGAAAGGAAAGTTTCAAGAAAGAAAGGAGCAGCAGACTTAAATGCAACTGGGTCAAAAGTTCGAGTAAGATACAAACAGAGAAGTAGACTTTAAATTTGGTAAAATGGAAGTCACTGGTGACTCTGACAAAGGTTTCCGTAGTAAAGGGGGCTGAAAGGCAGATTGGAATTAGTGGACAAATAAGTGGAAGATGGTAAGAAAATAGAGATAGTATGTGTGGGTGACTATTTTGAAGACTCTTGATTTAAAAGAAGCAAAGTTATAAGGCTGGAGGGGAATTGGGATAATTAAGAGAAGAATTTTAAAGACAGGATAATAACAGACATGCTTGAGGCCAAAAGGAATAATTCAGTAGAAAAGGCAATAATGATGCAGGAGAGGGAGAAAAGTCCTGGAGGTTCTGGGAAGGAATGGGAGCGTCCTTTCATAGGAACAGACACTTCTCCTGTCACATCATTGGGAGTGCCGATGCTGGAAGGTGGTCAGCTGGGGGTGGGATGAGGGCAAAGGGGAGGGTGAAAAGTCTGAGAGATAGGAAGGTGTAGAATGAGCAGCAGTGCTGAAGGACTACCCTGACAGTGTGGAGCACACACTGTCGTGTGTGGTCCTGACCTTCCTCACTACCGCTCAAGAACTCAGCTCAGTCTAAGAGAGAGTGAATAATTAGGTTCAATCAGAGAAGGAATTTTGCCAGGCAAGTTTCCACAATGTCCCTTTCCTTCACCCCAGCAAAAGTGACAGGAAATGCAAGGGACATGAAGGCAGAGCATAAACCTTTACAGAAAGAGGTATCCGCAGCAAGGCAAGAAGCACGCTTTTCGTTTTCTCTATTTCTATGCAGGGCAGTAAGAGAAATTATGGCTCCAAGATGACGCTCCCACCCACTCCATGGACAAGTCCCACCATCACAAATCTTGGTTCTGGACTTAAACGTCCATAAGAGACTGGGAAACAAAGGAAGACATTAAGTCCTTATTGTTAAAATGTTGGGCTCTGGGGTAATGAAAGGCCTACTGTCAAAACAATTATAAACATAATCCTTAGATTAACATCAAACACTTTCCTCAATAGCAAAACTATCTTGATAACATAGAAATATTCCAATTTTCCATGGTGTAGTCAGCCAAAATTCTTTCAATAATCTACCAGTTAAAAATATTTCCTTACTTTTCTTTGAAAAATTTATAGGCAAACTGCCAAGTGATCCCATGGTCACCACAAAGTTTTTCTATTTCAATGATTCACATGACTGCAGTATTTAATATATTCAATATAAAAATGATTTAGCAATTTGAAATGTAGTATTAAGATGTGTTAAATAACTATAACAAAAAAGAAAAAAACTCCACACTAAGTACTTTTCTTAGAAATAACTGTAACGAGTTGAGATGCACTGGAATGTGAACGTGACCTAAAGAGTCTTCTTGTTAAGTTTTTCTGATAACTTATAAATGATTACAATACTGAAAAATATTTCCAAGAATGCTATCACTTTAAAAATTCTTGTTTTTACCGATTTTATCTGCTTTGAAAAGCAAACTTTTAATTTATTCTGTTCCTACTTGCCAAACTCTCCAAAATATTTTATTTTCCCATATGTTGGAATGCTATGTTGATTAGAGAATGAAAAACCGGATTTTATAACTTAGCTTTATCTTACTAATATAGATAAAGTGAGCATAGTGTTAACAGTTACATAATTGGTTCTGGCTTCCATTCCCATAGAAACCTAAAACGAATTCACAAAAATGGGAAATATTGATTCAAAAAGTGCTTAATTTTAAAACACCCCATATTTGGTGATCTGGCATCCAATTCCAGAGAACAAGAATACAGTGACAGCTTGGCAGTTAGACTGTTAGGAAATTTTATCAGTTTCAGCTTAGGCCTGCCAGCTGTACCTCCAGGTGCTAATATTTTGGTTATATGTCAAGTAAAATGGTTCCTTAAAAAAACCCAAGAAAAACATCTTACCGGTTATTATAATTACATACATACAGTTAAGATGCCAAGTAACTACAGACATAGCTGTTAACAATTACTATTATAAATAGTACAGGCCACAGTTTGAGGGAAAAATAAATTGAACACAAGGAGTTATAATACTGAGGAAATAGTATTTTAACAGAATTTAGAAGTTAATTTTTCCCCTAATATCAAGCACCAAAAAGACAAGGAATAGTTTAAACAACTTTTTAAAGTAAATATAGAAGAAATAATTCTTTTAGTTAATTGTACTCTATATGTTGCTGACAACAGACCACATTAAATGCACCATACAGAATTATTAAAAGTGCTTCATGATTTGAGAAAAAAAGAAAAAATGTAAATACAATGGAAACAATAATAATCAGTGCTATATTTTTACCATTACTTTAATAAAGACTTACAACCAAATAGGTTTAGAAAGATTTTTATCTATAATGGCCTATAAACATAATCTTTAAGAGAAGTGTATTAAACTAAGTGCATTAAACTATCTCCTGGTACCCATATTTTTATAAAACTCTCTTATGTAAATGGAAGATTCCTGCTACTTATTAAAATTCATGCAGGTTAGGCACATTTGAACTTCATGTTTTGGTTATATGGTCACATATTACATGTCATTTAGATCATTTGCTCCAGCAGGAACAAGTCGATGTGACTTAGTATCTTTCTAAACAGCCCCTAGAGAATGATCATGATCAGAAACCATCACAGACGACCCACCGCCTATTTAAAGAGTAACATCCTCACCAGACTGATGGTGTGTGTGCTGTCCAGACGCCTCGGCAGATGGCCTGTGTTCACTATCTGGAGAGGACAGCAGAGAAGTAGAAGGTGGGCTTCCTGTAGGAGATGCTGTGGAGTGGGCCATGGAGGAAGGTTGTAGAAACTGCTCAGCTGGAGTGTCTACTTCCATCACAGTGTCACCCGCTTCCAAACTGGTGCCTGACGGGACCGTAGGAAGAGTCGAAACATCTGGCTGACTTGTCCCACCTTCAAAAAGCACATGTTAATGCAAGTTCAAATACTAAATGCTTTCCAAAACCAACCACTCAGAAGCGGTATGTTCAGGCACACTTGCTTGCGCGCGCGGGCACACACACACACACACACACACACACACACACACACACAAACATAGAAATATATAATATAGAGAAAATCAAAAGCACCCACTGGTAGTTTGGTCCATTTGACTAGGCTAGTCAATAGGGGTAAACATCTATCTATAGCACATTCTTAAAAATAATCATTCTTTTAAGCAAAATGCTCCACATGGCAGCTTCTTTTATACAAAGCTACTAGTAAATAACTTGTGAGATGCCTAGAAGCACTGCCTAGTTCCTCAAATTTAATGGTGATGATTCCTTGTGGAATCTAATGAACAAAATGAATTGACCAACAAAATAAGCCCCAAGGCAGGGAGGCATGGAACAGACTGACATACCTCGATATGGGGTTGGGGAGACGAGAAGAGATAAACCAAAGAACTTATATACTTATATGCATAAAACATGGACATGGGCAATAGGGTAGCGAAGATCTGAGGGAGAAAGTAGGGGCTGGAAGGGAAGGGGGAGGGAATGGGAGGTATCTGTAATACTGTCAATAAAAAATATAAATAAATAAATAAATAAATAAGGTGATGATTCCAATGCAATAGTTGGATAATAGAATCATGGATTTATACTGAGATATTTCCACTCTATAACATCATGTCCTTGGTAAAACATTTAATAAAAATTTTATTAGCAAGAGTAAAACAACAAATAGGCTAGAACAGGATTAAGTTCTTCATTCCCATTTCATTAGCCATAATGTTTTAACCACTAAACTAACATGATGAAGGGATGATTTTAAAGGGCTTAAGTGTACATTATGTGCCGTGCTAGGCTTCTTGCTATCTGCAAAGGAATAATTAATACTCAATAAATATTAAAAATTTTCCTGATTTTGCTTCAAATCTAGATTTTATTAAAAATGGAGTGGACAAACCAAGTTCATGCTTTGCAAGATACAACTACCACAGAATGTCAAGGTGTTTTTTTAATCACCATGATTTAAATATTTCTTAAATTTAAGCACAAATTTAGTAACTCTTCAGCAAATCCACAGTCCAATAAATTTTTTAAAAATATATTTTATTGATTTTTTACAGAGAGGAAGGGAGAGAGATAGAAAGTTAGAAACATCGATGAGAGAAGAACATTGATCAGCTGCCTCCTGCACGCCCCCTACTGGGGATGTGTCCGCAACCCAGGTACATGCCCTTGACCGGAATCGAAACTGGGACCTTTCAGTCTGCAGGCTGATGCTCTATCCACCGAGCCAAACCGGTTTTGGCCAATGAATGTTTTTAAAATGTATTTTTATTGATATCAGGGAGGAAGGTAAAGGAAGAGAAAGACAGAAACATTAATAAGAGAGAATCATTGATTGGGTGCCTCCTGCACGCCCCCTACTGGGGATTGAGCCCACAACCCGGGCATGTGCCCTTGACCGGAATTGAGCCTGGGACCCTTCAGTCCATGGATCTATCCATTGAGCCAAACCAGCTAGGGCCCAAGGAATTTTTTTAAAGTGAATTGATCTGTATGACTTAACAAAATCCACTTACAGATAAAATTCAATAGAAATCTTTAATTTGGTGATTTAAAATGTTTAGGAGTTAACTTTTCTATGCTCACTTTTGATAGAGATAAGTAACTTGCCAAAGACCACAAAGCTGGAAAGTAGTGAACAAAGATATGAAAACAGGTCAGCTAACACCAGAAACGTAATTAATAATCAATGTATATAAGAAACCAAAAGTAGAAACTATTCAATTATATAAAACTTATTTATCTACAGTTTTATATATTTCTACTCTAATTAAAAAAAAGGACTTAAATGGGGATGGACTATCAGCTGCTCTTACTTTTTTTTGAGAAAAGCAAAACATAAGGGCTAGAACTAGTGGAACCTGAAGAGGCCAATTGTACCTAATGCCCTCTCCCTCTCCTGCTTCACACAACAGTAAGGACCTTGGGTTATTGTAGATCTAAAACATGTGGAAATCAGATGGCAAAAATAAACCCCGCTCAGTTGTTTTTACCAGCTTTCTGATGACTGTAATTAATAAGAGCACTTACCTGTGGGCCGAGATCTTCCTCGTCCTCTATTGCTTTGTGCAACCTCACTTGCTTCTTCAAACCACCTTGATAACATGTCAGACATTCTCTGCATCAATGATACATTGGGACTTTGCTCTCCTATGAAAACACAGGTCGTATCAGTTAATTAGAAATAAGTCAGCATCTTTCATTAATGCCAAAACCCAGATTTCAGGGTCTTAAAAATGAACATAACTTCAAAAATCCAATTGCCCAAATAATTCTATGAATGTACACAGATCCACAAGAGCCATCATCACATTTCACAGTAAAAGTTTAAATGAGTGGCTCTCCATGTGTATTTGAGTTCCTCAAGAACAGCACTTAGCTCCTACATCTTTGCCTAGTCTTAGGGTCTCCCCACCCCTACCCAACCCACCTCTTTAGTTCCAAGAGTGCACAGCTAGGAAGGGCTTGTGCATTGTACACTGTTCAGATTAAAAGAAAAGTTTGCCCTTTAAATTTACTTAAACTGAATTTGTTTTCATCATTTACTGTAAGCAAATTCCACATACTTGAAATTAACTGAAACTAGAAGGGTTTCGTCTCTTCCCTCCCTGCTTTTCCTCCTTCAAATACAGTTTTCTTGAGCATTTTCAAATTAAGTATGACATCAAAACTGACAATTCATTTCTATTCTACAATCATATAATTAAAAATGGAAATCATCTGTTCTTCAATTTTCTGTGAAAATAGAATTTATTGTATACTTCACTGCCTCTATATCATATAGCTTTATATTTAGGTATTATAAAATAATACAAAAGATAATATACTGGGAAATATGCCTTTGATCTTGAAAGATTTCAGAAGTTATTAGAGTAACATTTTGGCTAAAGACCCACTTATTAAAATTAATTCTATTTTAAAGTGCCATCTTAACGCTTCTGAGGTAGTTTCTCACACTTGGCAAAGGCACCTGAGAGAAGGGTAAAAAAACTTATGTGCTATTATAAAACTCTCTGGTTGGAAACTGAGGGTTCTCATTCCATTTATATCTAAGAGAAAAGCAAAAATTAAGAAGTATGATGACACCTGATGCTTTATGACGCACGAGCATTCTTACACTTTCAGTGGGAACGTACAGGAGTGCTCTTTGAGCACTAATCCAGTGGCCCTGCCACCCCATTTGTGGAAATTTAGCTGCGACCCACTTGCACAGGTGTGCTGAGAGACGTACCAGAATGCTTGCTGCAACATCACTTATAACAGTGAAAACAATGGAAACAAGTGAAATACTCATTTTAAATACCATAGAAAAAGAAAAAAGCTGACCAAAGTATACTTACCATCTCGCTCTCGTTCACTCTCCGGCCTGGCTCGGGGTCCAGTATCTGACCAGTCACCACGAAGCCTCAAGCGCTTCACCGGAGGCTGCCGTAACTAAAAGGTGAGGAGAACACTCGTTTGCTCACCTCTATAGCACACTTCAAATCTAATAGCTTCTCTCCATCCCCCTACTTCCTGTACTGAGGATGCACGTAGACTGAAGAGTGAGAGGCGCAAAGGAAATACTGCAGAGGAAGCCAAAGGCCCTCAGGTAGAAGCCTGCTTAGCTGCCCGAGTGAGCAGATGTGCTAGAACGGAGAAGCAGGGAGAGCAGAGGAGTATGAGAACCGATGATGTAGGTCTTGAAACTACACTACTGAGGACCTCAGTCTGGCTCTAAAAGAAGGGGGAGCTCCTTGGAGAGCTGATCAGAAGAACAGCATGACCTGATGAGAGGATTATGGGAAGAGTGGCAGGGGGACGGGTTAGAAAGCCCCATAATAACAGAGGAGAGAGATGCTGACACCTTGCACCAAGTAGCAGTGGTAGCCAAGGTGGTGAGTAGTGCTACAGATTTGGGATGTATATTTTAGAAACAAACTATGGGGACCAAGAAAAATTGAGAGATTGTATTCAATGCAGCAGTTCAATAATGAAGTGGGGCAGGCATCACCCCAATAAATTCAATTTAAAATTTAGAGGAAAAGGAAAAGAGAGAAAAGACAATAAAAGGAAAAAATAATAATAAAGGAAAATGAGAAGTGAGAAACAACTGAAGACAGAAGAATCTATATATATAAATAAAAGTGCACTGACCACCAGGGGACAGACACTCAATGCAGGAGCTTCCCCCTGGTGGCCAGTGCGCTCCCACAGGGGGAGCGCTGCTCAGCCAGAAGCTGAGCTCACGGCTGGCAAGGGCAGTGGCGGTGGTGGGAGTCTCTCTCACCTCCATGGCAGTGCTAAGGACCCCTTGGGGGATGTCCAACTGCCGGCTTAGGCCCACTCCCTGCAGGCCTAAGCCAGCAGGCAGACAACCCCCAGGGGGTCCCGGAGAGCGAGAGGGCACAGGCTGGGCTGAGGGCACCCCCTTTCCCCCCCAGTGCATGAATGTTGTGCACTGGGCCTCTAAGTAGGTTATAATTGTGAAAGAGAGGCAGTCTTTGGAGCAGAGGGGACTGCTGGCCACATATGAATAGTAAATGGTAACAGGTTAAACTCCTATTATTGCGTGACCGTAAACATTTAGTTTCCTGGAAATCTACATCACATTTTTTATTTTAACTACCTTTTCTGTAACTGTTAGACCTGTGGCTATTTCTTGCTGCTACTGTGCAACTTCATAGTTAGTGAAGCATTTTGTTATTAAATATTTTCTCTTTAAAAATATTTTACAATACTTCTCTCTAGAGCCTTTCCTTAATTATTAGCTCCTGTTCTTTCATGTATGTTTTGTGTTCTTGTTTCCTAGACTGTAAGTGCCTTGAAAATTAGCTCTATTTTTTGAAGCCCTTCAGGCCCCAGAGTCACTGAATTAGTATTTTCTGAGTAAATAAAAAAGATGGTTTTGCGTAAACTGACCTCTTCCCTTCTCTCTTCTGCAGAAGGAGTTCGAAGTTCTCGTGCAGTGTCATCTTTGGGGTCAAAAAGGTAGATATAATCTGAAGAGTAGCTAACAAGAATCTCCTGACCATCTTCACTGTAACACAGAGATGTCACCCTGCAGGACTTGTTGTTAAGATGAGAAGGGAGAAAACGGGCAACCATTCCAGCAGTCCCCCGGCCTGCATAATTCCCTAGAGTAAGAAAACAGGAAGGTGTTTAAAATTCATGTTTTTGAAGAAAAACATTTTAAAAACTCTTAATCTGCACGAGGAGATATGTGATTTAATGTAGCAATAGAAATCAAAGCTATCATTCTATTTCTAGAAGAAGAGGCTCTTTTTTCAATAACAGATTTTATAACAAAATGAAAAAGAATACAAGTACAAAGGAAATGTACCTTTAAAAAAATCATAATCATCTGGAATTCCAGATTACATATTTTATTGGAAATATGAGTTATTTAACTAATTAAATAATTTATGATTATAGTCACACTAAATCATCTTCTAAAAATTCTCCCCAGCTCTAACAGGTTTGGCTCAGTGGATAGAATGTGGGCCTGCGGACTGAAGGGTCCCAAGTTCGATTCCAGTCAAGGGCATGTACCTTAGTTGTGGGCACATCCCCAGTGGCAGGTATGCGGAAGGCAGCTGATTGATGTTTCTAACTCTCTATCTCTCTCCCTTCCTCTCTGTAAAAAATCAATAAAACATATTTAAAAAAATAAATTAAAAAAAAATAAAAATTCTCCCCAAATTAATATACTTTTTATAATATAAACTAGAGGCCTGGTACATGAAATTCATGCACTGGAGGGGGGAATCCCTCAGTCCGGCCTGCCCCCTCTCACAGTCTGGGAGCCCTCAGGGGCAGGAGGTGACCTGGTGATCAGGGGAAAGTGACACCCCATCACACCTCTGCTGCTGCCACTGCCGGCAACATAAGCCTCAGCCGGGCCTAGTTACCTGAGCCTCGGGCGGCCCTGGGCAACTCGGCAGCCACCATCTGAGGCTTGCCTGCACCTCGGGCTGGCCCTGGGCGGCTAGGCAGCTGACATCTGAGGCTTGCCTGCACCTCAGGCAGGCCCTGGGCGGCTGGGGGGCTGATGGGACTGGGGGACTTCGGAGGCAGGACTGAGGGGGCTGGGCACCACCATCCTGTGGCTGTGGGCACCACCATCTTTGAGGGTATGGCAGTCAATTACCATATTTCCTCCTTACTGGCTTTGGGCACTGCCATCTCTAAGGGTGGGACAGTCAATTAGCATATTCCCTCCTTATTGGCTGTAGGCGTCGCCATCTTTGAGGGAGGGACAGTCAATTAGCATATGCCCTCCTTATTGGCTGTGGGTGCCACCATCTTTGAGGGTGGGGCAGTCAATTAGCATATTCCTTCATTTGCTGTGGGCACCGCCATCTTTGCGACGGTGTGAGGGTCAATTAGCATATCCCCTCTTTATTAGATAGGATAGGAAAGCTTATATTTATTAGTATACTAGATAAAAAAGTGCAGTATCCTTTTAAACTGATTTACCTTCATGTTTTTTAAAAATTTGACTGTCGTGATTTTTTTCCCTTCTAAGGCTACAGAGTGGAAATACTATGTCAGTTTTAATTCATTGTAGTAGTCATTAATACAATGCAATATGACAGAGAGGGAACAATGGGCACTTTGTGTCTTGGGGGACTCAGGAATGCTCAATTCTAAGAATCTAAATTATACACCAAGTTGTACAATTCTGTACAATGAGGTCTTATGCCCAAAATGTCACCTGGGTCCCACCTGTTGAGAAACAATAATGAAGCCTGTAATTCCATATTTAATACTGTTTCCCTAAATGTGCATATTCAAATAGACAAGACTCCTCAATCAGTTAAGAAAAAAATAATTTCCTCTCACCTTCCCATTTCAATAACCATTTTTAATGACATAAATTGACAATGAGATTGACACTGTGTTCATTTCTGGCCAAGTCCACTTTTATTTTTAACAATATAATTCATGTGAATATATATTTGATGTTTGGATATGTGAGTGTTTAAGTATTCCTGGCTTCCTTTACTGAGAAAATGCTAATGGAAGCTGGCTTTGAATTGGGAATTTCAGAAGTGGTTTGATCCCATAATGGATGAGGAATTGAAGGCAGATTCAAGTTCAGTACTGTAGCATCACTGATAACAGCACTTCAAATCAGCTAAGCAGGCAGAAACATATGCTATACACTAACGCACACCCAAGTTACTGTTCTTTCCTGACTTTTCTCTCCACCATGCTTACCGTTATCATCTGAATTTAAAAAATGACAAAGAGAAATTAGGAAAACCAAGTGTTGTGGGCTGAACAGTGTCCCCCCTCCACACACACACAAATTCATGTCCACTAGAACCTCAGAATATGACCTATTTGGAAATAAGGTCTTTGTAGATGTAATTAGTACAATGAGGTCACACTGGCTTAGGGTCCTAAACCCAGTATGACCGGTGTTCTCAGAAGAGAGAAATACAGACAAAGATACACCCAGGGCAGAAGGCAGGTAAATATGGAAACAGAGGTTGAAGTAATACACTTAAAAGCCAAAAAATGCTAAGGACTGCCAGTGGCAACCATAAGGAAGCAAGGAGAGCCCCGGCGGGGTAGCTCACTTGGTTAGAGCATCGTCCCCATACGCCAAAGTTGCAGGTTCAATTCCTGGTCAGGGCACATACAAGAATCAACCAATGAATGCATAAATGAGTGGAACAAATCAATCTTCCTTTCCTTCTTCCTCCCTTTCTCCTCCCCACCCCTTTCCTCTTTCTCTCTAAAATCAATTTTAAAACTTTAAAATAAAAAAAAGCGAGAAGCACATAATAGATTTTCTCTGAGAGCCTCCAGCACAAAACGACCCTACAATACCCTTACTTTAGCCTCTGAATTATGAGACAATAAATTTGTTATTTTAAGCCACCTAGTATACAGCCCTAGGAAACTAATATAGTTGGCCCTTGATATTTTCGGGTTTCAAACCTACAGATTCAACCACCAGTGAAGGAAAACAGCACTTTCCACCAGGGAAGCTGAACACATGCACTTTTCTAAGCCATTTTATAAAGGACTTGGGCATCTGGGGATTTGGGTACCCGAGGGCTCCTGGAACCATCCCTGGAGATAGTAAAAGACAACTATACATCAAGTGCTACAACTTTTTAAAGTGATAAACTACAAAAGGACCACCCCAACAGGATCATAAAAACTTAGTGAAATGCTGTTTTTATAATACATACTATTTAAACACATTCTACATACTAAATTGTAATAAAATTTTAAAAATTTAAGTGTCATATTTATTTTCTGACCTGACAGAATCTTGTATTTGCATTAATATATATCTTTGTACCTGTAGCTCTTGTGCCCAGCATTCTCCGATCATATATTCGAACTGAGCTATCAGAACAACCCACAGCAAGGTAATATGGTATTGGCGGACAAATCGCTACAGAAGTAGCAGCACGTCGGCAGTTAATTAGAATATCCTACAAAAGATAAAATAGCAGCAGTTACATAGAGCTCTGCAGTAGAGATGATACTATATTGAAAAAGGTTCTCTTCAATTAGAAGAAAATAATCTTTCTCAGAAATCCTAATTCAATAAGTATGACACTGAAAGGGGGAAAACGCGGTTTCCTTTCATTTTTCAGATTTCTTTCTATCAGTAAGTTTTTAACACATTTAGCTTATGTGAGAGGAAGATAAATACATGCAGTCAATATTCCTCCTCAGCAGTTTACCACTCTAAGAAAAACTCTGTTTTCTTTACAGTTTGCTATACAACTCCAAAACTGACTTCTAATACAAATTTTATGCTTTCCTTATGGACCAAACAAAATAAGAAAACATATATGGAAAACTACATTTAATTAAAGTAGAGATTTAAAAACAACCAACATCTGAGTAATGCAAAATACATTCTGAAGAGGAAAAAAATAAAAATTGTTCCCAGATATAAGACTCAAACAGTAGCTAAATCAACAGCAGCTACAAAAGAGCTGGTAATAATTCAAGAAACTCATCATTAATCATGGTTTAAATCCTTTCTCAAAACTAGCTGTACTTCAGATAATGATATAACTTGAATTATTTCTCAGAAATTCCCCCTATTATCTTCATGCTTATGACTAATGAACATCTTTAGAAATGTAAGACACTCATATATGTAATGTATCAATAAGTTGTTAACCACATTAGAAATGCTGCTGTTTTGGTCCACTGGACAGTAAAGATGGAGGTATAATCTACCTTTGTCTATGATAAGTACTAATTATTTTATATGGTACTTATATTTTAGTTCTTTTACTACTAAAATATAACAAAAGTATTATTAACTGGTTTTAAATTTCTAAGCTTTTCTTAACTTGTAAAATCTTTCTCATCAGTTCAAATGCAAAGTACAATCTCTCTCTCTCTCTCTCTCTCTCTCACACACACACACACACACACACACAACCTATAAAAAACAGATTTTACTATAATGTCACTACCCCTCTATAAGCATTAGAAAATGTAAGAGTTATGACCCAGAACACATATCCTTAAGGTGTTCTGTTAATTTTATACTATTTTATCTGTGGTGCAAGCTCCTCACTCTTCTCAGTACAGCTGTGTATTTAGAATACATTCACCTTATGTTTTATTTATTTAACTAGAGGCCTGGTGCACAAAATTTGTGCACTAGAGAGGGTGTTCCTCAGCCCAGCCTGCACCCTCTCCAATCTAGGACCCCTCAAGAGATGTCTGACTGCAGGTTTAGTCCCGATCCCTAGATGTCCTGCAGTCGGACATCGCACTCACAATCCAGGACTGCTGGCTCCCAACCGCTCACCTGCCCGCTAGCCTGATCACCCCCTAACCACTCCCCTGCCAGCCTGATCGACGACTAACTGCTTCCCTGCCAGCCTGATTAACCCCAACTGCCTTCCCCTGCAGGCCCGATTGCCCCCAACTGCCCTCCCCTGAAGGCCTGATCCCCCCCAAGTGCCCTCCCCCGCCAGCCTGGTCACCTCTAACTGCCCTTCCCTGTAGGCCTGGTCATCCCTAACTGCCCTCCCCTGCTGGCCTGATCATCCACAACTACCCTCCCCTGCTGGCCATCTTGTGGCGGCTATCTTTGACTATATGGGGGTGTCCATCTTGTGCGAGGGTGTAAGGGTCAATTTGCATATTACCTCTTTATTATATAGGATTATTGACTTCAGAATATTATTCCTATTACACTGAATTTGTTCACCAAATGCCTTCTATAATTCTGTTTTAGTAGTTAAGGATTACTTTAGGTGCCAGTTTTTCTTCATACTTTGGACTTTATTCATTTTTATATAGAAAGAAATAAAAAGTTTTATTAAGGAAAATTTTAACAATGTTTTCACTTATTAGCTTTGCTTTCATCTTTATTTTTACCGGATTTTTGGTTATAAAAGCACAACTAAATCTTACTATGTGCACACTAAAATATGTCTTAAAAGAATTTGGCATAACGAATTTGAGTATCTACCATTTACTGAGAAATAGGAATACCAAATACCCTAGTAAACAATCTGATATTTAAACTTATCCTGCCTTTTATATATTAGTTCAATGCTTTCATAGTGTGTGTATGTGTGTACATATATGTAACATTAAAAACAGAATTAAAAATCATACATTTAAAATTTCTTAATTTCTATTTTTTTCTGTTTCAATATAGAAAATCATCTCTCCCACCGCCCCCCTCCCCCAAGAATGTTAATAACAGTAACTGGTTTAATTAGCAAGCATTTAACCTCATCACTAGTAATTCTTCTTGGGGGGGGGGGCCTGGAGACTTTCAGTAAAAATATATTTAGCAATACTTTATTTCATTTGGTACTTCAAAATGATCTGAGAAAAAAGCCACTGTTTCTAAATAGCATTTGGGGTTAGCTATCTGGGGCCATTACATGATTTCTCAGGCCTTTTTCAAATTTAAAATAGTATTAAAAATACAAAATTGACAGCGAAGCTATCCCTATAGAGAAGTGTGCTAAATCTGAACGAACACATTGATAGAATGGTATCTTGTTATTTTTTTTTTTTTAAAAAAAGAACATATAATTGTTGATTTAAAAGCTGTGGTAAAAACAAAGAGAAGACACTAAACTATCACACGCTTTCATCATGGCTATTGGTTAGTCAAAATTATCTCCATAAGTGGGATATATTGATAAATGCTCTAGTTTTTATAATAGTAGAGCATATACTGAACAATTCTCATATATATATAATTGGAAATGTACAATAAAAATACAAGTTCCCTAACTTCACTATTAACATTTTAATGTAAAAAATTTGATTATAAAATATATGCTATTGAAGATTTTTGCAAAACAACTGACCCATAATCTCGATAATCCAGAGATAACTAACTGGCACTATTCAATTTTTTTGAATCCTCACCCGAGGATAATTTTTAACTTTAATTTTCTGGAGAGAGTGGGAGGGAGGGAAGGAGGGAGAGGGAGGGAAGGAGGTAAGAAGGGAGAGAGAGAGAGAAACATTAATGTGAGAGAGACATAGACTGGTTGCCTTATGCATGTGCCCGACCCTCAGGGATCAAAACTGCAACCCAGGTACATGCCCTTGAACAGGAATCAAAACTGCAACCCTGTAGTGCGTGGGCCGGTGCTCTAACCACCGAGAAACACCAGCCATGGCTTACTGTTTCAATTTTAATTAGAATCAAATATTTTGCATCATTTATACAAAACTTTGTTTCTTACATCTTTGCAATCTTCTTTTGTGCAGCTAGTTTTGATGCGCGTATCAAACCACCTAACAGTTCCATCTTCACCACAAGAGAGGAAAGTATGCGGGTCATTGGGTACGGTCATAATCTGAAGATGAGAGCAAAAGTCCAGGTATTCTTATTGAACACTTAGACAGATGGCTTTGAGAAGCATTGCTACTGTTTTATAAAATGATTAAGGCAAAAGCAACTAAGTCAAAACAGTAAAATACATATAGAAGTAAGCAAGAAGTAATAGTTAAATTAATATGATTCATTACTTTGAAGTTTGAAATGAATGTTCCTGTAGATAGGAAGTTCTTTAAAATTATAAACTTCTAACAACTTTGACAAGAAAAAATTTTCCCCTAGGAAACCTGTTCAAACTATTCAAAGACTAATTTTTATGATTTCTGGATATAAATTTGTAATTATACTATAAACACATTACAGTTTTCTTCTATGATAATGTTTAAGAAAACTATAAGATGCTGAATTGATTAAAGCATTTAAATTGATGTCTCAAAAATTTTGACAAAATTTCATGATTAAGACACTCAACAAGCTAGGAAAGGGAGGAAATTACCTCAATATAAACACCATATATGAGAAGCTCATGGCTAACATCATACTCAACTAGAGGCCTGGTGCATGAATTCGTGCATGGGTAGGGTCTGGCCAGCCTGCCCCAATCGGGGCAATAGGGCCTAGCTGGCTGGGGGGAGGGGATGCAGGAGGTTGGCCAGCTGGCCCTGCCCCCTGGTCGAACTCCCGGTTGAACTCCTGGTCAAGGGGACAATTTGCATATTAGCCCTTTATTATATAGAAAGGTGAAAAACTAAAAGCTTTCCCTTTCAGATTAGGGACAAGACATGAATGCCTACTCTCATTACTTCTATTCAATACAGTATTGAAAGTTCTAGCTAAAGCAAGAAAAAAGAAATAAAAGTAATCAAAATTGAAAAAGAAGTAAAACTATCTCTGACTGAAGATGACATGGTTTTATATGTACACTATTCTAAAGATTCCACACCAAAAGAAAAGTTAAAACTAATAAATAAATACAGCAAAGTCGCAGGTTAACACATCAACACAAAAATCAGTTGTGTTTCTTCTAAGCACTAACAATAAACAATATGGAAATGAAATTAAGAAAACAACCTCATTATATTACAAGCAAAAAGAATAAAATACTTAGGAATAAACTTATTCAAGGAGGTGGAAGTCTTATATACAAAAAACTACAAAACATTGTTGAAAGAAATTAAAGAAGACACACACAAATGAAAAGACATCTATGTTCATGAATTGGAAGACTTAATATTGTTTAAATGTCCATACTACTCAAGGTGATCTAGATTTAATGCAATTTCTATAAAAATCCCTGTGCATTTTTTTTTTTTTACAGAACCAGAAAAAAATCTTAAAATTCATATGGAACTCAAATAGCCAACACAATCTGGACAAAGAAATACAAAGTTGGAGGCCTCAAACTTGCTGCTTTCAAAAAATATTCCAAAGCTATTGTATTTAAAACATTACCAGTATTATAGTACTGACATAAAGACTTTATGCAAGACAGTGACAGTGTAAGAGGTGAAAGCCCAGTAGAGAGCCCTGAAGCACAATACAGAAGCATCTTTTAAAGCTGACACCTGCTTGCCAAGAGTATGGTTGCTCACGTAATTACTATTACTCACAGCTTATTTCTTATTACTATTACTCATAGCTTATTTCTTAACTTTATTCGCAAACTTATCAAGACCCATTCTCTGAAATACTTTACTGAAATCTAGATATTCTTTCAATAATATCTTTGCCTACAAATTCACGAAGGAGTGTATATACACATACACAAATCTACACATATGTACTACATACATACATGCACCATACATACACTTACACAAAAACATACACATATGTATCACATGTATAATCATAATAATACTGCACCTCATAGGTAGTTCCATAATGGCACGTAAATTGGCATTGTCTGTTAGTTTCTGCATCTTGCTCAACATTGGTATAATATATCACTCCATCTCCAGAGCAGGAGACAATCTGCTTATCATTTGTGCATGGTAAGAACTTTGCACTGAAGATATTTGCTCGGTGCCCTGAACGAATTGTCGTCAAAACCTGAAACATACAAAGAAGGTAATTCTTGGCAATTTATTACTTCCTAGAAATAAACATTCATATTTAATATAAGCATAGCCAGGAATAAATTAACATTTTTATCTCAATGAATATTACCATTTGATTCGAAATATTATTCACAATATTTTTTTTCCCTCTGAGATGTGAAAAATTTTGATTATCATTTTGGATTGAACGCCTCACTATCAAGGCAGTTATCTATTACTTTTAGGACTATTTTAAAAGTTATTTGTTATTTTTAGGACTATTTAATCAAGCATTTTCCCATTGTCTTCAGTGGGAGGACTGGTCCAAATAAACTAGCCCATAATTTCTGAAAAACAAAACTTCTCTTTTCAATATATTTGAGATTTATTATATATACTAGAGTCCCGGTGCACGAAAATTCATGCACTGGAGGGGGGTATCCCTCAGCCTGGCCTGCCCCCTCTCACAGTCCGGGAGCCCTCAGGAGATGTCCCATGGGGAGCAGGCCTAAGTCACAGTCTGGCCTCCCACTGCAGGAGGTGACCGGCCAATCAGGGGAAGGTACCGCCCCCATCACCCCCTTGCTGCTGCTGCCTCTGGCCTCCCTCTATGGGAGGCGACTGGGCAGATCAGGGGAAGGCAACACCCCACTGCCAGCCCCTGCGGCTTGCCTGAGCCTCAGCCCGGTCCTCACAGCAGCAGCCACTGTGGCTTTGTCTGGAAGGATGTCCAGAAGACGTCTGCTCTAATTAGCATATTACCCTTTTATTAGTATAGCTGATTAAGATATACCATTAATAAGAAACACCTATGATCTCTTAACTCTATAGGCAGTGTTTTGAAACTTTCATTAGCCATAAATTAATCTTCCCATGAATTCACAGGATCTGAAAAATAGAGTGAAACTATAAGAAAAGATTTAACTCAGGATAAAAAAATTATTTGCCTATGTAATGAATCATTAGTCTTTTACAATAAAAATAAAAATATTTGTATAATATCAAATTTGGAACTATTAAAACCACTGTGTGAAAAAGACAGTCTTCTTATACATAAAATCTCTGAAAGTATTATCTAATTAATCATTTATCAAATTGGAAATGAGGATGGGTAATGAGCAATTGCTTTTCAAATATATATATAATCTACTAGGAACCATGCATAAGACAAATATTTTAAAAAAGCAATTAAAAGAGACATACCTGATCTTTTAAAAATTATACCATTGGGCTTTTTAAAAATATATATATTTTTTATTGATTTCAGAAAGAAAAGGAGATGGGGAGAGAGGTAGAAACATCAATGATGAGAGAGAATCATTGATTGGTTGCTTCCTGCACGCCCCCTACTGGGGATCTAGCCAGAAACCTGGGCATGTGCCCTTGACCAGATTTGAACCCAGGACCCTTCAGTCCACAGGCTCTATCCAAACCAACTAGGGCCCATTGGGCATTTTCACAAAATAACTGAAAGCAGGAATTTGCAGAGATATTTATACACTTATGGCAACATTATACACTTCATGGCAACATTATTTACAACAGACAAAAGCAAAAGCAACCCAAGTGTCCAATGATAGATAAATGGATTATGCCGAGTAAAATTAGCCAGTCATAAGAGGACAAATGCTGCATAAACATATGTGAAGTTCATTAACATCAAACTACGGCCAGCAGCACCAGCTGTTGCACCTAGAAGTAGGTGCAGTACTTAAGGGTAGTCAAATTCACAGACACAGAAGGAGAATGGTGGCTGTGGGAGGGCTGCCGGGAGGGGAGGATGGGGAGCTCCGGTTTAATGGGCAGAGTCCGCGTTCTGCAGGATGAAGAGTTCTGTAGCTGGATGGGGGCGATGGTATCACAATAAGGCGAATGTATATACTGTCACTGAACCGAACTCCTAAAGATGGTTAACTTTATGTTATGTGCATATTATCACAATTAAAAAAAATAAAGCTCTGCATTTTTTAAAGAAATTTCATCGGTACCTAGATGAGCGCTTTGTATATTATAAGCACTGAAATTCTAATGATCAGGAAATTTCTCCACTATAAGAAAAAGGTAGTCCTAGTAATTACAGACCTACGAGAAGTAGAGCTTGAAAACATCAAGTTTCCCTCTGGCAAGCCAGTACAATTAAGCAAAGCTGTCTCTGAAATAAAATTATGACCTATCTTTTCCATCAAGGACAGCATCAATGTGAACTTCTTTTTAGGCTGAAGGACCACAGACATTTATTTAAATATCTTAACTGTAGGAAAGTAAGACATACATGAAGTATTGATCCTGTAAGATGGGTAATATTAAAAAAGGGTGCCTATTTACCATGTTCTCACTGACATAAAAATGGTTGCATACTCCTTCTATATAAGAAGTCAGAGGAAGAGGCACTAACAACCAGAACACAATCCTAGTTCCTAGCCCAGCTTATTGAACTGAAGAAACCTGTCACTAGAACCTAGCCACTGTTTTTAAACTAATAAAATACCGTTTCGTATACTGCTTGGCTGAAAATTAGTTTCTCTGAGCAGAAAGTAAAAAAAATCACATTGCCTCCCTGGCCCCCAAAGAATGGTTTATTTAGATAATATCACTTTTGGCAATGTCATCCACTTGGATAACATGAAGCATGCTTAAATATTCTAGAATCAAAAAGCAGAATGAAACCTAACGTTTTTGCTAAGGAAACTAGGAAACCTGGCTGTAATTACTTATAAATTATATGATGTGAGCAAAATAAGAATATTCTATTATAAATGCCCAGTCCATAATTATTATAATTTCTTAATATCTAGTTTTTTTATTTTTCTCTCTCCCATGAAACTGTAGATTTTATGAACCACTTACCTTCCTGCTGTAAGGATTACTAATTACTAACTTGGTGTCATCTGAGCCAGATAAAATATATTCTCCAGTCTCATTCCAACAGATTGTATTAACCTAAAAAGAAAGCAAAAAAGGGATTGCAGCAAACTGAACATAAAAACAAGTATGGATCTTTTACTTAACTGATGTTTCAAAATTTATATCACTAATGAGGTTGTATGTACGGAAAATAGTATTTACCAATTTACTTCCTGAAAGTACATGCTGACTACTATTTAGCAAACACGATATTCTGAAAATTCACAATGAAATGTCTGTCTCTCTTTCATTATTTAAATTATTTTAAATAATTCATTTTATATCCAGAAACATAAAACTGGGTCACCTAAAAAGGAATTAGAAAAACTTACTACAAAGCTGCAGTGGTCAAGGCTGTGTGGTGCTGTCATAACCATAAACACACATCAACAGAAGGGAATTGATAGTCAGACATAAACCCTTACATTCATGGTCAAGTAATTTTTATCAAGCAGTCTAAGACTACTCAATGGAGAAAGAACAGTTTTTTCAACAAATGGTGCTGGGACAACTGGATATACACAGGCAAAATAATGAATTTAGACTCCTACTTTACACCATATATAAAAACTAACTGAAAATGACCAAACATTGAAATGTAATAGCCAAAACGATGAAACTCTTATTAGAAAACATAGGTGTAAATCTTCATGAAAACTAAAACCACAATGAGTTACTATTTCATACCTACTAGGGTGGCTATAATAATTAAAAAAACAAAAACACAGAAAATAAGAGTTGGTGAGGATGTTAAGAAACTGGAGGCCTTATACATTGCTGAAGGAATGCAAAATAGCACAGCTCTTTGGAAAAAAGTTTGGCAGCACCTCAAAAACTGACACAGTGATGCTGTGGCCCATTAATTCCACAACAAGGTCTGTATGCAAGAGAAAAGAAAACATGTCACGCAGAAACTTGTACACAAAAGTCCTTACATGAATCAGTCGTAAGCGCCCAAAGGGAAACCAACCCAAATATTGTAAACAAAATGTGACTGCCCGTTGGCTTATAACAAAATATCTGCACAACGGAATATCATTCAGCCACATTACCCATATTGTGACATGGACAAACCCTGAAAACGTTAATGATAGTGAAAGAAGCCAGTCTGAAAAGCCACACGTTATCCATTTACATAAAAAGTCCAGAAGAGGCATATCTACAGAGACAGAAGTAAACTAGTGAAGGCCAACAGCTAGGTGGGGAGGGCATGGGAATGACTGATAAATGGTACAAACTTATATTTCAGATGCTGAAAATATACTGGAATTAGAAAGTGGTGACGGCGGTACCACATTATGATTATATTTTAAAAACCACTAAATTATAGGGGGGATAAATGGTGATGGAAGGAGACTTGACTTGGGGTGGTGAATACACAATACAATATGCAGTATATTAGAGAACTGCACACCTGAAACCTATATAATTTTATTAACCAATGTCACCCCAATACAGTCAATAAAATAGATACATAAATAATATAAAAAATATAAAACATAAAAAAACGCTAGATTACACATTAAGATGGGTGAATTTTATGGTATATGAACTATATCTAAATTTTAAAAAACTAATTAAACTTCCACTTTTAGTTAAGATGGAGTAGCATGGACCATCTCTACTTTAAAAAACACATACCATATACTTTTCTAAATTCAAAATCACTTCAATGTAAAACTTTATTCTCCCAATTTATTGGTCAGTCACAATCTCTTAAGGGAAAACTGGGGAACATTTTTTTTAAGATTTTAAAATTGATTTTGAGAGAGAGAGGAGGGAGAAGGAGAGAGAAACATCAATGGGCTTCCTGCACAAACCAGCAACCTTTCAGTGTGCTAGACTGGGGCACTCTATCAAACATCTGAATACGCAGTTTTAAAGTCCTTCATGGTTGAAAAACAAGTATTACTTACACAGCCATCATGCACATTCAGGGTTGCTTCAAGTTTTAATCTTTGGATAAATTCTCTTCTTCCTGTTTCAAAAGAAAGAAAGAACTAAATATATCCTACCATTTATTGCTGCGGAAAGTAGAACACTGAAGTTAAGAGCCTAGGATCTGGCATAAGTAGATTCAAGCTCTAATTTCAACTCTTCCACTTATAAACTGAGTGATATTGGGCAAATTAACCCCTTCCTATGCCCTAGTTTCCTCATTAGAGTATCTACCTACCTCTTGTAGTTATTGTAAGGACTGGGTGATTGCAAGGACATAAAGGGCTTACTTAGCACAGTGTCTGGACCACAATAAACACTCAAGGTTCCCTTCATTAACTCATTCATCCAACAAATACATTGAATACTCAGTGTACTTACTCTGTTGCAAGTAGTATTCTAGGAGCTAGGAATATGATGGTAAAACAAAACAGAAAAAGATCCCTGTCCTCTAGTGAGGGATGTAAGACAATAAACAATATACTTGAAGGTGAAGGTGCTACATGGAAAAGTAAAGCAGAGAAAGGGGTGAGAGAGGCCTGGAGGTGGAGGACGGGGTTTTCAATTTAAATAGGGTGGTGCACAGCATTTGTTAGATGCCACCTCTACTTAAACACATCTCAATTTGAGAAATGTTAAAATATTTCAAAGCTCATTTAACAATGATGAAATGTGGCAGAAAAAAAATAAAATCAACCTAACTGTCCATCAGTTAAAATACTACAAAAATAGAATATGTTCCTTCTTTGAAAAAGAGAAATATGTTCCCTTTAAGACATGCGTCATCTTTACAAAGATGGACCAAAAAGCTTCATGTTTGCTTCATGTTTATTCAGAAACTGTAATGAAAGGAAGCTGAGTATGTGACAAAGAGCGATAATTAGCTAAGTAATCAGGCTGATGAAATCTCGGATAAGATTAAATTTGACTATGCTCTCTGTATACTGTCACAGGGACAGATTTCTTTATTACGTTTTCTCGCCATTCTACATAACGATCAGCATCTTCTTTGAAGCCAAATTGTTTTCTTTCTCCTTCCTTATAACTGGCAAGATGGCTAGGTAGAGGATGAACATATGGATTAAAAAATAATTTCTTTTTGTGTGTGAGGAATGCTCTACGGTTCCAAAACTTATTGTAATAAAACAATTGACAGAAATTCAGTAAGGTATTTTCCTGAACAGGGTGGTACTTTAACTTTTCAAATCTGATTTTCAGTTATAAAACATTATTAATAGCAAATTTTAAAAAAATACATATTTTTATTGATTTCAGAGAGGTAGGGAGAGAGCAATAGAAACATCAATGAGAGAGAATCATTCATTGGCTGCCTCCTGCATGCCCCACCCTGGGGATTGATCCCAAAACTTGGGCATGTGCCCTGTAGAGAATTGAACTGTGACCTTTTGGTTCATAGGTCGACACTCAACCACTGAGCAACATCAGCTAGGTGCAAATAGATAACTTTTTAAAAAATTCTTTTCTCTTTGGCCAATGGCAGGCTTGGTAATTCTACGGAGTAACCAGTTCACAGTTAAGAAATAAAGTACTACTCAAATTAACAACATGACAATTGTTCATTAAAATATTTTTATAAATGTACTAGAAACTTTTCCAAGCTTTAAAAATTTGGTTTTGAAAACACAGCTCTAGCCATTTCTGTCTACAGAAAATAATGATGGCACATGAGACAAATGAAGACAAAGTGCGTTCCAGCAAGAATGCTCATCTACGAAATATGTACATAAAACACACGCTGAAGCACAATAGTTAAGTAGATAGTATTTTTTAACTTGACTTTGGAAATCAAAATGGTTGTATGTACACAGATCCCATAAAATGTGCTTCTAGAAATAACAAGTGTCAACACCCTCTACCCTTTCAGCAATTAAATGCGCTTCCAAGAAATGGGAACTGAAAGCCACCAGAAAATAAGAACTGTAAGTTAAAGAAACTCAACCCCCCTCAAATAAAAGTAAAAATAAACTCACGCCTGCAAAGAGTCTGGCCTACTTGCAAGCTCACAAGTTACCTGCCATTTCATGGGAGCTGGCAGAAGAAAAAGACTCTCAAGCCAGAAGCAAAGGTTTTACTACTCATGGCACCGCAAACGGTATGGGCTTCAGGTTAACACTTTACTCCTCAGCCCCCAATTCCCACTGGGCAACGCGGAGCAGTCTGGATGCAACAATGTGCAAGCACTGGATCTGAATCACAGCCAGAGACCTCTGAACTGCGGGACCCAAGTCTTGAGTCACATGAACCTGCCTGATAAAAGGGACACATTGTCTTCATTATGCTGGACAATAAGTAAATCTGCCCTCTGCCCCAGAGGGAGACACGATGTAAACATTCTTGGAAAGATAGTCCAGAACAGAGCAGCCAGTGCCTCTGCTCACAAGATGTGCAGAAATGTAACAAAGCCATGGAAAACTCTTCCAACAATCACACTCTGGTTACGGATGAATTTACCTATCATTGTGGCTTCCTGCAACCCAAACTGCCTCTTATAATTCCATTTCCCTCTCAGCATTCCATTCAATATTAATAGATTATAAACTCCATAAAAAAGAGGAACAAATGCCTAGAACAGTGCCTAGCACAAAGCAGGCACTCTATCTGTATTTGCTGAATCAATGAATGGGATCAAAGTCTTCACTCTGTTCTATAATGTGTTTCACTCAGTAATTTGGGAGGAACATGTTTCAATGACAATAAGTATTGAGCCATTACTCATTTTAATGGCTGTGAAACTTATTAAATAGCTTTGTAACTCATTTATCTGCACAAGTAGCTCTCTTATTACAATATCAGATGCCTGAGACAGCAAGGTCAGACCTGGGTTTAAATACCTAACTTGGAACATACTACACATACTCTGGGGAAACCTAACCTCTGAGAGCCTGTTTCCACAGTGGTAAAGGTTTTACATGTGATGAGAATAATACCATCACCTTTACAGGGTTAATGCTGAGAGTAAACCATTAGCACACGGGAAACTCATAGATGTGCCTGATCTACAGGACACTCAAGATTAGTAGTCTCCTTATGCACATGTGGGAGTGTTCTAAGTTAATATTGTCTGAAAAGAGAAAGAATGATTTAAAAAGACTTCATTGAAGAGGCTGCGGTAACTTCAAGTGGTTGAGAGAAAAGAATAAGGCAGTGATACTGAGAAGGAAAGCGCCTGAGCAGAAATGTGTTCACTTTTCTTGGTCCTATTGTCTCTTTGAACAACTTCTTAATGCCAAATTTCCCATCATCTACATTTGCTGCCCTCCTAGCTCATGGTCAGGTCTTCCTTTTCTGACATTGTGCCTTTGGTCCCCTCCTCTTTATTGGTTTTGTTCTTGGAAATCATGGGTTACCAGTGAATCCAATGGTCTTTTTCCAAGACATACTTTTCATGACCTCCTAGTATTGTCTGTCACTACTGACTGCTGTCTTCCTGAAGTAACAACCCCCATGGCGTTGTACCACATAGCTGGAAATGAAAATCAAAGGGTGACAAAACTCTGGAGAGACAAAACAAAATATAGGGAAAAACAGAACAAAATATGTGTAGATTTGTACACTGTAAAAAATAAAAATATAAGACATTGCTGAGGGAAAAGAAAGAACAACTAAAAAAATAGAAAGAAAACCATGTTCATGGTCAATTAATTTTCAACAAAGGGAAAAGAACTGCCTTTTTCCAAATGGTGCTGAATCAATGCACATTCATAGGCAAAGAACTGAAACTTGACCCTTACCTCATAGCATAAGTAATTCAAAATTGTTCATAAACTTAAATGTATGAGTTAAAAGTAGAAAACATTTAGGAAAAAAGCATAATAGAAATCATTTTGATCTTGGATTAGGTAGAGTCTTAAATAGGACACCAAAATTATGAACTACAAAAGACACTGTTAAGAAAAATAAAGGACAAGACAAACTGGGAGAAAATACTGCAAAATGCATATCCAATTAAGGGCCTGCATCAAGAATATGTAAAGAATTCTTAAATTATTAAGAAGGTAAATCTGAACATTTAACCAAAGTGTATGGGTGGCAAATAAACAATGAAAAGATACTCAACATCATTAATCATGGGAATTAAATCAAATGAAAATTAAAATGATAATAATGGCCCTAGCTGGTTTGGCTCAGTGGATAGAGTGTCGTCCTGCAGACTGAAGGGTCCAGGGTTCAATTCCGGTCAAGGGCACATGCCTAAATTGCAGGCTCAATCCCCAGTAGGGCACGTGCAGGAGGCAGCCGATCAATGGTTCTCTCTCATCATTGATGTTTCTCTCTCTCTCCCTCTCTCTTCCTCTCAGAAATCAATAAAAATATATTTTCTTAAAAAGATAATAATGTACCTCTACAAACTTACTAGAAAGGCTAAAATTAGGAGGGCTCACAATGCCAAGTGTTGATGAAAATGTAGAACAGGGCGCTCAAACACCGCAGTATGGTACAATTACTGGAAAATAGTCTGGCGGTTTCTTGCGAAGTTAAACACACTTATACAACTCAGCAATCTCCCTGTAGGTCTTCACCCAATAAATGAGGATTTTAAAGAATCCTGCTTTAGTTTTATTTTCCAAGGTGTAAATAAAAAGTTTCATTAATATATCTTCCAGATTAGCCATCAGCAGTGTTTTAAACATTTTTAAAAATCTGCTGTACTTGATAACCCCAGCCACTCTAACCCTGAAGTCAACAACATTCAATTAGTTATAAAAAAATACACATCATCTACAATAGTTTTGCAGACCTCAAGCTGAAACTCATTAGTGGATATTCTACTGGGTCAACACCAACATTTTCAGTATGATAAAGAACCTAAATTAAAATGTACCCCACCTAGTAAGGCTAAATCCCACTCATAGAACCTCTTATTTCAGTGTGTGTGTGGATCTCAAGTTGCCATGTACGTGCATTTTCACTGTGGATTGTGGTCAAAACATTTGCAAACACTGACCTAATACCTAACTGTAACACAAGTTCTGTGCTACCAGAAGCTCTTATCCCTCCTAAACACGTTCATCCAATACCGGGGAAGTATGAAGTCATCAGCAGAGCGATCCTATCCTGCTATCTACATTTATGACTGAAAATATGCCTGTGGTGGTCTTATATTCAAAAATTAGCATATTCTATTTGATATATTTTCATATTTGACATTTTCACTACTAAAATCAGACATTTTCCAATTTTCAGAGATTTCAAGACTAAAGAAACACTAACTTTTCCCCAGTAGCTAACAAGGAGGCAAAGTCAGAATTTACTGACCCTCATGTAATATGTTGTAACTTGGCAACACGTTATGGATTTGGTAAATCTGAATGTAGATATAATTCAGGATGTGCCAAAAATGGGGGACATCTGTAATACTCTCAAAAATAAAAGTTAATTAAAAGAAAGAGTAAATGGGAAATTATCCATTTCAATACATATTGACTTTAATAATATTCAGACATTGTCTTCCTAATCCCCTCACAAAAAAGATTTCAATCTCCACTATAAAGTTGTCACAGGCTGCCTACTACATACCTCCCATCCCCAATTCCTCTACTGAAACCCTGACTCCCACAGCGATAGCCTAAGGCGGTGGGATCTTTGGGAGGCCAGTGGAATGGGATTAGGGCTTTTCGAAAAGAGACCCACGAGAAGTAACTAGCCCTTCAGCCATATGAGGTTATGGTGAAAAGATGGCTATGCACCAGGAAGCAGGCCTCACCAGACAGAATCTGACCATGTGGACACCTGATCTCAGCCCTCCAGCCTCCAAATTTGTTACAAACCAATTTCTCTTGTTTATAAACCACCCAGTTTATGGCAATTCGTTACAGCAGCCCACACTGAGCAAGACACTACTTAATCGTAACTTAAACACTTTATATTAAATATTTTAAGCATTATCGCAAACAGCTCCTTCAAAAAGTTCCTTAAAATTACTTTTGTCAATTACCATCCTTTAGGAGTTAGAAAGTGTTCATTCAAGTAGTAGACAAGTCTGTCTAAAAAGAAAGATATATGGAAAAAGGAAATGTACAGAAATGAGTCTTTTATAAGCAATGCTTATCTTTACAAAACAAATATACACTAAAATGTGTGGCTAATAATTTGTAACAATCACTGAATTCCAAAGAACCAGCCAATGTGCTCAGTGGCTAGAGCGTATACAACATACTGAGAAAACCTGAATACTTAAACTTACAGGTGTTTCTAACTCGGGACTTTGACAATTAGTGTTTAAAAAATAAATCCTACACTGAAATTTTTATCAGGCTCATAGAGAAGACAATCCCTGGCCTACTGTCTCAATCCAGGCTCTATTGGATTTTAAAGATTTTACTTATACCATTTGGGGGCTACTGGTATAAGTAAATGTACTTTTTCTCCTAAACAACGTATGACAAATTATTATCATCATTCCCACAATGTAAAAGTACATTTTGTGAACTGTAATTTTCTTTTATGAGAGGAAAAGAGATAATTAACCAAACTTAAAGAAAATAAACAACAAAGCTTGAATACTACCATTGAAAAGATAAGTTCTATGGTGAAATAATTTGAAATGCAAATGTCACAAGAAAGATCTGTCGCTTCATTTTATCCCAATTTCACTGTTATTTAGTAGTAATTGATGATCAGAAATACAAATAATGTAAATAAATTAGAAATGTAATTAACCTACAATACTATAATCAAAACGTTTAAATGTTAAAATCTTAAAAATGGGATCTAGCCTGGATGGTGTGGTTTAGTGGTTTAGTGGTTTAGTGGTTGACCCTCGACCTATGAAGCAGGAGGAAACGGTTCTATTCCCTAACTTCAACACAAACTCCACTCCATGAGATTTAGAATAGGAAGGGGGAAAATATAGGGTTTTAATTTTAACAGATTCTATCGTAGACACAGCTGAACCAGAAGAAAATAATATATAAACTTACATATGTTTCTATAGAAAGAACCGATCTATTTTTACTGCCATATTAAGATTTCTAAGATGTAGTGCAGAAAAAGAAAGTTGCAAAGCAATGTTTACAGCATAACACATATATGCTGGTCTCACTCTCACACACACACACACACAATAGCATCTCTATGTATACATATGTGCTGGTAAGAATGCAGAGAAAACAGTCTGGACTAATATTCAGGAAACAGATAATATTGTTACCTCCAAGGATGTGTGTGTGAAATTGGAATGGGAAGGATCACAGGGATTTTTGCTTCGTTTTTATTAAGTTTTTACAAGGAGAATGTATTCACATGTCACTTGCAACACTAAAAAAACATCAAGATTAAGAAAAAAAATGCTTCCAACTTCTCTGTTGACTTGAAGTCGAAAACAAACGACATCAAAAAAGATTTAGCCAGAAGTGACAAAATTGGAAAGAAAAAAATTTTAATGTTATTCTCAAATAAAAAAAATGAAGAATAAAGAGAAATGATAAGATTGCACAAGAAGAAAACAACAAAAAGACCCATACTCAATATGTCCACTTTTAAGATAGTGGACTTTTTGGTTAGCTCAGGCGTGACCCAGAATCCCCACCAAACCACTTTATCCCAAACGGAAAAGGTGGAAGACAGTTCCCTCAAGCACCGAAGGCTGTTTTTAGAAAGCTGAACTAAGAAGCAGAAAATGCCAAGTGTGTTTTGCAGGGGTGGGAATGGGGCCGTGAAACCCTACACCTCCTTAAGGCGGTCAGAACCAACCGCACAGCGGGTCGCGGAGAGCTCGCGGGTGGGACAGCTCGGCGACCCCTTCCGGGCGCTGGCTCGGGGCCGGGGTTCTCCGCGGAGCCCGTTCGGAGCGTGACATTCCCGAGGGTGGTCACCGCGTCGTAGCCGACACCTCAACCCTCCCGAGACCTAAGGGGCGCGGGTGTCAGCCAAAAGCCAGGTCCTCGGCTGAGCGGGGACACGCTGGAGAAGAGCAGGAACGCCAACTTTTGCTCCAAACGCTCCGGGAGGCCCGACAAGTCGTGTCCCGAGTCCCACTCCAGAAGCCGCCCCAACACCTTCCCTGGCCGGTACCGTCCGGCCCCGCGAGGAAAACCCAGCCAGGGCGGCGGCTGGCAGCACGCAAGGGGGCTTGGCCATGGGGGGCAGGGCTCGGGGTCCGTCTGTCGGGGTCCACCCAGCGCCCCCCGAGTCTCAGGGGCGCCCCGGCCGAGGCGCCGTCCCGCCGCCAACAGCCCTGACCGCGGCCCCCTCCCCCACTCCTGGGCGGCACCCAGCGCCTCCGCCCTGCGGCCCCCGCTCACCCAGGTAGCGGCTCCGCAGCCGGGCCGGGTCCTCCAGCCCGAGGGACCTTTTCCTCACGTCCCACAACAGGTGTGGGCAGGAGCCACCCCGAGACATGGCTCCGCCACCGGGTGGGAGGGGAGCCCACCGCGTGGGGAGGGGCCGGGATAGGGGACGTGCGATCAGCCCCCGAGCCGCACCGGCACCATCCGCGCGCCGAACCTCGCGGGCAGTCGCAGCGACTCAGAAGGCGGCGGCGCCTTCGCCGCCGAAGCCCGGACGTGCTGCGGCCGGAGCTCGCCACATACTCTCCTCAGACTGCCCAGAACGTCCAGTTCAGCAACAGTCCCTCCCTCGGCCTCCAGCAGGGGGCGGGGGAGGAGGCGGAGGCGGCCGCGACTCCGCCCTCTCCCTGCTCTCGACCCCTCCCTGTAGGCTTTCTCGCGAGATGACGACCATCCGGGGACTGAAGACGATCTGTCCGGCCATACGAGGAAAAGCCGCCTTCATCCTAGAAAAGCAGGTTCAGGTCCCTGCAGCCAAATCCTTCACTCTGCAAGGATAAACGAGAAAGCTGAGATGTCAAGTTTCTCGCGAGTTTCATTCCAAAGGAAACAAGAGAGTTGTGCGCCGTCATCTTTAGTTGGGGCACGGCAGGCCCAACAAGCCCATTTTAACTATGGGCCTCCTTAATCAAAATGAAGGGGGCTCAGAGCAACTTCACTTTCCCTTCTCCAACATGGCCTCGAGGGCAGGAAGGAGAAATGGGGGGGGGAGGTTCGCGCTGGTCCACGCCCACCCGCAGCAGGCCAATCACCTTGGGCAAGTCCGCTGGCGCACGCGCGCTGTGCCGGGCTCTGGAGGAATCGCGGAGGTAATTCTTCTTACCCCGGTTGCCATGCCTCCCCTCCTAGTTGGCGGCGGGCGGACGGAGGGCCGACCCAGGGCGGGCCATCGCAGAGCCTCCGCCTCCTCCGCCTTCTCCGGGACCCGGCCCCACGGTGATTCGCAAGGGGGACTGGCTGAGCGGCGGCGGGGAGAGCACCCTAGGGGAGTGTAGGACGCGAGGCCCTGAGGCAAGGGAAAGTGACAAGCTGCCCTTCGTCGTCAGCCAGGGACAAGTACGCGGCCACCCTCCCGCCCGCCGGGCCACGATCCCTCGTCCGCAGAGATGTCAGCCGCCGGCGTCCGGGGCCTGAGGGCCACCTACCACCGGGTCCTCGATAAAGTGGAGCTCATGCTGCCTGAGAAATTGAGGCCGCTGTACAACCACCCAGCAGGTAATGCCCTGGAATGGCTCCCGCCAAGACCTCGCCTCCGAGGCCCGCGGACACTTCCGTCGCCGGAGGCGTCACCTACACCGTCTACTTTCTCGCCTTCCCTGCTGTTCCCTTTGCCTCGTCCACCATCTTTCACCAACCTTGACGACTTTTGTCGCACCCCCTCCCTTAGGCGCAACTCAAACCCGGTCTGGCTTCTGGGCTGGAGCCTGCTCCATTTCCACCGACCCCAAGCGCTTGTGGCCCCGGAGGGTTTGGCGGAAAGGTCACGCCGCCTTCTCGTCCAGCTGGCAAAGCCGAGCTTCAGAGTCTGTCATTCCCCGGCCCGTGGATCTAGCTTGTTTAAGTCTGTCCTTCGTGAAATTCCTGGGTGAACCACCCCTGCACCGTTTTGCGTGGACACACCTGGATTTTATCCAGATGTGACCTGCAGGTGTGACCTTGGGTAAAACCCTAGATCTTGTGGTTTTTGTAAAATGGTCAAGGTGAGAGTTAAATATAACATGCATGTTTGTTCATTCACACTCAGTAAATGTTTGCGCTCTCTCTTATCCTGTCGGAACACAGTGTTCTTGTGGTTGAAAAAATATGTATTTCTTTAGGAAACGGGAAGATCCTAGTCCCTCCCACTCTGTATTTACGATCCGGAATTCTCTATACAATGGGCAGTAATAGTACTTAGTTGTCTGGGAACGAAAAGGAGATCTCTTTCAAGCCTAAGAGTTTGCAAAGGAGAAAAGTCTGCTATAAACTGAAATATTGAAGTGCAACCCTCAAAGGAGCTCTTTTAGCTGCCTCTTCTCTGCACTTGGCTTCTGCGCCCCCCCCCCCCCCCCCGTGGCTGTCTGGAGTCTGAACTGATTATCACTAAATCTGATTTCCAGTTTGATAATGGAATGAACTGTATTTGGGGATTATACTGAGTATAGTGTTTACTGCAGTACATATTGAACCCATTATAAAATTGATCTTTAAGGAGAGGTGTTTATTGCTGAAGTTTATTTAGTTTGCCTTTTAGTTCTTTTAATACTCACATGTTTAGAATTGTGCTGCATTTTGTGCTAACATATCAGGAGGGAGGTTGGGCAATGCTTCTGTAATCTGGGCTTTAGAGTCAACTGAATTCTGTAGTCAGTTTTGACCCTTTCAGCTTTGTGTCTGGGCTCTAGGACAAGGACAGTGTGGAGCAGGAGCAATTTTAAACTACGTTAATAACAGGGTCGTTTCATAGTGATCTTTTCCAAGGCCTTGGCTTTAACCATCCACCTTCCTTGCTTATAATACTTTATTCAAATCTCAGAATGAAGAGGAGTACCTTTCATTTGTAGATTGTACGTTTCATCTGGGTATTCCTGAATTTGATGAGTTGTCATCCCTTGTTTGTACAGTGGAAGGAGCATAAGCTTAGAAGCCGGACAGACCAGGTTTGAATCTTAACTGTGTGACCTTGGCCTTAAATCCCCAAAGCCTTAGTTTTCTAATCTATAAAATAGGGAAAATAGGGTGGGGGTGCGGGGACAATGGTAAGATATGTACACATATAATACCTTAATAAAAAAATGGAAAACAAAAAAAATAAAATAAAATAGGGAAAATAATTATCACCGTTTAAGGATTGTTATGAAAATTAAATGACAGTGTCAGTAAAACATGTGGCAGAGTGTTTGCGCTTAGACTTTCAAGGAATGTTTGTTCTCTCCCTCCTAAGCTTTTAACCAGTAGGCAGGGAAAGAATATGTATCACTGCAAAATGATTTGATTAGAAAGTTGTAGGCACACCGATGTAGTAATGGAGAAGCATGAAAAATAGAACTGTTGATGTATTAGTTTTGAAGAAAATCTAAGGAAACACTGATTATGTTCCTAGAATTACTAGATGGAATCTTCAAGTTTTTGTGTACTATTTTGCATAATAGTATGTTATTGAATCATCCCCACTTAAATATTAAGCTTTCAGTTAGAAACTTTATTTTTCACATTGGGACATACTGAGCCCCTCAGCTCAATATTTTGTGTTTGTGTATGTTTGCCTGTTTGTAAAGTTACTTGCTGGAACTGTTCAAAAAAGAAAGTCTTTTCTTAGGGAGAAAACCATACATACAATAAGTGACGTAGTTTCTTGGTAGAATTTATTTGTTGTTTTTATTTTTTGTTAATCCTTACCCAAGAATATTTTCCCATTGATTTTTAGAGAGCCGACGGGGAGAGACAGAGAGAGAGAGAAATATCAATGTGAGAGGTACACATCGATTGATTGCCTCCCAGATACGTCCCAACCAGGGACAGGGATCTAGCCTGCAACTGAGGTATGTGCCCTTGACCAGAATTGAACTTGGGACCTTTCAGTCCCAGAGCTGATGCTCTATCCACTGAGCAAAACTGGCTAGAGCTGGAATTTATATATTTCATTAACAGTGATTCCCTTCAGATAAGGAAATTAGGAGGTAAATTTATGTTATTTTATCAACAGATTCGTTAAAGTTCATCAAGGCAGCTAGACTGGTTAATTTGTTGGAAAATGTATGTCACAGATTTGGTTGTGATATTTCCTTGCAGAATTTCTCAAATTCTTCTATGCAATTTTGAATTCTAAAAAAGTTTCACTTTAAAAATAAGACAAACCCATAACAACACAAAAGAAAATGACCATTATATTATCCTCTGCATTTTCTGTTATGCCTGAAAGTAGTTTATGGTTTTAAATGTATATATACTTTTTTGAATACTTGTTTGATATTTTCAGATTGTCAGCATTTGAGGCCTTTTTCAACTTCCAGGAGTGGACTTTTATGAAACAAGATGAAAATATATTAATTAATTGTTATTTAATTCTTTGTCTAAAAGAATGTACGTTTATTTGTACTCCAAATTAAATATATGAGATGATTTTTATTCAGTATATTTCAGCCTCATAATGAATATTACCTATGTACCCTATTAGTTTACACTTCTGCCTATCTTGATCTTAAGGTATTATAATCATTTCAGGCATCATAATTATTTAATTGTCTCATATTTTTATGAATTGCTGTGTTTTAATGAACAGCTGTGAGAATATTTGTGTCATTCTGTAGACTATAAACCTGGTTTTCCCAGGTCTAGAATGACACTCAGATCTAATGTGACATTGTGTTGTCACTGTATAAGCATATCTATTTTTAAAAGTTTTGTTTTTACCAAACTTTGCTTTAGGAATTTGAAGTAAGTTGGAATCTTTTCTCATTACCATGTCCACTATTGGTTAATTGCTTTTTTCAGGAAGGCAACCTCTGTACTTGAATTCTTACACATTTAAATTTATTTGGCTTATTTACTATTGAGGTAGAAAATGATTAGATAAGATAAATTGGAAGAGTGAGCTAAAATTAGTTTTCTTTGAAATTTTTGTATGATCAGAGAGTGATAGCCACATTCCCTTTTTTTAAACAATGAAGAAAACACTACTGATTTGCTTCTATAGATATCCAATTCTAATTTTTATTTGCTACTGATATTTTTAAATTCAGTACTTATGTAGGGTTTGTTGTGTAGTTTTAAATTATTCACTAAAATATTCATACTGCTTCTAGTCCAGGCTCTAGTAACTGTAGTCATATTTGAAGTTTTTTGTTTGGTTTGGTTGGCAGGACAGGGGCAGTTAGTTAATATTTTAAGACTATCACCTAGCTTGGAGCATTTATTAGTTACCAGAAAAACCTACTGAAAAGCCTGCCTGTTCATTAACCCTGAAGTATCAGTCTGGTCAAGAACCAGAATCTGGAGGCTTTGCCCAGGAAAACACAAGAGGAAACATGAGTTTTGAAAATAAAAAGAGAGGAGTCTGCTGAAAAGTTCAAAGCCAGAGACTAAAACATGGGCTAAATTAAATTACCCTTAGTGATGAAGCCAGGCTTCAAGCAGGGATAAAAGATGAACTTAGTAATTGATTCTGCCTATGACCAGAGACTTTGTATACGACAAAGAAAAATGAACCAGGTGTGATGATAGGAATCCCAGAAGCTGAAGCTAAATAACCAGACAGTTTGCAAAATTGACTTATGGGATCAGTACATCATGGCATCAAACTCATGGCAAGCATTTTCAGGAGCCAGATAGGGGAGTGACATGGTCTAAGAGAAGAGTAGTGAGTGAAAGTCTAAAGCAACCCTGATGTAAATGGATCCTGATGTCCCTGTAGATGAGTAAACTCGAGCCTTGCGTATGAAACATTGTCAAGGCAAATCTGTAATTTCCCCAACTTGAAGTTATCCATGAGTGAACTAACATTAAGTTGTATGTTTTCCAAAACCATCTCCGTTACACTTTAGCTAATTTTTAACAGGTCACAAAAATACAAGTAATTGATAGGGAGATCAAAAGAACTTGTATGAAAGATTGATATTGTGGCAACTTTCTAAAGTTAGCTTATGAACAAAATATGCAGAAAATATAGTAAAAAAATTAGAAATGGAAAAAAATGATTAGAAATAGATTGATAAATCTTTAGGTTTTTGAAATGTGATAGCTATTAAAAGACATGTATGGAACGGTTGAATAATTGATTTATTCCTAAATTTGTTGTTGTTGTTGTTTCAGGTCCCAGAACAGTTTTTTTCTGGGCTCCAATTATGAAATGGGTAAGTTTTGAGTTTTTATGAAGCTACTGAAAAAAATTACCTGATAAGAACTTACTAATTTGAAGTAACTTTTACAAAGGATGTACTTTGAAATGTTCATGGTATGCCTCTAAATGATGTCATGCCAAGATTCTCAGATGTATCGTTTTCACTAGTTTCTTTATGAACTTCATTGATCAGGAGGCCTGGGAACATATTTGTCATCAAAACACAATTGTGGCCCTAACCGGTTTGGCTCAGTGGATAGAGCATCGGCCTGTGGACTGAAGGGTCACAGGTTCTATTCTGGTCAAGGGCATGTACCTTGGTTGCAGGCACATCCCCATTAGGGGTGTACAGGAGGCAGCTGATCGATGTTTCTCTCTCATTGATGTTTTTAACTCTGTATCCCTCTCTCTTCCTCTCTGTAAAAAATCAATAAAATATATTTTTTTAAAAGGAAAAAAAACCCATAATTGTGAGCCCTTGAAACATGAAACTTCATTCTAAAATTTATGACTAAGAAAAACATTAAACTAGTTAGAACCCTCCTCCCCAAATTAACTGTTACTGTTAATTTAGTATGAGAACTGAAGACACACCAAAACAGAGGCAAGGAAAGGTCGTCTCAAAAAGTAGTAGGGTTTATCCAAGGATGTATGTTAACATTTGGTTAGTGATGGAGTCTAGGACTTCTGACTCCAAATGCTGCTGTCAACAATGGTGGACAAATGTCTGTTCCAGTCCCTGCTTTCAGTTCTTTTGTGGGATTATTGGATCATGTGGTAATTCTATATTTAATATTTTTAAAAATACATTTTCATTGATTTTTAAAGAGAGAAGAAGGGAGAGGGATAGAGAGATAGAAACATCAATGAGAGATGAAGTCACTGATTGGATGCCTCCTGCATGGCCCCCACTGGGAATTGATCCCACACCCCAGGCATGTGCCCTGACAGGAATTGAACCAGCAACCTCTTGGTTCCTGGGTGGACACTCAACTGCTGAGCCACACCAGCAGGGCTATATTTAAATTTTGAGGAATGCCATTTTACAACTATAAAATGGCAAGATTAGATGAGTGGTTGGGAGCTGTATTTTAGAGACAACTAGAGAGCAGTTTTTTTTATACTTATATATTGAGAAAAGATCCCATTCATTTTTTTTAAAGTTTCAATATATGACCTTTGATGATTATGCTCACACTCTAAGCATTCAAATATAGTGATATGCCCCCCCCCAAAAAAAACCTAGACTAATGGAAGGTATATTATTATTTCCTTCTTCTCCTCTCCCTACCACACTTAAAATTTTATAGTAATAACATATCTATAAAGTGGAACTGATTACTGAAGTATTGTTTCTACACCATTATTAAAAGAATAAGAATGATTTAATCTGTTTACCATAAATTTGGGGTCCTCTTTGATCTCAAATTTGCCACAATTTGGGAGTTTATTTTATTAATAGCTTTTGTGTTTCTTTGATCTGTTCCACCAGTATTTTGAAACACTGACAGTATCAGATACGCCTGAGTGCCTTCTGTCTCCTTTAAAAACATCTATTTTAAGTTCGTGTTGAAATCAACATAGTCTCCTGATGACTACATAGCAATAGAAACTTCTGTGTCTTGTTCGCTGTTGCAGAGATTTCTTTTGCTCGTTATTTACTTTATGTACAATGTGTGTTCTTCTCCCAGAGCAGTGGTCGGCAAACTCATTCGTCAACAGAACCAAATATCAACAGTACAACGACTGAAATTTCTTTTGAGAGCCAAATTTTTTAAACTTAAACTTCTAACACCACTTCTTCAAAATAGACTCGCCCAGGCCGTGGTATTTTGTGGAAGAGCCACACTCAAGGGGCCAAAGAGCCGCATGTGGCTCGCGAGCCGCAGTTTGCCGACCACGGTACCAGAACATTTGGTAATTAATTTGTGGTAGTCTGTACATGACATAAAAATTGCTGCTGCCAGCCATATGTGTTCTGTCTGAAGAATTTCAGACTATACTTCTTCAGACATTTAATTATGGTAGAGACCTTAGCCACTTTAATTGAAACCAAATAATCATAAAGATTATACCTTAAATATTTTAACTCAAATAATATAAATATGTATTTATTTGCAAGTCATCTAGTACGAGGCCAAAGCTTTTATTTATGTATGGATCCATTGATTTTGAGTTCCACTTGTATCTTGGATGAATTATATCATAGTTCATCCTACATAATTTCCAGTTTAGTTTTCTTTAAAGCAGAGCAAGTTCATAGATACTTTCATAATAGTATGACAACAGAAGCTTGCTAGATTTGTATGGCTTTCCTCAAATTTTTGTATATCTGTCTTATGCCAAATTTGACAGTAAGTTTTAACAACTTGCCGTTATTAAGGCTTTTCAAAATAGTTGCTTGAGTTTTCATAGAAAGAGCAACCCACTTTGTAGTTCCCCTGTTTACCCTATAGTCCATTAAATTTTGTAACAAGTAAAACTGGCATAGACAGGTTTGAGGACAAACACACAGTGACTGATAAAAATAAAGCTCAACTAATGTAATACAGAGTAAGCAGCCCACTAGCCATGAGTATTTAGCATGTCATGGGCGTCTGTTGGCTTGTTTACAGAAGGAATGGAGATCATTGACCAGACTGGGGAGATTATTATGTGAAGATCAGTTAGGAGAGCTTCTTTATTTTTGTTCAAAATCTTTTTGTATGGACTGAGTTATATTAATTCTTGAACAATATGCCATTTGGTATAGCTTTATTTTCTACTTTCTTTCCTCCTTAGGAATAAATCAAACTTTCAGATAAATCATACATTTTTAATACCTGTCTGTCTGTTCTTTCAGCTGGAACTACTTCTATAGATTAATTCACAGTTTGAGGGCTTTGCTCTTTATGAGCATTTTGGAATTGGAATATTCAATAGTGGTATTTCATATTTTAAACATTCCTCTAAAAGTGTTATATAACCTTCTTTAATAAATGAAAAAAATATTGAAGCTGTAGCTGTTTTTCTCAGTGGTTAGAGCATCAGCCCAAGGACTAAAGGGTCCTGGGCTCGATTCTGGTCAAGGGAACATACCTCAGTTACAGGCTCAATTCCCAAGCCCAGTCTGTACATGTGCAGGAGGCAACCAATCCATGTGTGTCTCTCACATCAAAATTTCTCTGTCTTTCCCTGTCCCTTCCACTTGCTCTAAAAAATCAATGGAAAAAAAATATCCTTGGGTGAGGATTATCTATCTATATAATCTATACTAGAGGCCCAGTGCACAAAATTCGTACATGGGTGGGGTCTCTAGGCCTAGCCGGCCGGCAATCAAAGCTTAATGTGTAGTGCAACCAGCGGGGTGATTGGGGACCCCTCTCGCACCCACCTTAGCTAGCCTGACACCGCCTGCTTGGCCACACACCCAGCCGCCACCACTGGTCACCTCCCTCTGTGGGGCAACAAGTGGGGCGATTGGGGGGGGTCCCCGCTCGCACCCGCTTTGGCTGGCCTGGCACCACCCACTTGCCAGCCCTGCCCCCCCCCCCCCAACACCACCACTGCCAGTCAGGGCCTGTAGGCTGATGGCAGCTCCTGCATTGAGCATCTGCCCCTTGGTATTATTGCATGTCATCGCAATGGTCATTCCACCCATTTCCGCTGTTCAGTAGATTTGCATATTAGGGTTTTATATAGATCCTATATAATAAAAGGGTAATATGCAAATACTAGTAGACCAAACGGCAGAACAACTGAACAACCAATCAAAGCGTAATATGCTAATGATAAGCTAAGGCTGCTCAACTGCTCGCTATGACATGCACTGACCACCAGAGGGCAGACAATCAACTGGTCGAACAGTCACTATGATGTGCACTGACCACCAGGGGGTAGATGCTTTGACCGGTAGGTTAGCCTGCTACTGAGTTCCGGTAGATCAGGACTGAGCGAGATGGGCCGGATACACCCTGGAGCCCTCCTGAAGTCCCTTCCTGGCCCAATTGTGCACCAGTGGGGTCTCTCAGCCTGACCTGCGCCCTCTTGCAAACCGGGACCCCTTAGGGGATGTTGGAGAGCTTGTTTCAGCCCAATCCCGCAGGCCACTCCCCTTCGGAGGGTGCCAGATGCAGGGCTCATGGCTGGTGAGCGCTGCTGTAGCAACACAAGCCTCCCCCGATTGGGACTGAATGGGCGCAAGCCTGCAGCAGGCACAGTTGGGCCTGGATGAACAGGAGTGGCAGGTAGGAGCTGCAGCCAGCGTTGGATTGTGGGTTTCAGCCTGATCCCTGCAGGCCACTCACAGGGACCCCACCTGTGCACAAATTTGTGCACCGGGCCTCTAGTCCTATATAATAAAAGGCTAATATGCAAATTGATCAGTCAGCAGAACAACCAGTCGCTATGACATACACTGACCACCAGGGGGCAGATGCTTAACGCAGGAGCTGTCCCATGGTGCTCAGTGCGCTCCCACAGGGGGAGCACTGCTCAATCAGAAGCCAGGCTCATGGCTGGCAAGCGCAGCGGCAGTGGTGGGAACCTCTCCCACCTCCGCAGCAGCTCTAAGGGATATCTGACTGATGGCTCCCAGACTGTGAGAGGGAGCAGGCAAGGCTGAAGGACTCCCAAGTGCTCTTGTAGTTCGGGACCCCTTGGGAGATGTCCTTCTGCCAACTTAGGCCCGTTCCCCGCTGGCAGTCGGACATCCCTCCAGCAGTCCAGGACTCCTCACTCATTACCACCTGCCTGCTCGCTGCCCCTTACTGCTTGGCTTGCTGCTCCTTAGCGCTGCTGTGGAGGCGGTAGAGGCTCCTGCCACCAACACTGCATTCACCAGCCATGAGCCCGGCTTCTGGCTGAGTGGCGCTACCCCTATGGGAGTGCACTGACCACCAGGGGGCAGCTCCTGCATTGAGTGTGGTCAGTGCGCATCAAAGTGACCGGTCATTCTGGTCATTCCACCATAATGGTCGCGTAGGCTTTTATTATATAAATGGCAAATAACAACATTAAAATATTTCTTCTAATTAATTTCAGTGTGCATGAATCCATGCACCGGGCTACTAGTAGATAATAAAAGCCTAAGCGACCGTTATGGCAGAATGACCGGTCGCTATGATGTGCACTGACCACCAGGGGGCAGACACTCAGTGCAGGAGCTGCCCCCTGGTGGTCAGTGCACTCAGCCAGAAGCTGGGCTCATGGCTGGTGAGTGCAGCGGCAGTGGCGGGAGCCCCTCCTGCCTCCATGGCAGCACTAAGGAGCAGTGAGCCAAGCAGTAAGGAGCCAGCAGACGAGCAATAAGGAGTGAGGGGTTCCGGACTGCAAGTGGTGTGAGAGGGGTATCTGCCTGCCAGCTTAGGCCCAATCCCACAGGGGGGTCCTGGATTGCAAGAGGGTGCAGGCCAGGTTGAGGTCCCCCACCCCTGCCCAGTACACGTATGTCATGCACCGGGCCTCTAGTATATATCCTATCTAATAAAAGAGTAATATGCAAATTTACCGTACCTACACTACACCCACAAGCCATGCCCAACAGCCAATCCGGAGCGAGTATGCAAATTAGCCAAGTTGGCTGTGGCCATAGAGAGAGCAGGAGGCTAGGGTTGCCCCCGGTGATGGAGGAAGCCAAGCTTCTGAAGCTCTGGCCTGCCTTGGCCTCCGCTACAAAGTTTCAATTATAGAAAAATAAATCCCAACAGAAATGGCTGCCACCACACCACAGAGCGAGCAGAAGGCTTGGCTCTGCTCCAGGCTACAAAGTTTCAATTGAAGAAGATAAATAAACCCCAGATACCAGGGCCTCTGCTTGGGTTGTGGGGGTGCGTGGCCGGCCTGCAAACCACCACAGGCCCTCGCCCAGGCTGACCCATGCCCCAAGGGAACCCCCACCCTGATCCGGGAGACCAGAGCAAACCAGCTGGCCCCCACCCATGCACCAGGCCTCTATCCTATCTAATAAAAGAGTAATATGCAGATTGACCACCACTCCAACACACAAGATGGCTGCCCCCATGTGGTCAAAGATCCTGCCCCCATGTGGACACAAGATGGCCAGCAGGGGAGGGCAGTTGGGAGGGACCAAGTCTGCAAGGGAGGGCAGTTGTGGGCGATCAGGACAGCAGGGGAGGACAGTTGGGAGGGACCAGGCCTGCAAGGGTGGGCAGTTGGGGGTGGTCAAGCCTGCAGGGGAGGGCAGTTAGGGGTGACCAGGCCAGCAGAGGAGGGAATTTCGGGGTGACTGGGCCTGCAGGGAATGGCAGTTGGGGGAGACCCAGGCCTGCAGGGAAGAGCAGTTGGGGGGACTAAGCCTGCAAGCGAGGGCAGTTAGGGGCAAACAGGCTGGCAGGGGAGCAGTTAGGCATCAATCAGGCTGGCAGGGGAGTGGTTAGGGGTGATCAGGCTGGCAGGCAGAAGCGATTAGGGGAAATCAGAAGGCAGGCAGGTGAGCAGTTGGGAGCCAGCAGTCCTGGATTGTGAGACAGATCCCAGATTGGAGAGGGTGCCGGCTGGCCTGAGGGAAACCCCCGCCCCCATGCACGAATTTCATGCACCGGGCCTCTAGTAGATGTATATATAATAAAAGGAAGGAAGGAGAGAGAGAGAAAGAGGAAAGGAAGAAAGTTAGTTTTATACTACCTACTAGAGGCCCAGTGCATGAATTCATGCACCAGTGGGGTCCCTTGGCTTGGCCTGAGGGATTGGGCTGAAACTCCGACATCCCCTGAGGGGTCCCGGATTGCAAGAGGTCACAGGCCAGGCCGAGGGACCCCAAACAGGGCATGATCGGGGCCAGGAAGGGATGTGGGAGGTTGGCCAACTGGGGAGGGACCGCAGAAGGGCTCCAGGGAGTGTCTGGCCCATCTTGCTCAGTTCCGATTGGCTGGACCCCAGCAGCAAGGTAACCTACCAGTCAGAGCGTCTGCCCCCTAGTGGTCGGTGCATGTCATAGCGACTGGTCGACTGGCCAACTGTCTGCCTCCTGGTGGTCAGTGCATGGCACAGCGAGTGGTTGAGCAGCCTTAGCATATCATTAGCATATTATGCTTTGTTTGATTGAATGGATGACTGGACACTTAGCGTATTAGGCTTTTATTATATAGGATGAGCATCCCACCTAGTGGAGATAATCAGATGCCTGAAAGCATCACAAATCTGGGCTTCAGACATTTGAAAAACATTTTTAAATTTGTTTACTGATGCCAAGCTTTCTGTATTAAGATTTTAAAATACATTATCTCATATTTAATCTTCACCAAAAAATATCAGAGAAATAAATAGAATCAGCATTTTTCAGAGAAGGGTACTGAGATTCAGAGAACTGGCTGCACATATTGTAGTGGCAGACTCAGGATTGGAAGCTCCAGGTGTGTTTGACTCAAGTCTATGCTCTTAAACATTAACATGACTGCCTTCACACAAGTCACTGTGGATCTACGTATGGTCAGGGAGTATTTTATATAATCTTCTGGTATACTCTAAGCACTCTCTGAATATACAGTTTTATTATCTGAATGAACAAAGTTCAGAATAAAGATGGAAAGGAACATGGGCCTTCTGCCCTTGATCCTGAGACTATATGAGTGGGTAATTCCATCAAAGACAGTGTCAAAAACATAGCAGAGACGAAATGACCATCTGTCCTCTGACATTAAAGAAAAACTGTCTAACCAGGACACTAAAATTCTAACAGAGCTTTTCTGATACTTTCACTTTAGAAAAGAAAAGAATAACATTGACAAAAAACTGAAAGGAGGAATCTATACATATTACCTTAGTTTTCAGGCATCCTCCATGTCAGTGGTTCCTGACATGTATAAAGAATATATAAATTCATATACACACACACACACTACTGATTTTCAAATGTATCAGGTTTCTTAATGTGATTAACAAAATACAGATTAATTGTGAAAGTATTCCGAATTCACTGTAGCTTTTGTCATGATACACATTTTTCTTAAGGCATGGATACTAAAATTACCATTATTATCATGTGGAGATCTCTGAAACGGTTCTGTGTTTTATTTAAAGTGAAGAACCATTACTTGACACTTAGGATGCTTTTTCCTTTTTCTGTGTATTTCAGGGGTTGGTGTGTGCTGGATTGGCTGACATGGCCAGACCTGCAGAAAAACTCAGCACAGCTCAGTCTGCTGTTTTGATGGCTACAGGTAAATTAAAGAATGCCCTTCATGTTCCATATGGACATTCAATATTTATATATTGTTTTACCTCAATTTACTTAACAATTTAATGTTTAGAACACATTACACACACACACAAAGGAATTCAGGGGTTATCTCTAGGAAGTTATTAGAGAAGGCAGAGGTTGCAGTGAATAGGTATCTGCATGGGTTTTTATTTTTCATGTTTTGTCATCAGCATAATTTTATGAGTCAGAAAAATATTCCAGTAAATATTCACTTGCCCTATAAAGATTGCCTCCCTTTGGTGTAAGAACTGAGTATTTTATGTAACAATGAATTATAGCAGCTTAATAAAGACTTAGAATATAGTTTTTCTTTATCCTCTGTCCTACATTATGTTGTCATAGTCTTATTTACAAGTATTTTACTGTAATATTAAATATTCAGATAAGATATTGCAACAGTACCTATACTTTAAAAATATATGTATTTTGTTTCAACAGGGCTTATTTGGTCAAGATACTCACTTGTAATTATTCCAAAAAACTGGAGTCTGTTTGCTGTTAATTTCTTCGTTGGGGCAGCAGGAGCCTCTCAGCTCTTTCGTATTTGGAGGTAAGCCCACCAAGGGTATAAAACATGTGTCTCAGAAGCCACCCAGGTGGCAATACTTTTTTTTGGTAAGATTCATGTATAATACTAAGATGGGATGTGTATGAAGCAAAAATTTAGCACTTCCAGAAAAGTCGGGTTTTAAGCTAAAAAGTGTTAAGCAGTATGTTACCTAGGTTTTAAATTTGTATATTATCTGGATGTATAGCTCTTTCATAGAATATATTTCATTAAGATAATATATAAACTTTATGATATACTAAGTAGTTTTCTGAATGAGCTCTCGATTATATATAATACAGTGGAACTGAAACATATAGTTATGTAGTATTGGGAATGATGTTTCCAGTGAGGCTTCTGGTTTCATTAGAAAATGTTCCATGAGCTTTGGAAATTTTTTAAACTGTTTACTCCATCAGTAACATTATTGGTCACCTATCAATTAATATTCTGCAATGAGCTCATCCGAGATGAAGGCTCTGGCTTTGTTTGGACCATAGAACATTTCTAAATTACAAAACAGTGCCATGAATAACAGTTTTTTTTAGCTAAAAAAAAAATTTTTTTTTGAATGATCTCAATAAGGAGAAATATCTATAATAATAAAAGCCTAAGTGACCATCACAACCGAACAGATGACTGAACAGGCTGCGTGGGGCGACTAGGGTGGCAGGGGGGTTAGTGAAGGGCGACCAAATGACTGAGCAGCAGGCTTCGTGGGGCAACCAGGCCCGCAGGGGGGGAAGTTAGGGGCGACCAGGCTGGCGGGGGGGGGGGGAAGCAGTGAGGGGTGACTAGGCTGGTGGAGGGGGGGGCAGTTGGGGGTGACCAGGCCAGCAGGGGGGGCAGTAAGGGGCAACCAGGCCAGCGGAGGAGCAGTTAGAGTGACCAGGCCAGCGAGGGGGGGCAGTTGGGGGCAACCAGGCCGGCGGGGGGGGGGCAGTAAGGGGCGACTAGGCCAGTGGCGGGGGACAATAAGGGGCAACCAGGCCAGCAGGAGCGGGCAGTTGGGGGCAATCAAGCAGGCAGGCAGGTGAGCCGTTAGGAGCCAGTGGTCCCGGATTGTGAGAAGAATATCCAACTGCTGGTTCAGGCCCAATCCTCAGGATTGGGCCTGAACCAGCAGTTGGACATCCCCCGAGGGGTTGCGGATTGGAGAGGGTGCAGACTGGGCTGAGGGGACCCCTGCCCCCCAGGTGCACGAATTTCATGCACCGGGCCTCTAGTTAAGTTATAATTTACATTCCTTTCAGAAGGCATTCTATTCCATAGAGTATAGTACATTTCATTCATCTTTACCACCCTTAGGTTAATGATTATCTCTATAATTTAATCATTTTATAATAATCTAGCATATAATGGATGGGTGAATGAACAACTCAGTATAGAGTATGCCTCACAATCATTTTTAAGACTTATTTAATATAAACTTTAATTTGTACAGTGATTTTATTTATAGAGTATTCTCATATACCATCCCATTTTAACATTAACTCATGATAGAGTTAAGATAATGCTAAGTGCCATATTATTTTTAATATCAGAAATTAAAATACAGTTTGACAAAAGAATTTTTGGCACCTTTTGGTATAATAGCAGGTTGAGAGATTTTGTTAGAGATGCAGATGTTGGGCTCTGGAGAATTTAGGAAAACAATATGAATATTTGCATCGGGGCCTTTTGAGAGACCTGGGAGGTATGCTTAGCGTCATGGAGTAAGTTCCTTCCTGTGCATGTCCTGTCCTCCACTCTGAGTCAGTGAAGCAGTCCACACGTTTTGTCATGCTCTTGTATAGTTCAAGAATGAAAACAGTCCTTAAAATGATACTTCTGTACAGGAAACTGCAGCTGGAAGCTAGATGCAAATAAAGTCTGGGTCACTTTCCCTTCTGCCTATTTGTACCCACAAGACCTTGGGAAGATTGTATTTACAACTAGATAGCCTCTCAACTAGTGAGAGGGAAGAGATGGAATATGCTTCTCATTTCCTTCTTATTGTATACTAATCTATTATGATTCATGATTATTTTTCTTTCTATTTTCTCCATAGATATAACCAAGAACTAAAAGCTAACGCAAACAAATAAAGGAGTTCCTGATCATCCCAACAACCTAGATGTAGCCATAACCACTGGACCTAGTTTGATTTATTATTTGTTATTGGTAAGGTGATGCTCTCTATGCTAATAATTGGAACGCATTTTAAAAACCTAACTTAAATAGGAGCTAGTACTCAATTCGGCAGAAAAATAAAGCAAATTTTTAATAACAGTGTCTCTCTACATATGACTTATCTATGGGTATTAGTAACATTTTTCCCTACTCTTTTCCTGTAATAAATCATACTTGCTCATTCATACCTCTGGTCTCCTCCTCTTCTAGTTCACCAAAATATGTGTGTTTAAGAGTGCACACATTCAAGCGAGTCGAAAGATAGTTGAGATGTCAAGTAATCTATTTTCAGTGAAGGATGGTGAAGTAGCTAAAAGTGAAAGGAAATAGAGCAAAGAGGGTGAGAAATGGGTAGAATGGCTAGCAAAATGACTTCAAACTATTTTAAGAGATTTTAACTTGAAAAATTATATTTTGCATTTTGTGTGAAATTATTTTAGAGCTACAAGAGTAATGAAGGGTTTCTAAATGTTTGGCTTTCTGTAAATGTCTGGGACCTTCATCCCCATTATGAGGAAAGACTGGGCATAGATTGCTGCATACTAGAAATAATTAACAGTCTATTGGATTTGAGCTTCAATGTGGCATATGGAGCTTTTTTCTAAAAATTGTAGTTAAGCCAGTCCTAGTTAGAACTGCCGTTAGAGAAATCAGCAAGCAAATTCTTTCTAAATATGAAGAAGCAAGTAAAAAAAGAGCTTGTTGAATAATAATATACTATAACAATCAAAATTTGGCAATTAGCCATTGAAAACCCTGCACTTTTTCATATATCCCTTCACTGTAGTCCATCTTTGAGAAGGAATTTGACACTGGCACTGCTTCCTTTTTATAAGCCACACTGTTAAATTTGTTTGGCATATGTGTGTGTTTGCTAGAGTTAAGCATTTAGGAAAAACATCTATTATGAAATATGGCATAGATGCACAAAAATAATTAAAATATATTTTGAAATGGTGTTTTGGTTTTTCTTTTTTCATTTAATCCGGCTTTTATATGGGCTCCTTTGAGCCCCACTGGCCAGTCCAATTGTTTGTAGCATTTAGATGCAGTCATAGGCAATCCTCTTGGTTCTCAGAAGTTCCACTGATAGACAAATCATCTCATATTTCCTTTCTTCCCTAAAACTCTCACCCATCTATTATTGAATCTGACAAATTAAATGACTAATACGTGTCCAGTCAAAAACTCGCACTGCCACTTGGAACACAGCCCAGTGGTCAGCTTCACAGCTGTTTTTGAAAACTTAGGAAGAAGAATTGATATACTAGAAGTTTTACTGCCGTGAGTAGTGTGCGCTATAAAAATACCTTTCATAACGGTGCAGGTCACTTCGCCAGACTAGCTGAGCTGAGTTCTCTATCAGAGTGTTCTTCTGAGCCCTTGCTGGTGACTTCACGAGGCGTTTTCTCCGTGTGAGTCTGACAGGCCTGGGTGTCAGCCAGGTCTTCCCCACATCAGCAGACCTTGGTCTGAGCTTTAGTCTCTTCAAGAGTCAAATGGGGCAATGATAGTACTTACTGTATGGGATTGTTGTCAAGACGAATGGAGATAGTGTTTTAACGCAGTGCTTGGGCCATGATGGGTGTTAAATAGAAAGTTTCAGAAATGGTAAGCTTATTGATTGAAGATCAACTCGAAAAGTACTTTGTTACACAAAGGAATGTTTAATGTAGCTGCAAAACATATACACCGTGTAAACCTATTTGCACACCTTCTGAGGTAATTACTGTTGGAACTCTTGAAGCTTTCACAGGTTCAAGCAGAAAACAAGTGCTTGGGATGAGGGACAGAGGCGGGGTGGAGGATGCTCAGTAGGAGGCAGATTCTTACCCTCATCTTTGTGGTTAGGCGTTGGTCTCAAGGAAACATTGGTCCTAAGTACGTCAATGCTATTGTTTCTCCACAGTAAACAGATTGGTTTTTTCCTTGTTAAAATGGTGGTGAAAAGTTGAATCTTAACAGGATTGACCTCAAAGCCCAGGTTCCCCTATAAAGCAAAACTGTTGCTATAGGAGTTTGTTTATATAATGACAGAAGTAGAAAGCACTGGTACTTACTCAGACTGGCTTTGCCCCTAAGGGGTCTGTTTAATTACAGGAGATGTGAGTCCAGTTATGTTAAGACTGGTTTCCACACACCAGGAAATTCACTTGAGAAACTATTGAATGAGCCCCCTTTTCCCTTCCCTTAAGACAACTATGTTTTACAACATTTTGAAATACAGTAAATTTAAATATAGGGTTGGGCTTTATTTGAGAATGTTTGCTTGCTTTTCTAGTTCAGTGTTTCTAAATTCCAGTTTCACATGTGTCAGTAAGTGTAACTGTAGTTGTGTTATACATATGAAGTGTTAGAAAGTCAACCCATAATTTCAGCTGTTGGAAAATATGTCACCCTCTTAAAACATTTCGCCAGCGTCACATTGAATTAAGAAACACCATTCCAGTGCCACATGGGACTGCAGGTTCTCTTAGGGGTGAATTTGGTTAAAAGTCTCCACATGACCAGTCAGAAAGGATAAGTCAGAAATTTACCACGCAAAAGCCCCTGAAAATAAGTACTGAATGCACTGTAACTGGTACATTCCTTTGGCCTTGTCAAAGCCATAATCATTACTGACCAAAACATCATGTTTGCTTACTCAGGAGATACTCGCCTTTATGATGGTCACCTGCCAACTGCTGCCTGATTTCACTGACCCTTAACCCACAGGTCTAGACCAGAGAACCTGAGAGCCAGGCCAGGTCTGAGCACGAGCCCCCTGAGCTGTCGGGGGAGGGGAGGCCGGGCAGTGCCAGCCAATCAGAAGCATAGTCAGTGCACATGAAACAATGAGCTTCTGATGAGGGTGTGGCCAGGAAAACGGCTTTTAGACAAAACTGTCATTTTACTGGTCAGCTATCGACAGACATGGTACTTCCGCAGTCTTCAGAATAATGCCACCCAGGGCCCTTTCCTGGCTTCTACTCTCCTGAAAGATCTAGTCCCTAATCTAGGCTTTGGCCTTCCTCAGCCTTGAAGAAGGAGGAGGTATGTGGACGCGGGAGTCTGGCAGGAAGACTGGCTGAGGGTGACCCTCTGGGGAGATGACAGGTGTTGGAGCTGAAAGTGGGAAGGCCTTGGGCTAGGAGTCAAAGTTCCACTTCTGTCTGTGTCTGTCTTAAGTGAGGTTAGAAGCTTGAGGGCATAAGTGTTGCCTGTGCTATTTATCCTGGATGTGCCATTGTTCTGACTTGTCTTTACCTCTCTCTTCTGCAACTTTTCACGTGACATCCCCCTCATCTGTCATCAAATGGCAAATGCCTACTCTGTGAAGGGGGCGCTAGGAAGATGCTATGGAGGAAACAGGTGTAGAACCTGATCTGTACAAGAGAAGCTTACAATGCAGAGGAAGACACACAGATCAATAGATAATTAGAATAAATAGAAAATAAGGCACATGAATTTATAGCTAAGTGCCTAAGAGCTCAGAGGAAAAGCTGTGTTGGCTGGAGTGGTCTGGCGAGGTTTCCTGAGCAGTAAGATGATTCCTTAAGCTAAAATCACATCCTTTTTTACATATTAAAACTTTATTTTACATATTAATGTAAAATTGGATGAAACTGAAATCTGTTAGAAATTTCTAGAAGAGCTATTTATAGAAACAATAATGGATATAACTGATCTTTAGTTTCATGTTTACTTTTGGGTACTGCTGAGCTCTCTGTGCAGAAAAACTGTGCACACACTCCTTCATCCCGGAAACTCTGTGGCACAACTTTGGGGCCTCGCTCACCTGCTTGCTCTTTCACTCGTTCAGGATCCTCATTCTTAGGTGCATCCATGTTTTCTCAGATCCCACTCTGTTCACGCTCTGCCCTTGACTGTGAATGAATTGGCCAAACGATTGATGAGGGTACCATCAACATGCATTGAGAGTGCTCTGAAATTAAATATGTATTGTCTCTGGGTCATAAAGATCCCCACAGTGTTGTAAAACATACAAATGGGATATAGCATGGCACAGTAGAAAGCACATAGACTTCCAAATCTGAAGACCTAGCTTTCCAACCGTGTGACCTAATGCAATGGTTCTGAGCTTCAGGGTCTGTGTCTATGGGATGGAGAGAGAGCCATTCAGCCAGAGTAGGCAGCCTCAGTGCTGTTTTGAGGATTAAATGAGGCAAACTATGTAAAATGCTTCATACAAAAAGGTCTTAATAAATTACACTTACCACGTGGAATGTGCCACATCACTATTTTCTGATGTTGTAGAATTTAAAGCAGAAGACTATCTTCTAAAATAGAAAACTTCTATTCTTATGTGTGTTCCTAAGAAAAACTCTCAGGTACTCACTTTAGAGGTCTTTGCCTCTTCAGCCCATACCAAATAATTTTGTTGTTCTAGTTTCCCATCTTCATTTGTCTCCATAGTCTCCAAATGCATCTACTTTTCTTGCCTAGTAATCATAAACTCAGAAAAAGCTGTCCAGGTTCTCAGGTTACCCTTTAAGCCCATGGAATCTTAGCAATCATCTAATTCACCTTTCCACTAACCACCTCTACAGTCTTACAGTCAGGCAGACAGACAGCCTCCCACCAGGAAACCCAATACTTCCTAAGACTTCCCAGTTCAAACATTCTAAGTTTGCCTCCCAGTGACTGATAGCCATCTATCCTAGTCAGTCCTTCTAGAGAAAAATCGAACCCACTCTCCACACGGTGTTAAAACTAGAGCAAAATAGTCCATACTGTGCATGTGAGGAGGGTGTGGTATTGCTGAGACTGAAGGGGCTGCTAGTAGGATTGCTAGATAAAATGCAATACGTGAGAGGGTATATTTATACTAAGTTATTTATTTAAAATTCAAGTTTAATTAGATGTCATATATTTCTATTTTTATTTGCTAACTCTGGGAGTCTTGCAAGTAGTAGTAGGCAAAGAGAACAAGTTGAGATAGTGAACAGGGCAGAATAGGAAGAATGGAACTCTACCCTGCTCAGTTCTGCTCAGCCTGTCTCCGTGCTGTGGCCCCTCAGCTTCTCTGTGGAAACTTCTTCAGAGGATCATTTCCTACAGAAACTACTGTTTAAGGTCACGTGTTTGATATGTTACTCCCCCTACCAAGGAAAAAAACACCAACTTTCCTTTCCCTCTTCAACCCTCCCTTGAACCTTATTGTTGCTTAGCCAAATGCAATCTCTACTGGAGGGAGAAAGTAGGGGAGTTCTTTTGTTGAATGTGGGAGCCCACATTAGACTTTGCACAGGGAACTTTGTCTCCTAACTTTCACATTTCAGTTCAAATATATGAAGACAAATAATGTTTTCACCTAAATGTCATCATGTCCTGACAACATTCCCAAACTCTCCCGTCATTCTTTATATCTGATAGTCAATGAACTTCAAATAAAATGAGCAGAACTAACCCAATGCTCTGGATCAGATTTGAACCCTGCTTATGTGCCTTAATATTGCAGCAAAATGGCCAGTAAACATGAAACGGTGCTTAATTTCATTAGTACCACCAGGGAAACAAAACCACAGATACCTATCAAGATGGCTAAAATGGAAAAAGACTGACATTAGCAAGTGCTAGCTGGGATATAGGGCTCTGAATTCATATCTTGGTATAAATTGGTACAATCTCTTGAGAAAACTGGCAGGCTCTACTGAAGTTCAATATCCTTTGCCCCAGTGAATTCCACTCAGGTATATGCCCACGTGAAATGCATACATATGTTCACCAAAACACATGTATAAGGAAGTTCTCTTTTTTCTTAAAGCTTAATGTATTTAAAATAAAAAAATGCTTTAACTTAAAATTATGGTGTTATTTCCTCAATTATCTTTTCCAATAAAGCAATTCTTGACATTCCTCCCCCCGCCCCCGAAATTGGAAAACAGCACAGTGCTTTTTGTTTTGTCAGCAGTTTCTTACATGTGACTGTGTGCTCGTCACTTAGTCCTCACCAATCTGTGAGGCAGGTGTCGTCTTCACTTTACCGATGCGGAAACTGAGTCTCAGAGGAGTTCTTCCCACAAATATGTGTAGAGCTGGGGCTCAGTAGCCTCCAACCCTGGTTTTGGTTTTTTTCCCTCTTCGTTAAGCTGCTTCCCTTAGCTCTGTGGTTCTTCATTTCATTTGGGCACAGAGCCATTTGTCCATCCATTTCTGCCTCTTCTCATCCATCCAGTGGAATGCACATTTGTGTAAGTGTTCACATTCATACACACAATGCTGTGCTCTTCAGGTATATCATCATGAATTTCCTTAACGCCCATCCATGCTCTCTGCAGGATAGCCAATTGGGAAATGTGGTGAATAGTGGTTAAAGCGAACCAGCTCCTTGGAGTTTTAAGGACATGTAAACTGTCAAACCAATGTAATTTCTTAGTTTTTCATCAAAGCATTTCATTTTTTACTTACATGTTGAAGTGTCCAATTCTTTGAGGTTTTTTGTCTTAGTTTTGTGGTGATATTACCACAAGTATTGAGTTTACTTCATTTCCTAAGTAATAAAAAATGAGATGATTCCCTGTCTGGTGTAAAAAAATAGATAATTTATTCAGCCTCCCAGTCAGCTGCCCATCACTTTTGAGCATCTCTTCTCTGCATCAGCTCTTCAGAGTGTCAAGATGGACTGCTGACTGAGCCAACTGACAAGAATGTTACATGTTCCATACTTGAGAGGTTCGTCAGAAATAGGTTCTAGGAACAGGACGCGGACTTTTTGCCTTCCTCACCATTTTGACATTTGTTCTCTATTTCAGTACTTGTTACTATTCCAGTATCACAGAAGTTCTGCCCAGCAACTCTGTCCTCTTAGGGTTTCTGGTTGGGCCTCTGATGAGTCTCGAGTCCCGGGCGTGTGTTCCATGGCCCTGAAGAGACCAGATGTCTCCACAGGCGACTTAGCCACCAACCACTCTGGAGCCTGATAATGCCTCCAGAATGTTCTTAACAGCATTAATCCTGATACCCCAAGACTAGAAACAATTCATGGGTCAGTAGTGAAATAGATAGATACTTTACGTTATAATGCAGTGGGGGAATACTATACAGCACTGAAAATGAAAAAGCATTGATGAATGCACAACAACATTGATGATGAGTATCACAAACTCTGGATTACAAAAACAAAGGAATCTATACAGTATAACCCTATTTATGTGACATTTAAAAATCGTATAAAGTAGTCTGTAGTGTTCCAAATCAGGAGAGAAGTTACCTTTGGGAACATGTGAGGTGCAGACGGGAGATGGCATGAAAGGAGCTTCTATGGTGCTTGGAATGGTCTCGTTTCTGCTATGAGTAGGGATGACATGGTTCTGTTCACTTTAAAATAATTCAGGCTACACACTTGTGAATTGTGCATTTTCTGCACATGTTATGCTTCAATATAAGAGTTTTTTAAAAGATATCATTGAATTTGCAGTAAATCTAGTTTTTCATACCATATGCTTATCCATTTGATTCTAAATACAGCACTTTGCATTTATTCTTCTGAAATTTGATTATTTTATTTTTTTAAAATAAATCTTTATTGTTCAGATTATTACAGATGTTCCTCTTTTTTTTTTTCCCCATAGCTCCCCTCCACCTGATTCCCCACCCCACCCTATGCCCTTACCCCCCGCCACTGTCTTCATCCATAGGTGTAAGATTTTTGTCCAATCTCTTCCCGCACCCCTCACACCTGCTTCCCCTGAGAATCATCAGTCCACTACCTTTCTATGTCCCTGATTCTATTATATTCACCAGTCCATTCTGTTCTTCAGATTTTTTATTCACTTGATTTTTAGATTCACTTGTTGGTAGGTATGTATTTGATGTCCTTTTGTTGCTCATAATTTTTATCTTTACCTTTTTCTTCTTCCCCTTCTTAAAGAATATCCTTCAGCATTTCATGTAATCCTGGTTTGGTGGTGATGAACTCCTTTAGCTTTTTCTTGTCTGTGAAGCTCTTTATCTGATCTTCAACTCTGAATGATAGCTTTGCTGGGTAGAGTAATCTTGGGTGTAGGTTCTTGCTGTTCATCACTTTGAATATTTCTTGCCACTCCCTTCTGGCCTGCATAGTTTCTGCTGAGAAATCAGCTGACAGTCATATGGGTACTCCCTTGTACGTAACTAACTGTTTTTCTCTTGCTGCTTTTAATATTCTCTCTTTGTCTTTTGCCCTTGGCATTTTAATTATGATGTGTCTTGATGTGGTCCTCTTTGGATTCCTCTTGTATGGGGTTCTGTGTGCTTCCTGAACTTGTAAGTCTGTTTCTTTCACCAGGTAGGGAAAGTTTTCTGTCATTATTTCTTCTAATAGGTTTTCAATATTTTGCTCTCTCTCTTCTTCTGGCACCCCAAAAATTCGGATGTTGGTTCACTTAAAGTTGTCCCAGAGGCTCCTTACACTATCTTCATATTTTTGGATTCTTTTTTCTTTTTGTTTTTCTGGTTGGATGTTTTTTGTTTCCACATATTTCAGATCTTTGGTTTGATTCTTGGGGTACGTTGATCTACAGTTGAGTTTCTGTATATTCTTTATTTCAGACAGTGTATACTTCATTTCTGATTGATCCTTTTCCATTTTTTTGGCATTCTCATTAAGGTCCTTGAAGGTCTCACTAAGCTACTCAGAAGTGTCATCAAGTTTCTCGGCGGTTTTTAGAAGATTCCTGAGTAACCTTATAAATGTGGTTCTGAACTCTATGTCATCCAGTAGTTTGCTTTCCTCCGTTTCTTTCATTCGTGACATGTTTCTTTGTCTCCACATTTTGGCTGCTTCCCTGTGTTGATGGAGTAGCTTTGTGTGGTAGGTGATCTATAGGGGGCAGTAACTCAGCCTCCTCAATCACTTGAGGTGGATTCTCTTGGTACACCCCTTTGTGTGCTGAGTGCAAAGTCTTGGTGTAGTTAAGCCTTAATTGCTGTTGGTACACTGGGAGGAAATGACCTCCAGGCCAATTAGCTGTGAGCACTCACTGTGTCTATAATGGAAGAACTGCTGCGCTGAAGACACGCTTATGGGGCAGGACTTGTTTCAGTGGGGCTTTGGTGCTCACTGAGTCTGCCTCTTGAATGTGTCACTTATGGATGTGAGGAGTTGAAATCTGGTGTCTCACACTGACCACTAGGTACACTGGCTTCTGGATCTCCAATGGGGTGCAGGTCAGCTACTGTCTGAGTCCACCCAGCAGGAGCTACAGTGAGAGCTACAGTTTTCTCCTCTTTGCTTGTGGTTTGGAGGTTTTGGAGCTGTCTGACCCGGGCTGCAAGTTTGCTAGGTTAAGCTTCGATAGGGCAGGCCTTTCTTATGCTAAATCCGCTGCTTGGAGCTTGGGTGGGTTTGTAGGTTGTGCAGGGCAGGGCCTCAGGGTGTCACTAAGCTAGGGCGTGGCAAACAGCAATGGTTGCTAGTTAGCCGGCTCTGCGTCCCGACGGCGTCCCCAAGTCCTGGGTGCCCCAGTGCAGTAAACAATTATTCCTGCGCGCAGCTCTGCAAGCAAGCCACCCTCAATGGCAGACAGTCCAGCTTCTCCCCGTAGGAGTTTGGGTCCCCCGTGTCTCCCTAGAGACTGGATTTCAGAGTAATCGGGGGCTTGTCTCCCTTCAGGTTGAAAAAAGCAATGCCTGCCGCCAGCCTGGATCACGCGCCTCCGTACCTCAGCTTTTCAGCGCTTGTGCATGTCTCAATGCTCTTTTTTCTTTCCTTCTAGTTGTAGAACTTCCACTCAGCCAGCTTTCCCGTGGTTCTGGGTGATAGACGTTTTGTCTTTTAGTTGTAGTTTTGAAATTGTTGTGCGAGGCAGCAGTTTAGGTGTTTACCTACGCCGCCATCTTGGATTCCTCTGAAATTTGATTATTTTAGTCAGTTAAGATATTTGGAGATCCTGACTGTGTCATTCAATACATGAGCTCTCCTTCCAGTTTTATCTTCGTTTCAGTCCCAGGCATGACCAGGAAGTTTCCCCTCTGAGTGGACAGTAGACAAACAAACCAATACCCTCTAGGTCTGATTGTTAACCAGCCAACTACATTTCTATCACTCCTATAATTTTGTATCTTACCCACAGAATGTAAGAAATTTAGCTAAATGCTATGTTAAAGTCAAGTTACATAGCATTCTCTATTTAAAAGTGTAATGACCCTTCAAAAAAGGAAGTTAGGCTAATTTGCTCTTGGCTCTGAATCCATTTTGACCCCTTTTAATCAACCTCTTGCTGATCTAAGTGCTCACCTATTGTCGGGTATGGTAACGAGGCTGCTCACAGAGATTCAGCTCTTTCCCACTGCACGCATGGCAGGCTAGCACTTCCACACCTACCTGAAATTAGACATGTCTGCATAACTTGCTTTGGTCAATGTCACGTGAGTGGCAGTGAAACATGTCACTTCTGGAAGAACACTTTAGGAATGAGTCTGCCCCACTGACTCTCCCCACTGTCTTGGCAGCCAGAATGTCCCAGGTTGGGTCCCAAAGTGAAGGCAACAATAGAGCAGAGCCTGAGCCAACCTGCAGTGGACACGTATCATGAGCAAAAGATGAACAAGGAATAAGCCTTTGTTATGTTACGTCACTGGGATTTTGTAATTACTTGTTAATGAAGCAAAACCTAACCTATACTGACTGGCTTGATACATTATGTTTACCAGTCTGTTTTCTGGAGTCTGCAGATAGCCTCATCTTTCAAAATTCAGAACATCTCCAGTTTTTCAGCCCATCTTTTGTTCTCCATTATTTTTTGAGGTTATAGACATTATATCTGTCAGTGCTTTCAATATCTGTGGATATAGGTTATCTGGGGCTGGCTACTTGAACTTATTTTAAATGACTGGGGGCTTTATCACCACTTTCTTACCTTGGACTTCAATTCTTTCTCAGCAATATTTGTTATACTTTTCGATTCTCCATAGTGGAGAAGGCAGAAATAAAAGAATTGTGTAGTACATCCTATTTAAACTTTGTCCTTATTCTGCTTTTATTAATAACCTTGCTTTCAATAAAACCTAAAAAAGCCCCTTTAGTTTCTCTTAACATCAGCATTCTTCTTAGATCTTTGGTTTTTTTTGGCATTCTGTTTTCTCAAATGCACTATCAGAAATTGTTTTATTTACTCATTATCTATTGATTGTTCCTTGTACATCCTGTGGCTTAATGCTGCTCTTAAAAAACAAACAAACAAAAACAAAAACCAGAACAAAAACCTTAGCTATATGCTTTTTTTTCTATCTTTTGTTAAACATTTAAGTTCACCACGGCTTTTCCTTTTATTTTTTATTGATTTCAGAGAAGAAGGGAGAGGGGAAGAGAGATAGAAACATCAATGATGAGATAGGATCATTGAATGGCTGCCTTTTGCCCGCCCCCTACTGGGAATCAAGCCCACAACCCCAGGCATGTGCCCTTGACTGGAATCAAACCCAGGACCCTTCAGTCCACAGGTTGATGCTCTATCCACTGAGTCAAACCAGCTAGAGCATGGCTTTTCCTTTTAAAGATTATCTGATACCTAATCCTATATAATAAGATCCTAATAAGCTAAGTGTCTGGTCGTCCATTCAAACAATCAAAGCGTAATATGCTAATGATATGCTAAGGCTGCTCAACCACTCGCTATGCTGTGCAATGACCACCAGGGGGCAGACAGTTGACCAGTCAACCAATCAGGACTGAACAAGATGGACTGGACACGCCCTGGAGCCCTCCTGCAATCCCTCCCCAGCTGGCCAACCTCCCATGTCCCTCCCCGGCTCCAATTGTGTACCAGTGGGGTCCCTCAGCCTGGCCTGCACCCTCTCACAATCTGGGACCCCTCGGGGGATGTCAGAGAGCTGGTTTTGGCCCAATCCTGCAGGCCAGGCTAAGGGACCCCACTGGTACAGGAATTCGTGCACCAGACCTCTAGTATTTAATACTCATTTTTAGACGTTGCTATATATTTTAAAGTTTGTTAAATATAATAATGTTTTCCCTGATTTTAAAAGAATGCTTTTCTTACTCTAAGATACTTGTTAACTGTCACTTTTTCCTTATAATACTTTTATGTACCCCAATTTGACCTACCTCTGGTTGGAATTTCTAACCAGTTTCTCCCTGTTGCTCAATAATAGTTCCTCCTTTTAAAAAAATTATCTTATTATCTGTATCGCCTATTCTAGGAACTTGGATTACTCTGAAAAAGTAGGGGGTGCAATTCCTGTTTAAGGTGGTAGAATGTGATCATTTAATTTGCTCCAGTAGCTAACAAAAGGCCTTAGGAAGTCCTCATTTTCTCAGAACTAACAAACAAATTAAAATATCTACATTTCCTCCCACTTACAGTTTAAAGCCATACACATGCACACACGCACGCACACATGCACACACACACAGGCTTTAAATTTTTCCCTCTAAGTCTGTCTCTTAATACACTTAATTTCTTGTTTATATATAATTCTCCACTTCCCTAGTCACCTTTATATAGCCACACACAAACTGACGTCTACACTATTTCTTTTTATTTTCTAAAAAGGAGAGAGAAAAGATGGCAGGCCAAAAGGGAGAGGGAGCCCCGTCGGCATGGCTCAGTGGTTGAGTGTCGACCTACCAACCAGGAGGTCACAGTTTGATTCCTGGTCAGGGCACATGCCCGGGGTTGCAGGCTCTAGCCCCAGTATGGGGCATGCAGGAGGCAGCCAATCAATGGATCTCTCTCATCATTGATATTTCTATCTCTCTCCCACTCCTTTCCTCTCTGAAATCAATAAACATTAAAAAAAAAAAAAGTAAAATTTTTTAAAATAAAAGGGAGGAGGAAGGAAACAGGAAACATGAGGACGGAGCAAAGGCGGCCCAGGCTGAGTGAGCAGCGCCGGCCATCGTGTCCCAGGAAGGCGCCCCTCATGGGAACGGACAGAGCCCTTCAGCTCCCCTCCTGCACCCCGCCTGTGTGCAGTGGCGCTCACCTACATAGCAGCTGTCCAAGGGCCAGGCCTAGTTCTCTTATAGGACACTGGCCCTTTTGAAGGTGACTGGACAACTCAGGCACCATACCCCCAGCTGCTTAAATAAGTAGTCCACAGTTAGAACAAAGCAAAGGGAGAGACACAGATAGGAAAGTGAATAAATGGCTCTAAGTCAGATTGCCTCCATTCTCAGCTTCTCTTTCTAGAAGGTGTGTTTGGGGGCTGCTTGCTGTGACCCTAACCTGCACGTTTGTGTGGAGCATGAGCACACAGGGAGAGGAGCTGCAGGACCGGGCCATCGTCAGAATCGCCGCTCACCTACCGGACCTCATCGTCTATGGAGACTTCTGTCCTGAGCGGCCCTCTGTGGATTATTTTGACGGAGTCTTGATGTTTGTTGATATTTCAGGCAAGCACGACAGGGATGTTCAATGTGGGCAAGTGATAGGTTGGCATCAGAGTGTCCATTTATGGCAGAGCTCAGTGGTAGGACAGGGGTGCCTTTTCCCAGCTTTTTATGAAAACATCTTCAACTACTAAAAGCATGTCAGGTCATGGGCAGCCTTTAAGGTGCCCAAGTCCCTGACCTGGAACTTCAGGTTCCAATGTCCCTGCCCCAACTTCAGTGACTCAGCCACCAGGCTTCACACACATCCCAGGCAAAAGTGACCTCATTAAATGGTCTCTCCAGATGGTGTTTCCATCGTAACAGTAAGCTGGCCACCGCTTCCAAAGTGTTGGAATTTCGTGTGCTTTCCTTACCTTGGGATGGAAGCTCTAGACCCCGTTGAAGGAATTGCGGTCATTCCTGTACAGTGGAGAAATTTGGAGGGAGGAGGTCCCTGGTGCTTTCCCCTCACCCATGAGATAATCACCAGATGGTGGAGGCTGCACAGCTGACACTTGGCCAGCCACAAAGGCCTTGAAGAAGCCTTGCCAGTAGCTAAAGCAGGGCCCACGGCTCCCCAGTGTGCCGCCTCTCCTGCTCTGGCTGCTTCCTCCAAGCAGCCAGGGAAACCGCCTGCCCTTTACTGCAGGTTTCACGGCCATGACTGAGAAGTTCAGCACAGCCATGTACATGGACAGAGGGGCTGAGCAGCTGGTGGAGATCCTCAACCACTACATAAGCGCAATAGTGGAGAGTGAGTGTCCCCCGGGGCCTGGCTAAGGCCATTTCAGTTCGTTGTTTTTCCATATTTGTTGGTTATGAGCTGATGTAGTTCCATTGCTTAGCATTCTCAATTTCCCCCAGGAAATGTGCATGAACCCAGTCCTTTTGAAATACAATGCAGTACAAGGGAAGGAGTGCAAACCAAACTCACTAATACGGAGTATTCGAGGGAAAGGATGTTTTGCATTCGTTCAAGGACTGGCCGAGAGACTACTTTGAAAAGAACTGTAGTAGTGATGCTCTTAGCTGTACTCAATAACACCAAAAAGCCTGCGTCAGTATAACCCGGAAGCAGTCATTAAGAGAATGCTGTGTGAAGAGATGAGCGGTTTATAAGTAACTCATCAGTAATTTGTCTTCTAAGGATGGCTTCTGAAACATGTAGAAATGGCTGAAAAACCTGGTCTCCTTTTCAACCTCTGCCCACCATCTTGTTGGCATTATTAATATGAACTATTCATGAAGAAAAGGACTGCCCTGGCCAGTGTTTCTGCGTGTTGGCCCACTCATGGAAGGGCCATGGGTTCTATTCCTGACCAAGGGCGTATACCTGGGTTGTAGATTCGATCCTCAGCCCCAGTTGGGGCACTTGCTGGGGCGACCAATCGACGTGTCTCTGTCACATCTCTCTCTCTCTCTCTCTTTCTCTCTCTCTAAAAATCTTTGGGAAAAATATTCTTGGGTGAGGATTAACAGGGGAAAAAGAAAAGGATTTACTCTATGAAGGTGAACTCTGGGTCTCACCTTCTATCAGGCTCTAAGTCCCCTAGGAATGCCTTAGTATCACCCACTAGGCAACATGTGACGCTTCTGAAAAGCAAAAACTATATCTATTTTTTTTTGCATCCCACTCAGCACAACAGTATTCAACAAGTTTGTGATGAAACATATATAGGAGGAAAAATTTTCCTTTATGTCAAAAAGCCTAAACGAACAAAATGCAAGCTGGTAATAAACAAAGCCTGAGTTGACCATGGTGGTGGTTTCCCACTTTCCTGATTCTCAGTTCTTCCATATGGGTCCTGCCACGCACCACGCACCGGGCTCACTCAAGCCTCAGCTCATAATACTTACATTGAGCATAGGAGCCTTCATTATCACAGGAGTAGGGTAGGAGTCCTCAGACCTCATTGGAAATCCCATCTCCTTCTCTCCCGGTTTTTCCCAATCACAGAATCAGAGCATGTACACTATCTAGTTCAATGTCCTCATTCTGTGGGTGAGGAAACACACCAGACAGGTTTAAGTAACTTATCTGAGATGACATCTTTTTTTTTTTTTTTAATCCCCACCTGATGATATTTTTCCATTGATTTTTAGAGAGAGTGGAAGAGAGGGAAAGACAGAGAGAAATATCGATGTGATAGAAACACATTGATTGTTTGCCTCCTGCATGAGCCCTGAACAGGGCCTGGGCCAGGGAGGAGCCTGCAACTTAGGTACATACCCTTGACTGGAATCAAGCCCAGGACCCTTTGGTCCACAGGCCGACGCTCAGTCCTCTAAGCCAAACCGGCTACGGCTGAGATGACATTTTAGCACATGTCTGCTCTCTGAGTTGCTTTTCTCTTGACCTAATTTCTACTCCATGGATGAAGAATGAATTCTTTTTATTAGCTTTAAACAATTCAAGTTTGATTTAACTTCTTTTCTCTTTTCTTTTTTTCTCAGAGGTGTTGATTTTTGGAGGAGACATCTTAAAATTTGCAGGTATGGGAGGCGTCTCAGAGGCAGCAGCGGCCAGGAGACTGGGTTGAGGCATGCTTGTGTCCAGATTTCATACAGAGCAGACTGGTCTCCGGGCAGGTCATGAGCCCCTGTGGTCTGTCTCCTCAAGGTGATGCACTTCTTGCCCTGTGGAAGGTGGAGCGAAAGCAACTGAAAAACATGATCACGGTGGTAGTTAAATGTAGCCTGGAGATCCACGAGCTGTTTGGGACCCAGGAGTTAGAAGGCCTGGACATCCGCGTCAAGATAGGTAAGCTTTTTGCCCTGGATGGTTTGGCTCAGTGGATAGAGTGTCGGCCTGTGGACTGAAGGGTCCCAGGTTCTATTCTGGTCAAGGGCATGTGCCCTGATTGCGGGATCCATCCCCAGTAGAGGGCGCGTAAGAGGCAACCAATCAGTGATCCTCTCTCATCATTGATGTTTCTATCTCTTTCTCCCTCTCCCTTCCACTCTGAAATCAATAAAGATATATTAACAACAACAACAACAAAAAGATACCTTAGTTTTTGAGAAAGGAGAGAGAACTGGGGTCCCCTAAGGAGATAAATGTCACAGAAAGATGAGATCTAGTAGCTGGCTTTCTGGCTTTGGGAGAGGAGGTGTTTTGGAATGCCTGGGCGCAGAAGAGGCAGTCACACCACGATTCTGATTTTCCCAAGAAACCGTGCTGCTGGGGAATATCCCAGAACTTCCGCAAACCTACAGTTTGCCTTCTCCCAGGACTGGCTGCAGGCCACATCACCATGCTGGTCTTCGGAGACGAGAAACGCAACTTCTTCCTGGTGATTGGCCAGACGGTGGATGACGTGCGCCAAGCACAGAACATGGCGCAGATGAACGATGTCATTCTGTCACCGAACTGCTGGCAGCTCTGCGACCGGAGCATGATTGAGATCGAGAGGATCCCAGACCAGAGAGCAGTGAAGGTTCGTGGGATGCTGCCGCTCGCAGGAAGCTGTAGTCTGGGCCAGGGGCCACCTGTCAGAAAAGCCACTGGGAAGGCAGGCCCCATGAGGCTCCTGGATGGGAGACTCAGGTGGGGTCAGTGTGGGTCCACCTCAGGCTTTGGTCTAAGCCACCTCAGCTGAGTTCAAGGGGAGATGACCAGGCCCTGAGGTAATGAAGGGCGTGGCATCTGGCGCAGAGGCCTCTGGGGCTGGTGCCCTCCCTATAGAAAGAGAAAATGTCTCCTGGCCGTCCCGGGAGCAGGAGGTTGTCGTTTTGGGGGGCTGCCAATGGCCCTCACCTGCACTACTCAACACCCTCCTCGCCCAGGGCTGGAGGTGAGCAGGGCAGCAGTTGGGCGGGGGGGCTGTTGGGTGGCTGCCTGGTGGGAAACACTGTGATGTGACACTGAAGGCTGACTGTAAGCGCGGCTGTCCTGGGCATGTGGCCACTTAGAGAAGCTGTGCCTTCCGAGTGTGGAAAGGGGAGGAGAGCTGTGCTGACTGGGCCAGGAAAGGGTCCACGTAGATGCTGGCAAAGGTGAGAGCCCCCACTGGGCCATGCGGCCCTCATACCCACCACTTGCTCTTCCAGCTGGCCGCTCACACGCCCTTGTCCCCATTTAGCCACTCTTTATATCTTTCAAGATGGCTTTAATTTTTCATCAATTTTAGCCTCACAGAAAAGTTAAAAAAATAACAGAGTTTCCTTATATCCAGCTTCCCCAAATGGTAACATTTTTCATAACCAGAGTTCAAGAGTCAAAACCAGAAAATGAACACTGGGACAATACTGTTCACTAATGAGAGGCCTATTGGGGTTCCCGGTTCCCCCACCCATCAATGTCCTCAGTGGAGTGTTCCAGGTTCTGCCCACGACCTCACACTGCATCTCAGTGCTCTCTTAGCCCTCTGCAATCTGTAATAACAGCGCTTCCTCGCTTCCTGGTCTTTTGTGACCTCGATACCTAAGAGGACTATGGATCTGTTACTTTGTTGAATGTCCCTCCATTTGGTTTTGCCTGACATCTTTTCATTATTGGACTAAGGCTGTCCATTTTGGGGCAAGAATAACTCAGGAACGAGGCTGTACCATTCTCTGCGTGTCCTACCATGGGGTCATGATCCCGATATGAATCTCATGACTGGTGATGTTCCTAATGCATTATGGGGCACCAGCCCCTTTACAGGTATAGGAATGAAGTGGTGTATGGGTTAGCCAGGTTTTATATGAGTTAAAATGTTATGAAAGGAAAGAAAAGAAGAAGTAGAAAGTTCTAAGAGTGGAAAAGAATGTGGGTTGGCCCCCTGGAATGGCCTTTGGTGTGTATACTTATGATTGTAATCTTAAAAAGCGATTGGAGACATTTTATGTAATCACGTGCCAATTAAAGAATGCCATTGTTGTGCTTCTCTTCACCATGTCCTGGAAGTCCCAAAGCTTACTCCCTGCCCATGCTGCTGAGAGATGACTTTCAAAGGGCCAGCCAACCCTCAGAATAACCAAAACTTCTGTTTCTTTAATTTAGGTTAATTTCTTAAAACTACCCCCTACTTTTAACTTTGATGAATTTTTCACAAAGTGTATGACTTTCATGGATTATTATCCTTCTGGAGACCACAAAAGTAAGTACCCTCCATGGACAAGCACTTCTGCCTCCACCAGTGGTCAGCAGGGTGTTACACCAATGCCCAGGGCCCCGTCCAATGTGCTGGTGTCCTCAGTAAGCGCCTAGCCCTGAACAGCACACAAAGGGGCCTCCTGCCTGTCCCCACAATGGCTCCTTTCACCCATCTTCCAAACATTGCGTCTCCCCCACAATGAAAGAAAAAACGAAAACATCCATGAATCCCATTTTCCTAGTCTTCACCACCAAATGTCTCCCAAGACTAACCTTGCACCCACACCTCTCTTCTCTCCAGCCTCTCATTCATTTACTCGCCCAATAAATACCGTTTGCAAGCGCCTCAGGGGCATATGTTTGTTCTTTGACCTTGAGCCTTTGACATCTAGCTTCTTATCCCTTTCTCCTCCTGTCTACTGAGACTGTTTATGTCAAGGCCACTCATGACCATCAATTTGCCAGCCTGGGTGGCCTCTCCTTGGGCCTCATCCTAGGCTGGCCTTAGGTTACTCTCTTTTTCTGGACACTATCTTTGCCTCTTTTCTTACGTTCAAGAATATTCTTCTAGAGCCCTAGCCGGTTTGGCTCAGTGGCTAGAGCATTGGCCTGGAACTGAAAGGTCCCAGGTTCGATTCCAGTCAAGGACACATGCCTGGGATGTGGGCTCGATCCCCAGTGGGGGACTTGCAGGAGGCAGTCGATCCATGATTCTCTGTCATCATGGATGTTTCTATCTCACCCTACTTCTTCCTTCCTCTCTGAAATCAATGAAAAAATATTTTTAAAAATAATATTCTTCTGGAGTGTTGCTCTTACCCCTTCAAGCCCCCGGTTTCAGTGCCCTTTGCAAAGTCTCCTTCCAGCCCTGAAACGTTGGTGATTCCAGGATGTGTCCTTGGCCCTCCAGTCTTCCCTGCCTATCTCTCAGAGAACATTCATCCATGCTTGGTTCCCTGCAACTCCCAGCAGGGCTGGGACTAGGGGGAGGAAAGCAGGAACCTGGGCCACAAAATTTGAGGGTCTTGTGAGTTGCTTGCTCACTGCCGAATCCAGCCCCAGTTTGGGTCCTGGAGTGTAGACTCATACAACGACTGCCTATGGGCCATCCCCACTTCCAACGTTAACATGTAAAAAATGGTTAAAGAAGACAATTTAACAACTTACTTTATTTAACATAAAGTGGACAGTTTATTTAACATAACATGGACAGTTTCCTTGCAAAGAACTGCAAAATGGGCCAGAAATCAAGAACTTTTAATAGCGTAGAGGATAAAGAACAGGAAGAGATAAATAAGAAAAGATTTGATTGGCTGGGGCCACATAGTAGACCTTGTTTGGGGTGAGAAGGCCCCAAGTTGGCTTGGCATTTGGAGACTGGCTGCTGGATAGACTTCCTACAGAACAGAACGTCATCTTAGCTTTGGTTTGCTCACATGGTAACCAGGGTAGTAGGCAACTTGTTTAGGCTCACACAGTGAGTTCCTATCAAACCTGGATGAGAACCTAGTCACCTGGATTTTATCCCTTCTGTTCTTTCAATCCTATCACCTCCTTCATTCTGTCATAATGCCCTCTGTCATATCCCCTCAGCTGCCCACTCCCATCACCTGTGGCGATAGTTTTAGCTCAAGTCTAGATGTAAAAAAGCTCCCCAAGTTCCAAAGTGCGAAGACAATGACGACAGGGCTTTGAGCAACACGCAATTGCATTTTGATAAACCCACAACCTCGAAGAACGGCCCCCCGGATTTCCCTTGGCCCTATTTAACCACTGCCCCTGACTGGCCTGGGATGGCCGCTGCCCAAGGGGCTGGGGCTGGGAGGCTCCCTCTCCTGCACCGCAGAGCCAGGCCTCTCTTTCTGAGCCTGCTCCTCTTCTGATCTCTTAGACCTCCTGAGGCTTGCGTGCATGTTGGAGTCCGACCCTGAACTAGAGTATTCCCTACAAAAGTATGTGATGGAAAGCATATCGAAACAGGTATTTTCATCTTTTAATTTATTGTTTGGTTGGGGTATCGGGGACCTTGGACAGCTGGAAAGATCAAGAAATCCCATAGCTAGTAATCTGCTTCCTTAAAATAAGAGGTGGACTGACCTTCTCCATGTGTAGAGGACTGTGAAATTTATTATTCCCATCAGGATACTCTTCAGAATTAAAGGGCATCATTCATTATTACACTGTGACAACAGGTGTAAACTAGGACGTTGCTGCCTTCTACAACCGGGCAAACTGGAACTGTCCCAAGGGTAAAGAACCTATGACCGCCCTTTCTAAATAACACATAGCAGAGATAGCAAGTGGGTGAGCAGGGTACACCATTTCTCCAAGTCACTTGCATTAGATTCCAGGCCTTGAAAGCTAACAATACAGGTAATTAAAATTCTCAGAACTACCTCCAACCCCCTTTTATAGAATGTTTCTCCTTTTATTCACTTAGATCTGGGCTCTCTCAAATGTATGAATCCATAGGAGTCCTAGCCACCTCTCAGTACTGGCCGTGTGCCAGGAGCTCCTCTGTGGCATGATTTCCCCTCCAGTCTTTGTGGATATCTGCAGCTCTACTTTACATGCAAGGAAAGGGAGACCCAGAGGGTCCCAGGGTCTTTCCTGAGGCTGCAAAGGAAGAGCTGTGGCTTCAATTACACCCTCTTCTATCTGAACCTGCTGTGTGTGTGTATGTGCGCGCACAGGCTGTATACCCTAACATATGCCTCTTTAAATCCTTAATCCCATCAAAATGCAGTTGTGTCCTGGAGGAAATCTCTATGGGGCAAGCATGAGCAGTGGGTGCCTGCCTTCCTAGTGGGGGTTGAAGAGATGTCAGAATGGATCCCTCCACCTTCAGCCCAATTTGAAAACACTACCTCTAGTGCCTCTTCAACATTTGTGAAGCTGGAGCAAACTGCTCCTTCCTCTCCTCCCTGCCCCCAAGATATATAACGCCTTACGCTTCTCCAGCCACAGTTAGGATTAAATGACAAAGTTTCCTTAAAGGGCCTTCAGATCCACGAGCACTACCAGGGACACCCAGCGTGTTCCAAAGAGGGAAAAGTTGAGAGTTCTCAGAGTAAAGAGCCCTTGTGCGTTCATAGCCTCTGGATTGGTCTGAGAGAAGGATCTTCCGTCAGGGGTCTGGAAACGTGGACATTCTGTAGGATTAGTGTGTTTCTTCAGGTGTCAGTGCACAACCAAAAGGTTCAAAGTGCAAGTCCTCAGGCCAGATAAGATAAAATGGAGTCTATTCCTCATGTTTCAGCCCATTCCAATGTAAGGCGTTTTGCTAGCTTGGCTGTGGTGCCTCCATTTTGTTTCTTCCCTCTTTCCTCTGAGGGCTGAAAGGAGGCAAAAGGCAAGCCTCTTACCCTTCTCCAAGGCCAGCCCCGCCCCGCCCCACCCCTGCAGCATGAAGAGCCTTAGAGATGTGGTTGCGTTTCCCAAACCAGAACCCAGGACACCGGGTCTGGTAGAATAATCTTTAATCATTCAATCAATTTGTTCAGTAGATTTTAATATTTAATAATTAATATTATCCTTGTATTTAACATTAATTATGTAATAAATTTCTTTGAAAACCATCACATTGGTTAGTTAGACATAATTGTCTTTTAGGAAAAGAATAAAATTTCACGGGAGCAGGCCCGCCACCCAGTTAGGGAGCTTCCCCACCCACAGTGCCCACTTTCACCTGCAAGGTGTTTCCATTGTCCATGGACAGTTTCACACTTTTGTGTTATTTGGAATGATTATCCTCCATTGGTTTGCTATGCACTTAATTAACACAATTCCAGGGTGATGAAAGGCAGGGAACATGTCCTTGGAGAGGAGAGGGGAGCTGAGTGAGAGGTGCCACTCCAAGGAGGCGGGGTGTGGCAGGTGGAACCTTGGGCTAGAAGTCTGGAGATTTGGGGTCTCACTTGCTGCTATTTCCCTAGGTGACCCTGGAAAATTTGTGCTATTTCTCCATGTCTCCATTTATCTCATCAGGAAAATGGGGGGTAACAAACTCTTATTTTATTTCATTTGAGGATAAAGTATGTCAGACTATGAAAATATTCCAGAAGGTACCAGGCTATGAAAATATTTAAGAAGGCTGAATTACATAGTATGCTACTCTTTTTTAATCTTGTTTTAATGATTTTTGTTTTTATTTATTTATTTCTTTATTTTAATAAATCTTTATTGAGATTATTACAATTGTTTCTCCTTTTTCCCCCCATAGCTCGCCTCCACCTGGTTCCCACCCCACCTTCTGCCCTTACCTCCCCCCACTGTCCTCCTCCATAGGTGTACGATTTTTGTCCAGTCTCTTCCTGCACCCCCCATACCCCTTTTCCCCTGAGAATTATCAGTCCACTCCCTTTCTATACCACTGATTCTATTATATTCACCAATTTATTCTGTTCCTCAGGTTTTTAATTCACTTGATTTTTAGATTCACTTGTTGATAGATATGTATTTGTTGTTCTTAATTTTTATCTTTACTTTTTTTTTCTTCCTCTTCTTAAAGAATACCTTTCAGCATTTCATATAATACTGGTTTGGTGGTGATGAACTCCTTTAGCTTTTTCTTATCTGTGAAGCTCTTTATCTGACCTTCAATTCTAAATGGCAGCTTTGCTGGGTAGAGTAATCTTGGTTGTAGGTCCTTGCTAGTCATCATTTTGAATATTTATTGCCCCTCCCTTCTGGCCTGCAACATTTCTATTGAGAAATCAGCTGACAGTCGTATGGGCGCTCCCTTGTAGGTAACTAACTGCTTTTCTCTTGCTGCCTTTATGATTCTCTCTTTGTCTTTAATTTTTGCCATTTTAATTACGATGTGTCTTAGTGTGGACCTCTTTGGGTTCCTCTTGTTTAGGACTCTCTGAACTTCCTGGACTTGTAAGTCTATTTCTCTCACCAGGTAGGGGAAGTTTTCTGTCATTATTTCTTCAAATAGGTCTGCAATCTCTTGCTCTCTCTCTTCTCCTTCTCGCACCCCCATGATGCAAATGTTGATAACTTGAAGTTGTCCCAGAGACTCCTTACACTATCTTCATATTTTTGGATTCTCTCTCTTTTTTTCTTTCTTCTGGTTGGGTGTTTTTTGCTTCCTCGTAGTCCAAATCACTGATTTGATTCTTGGCATTCTCTACTCTACTGTTGATTCCCTGTAAATTATTTTTCATTTCTGTTAGTGTATCCTTTGTTCCTGACTGGTCCTTTCTCATGTCTTTGATGTTCTCACTAATTTCCTTGAAATTCTCACTAAAATCCTTGAAATTCTCACAAAGTCCCTTGAAGCTCTCATTAAGATCCTTGAGCATCCTTATAACCATTGTTTTGAACTCTGTATCTAGTAGTTTGCTTGCTTCCATTTCATTGAGTTCTTTTTTGGAGTTTTTCTGTTCTTTCATTTGTAACATGTTTCTCTGTCTCTGTATTTGGCTGCTTCCCTATGTTTGTTTCTATGTATTATATAGAACTGCTATGTCTCCTGGAATTGGTAAAGTGGCCTTGTGTAATATGTGTCCTGTAAGACCCAATGGCTCAGCCTCCCCAGTTACCTGAGCTGGGCACTCTAGGTATGTGGGCTGTGTGTACTGTCTTGTTGTAGTTGAGCTTTGATTGCTGTTGGTGTCACTAGGAGGAATTGACCCCCAGGCCAATTGGCTGTGAGGAGCAGCTGTGACTACAGTGGAAGAACTGCTGTGCAAGGAGATACCCCTATGGAACAGGGCTTGCTTCATTGGGCCTTTGGTGCTCACTGAGCCTGCCCCTTTAGTGTGTCCCTAGTGGATGTGTAGAGTTGTAATTGGACATGGTCTGAAGCTGTCTACCAAGTACACTGGCTCTGTGGCCCCCCTGTAGGTGCAAAGTCAGGCACTGTCTGTGCCCTGCCTAGTACCACCTGTCAGGAGCTAAAGTGTGATCTGTATATGGCTGCTACTTGGATTGGGCTTGGAAGTGCCCAGGAGAGGCCAAGCTGTGATCTGTATATGGCGATGGCTAATATTGGCATGAGAGAGCAGCAGTAGGGGCAAGGAAGTGGTTCCTTTCCAAAAATGAGCCAATGTGTGAGTTCCCATTGCAAAAGATTTTGCTTAGTGAATTCATTTCCATTTGCTCAAATTTGGGCTGGCTCTGCCATGCTGTGCCTCACACATTCTTATCACGTCACAGCTTCCCCAGAGAATTTCAACAGGCTACTTCCCACCCAGTGAGAATTGCTTGTGTTGATGTTGGGAGGAAGGATCCACAGCCAAGGACAGGTGCAAAGTGAAGTGTCTCTACTTGGCAGATTGATGACAAACAGCTTCGGGGTTATTTGTCTGAGCTCCGCCCAGTGACCATTGTGTTTGTGAACCTGGTGTTTAAGGACCAAGACAAAGCCGAAATCATAGGCCCCTCCATCCAGGATGCCTCTGTGCACATCAATTCTGTCCTGAGGGTCTTCCGAGGCCAAATCAATAAAGTTTTCATGTTTGACAAGGTAAGTGTGAACTAAGGGGTGGGAAGCTGCTAACAATTTAATACTACCATCTATGCCCAGGCACATTAGTGAGAGGAAAGCAATAGACACTTTTACCTGGAAGCATTAGTCTTCATTTATATTGACTATAGCAGCTTCTATGGTGAATGTGGCATTACTGCAGTCCAGGTATTGTTCTCAACGTTTTGCCTCTATGATCTCATTTCACCCTCATGACTGCTCTGAGAGGTAGGTGCTCTTATTATTATTGCCATCTTACAGATGAGGATGTTGAGGCAGAGATGAGGATTCTGAGATAAGAAAAGTTTAGGTTTGGCTCATGGTCATCCAGCTAGTAAGTGGTGGGCTGGGATTCCAGCCCAGGTCATGCACCTTCCCAGTCTGTGCTTGACCAGCCCAGCCCACAGCGCATCTCCCAGTGGTTCTGGGCCAGCTGTTGTGTAACTTTCACACCCCAGAAGTGTGGTTCCCTTAATGCACACCTGCCATATCTGCCCTTTCAGCCCCTGTCACTTTCAGGGAAGGGGACAAGGGCGGGGATGGCTAGGTGGGAGCAGTACCCCTAATAAGTTTAGAGAAAGCCAGAAGTGATAAACAAATTATCACAGAATTGTTGGTGACAATGGATGCTCCATTCTTAGGTGTTTTCTGTATCTTAAGATCAGAGCATTTAATAACTGAGCTACACTAATTCAGTAATTCCATAAACATTCATTGAGCCTTTTGCAGAAGGCTGAACACTAGGACTGGGCAGCCAAGAGGAGTCAGTCACACACATTGCCACACACCCAGCAGAAAGAAACAGTTCCATGTAAGGAGGGTGAACTTGGAGCTCCAGCCCTTTCCTCCACATTCACCCATTTGGATCATGAGACAGGAGCAAGCACCCAAGAGCAGCCTTTAGTGTTTGCAGACGTGGCTCCCACAATCCTGGGACTTCTCTGGACCTTGGTTTGCTCCTGAACAGTGAGAAGGATGTTATTGGAACGGGAGAGTATCTGCCTCAAGATGATTGTTGCAAGTTTTGAAAAATGTGTGGGGCACTTGCAGCACCACTCGCTTCCGTGAGCTGTGGGTCTCATGGCCAGAGCGAGACCACTGCCCTCCTTACAGAGCCACTAGGTGAAATTTCCAGGCAAGGCCGACCCACAGTGTCCCCAAACGGAGCCCTCTAGTCCCTACACAGACCTGGAATCAGAGCCCAGTGCCAGTCAGGACTGATCTGTTTACATATATACCATTAAGCTTACACTTTCTATATGTGTATACTATAAAGTATCTATGCTATATGAAAGTGTGAAGTATATAGGGTATTATATGTACTCTATTAAGTATAGATATGCCATAAAGTAGTTCATAAAGTGTGTGTATTAATTACATATAACATTACAATGAAACCTTTTAAATATAGTAATCATTTTAGTAGCCAAAGCAACCTCGCAGGTCAATGTCATATCCATTTTCATGCTGACTGAAGTTCATGGCGTATAATCGACCTGTCCAGGTCTCTGCACAGACTTTCTGACTCGCGCTGGTGCCCTCCCGCTGCTCTCTGCTATTTCTTAGACTTGCAGCATATGACCTGCCCACCGGGAGGCTAGACAGGAGTGTGACCCAAAGAGCTCAGCAAGGCCCATTCTTGTGGAGCCAAAGCCACCCTTCCTGGGCTCGCGTCATACTGTGGATGCTGCACTAGAAGTTGTACGAAGTTTACTAAGAATGAAACGGGGGCGAGAGGAATTATGAAGAGATCAGAAAGGGAGCGTTGCTGCCACCACCCCCGGGCCTCGGCTGGTCCAGTGAACAGGTCCTGCCCACCCGCTGTGCTTGCTGACTCTCCCTCACAGGGCTGCTCCTTCCTCTGTGTCTTTGGTTTCCCCGGCGAAAAGGCACCTGATGAGGTCACTCATGCCTTAGAAAGTGCTGTGGATATATTCGACTTCTGCTCTCAGGTCCCCAAAATCCAGTGAGTGTTGACCTCGGCCCCATCCTCTGATCCCTGACCCCTGACCTTTCTGTGGGATATGGGGGTGGGGGGCAGGTGAGGGCTGTTTTTAACTGGATGCCCATCCACCTGCATTCCTTCACCTAATGCACCAGCAGAGTGGGCAAGCCCAGCCCTGCCACAGTGGGACGGGGATGGGAATGGCAAGGTGGAGAAAGGACACCCCTGGAAAGCCAACCTATGCCAGGTTTGCAAGAGAACCCGACGGGGTGTCTCTCTGTACTTCTGGCTTGCTTCTTGGCAGAGGTCAAACTTCCAACACCAAGCTGGAGACCTGAGTTGGTTTTTAATCACTGGGAGAGCAAATGAGTCCTTGGGGTGGAAATATGTAGAATGACCTGGCCTCTGTAAAGCTGTGAAGGTGAGGTTTACCACCCCGTCCTGGCTGCTCCCGCACGGTGCCCTCAGGCTTCCCCAGCCTGAGCATCCAGTGCCGACTGTAGCCTTCTCCGGTCAACTCCAATGCGTCACCCTCTGCCCTAAATTTTTCTACCCCCTGAGCCCTTAGTCATCTATAGACACAGGTGGATGTATTGGCAAAATCAGGTTGGATGCTACACACTGTATCTGAGTTATAATGACTTGTCCTTTCCAGCAATGACAGAGAGAGTTATGTTGTTTACAACTAGTCCATTCAGGGAGATGAGAACTTATTTTTCCAGAAAAGTAGCTCAGACGAACACTTAAAAGTAACAGAAAAGTGAACCGAGTAACCACTACTGAGAACCTGGCTATGTGTCCCAAACTCTTCCTACCTCCAGACCACGTACAATTGCCCTAAACTAAGTCCAAAGGGGAAAGAGTAATGATTAACAATCCTTTCCTACCCTTCCCATCCCATTCCTCACCACGTTCCCCCTTCCCACATTCTCTCTGCTCACTGTCTTTATCTCTTTCCCCACAACCTTCTCCTTGCCGGGCGCCAGTACCGTTTCCATCGGCGTGGCCAGCGGGACTGTCTTCTGTGGCATCGTGGGACACTCTGTGAGGCATGAGTACACAGGTGTGCTGCGCCAGCTTAGCTCCGCTTTCCTTCAGCAAACACCATGCCTAGCCACCCGGCTTTGTGGGAGGAAGGACAGAAAGAATCGAGACCTGGGCCCTGTCCCCAGCAAGTTTGCTGTCTCCCAGATGGGGCCACGCCTTGTGGCTTTGCCCACCAGCAGCTGGATGCCCACCTCGTGTGCATTCTGGGGCTGTGCATAGGCATCGGTAGTTGAGAGAGAGCAGGGGGAGGCAGTGAGCTCATGGAAGGAGGGGCCTTTCTAAATAATTTCCTGTTGACATTCAACAGTTACTCTTCCTACTGCCTGGAATAGGTGAGGACTGCTTCTTAAAAATTACCGGTGAATAATACTCATCTCAAAAGAGTAGTAAGTAGGTATTATCTCAAGTTTTCACTGCTCTTGCTATTATTTCCCTCTTCAATCTTAGTAGGGTTTCAGTTGTTCAGAAATAATACCTCTAAAATACTGAAATAGTTATGTCTGAAATGATGCAATTTCTGAGATTTTCTTCAAATTACTACAGGGTGGAGAGTGGGTGGAAGTGAGGCTGGGCCAGGGTTGACTGTTGGTTATTGGCTATTGGGACTAGGTGATGGGTACATGAAGATTCATGAGGCTGTGTCTTATTGTATGGTCAAATTTCTCCATAATAAACAGTTTTTTTAAAAGGGATAATTTGATCAGAAGTATGTAAGTTTATGTTATAGTGCAACCTTGAGTACCTAATTAGTTGTACTATTAATTGAAGGCTTACTAGCAGCCAGGCTCTATCCAAAGCCATGTGTATGTGTTAACTCATTAATCTTCATAAATTACCCTCTGAGATATGCACTGTTATCCCCATTTTACAGATTAGGAAACTGAGGCATGACAGGGTTAAAGTCATTTGGTAACATACTAGTTGGAGGTAGAGCTGGGGTTCAGAGTCTGTGCACTACAGTACTTTACCCCTTAAAGCAACCCTTAAATCAATCTTAAACACACACCCCTTCTAACCCCATTACACACTCATGCAGACGTGAACTTGTGCCTCTTTGGAGGTCAATGTCCCAGGCCGGAGCTTGTGCTTGTCCATCTTGTAGCCAAAGACCAGCTGTACCTCACCGAGAGCCTGCAGGCCTAGGGTGAGCCCACATACAGAGCCCTCTCCAGGCCTCTCTGCCTCTGAGCAGATTGTCCCCGTGGCCTCCCAGCTGAGGCAGAAACGTTGCTGGTGACTAACTGAGTTCACTGCCTGCGTATTGTTAATAGCCATTGACTGACTATGGGTAGCTGAAGATGAGTTTGATGTCCTTCATGAGAGGCAAAGGGAGTAAAGGGTTAAAGTGCCACTGGGGGACAGGATTCCTCAGATTACATTCAGTTCCTGGCCATTTCTCTCCCTTTGCCTTTCTCTTTCCCGTTGCAGTCATTGGCCAAAAAGTCAACATAGCTGCCAGAATGATGATGTACTACCCAGGAATCGTGACTTGCGACTCCGTCACCTACAATAGCAGCAACCTACCAGCCTATTTTTTCAAAGAGCTTCCGAAGAAAGTCATGAAAGGTGTTGCAGATTCTGGACCAATCTATCAGTGTCTGGGCCTTAACGAGAAAGTGTGAGTGCGGGGCACTGACTTTGCAGTATTTTGCAGTAAAGAAGGGGGAGAATTACAACAGCAAAACAGTCACCCATTTCAGATTCAAATCCACTTTATGAAACTGAAATCTATTCCTTCCCTGGATGAAGGCCCAGATTTCAAAATCCTGCATCTTTCTCCATCCTATGGATATGGTGGAAGACCCCATTCTGAGAATCAGAGGGTGATTCCTCAAAGGTTGTGCAAACAGAACAGGGAACCCCACATTTGCATATGTCTGTGGACCAAGTTGGACCAACCATTAAGTATTTATTTATCATACCAACTTGGTGCCAGCATTGGTAGGACTAATAGAGTATAAGATATTGCTCTTCCGCTAGGCCTCTAGTGAAATATATTCCCCCAAAGCCCAGCCTAGATGCAAGGGTGTCACTTTAGGGCTTAAAATCCTTCAATGGCTTCCAGTCGATTTCATGATATGTTTCAATTCCTTGCAATGACATACAAGGTGACCATCTGCCTTTCCAACCTCACGTCCTCCTGTGTCCCCTCCTCTGGGGGTCTAAGTAGATTGTCCTCCCCATCACCCACCCCATCCCTCATCCACTGGGAAAACCACAGTCAATCTTAGAAATCCAGCTCAGGGTCCATTCCTCTGTGGGGCTGGTTCTGGAACCACCTAGTCACAGCCCAGCTAGTCCAGCGCTCCCTTCCTCGTGCAACTAACTCTGCAGCCCATGCTTCTCTGAGACTCCTCCTCACGCTCACGGCTGCCCACCCACTGCCTTGAAAGCCCTCTGAGGATCGTGATTACTGCTTGTTCATTCTTATAGCCCAGTGCTTGGCGCACAGAAGGCACTCAGCACTGATGAGTGAGGGAATGGCTCGCATGGAAAGCGCAAATATATTGTTTTTTGTATTAGCCAGCTGGAATCTAAGTTTTAAAGGGCCAGATAACAGAATTGGGGCTGCAGTAGATTCAAGGAGTCTTTATTATTCACCTTTGTATTCCCAGGGCTCAGCGCTGTACTTGGCATATTTAGACCATCAATAAAATGCTGCTTGAATAAGTGAATGAATAGTAATAATTTTTTGTGAGCCCTTATTAAATATTAGGCACTTTATCTCAAAATATGCAATGTATTCTTTTTGTTGTTGTTAATCCTCACCTGAGGATATTTTTTTTCCATTAATTTTTAGAGAGAGTGGGAGGGCAGGGTGGGAGGGCGAGAGAGAGAGAGAAAGAGAGAGAGAGAGAAGAGAAAAGAGAGAAGAGAGAAAAGGGGAGAGAGAAGAAAGAAGAGAGAAAAGGGAAGAGAGAAGAGAGAAGAGAGAAGAGAGAGAGGCCCCTGAGCAGGAATCAAACCCGAGACCTGTGGTGCATGAGCCAACGCTCTAACCACTGAGAAACACCAGCTAGGACTTTAATCTTCCTTCCTTCATCCTCCCTCCCTCCCTCCTTGCCTCCCTGCCTCCCTTCCTCCCTGCCTCCCTCCCTCCCTCCCTTCTTTCCTTCCTTCCTTCCTTCCTTCCTCCCTCATCTGAGGCTCTGTTTCCATTGATTTAGATAGAGTTGAAGGGAGGGAGGGAGGAAGCGAGAGAGAGAGAGAGAGAGAGAGAGAGAGAGAGAGAAAGAGAGACATCAATGTGAGAGAGACAAATTGATTGGTTGCCTCCCGCATGTGTTCTGACTAGGGCCAGGGATCGAACCTGCAACCCAGGTACATGCCCTTGACCGGGAATCAAACCCATGACTCTTCAGTGCGTGGGCCGGCTACCTAGCCATGGAGCCACACTGGCCAGGCTATAATGTGTTCTTAATATCAACCATATCAGATAGAAACTATAATTATATCCATTTTACAAATTTTACAACTAAGGCTCAAAGATGTGAAATGACTTGTTCATGGCCACAAATCTAGTAAGCAATGGAGACCAGGTTCAGCATGCCACAACAATGCTGCTTCATTAGCAACCACAATAGCTTATGGGTACAGCAGACATTTACTTACCTCGCAGATAAGTGGCTTCAACTGACCTTGGCTGGATTCGGCTCATCTAGCCTCGGCTTCTCACATGCCTGGGGTTCAGCAGGTTGTGGGCAGACCCAGGATGACTGCAGGTAGGATAACTGGGCAGTTTGATTGGCATAAATGGGACAATTCGGCTCTAGGTGTCTCGTCCTCTCTCACGCAATAGAGAGAGCCCAAGGCACAGCATTTTTCAAGCCTCAGTGTCATGTTTGCTGGCATCTCGTTGGCTGAGACATTCACACGGCCAAGCCCAGAATGGCAGGGCACTGCCATTGCCTAGCAAAGGGCACAGATAATGCAGAGGTCAACCTGCCACAGGAACCCACACTGCCTGACCCCAGAGCCTGCCACTTTGTGGTTTTCCTCTACCATCTCTGCAAATAAGAGTGTGGAGCCCGGCCAGTGTTGCTCAGTGGGTGGGTTTTGGCCCATGAACCAGGAGGTTATGGTTTGATTCTTGGTCAGGGCACATGCCTGGGTTGTGGAGTTGCAGGGACTCAATCCCAAATAGGAGACCTGCAGGAGGCAGCTGATCAATGATTCTCTCTCATCATCAATGTTTCTATCCCTCTCCTTTCCTCTCTCTGAATACAATAATTTTTTTAAATCATATTTTTTAAAAAAAGAATGCAGAAATACACATACAAATATGAACAGGGCCTCCCACGGGAGACTGCCATTGCTACACCAGGCGGAACCGGTATTATGACATACAGACCAGGAATGAGCTGTTTGACCACAAGAGAGAATATGCAGTGATCAGGCATGAGTGCCCTGCCTAGTCACCACCAGACACGGGACCTTGGGCAAGATACACTCCGCACCTCCACTTCCTCACTTGTAAAATGGACAGAATCATAGTATCTCCTTAATAAGGTTTTGTCAGGAGCAAAGGAAATGATATATGTAAAGTACTCAAAACTGCCAGGCATGTAGCATGTGCTCAACAAAGGCGAGTGGGAATTGTGTGAGCATTGGTGGACTCCCAGGATGGGGGACAGTACGCCACATCCAAGTTGATTGGTCCCATATTGGGTGTCTGGTTCCCTAGAAACAGGTCAGTTCTGCTAATGCAGACTCCACAAGCATTTATTGAACAAGGTACCAGGTGCTGAGGAGAAGGCGGCTTAAGTCGCTTGGACTCTGTCGCCAGGTAAGAACATCTGTTTCTCCTCTTGGCATCTGCAGCCCGTGAGCCAGGGGCAGTCGGTTAGACTGGAAAGGAGGCTCCCTGGGACCAAGCCAGCCTGCCCTCAGCCCGTCCTGCTGTGACTCTAACATCTCTGTTCTTCTCCTCAGCATGTTTGGTATGGCCTACCTCATCTGCAACAGGAATGAGGCTTACCCTCTGCTGGGTACGTAGTGGGCCTTGATTTCTAACTTCCCCTAGTGAACTATAACAAAACATGCAGAACAGTGCGCCAATGCTAAGTCTGCAGCATAATGAATTATCACCAATGAACCCATGATCACTATCCAGGCCAACAAAGAAAAAGAGCAGTGCTCGGGGCACCCCAGGAGCTTGGTCTCTCCCTCTCCCCAAAGACCCTGACACCCTCCTCCACAAAGACTCTGACACCCTCCTCCACAAAGACCCTGACACCCTCCTCCCCAAAGACTCTGACACCCTCCTCCACAAAGACTCTGACACCCTCCTCCCCAAAGACCCTGACACCCTCCTCCCCAAAGACTCTGACACCCTCCTCCACAAAGACCCTGACACCCTCCTCCACAAAGACCCTGACACCCTCCTCCCCAAAGACCCTGACACCCTCCTCCACAAAGACTCTGACACCCTCCTCCCCAAAGACCCTGACACCCTCCTCCACAAAGACTCTGACACCCTCCTCCCCAAAGACCCTGACACCCTCCTCCACAAAGACTCTGACACCCTCCTCCACAAAGACTCTGACACCCTCCTCCCCAAAGACCCTGACACCCTCCTCCACAAAGACTCTGACACCCTCCTCCACAAAGACTCTGACACCCTCCTCCCCAAAGACCCTGACACCCTCCTCCCCAAAGACTCTGACACCCTCCTCCCCAAAGACCCTGACACCCTCCTCCCCAAAGACTCTGACACCCTCCTCCCCAAAGACCCTGACACCCTCCTCCACAAAGACCCTGACACCCTCCTCCCCAAAGACTCTGACACCCTCCTCCCCAAAGACCCTGACACCCTCCTCCACAAAGACTCTGACACCCTCCTCCCCAAAGACTCTGACACCCTCCTCCCCAAAGACCCTGACACCCTCCTCCCCAAAGACCCTGACACCCTCCTCCACAAAGACCCTGACACCCTCCTCCCCCAAAGACCCTGACACCCTCCTCCCCCAAAGACCCTGACACCTTCCTTCCCAAAGATCCTGACACCCTCCTCCCCAAAGACCCTGACACCCTCCTCCCCAAAGACCCTGACACCCTCCTCCCCCAAAGACTCTGACACCCTCCTCCCAAAGACCCTGACACCCTCCTTCCCCCAAAGACTTTGACACCCTCCATTTCTTAGGCTGTTTTTAAAAATCATGTTGATGAAACAATATAGCGTATAATTACACGTGCCTTCTGTTAATCAACGGAGAACAAGACTGGCCTTGCACAGGGAGCTGGCCAGAAAAGGTTTGGCCCCAAGTGAGCCTTCAGCTCTTTTAACAGGATGTGCTCGCTGCCTGTTCCTTCCTGTCCAGGTTTCAAAGACTGTGGCTGACTTTCGAATTTTAATCGGAGCACCCGTTATATATATATATAAAAACACACAAAGTAATAGTGACAGGGCTGCAACTCAAGCTGACTTTGATGTTCTTCTTTTCTTTTTCTACATTTTTCCATGTTTTCTACAGTGAGCATTTGTTACATTTATAATAATAAAAAACCCTAAAATTCCTTTTTACTAAAAATTTGGGTTGTTCTTAGGAGTAAGTCTACATGATTTTTAAAAGTAAGTTGAATTTTCTTATAACTGATAATGCTTCTAGTAGCCCTGAGATAACTATAATTGCTCACTCACGGATAGCAAGTTTCCTTCACAGAACTGGAAATAAAATATTCTATCCATAATCATTCAATATAGAAACCCTGACTATAATAATGTATTTGCTAGTGTAATCATCTTTAGATGACTTCCACTGTGTGTCAAGTATCTCATTTCTAGAAAAAAAGGAAAAGGAAGGGAAAACCAGAATTGAAGTCAGCGACCCCTGGTCTCCTTCCTGGCCGTGTGATTCCAGCGCACCTCACTATTCTGCACTAAAATTCAATGGACGTTTCAATGCGTGCTATACGAGTCACATATATAATGTGCATTACTGGGAATCACAACTGGAAAGCTCTAGAAAAAGATGTTAAAACATTTCAAAGTGTCCAGGACCTCATGAGAGTCCATGAACAACGCCCAGGAAACTGCACAGGTCTCCTTGGGTGACGTGTCACTATGTGCTTCTTATGTCTCTCCACTATTTTATGTTGACTGGGTTTGCTCTCTTTTTAAAAAATAAAAATGGCAGGACGTGAGAAGGAGCTGAAATACTTCAGGGGCAATATGAAGGAATTTCTGACGTCCAACTGCAGCCGCATCCTCATGTACGAAGGCTTGTCGGGCTACGGAAAAAGCCAGATACTCATGGAAATTGAGTATCTGTCCCAAGGTGATAACCACAGGTGAGTGTCTGGCGATGACCATTTCTTTCTTGTCCACCCAGAGAATCCTGATGTCCTTAAAAGTTTCATCTATTTTAAAGCTCCTCTCCTTCATAATTTGAATCATGTAAACTACACACAACCTGTCCATTATGGGTGCCATGCCCCCTTGTGCTAAATAAATAAATAATGATAATCATATTGAACCAAGACAATGAGAAGCCTGGCTGAGCCCTGAAGACCCTGATTTCATGCGAGGTGGAGGTTGGCTATCATATGTTAGAGCTTCCTGGGGAAGCCCAGTGTGCAGGCAGGTTGAGAGCAGCTGGCAAGAGGTGGAGACCAGGTTAGGGTGGGTGTGCAGGATGAGCACATACATCTTTCCAGCCGGCTGACAGTCACAGGTTCACACCGTGTAGCTCTGTCTGAGAGTGAGAGCGACAAGGACAAGCCTCTGCATTTTCCTTGGGAAGGCAGAGCTAGTGTGTTTACCGCACACTGCTTGCCTCCTTTCCTAGCCTGACTGTCATGAGGGCTCTCTGGGACAACCCATCTAGCACCCTCACTGAGGTGAGCATGGGCTTCAGTAGCAGTGATGGTGACCAGATGCCGATGCTGATGCCTCACCTCTTCCACCACCCAACCTGAAGGCTCTAAGGGGAAAGTGCTTACTGGCCTTGTATTATTTTTGGCTGCACTTCCACTCTTTTTGATGTTGGGCCTGAGGGAGGCCTGTTTTGAATTATCTTTAATATTGTTAAGGAGATAATTCATAACAACCAGAAGACATTCATTCATTCTTTCCATCACTTACTGAGTTAGTGCTATGCTTCAGGAACTGTTAAGTGCTGTATCCATTTGCTAGAGCTGCTGTAACAAAGTACCACCAACTGGGTGGCCCATCAACAGAAATTTATCGTCTCTCGTTACTGGAAGCTTGAAGTCTGAGAGCAAGGTGTCAGCAGGGTTGGCTCCTTCTGAGAGCCATGAGGGACAACCTGTCTGCGCTCCTCCCCTGGCTCCTGGTGCAATTATTGGTGTTCCTTGGCTTATGGAAACATCACCCCAACTTCTGCCTTCATCTTCGCATGATATTCTCCCTGTCTCCAAATTTCCCCTTATGAAGACACAGTCAGATTGGATTAGGGGCCCACCCTACTCCAGCTTGACCTCATCTTAATTTCATTACATCTACAACAACCCTGTGGCCAAACAAGGTCACATTGTGAGGTACGGAGGTTAAGACACAGCATATGAATTTGGGTGGGCCATGAGTCAACCATAACCAGTGCCAGTGCCCCGAACAAGAAGAACATCTGACTCCTGGCCTGCAGGAGCTCTCACAGAAGATAGAGATGACAGCAGAAATGGGATACGGAAAGGACAATGACAGAGGCGTACTGGAGAGTGTGGTGGGAGCTGAGGGAGAGGCATGCGTAACGCAGCCTTGGGACATCAGGGACGAGTGCAGGAGGCTGCACCTGCATGGAGAGGCGCAGATGAGCAGGAAACGAGGGCTGGGAGACGCTGCGGGACGTGATCACACCCCATCTGGGAGACAGGAAGGGAAGGCACGGAGAGCGTAGACAGTTCTGTGCTGTCTGTTGGTGGTGGAGGATAGGCTGCTGGACAGATAGTGGCAGGAAAGCACATGATGAGGCCTTGGAGAGTCTTGTATGTCACAGAGAGGAGTTCAGACTTGCCCCTTTAGAGGGTGGGAGCCACTGCAAAATTCTAAGTAGGAAAGAAGCTTTGCATCTATCTGGAAACAGTAGCCTCTGTGAAGACAATGCATGCAGTGTCATGACGCCAGGCAGTGCAAGAGGCATGCCACTGGGTAGCATGGGTGAGAGGATGAGGCCTGCACCAAGGTGGAGGTGGGGGTCCTGGGGAAGAAGGCGAACTGACCTGGGCTTAGGAACCCAGTGGAAAAGGCCGAGTGTTTGAGGCAGAATTAAGAAAGGCCTGCAGATCACTTGGGGAGTTACTCTTAGGACAACTGAATATGAAGAGTAAGAGCTAGCCTTCAATCTTTATTAATTTCATAAAATACATTTAAGCTCGGCTGGTGGTGCTCAGTGGTTGAGCATTGACCTCTGAACCAGGAGGTCACAGTTTGGTTCGATTCCTGATCAGGGCACATGCCCCAATTGTGGGCTTGATCCCCAATCAGGGGTCAAGAGGGCATGCAAGAGGCAGCGGATCAATGATTCTCTCTCCTCATTGATGTTTCTCTCTCTCTCTCCCTTCCTCTCTCTGAAATCAATAGAAACATATTTAAAATATGGATATATTTTAAAACTCCCTTCTGATTCTCGACTTTCTTATAAACAGGACTATTGCTATTGCCTTGACTAAGATCAGCTTCCATCAAACTTTTTATACCATCCAGATACTCATGGCCAATGTCTTAGGTCTGGATGCTTGTAAACACTACAAAGAACGACAGACCAACATTCAAAATAAAGTCAAGACACTGTTGGATGAGAAATTCCACTGTATCTTTAATGACATTTTCCATGTCCAGGTAACTTCCTAGTGTTAGATTTCCTCAAGAAATTGTGATGGGGTAGCTGTAGCAAGTCCTCCCCGATGCTCTGTGACCTGGCTTCTCTTGGACTTGTGATTCCTTTTCTTTTCTCACCTAGAGAATCTGTGTGGTGAGGAAGTGCCTCCCAATCTTCTGTGAATGAGCATTCCCCTTCCTGAGACACAGTGGAGGTGTCTAGAAATGTCACACTCAAGAAAATTTTCTTCGCCTTTCTATCAAAGCTGTACAATCCTAGTTCACGCCTCTGCTCCAGCGGTGCCTGCCAGTGCAGGACCGAGTGTGCCCTGTTTGTCCCTGTATCTACTAGATCCAGTGACAAAGGGTATTAAAGCTGGAAAGGACATTATGGGATATCTAACACACGAGGATTTGAAGGCACAGGACAGTAAAGTGATTTGCCCAAAGTCACACAGCTAGTAGTTCCCTTTGCTGTTTTCCCATACTTAACGTTCGCATTATTCTTCACACAGTTCCCTACCTCACGAGAGGTTTCCAAGATGAGCATCTTGAGAAAGCAGAAGCAGCTGGAAGCATTGTTTATGAAGGTCTTGGAGAGAGTAAGAACGTCTGCGGGTCGAGTAATGGGGGGGTGGGGGTGGGGGGACTGGGCATCGAATCACAGAGCTTTGAGGGGCAGGATGCTTTGAATTGTGGGAAAACTTGTATCCTAAAATGTTTCTTTCTCCTCCATCCTTCCAACCTTGAGCTCGGAGTCCATTCAGAATGTAGCCCCTGACTGCCCCCCTCTCACTGCCCCAGGCTGTGAGCTCAGATTACGCTAAACTTGAACGTAGTTCCTTAATATTATTCCCGGGAGTGTGGCCTCTCCTTAAAACCACCTTTGTTTCCCATCTGTAAGAGATGCAGTACACGTGAGTGGCTTGTATGTAGCCTCTGCAGCAGACTACCAAGGGTGAAACCATGAGCAAGTGACTTAACCTGCCTATGCTTTCACGTTATCATCTGTAAGATGGGGACACTATAGTGCCTAGCTCCCAGGGTTGTAAGGCTGAATTGAAACACTCAACCAGTGTTAGCGCTCTCTGTATGTTGATGGTCACCAAATCTATACTCTAGTTCCCACCTCTCTCATAAGTACCAGACCGCACTTCCAAGGACGAATATTCCACACGATGCAGTAACTCCCACTCACTTCAGTGGCTGGTAGTAAATTTATTTGTTTCCTACTCCAATGCCCTTTCTTCCTCATTCTGATCCCGATCCTTGATTAGCTGGCAAATTCATTCATGAATCATTAACTCCTTTCCACTTTGCTCCCCTCCTCACCAGTTGCCACATCCACACATCTACTCAGTTGCTGGGTCCTCCTCTTTCTCCATTGGGCGGTCTCTGGAATACCCCATGCTCCGCCCCCTGCTATATCAGTCTCCTTCTGGACCATTGTCATAGCTTTCCAACCAATTTCTGCAACTCACGCCTCCTCACCCCAATTCATCCTCCATATAAGTGCCAGAGTGTATGCAAATCCAACCAGCCTACACTTCGTACTCGCTGAGTAATTCCCATTGCTAATAAGATAAAATCCAAAACATATCTATATCTATATCTATATCTATATCTATATCTATATCTATATCTATATCTATATCTATATCTATATAATTTTATTATTTTTTTAACCTGGAGAAATGCTACTCATCCTTCAGTGTCAACTCTTTGGTGAGAGCTTCCCAAATCACTAGGCATGACTAATGCCTCTTCTACCTGCTTCTGTGGCACTTCAGACATATTTCTGCTTGTATTTTCCCCACTGTGTTTGTGAGCCTTTAGGGACGGGAGTAGCTTGCTCCTGGTTATATCACTATTGTCCGGCATTGCTTCTGGCACATAATCACTGATTACTAGCATGTAATACATGTGGCATTGACTCAGGCTTACCATTCAACACCCTCCTTCTCCATCCAGGCACATAAGCAAGGCAGTCTGGGCAGTTTCTGAATGCCATGCTTTGGACCATGTGCATTACAAGTATCCAGGAAGTTTCTTAGAAAAGATGGGTCCATGAGTCCCACCCCTAAAGATCCAAAAGGGCTTGGGTTGGGCTTAGGGAGCTGTTCAGCTCTGCGCCGTTGTTTTAAAACTTCTCCACTGGTTCTAACGCGCAGTGTAGTTTGGAAGCCACCACTGAAGATGTGCTTTCCCGGTGGGCTGTGATGACAATCTTTGCATCATTACTCTGTGGCTGTGGCAGGTCACCTACCCTGTCTGAATTTAACCTGCACCTAAGAAGACTCAGCAGTCCCACCTTCCCTGAGCGTGCGGAGGACTCAACAGCTAGTTTATGTGAAGAGCACACACAGTGTGGGCATGGCCCATGCTGCTTCTACTCACATTAGAGAATCCGATTCACTGTCCTCGTTTTAAAATTGAAGAACTGGGGCCTGTGATGGACTCTCAGATTCATGCTGTTTTGTTCCTATTCTCCCCTCCTCGGTTCACAAATAGCACTGACAACACCATTAATTAAATTTCTCTAGGTCCGTGAAGGCTGTCAGAGTAAACTTGTTACGTGTGTGCGACAGGCAGGTTATAATACTCGGAATGATTGTCTGGGAGACTTGAAGTGGTAAAGTAGCCTTTGCTGATTATATATATACTAGAGGCCCAATGCATGAAATTCGTGCAAGACTAGGCCTGCCTTCCCTCAGCTGCCAGCACCAGCTTCCCTCTGGCACCGGGACCTGGGCTTCCCTCTCAGCCCCGGCTTCGTCCGAAAGGTCTTCTGGTCTAATTAGCATATTATGTTTTTATTATTATAGATATTGATTTCAGAGAGGAAAGGAGAGGGAGGGAAAAATAGAAACACTGATTGAGAGAATCATTGATTGGCTGCCTTCTACATGCCTCCTACTGAGGATCGAGCCCGCAACTCGGGCGTGTGCCCTTAACCTGACCAGAATCAAACCTGGGACCTTTCAGTCTGCAGGCCAGCGCTCTATCCACTAAGCCAAACCAGCTAGGGCTGCTGCTTTTATTTACTAAAAACAGAGGAAAAGAATGGGTAACCTCATCTCTTCTCAGAAGGAACCACAAGAAGCTAACCCAGCCTGGGGCGATGAGAGGAGGGCAGTCTGAGGGAGTGAGAGGGGGCAGCCTGTGACAGTGAGAGGGGGCAGGTTTGTCCCTACATCCCTCCCACGTGGAAATGAGGGCCCACGAGACGAGGGCTGACTCTAACTTGTGCCCCAGCGCCTAGATGGCGCCTAACCCTCACAGGTTCCCAATCGATGCCAGTGAGCAAATGAATAATTCAGACCGGCAGGAAAGGCAGTCTGACAGAAGGAGGATATGGGATCTGTCTGTAGTGTGACCCACGCAGAGTTCCAGTGGGAGCAGCAGCAGGTGCCAGGACGCAGGACTGGCTTTGCCACCTTTAGCGCAGCCTCTGCAGGCCCAGTCCCGTGTGTGTGGCCAGTGTGTGTGGCTGGTGTGTGTGGCTGGTGTGTGCTAGATATGCATGGGTGGAATGATTGCATGTGGCCGGTGTGTGTGGCCGGTGTGCGTGGCTAGTGCACATGGCCAGTGTGTGTGGCCAGTGTGTGCTGGATATACGTGGGTGGAATGATTACATGCGGCTGGTGCGTGTGGCCAGTGTGTGGGGCCGGTGTGTGTGGCCGGTGGGCATGGCCGGTGCATGTGGCCCGTGTGTGCTGGATATGCATGAGTGGAATGAATGTCAAATTGATATCCCTGGGAGGCTTCATTTGCCAATAGATTAAAATGACGTGTAGAAAATGACTGTTATTTTATGGAATGGGTGCTTTTACTTGGCCACAATCCCATCTCCCCTACAAATTTGTATTATCATTGCACAAAGATTTGCCCAAGTAAGAGTCCATTCCAGCCAGCTCTTTCCAATTTGCCACAAATTCCAAGTTAGTGGCATCTGAATTCAGCTTTGTTGGGAAGAAAATGTTTAATTCAGCCCGACACAACCCAGGGGTCCTCATGCAGACCCACACGTGGATAAACCCCGAAGTCCCACAGCATTTGTCTTCCTGTTTCTGCCCCTTGTCCAGACAGTGAAACAGGAAAGGGTTATTTTCATCATCGATGAGGCCCAGTTTGTGGATGTGACCTCCTGGGCCTTTCTGGAGAAGCTTATCCAGACCGTCCCTATCTTCATCATCATGTCCCTGTCTCCGTTCCTCGACAAGCCCTGTGAAGCTGCCAGTGCCATCATAAAGAACAGGAACACCACTTACGTCACCATCGGTGCCGTGCAGCCCAGCGACATCCGCAACAAGGTCTGCCTGGACCTCAATGTCAAGGGCATCCCCAAAGAACTGGACTTGTGAGTAGCCTGTTCTGTCCCGAAGGCATCTGCATTCACTGCGCAGGTCTAGACCTCATCAGATTCCTTAAGATGCGGCTTAAAGTGGCTATTTCCGCCTCTCAAAGGGGCCATCCCTCAGGCTGGTGGGAGGGATGCTGTCCTCCTTTCCTTGTTATAGTCCCTGTTGTGCCTGCTCAGACTGCGTGGGGACAGCACTTTGTTTCCCTTCCATCTTGCTGGATGTGGGTTCCATTCTAATCAGGTCTTAGGACATTGTCATGAGCAAGTGACTCAAAAGTCAAAATGGTAAACATGAAAGACCACAACCTGCACCTAATCACCCAATCAAGGTTCTGCTCGGCAGGCAGCAGTGTGGTCTGGTGCTGGTGTTGTCTGCCGGTGCACATGGAAAGCTGGCTGTCTAGTCAGTGCCTCCTGAGCTGCTCAATCACCTCCTCCTGGGGCTTAACAGGAGTCCCCTGAAGCACACGGACAAGACCTGACCTTTAGCTGGCTGTTTACAGCCCACCTGGTCTCTGCCAAGGTTCTTTCTAATGAGGATATCTTGCTTCTGCAAGAAACATTGAAAATATAAACCAGAAATTAATGAAAATGGCCATTTATAAGGTGAGGAAGGGAAGCAAGACTGAGGATGTCCCTTGTTTTATAGTTTTGGCTTTGGACAGATGGTAAATGCTGTAGGTAATTAGAAAAAGAAAGAAAAGCAATCGAGTCTGAGAAGAGATTATTTTCAAATGATTGAGAAGACTCAAATGTTGTTCTATCCGGAAAGGTGGCTCATCCAGGTAAGTAGGTTGCCTTGTGTTCCCTACAGGTACCTAGTGGAGGGAAGCTGTGGGATCCCATTCTACTGCGAAGAATTGCTGAAAAACCTTGACCAGCACAGGGTGCTTGTTTTCCAACCAATGCAATCTGAGGAAAAGGCAAACGTGACCTGGAATAACCTGTTCAGTGAGTCCCACAGCGAGTTCTTTCCCTGTCCTTCTGCAGAGAGGGCAGAAAGAGTGGGCTTTTCCCTGGGCAGCTTCCATGAGGACCAGAGGGTTGGGGGAGTCAAGGACTGTGGGACCTGATACCTCCAACCGTGAGAGAAGGTAGCATTTTCGAGTCCCAAAAGACAACATTACTAGGCAAGTTTACTATTCAGGCCTTGCCATTTCTGATATCTCTTTCTGATCCTAACCAAGTCACAAGTAGACTACCGTCTCCTCATGAATGTGTTGGCATCTGAGTGTGGGTATTGAACATGTGTAAAATATATGTTTTTTTAGAGTCATTATTTTTGAGAGTATTACAATGTCCCCCTTTCTTCCCCACATTCCCCCTCCCCCGTGCTCTTGCCCACCCCACCACAGGCCTTCACCACACTATTGTCTGTGTCCATAAGTGATACATACATGCATATAAGATCTTTAGCTAATCTTTTCTTTCCCTCTGAGATTCATCAGTATGTTCCATGTTTTCATGCCTCTGGTTCTATTTTATTCATCAGTTTATTGTGTTCATTAGATTCTTTGTTCATTTATTTTGATTTTTTGATATCTATCAATTGTTGATAGATAAGTATCTATTGCCATTTTTTGGTTCATATTTTTCTCCTCCTCCTTCTTCAAGAATACTCTTCAACATTTCATGTAATACTGGTTTGGTGATGATGAACTCCTTTAGCTTTTTCTTGTCTGTGAAGCTCTTTATCTGACCTTCAATTCTAAATGACAGCTATGCTGGCTAGAGTAATCTTGGTTGTAGGTCCTTGCTAGTCATCATTTTGAATATTTCTTGCCACTCCCTTCTGGCCTGCAAAGCTTCAGTTGAGAAATCAGCTGACAGTCTTATGGGTGCTCCCTTGTAGGCAACTAACTGCTTTTCTCTTGCTGCCTTTATGATTCTCTCTTTGTCTTTAATCTTTGGCATTTTAATTATGATGTGTCTTGGTGCGGGCCTCTTTGGGTTCCTCTTGTTTAGGACTCTCTGAACTTCCTGGACTTGTAAGTCTATTTCTCTCACCAGGTAGGGGAAGTTTTCTGTCATTATTTCTTCAAATAGGTCTGCAATCTCTTGCTCTGTCTCTTCTCTTTCTAGCACCCCCATAATACAAATGTTGGTAACTTGAAGTTGTCCCAGAGGCTCTTTATACTACCTTCATATGTTTTTATTCTTTTTTCTCTTCTGGTTGGGTGTTTTTTGCTTCCTCATATTCCAATCACTGATTTGATTTTTTGCATACTCTATTCTACTGTTGATTCCCTGTAAATTATTTTTCATTTCTATTAGTGTATCCTTCGTTCCTGATTGGTTCTTTCTCATTTCTTTGATATTCTCACTAATTTCCTTGAAATTCTCACTAAAATCCTTGAAATTCTCACAAAGTCCCTTGAAGCTCTCGTTAAGATCCTTGAGCACCCTTATAACCATTGTTTTGAACTCTGTATCTAGTAATTCTTTTTTTCTGGAGATTTCTTCTATTCTTTCATTTGTGACATGTTTCTTTGTATCCACATTTTGGTTGCTTCACTTGTGTTTGTTTCTTGTATTATGCAGAACTGCTATGTCTCTTGGAATTGGTAGAAAGGCCTTGTGTAGTATGTGTCCTGTAGGGTCCAATGGCTCAGCCTCCTCAGTCACCTGAGCTGGGCACTCTCGGTGTGCCCCTATTTGGGCTGTGTGTGCTGAATTATTGTGGTTAACTGTTGATTGCTATTGGTATCATTGGGAGGAACTGACCCCCAGGGGCCAGCTACAACTACAGTGGAAGAGCTGTTGTGCAGGAAACACCCCTATGAGGTAGGACTTGCTTCATTGGGGCTTTGGTGCTCACTGAGTCTGCCCCTTGAGTATGTCACTTGTGAATGTGTAGAGCTGTAATCTGGTGTGGTCTGAAGCTCTCCACCTGGTGCACTGGATCTAGGGCTTCCAGGGAGGTTTAAAATCAGCCACTGCCTGGGGACACCTGGCAGGAGCTATAGAGAGATCTGCAGGTAGCTGCTACTTGTATTAGGTTTAGAAGTGTCAAGCTGTGAAATAAGGCAGGCTGGTGCTAAGTGCCAGGTTTTGGGCCTTTCATTGATAGGTTTGGGAAAGGCTGCTTGTTTGAGAGATTTTAGCAAAGTCTGAAGCCTGAACCAGGACAGGCCATTCATCTGGAAAAGCTGCTGCAAACAGCTTGGGTTAGACTGCAAATTGGATGGGTCAGGGTCTAAGAAAATCACCAACATGGAACAAATAGTGTGGGCCATGCTGATGGAAACTCAGATATGGCTGCCAGTCAGATCTGGGACAGGGGAGGTCCAGCACAGGTACAATAACCCCTGCGAGCACCGTAGTCAGAGAGAAAGCCGCCTCCGAGTTCCTGCCCCAATACCCGACAATCCAGTTCCTCCCCCTATGGCCTTGGCTCCCTTCCAGCCATTGCTCAGAGGAAGCGGACTGTGTAAGGTCATGTGCCGGCCCTCTAAGAGGATCTGCCTGGGGCTCCAGCAGCATCTTTGTAGCCACAACCCCGGCTGGTTTCTACAGCCCTAGGTTATGGGGACTTCTCTTCCCAGTTCTTTAACCCTGGGCTGGGGGACTGATGTGGTGCTGAGACTCCTTGATTCTCATGAGAGGCCTCTACAGTGAAGATATCCCTCCCAATTAAACACACACACACACACATACACCCCCCCCCACACATGTCAGTGTCAACTAGTCCATTCTGTACCTCCATCCTTTCTACCAGTCTTGATGTACTTCCCTCTTTACTTCTCTAGTTGTAAGACTTTCATTCAGCCAGATTTCAGGCAGCTCTAAATGATGGTTGTTTTGTATTTTAGTTGTAATTTTGATGTAGTTGTGATAGGCAACAAATACTGGCATTTACCTATGCCACCATCTTGGTTCTCTAAAATATATGATGTTATATACTATAAGATACTTTGTGATAATGTTTGAATCAAAATTTTGTAAAACTGCATGTACTTCCAATAGTTTTTGTTTGGGGGGGCAGGGAGATAAAACATCTTTTTTGTTATTGTTGTTAATCCTCACCCAAGGGTATTTTTTCCATCGGTTTTTTTTTTTTTTTTTTTTTTTGGAGAGGAAGGGAGGGAGGAGAGACAGAGAGAGAAAGAGAGATATGAGAGAGACATTGATTGGTTGCCTCCCGCACTCTCCCCAACTAGGGCTGGAACAGAACTTGCAACCCAGGTACATACTCTTGACCAAGAATTGAACCTATACCCTTTGGTACATGGGGCAATGCTCTAATCATTGAGTGATATTGGCCAAGGGCAGGACAAAACATCTTTGGAATAAATTTAGATTTTTTCATATATCATTTTTACTTAAAAACAATATTCCAAACTATTTGGTGAGCCAACACACACATCTGCCTGTTCTTCCTCATGTGAGAACACCTCAAAGTGCATCAGAAAATCAGGACAATGACAGAACAGTGACTGTCCACTTTTCTTGCCTTTTACCTCCTGATAGAGAATGTTGCTAAGCCTACAGAGCTGTTAAAACCATTTACTCTCGGTGATGATAGTGGAAGTGAGGAAGTCTGCAAACTTGCTGGTGGTGTCAGATTGAAGAACTTGTCACCACCAGCATCACTGAAAGGTAAAGACAACTCGACCTGGTGCTCTTTCTCCAAAACCTGGGCACCCTCTGCTTCCTCTAGGACAAGGATCTGAAAAGTTGATAAGATTGGCACCCTGGCGTGGCTTGCTTTGCGTCACCCTGGGCTGGGGAGGCTCCAGGAAGGTGGGACTTTTCTGCTTCTAATCAGGAGCCACCTCCCTCCTGTGCATATTTTGGAGTCTGATTTGAACAAAGTTTTCTTCAGCTGCATGCAAGAATGAGGTACAGTACATTCTCAATTAAACAGAAACCAAGTAAGGAGAGAGAGAAGGTAATACTGAAAGTTCTCTGCCACTTGTGTTTGTAAGAGATGGCAAAGAGGAGAATTTATATCAGAGATGTTACTGTTCTTATTTTCCAGCCACATCCTTGTATATACTCAGCTCCGATTCATGCTAGCTATAAAGAACTTTAAATGTTTCAAAGGATGACTGAGTGGTACCTCAAGGTTCTCAGTCTCCAAAAGAGCCTCTAGCTCATTTCTGTGCTTTCATTCACTGTGTCTACCAGCATAGGAAGGTGGCCTAGAGTGGCTTCTATAGTAGTCTGTGGACAAGTTGAGAAGTTCTCATTTTGTCCCTGATGAGGGTGAAGTGATGACATTCTGGTCTGATGTCCAGGAAGACATGTGAGCTATGACACTGAGCTTAGAAGAGAAGTTGGGATTGGTGCTGGGAACCCTCTAACACTTTGTCGTGAACATAGAGATGGTAATGGAGTGTCACAGGAAAAAAAGAATCTCTGGGGAGGACAGTGGGAAGCCTGATTTCTAGGAGATTCCAGGAGAAAGAGTAGCCAGTGAAGAAGATAGAGGACCAGCTACAGAATACAGATGGCAGGTCCTGTTCCTTCGCCTGCTGTGGCCCATCCTTGTCACACTTTAACACAAAATCAGAACTTTGAAATCAGTCTGATGTTTGCCTGGCCTTTGTGCCATGCGCATTTTTAGACCCTAGCATGTGCATTTTTCCGTGCTCTCAGTGCAAGCACTCTGAATTAGGCACTAAGCAAACACTTCTTTTGGCCTCACTTGGTGGGGTTTCTGTGAACAAGAGCTGTAGAGCAGGACAGTGGTCTGTCTCGAGAAACTATTTGATAAAGACAGATGAGCAGTTCCCTACTGTGTGGCTTTTCCACTTGCAGAAATCTCTCTGGTCCAGCTGGATAGCATGAGCCTCTCCCACCAGATGTTGGTCAGATGTGCAGCCATCATTGGCCTGACCTTCACTACGGAGTTGCTGTTTGAGATTCTCCCGTGTTGGAACATGAAGAGGATGATCAACGCCCTGGCAACTCTTGTGGAATCCAACATCTTTGATTGTTTCCGGAATGGCAAGGAGCTCCGGAAGGCTCTAAAGCAGAATTCGGCCTCGTTTGAGGTGAATCATCGCTCCTTGTCTCTGAAGCCCGCTGAAGGACGGGGTGAGTAGGGCCTGGAAGGGACCCATATTTCCTCTTAGTTAAAGGCACAGCTGAGTCAGAGCTGACCACGGTAAGTAGTGGAAGGGGGTTCGTACCCCCAACCCCCCCACCTGGCTGAAAAACCCTCTGTTCCCTCTAGTTCACAGGGAGAACGAAGCGCTTCGTGAACTGGAGAGCGAGGTCATCGAGTGCCACATTATTCGGTTCTGCAGGCCGATGATGCAGAAAACAGCCTACGAGCTGTGGCTGAAGGACCAGAAGGTGGACATGCACTTGAAATGTGCCCGCTTCTTAGAAGAAAATGCCCATAGGTGCGACCAATGCCACAGCGGGGACTTCATCCCCTATCACCATTTCACAGTGAACATTCGGCTCAACTCTTTGGACATGGACTCCATCAGGAAGATGGCCAAATCCCAGGGATTTAAAAGTAAACTTACTTCTTCCTTAATTAGCTCTAACCATTCCTGGAAAGGTGAAGGTTTCAGTTCCCCCCAGGGCATGGGCACACTGAGTTATGAGACCTCAGCAGCAGAGGGGCGGGCAGGGGGAGCTGGGAATGTGTGTGGTGGAGTCTGGCTGAATCAGTCTCCCTGCAAGACAGACAGACAGGTTGGATCAGGGTGCGGCCAGAGTTCAAATTGAAATGTTCAAAGGATAAAACAGACCCAGCTTCATTCACACCAGGGATGGAACCCTAAGGGTGGGGTGGGGGTGGGGCCTGCCATGGGGAAGTGGGAGCAAGAACAAGGTCCCTCAGGGAGGTAAGAGTGTTGCTGTTTGTTGGGGGAGTTTGAAACCAGGCTCCAGCTGAGGAAGGTGCGTGGGAGAGAACTGTGCCGGGCCGAGCTGGTCAAGGCTCCAGAGAACAGAGCTCCGGCTCAGGGCTGGGATTCAAGGCCACTCATGAAGCCAAACTGATAACGCAAACCAGCCAAACATCTGGGCGCACCCAAAGGAGGGCTCGGGGGTGGAGACTTCATGGGCCCAGGGACTCAGCTCCCACTGGCATAATGGGTGTCAGACGTAGGGCAGCCACGCCCACTGCAGCCCCACTTGTGGGTAGCCCTGGCCGACAGCCACAGTGACTATGCCTAAATCTGCCCGGAAAAGCAGAGGCCACAAGTAGAGGATTCCTATATTATATGTATGTTAAAAATTGGAAAGAAATGCATGTGAAGTGCCTAGCTCATAGGAACAAAGTAAGTCCTTATTCTCATTTGTTCTCCATTTTATATGCATTATCATTGGATCTTCATTTCAAAGCTTGAAGGTGGAGGGCTATTTTCATTTTATACAGGAGGAAATTGAGGTTCTGGAAGATGAAAGGGCTGTGCAATGCCACAGAAAAAGGGGCAGAAGCTGTGCAGGAGGCAGCCGATCAATGATTGTCTCTCATCATTGATGTTCTATCTCTCCCTCCCTCCCTCCCTCTCTGAAACCAGAAAAAAACATTTTTTTTAAGAGAAATCAGGTCAAGAGCTTGTGAGTCTATATATATCGAGTCTGTACATGAGGGTTTCAAGTCCCCATTTGGGCACAACGATGATGAGCCTTTAGTAGTCTCACCCCATTGGGACAAGGAAGACGTCAAGGGAACATACATATCGCCGAATCCAGTGTTTATTACAGTATGTTACATTTCCCCCCGTGCATTATAGTTTTGAGAAGTTGGAACTATGTCTTTAAATGACTATTATAAAAGTAGTATATGTGTAACATGATATTGAACTTGAAATTTGTACCAAGCACTAAAATACAACGGATGCTGCCAACCATAGTGAGACAATAGGTAGATAAACAGAATTTATGGAGGAAATCGCTGAGAATCGCTTATAATCTTGGAGCCTTCCTCCAGATGCAAGACAGAAACACGAGGAAGAGTGTGGAGAGGGCCTGCATTTGTGAAGAGATGTCCTTGGTGAGAACCCACAAGGTTCCCCGTGTCATCATCTGAGCCCTAGCAAGGTGTCTTCCTTAGCATCAGTTCCAGGACACAGAAGACGAGGCCTCCCCCACCCTAGGGAGCTGCAGCAGCCTGTGGCTGCCCTGGGATTGCACTGCCCTCCCAGAATTGGGGAGAGAGTATTGCGGGGTTTTCACGGGCCTGTAGTTAAGGGTAGATGAGATAAACAATTGAAAGTCGTTGGCATGTGGATGGAATTTAAGTCAAGGGCAGATGAAATTACTGAGAAAAAAATTTGGATAGAGAAAGGAGTCCAGGACCAAACCGGGCTTACCAACATTTGGAATGTTGGCAGAGGCATAGGAGCCACGAGGGAGGGAAGCAAGGGGATGGGTGTCACCAAAACCATTTAGGGGAGTGGTCCATTATACTGAAAAGGTTACAAAGATGTAGCCTTTGGATTTAGCAACATGGTGGCCACTGGTAACCTTGACAAGAGCAGTTTAAGGGGAAGATAGAGGCATCATTCAGTTCCTTCAGCTCCCAGTCCCCCTGAGATACACTAGATGGCAGTTTCGGAGCAGGGGCAGGGAGGTGGGCAAACCAACCCTCTCTCATCTGATAAGGACCTTGCGAGAGGCCTGTAAAGAAGTCGATGGGCACTAGTTCTGTGGGAGCAGGGGCACAGAAGTCTTTCAGAAGAAGGTGATAACGAGGTGCTTCAACTGTACTTTTATAAATGTAAAGATCTGTGGAGTAAAGCGTTTGCCTTGAAGCCAGCAGACATAGGATCTGAGACAAGTCTCTTTCCTGATCTGGGAGTTTTCCTTCTCCTGAGATAGAGAAGTGGCTAGAATAAACAATCCTCATTTGCTTTCTCTTTTAAGGTCATCATGGAATTTTCTAACACATTTAAGTTAGGCTGGACTGAAGGTTTTTTGTGTTGTTTTCTTAATCCTCACCAGAGAATATGTCTATTGATTTTAGAGAAGAGAGGAAGGGAGAGAGAGAAACATTGATGTGAGAAACACTGATCAGTTGGCTTCTGTACTCACCCTGACAGGGGATCGAACCCACAACTAGGCATGTGCCCTGACTGGGAATCAAACCCACAACCTTGTGGTGAACAGGACTATGCTCCAACCAAATGAGCCACCTGGCCAGGGGTGACTGCAGGTTTGAAGTCAAGGTTCCCTGCTCCTTGTAACTAAACACCAGACATCTGTGCCGGGCAGAATAGTTCACTGACCCATACAACTCATTTGCTTATTTTCTAGCTGAAGAAGACATCTTTTCCAAAATAGAGAGTATGAGGAAGTCTGAGATATTTTCAGAATATACCAGGTACCGGCATGTATGTAAGTGTGTAGGGGGTACAGCATAGACGGCTGCCATTCAGTTCCAAAGACTGCTAGAGTCATCCGTCTGGCCAGCACCTCTGGCCTCTGAGGCAGAGTGGAGAAAGGCGGGGCGGGGGGGTGTAGGGGAGGTTTGGTCAGTTGGATCTACACTAGGTTTTCTTATCTTGTTCTTTTCTTAGTCTGTAAAGATGTTTTCACTTCAAAAGCTATACCCGTCCTCGCTGGTGTGCTCAGTGGTTAGAGTGTCAGCCTGAGGACTGAAGGGTCTCAGGTCAAGGGCACCTACCTGGGTGGCAGGCTCCATCCCCGGCCCCGGTCAGGGGGCAACCAATCCATGTGTCTCTCTCACATCGATGTTTCTCTTTCTCTGTCTCTCCCCTCCCTTCCACTCTCTAAAAATCCATGGGAAACTATCCTCGGGTGAGGATTAACAGTGACAACAACAAAAGCTATTCTGTGTCTGCGTGTAATTACTCCTCTTTATTTCTGCATTTGGACAGTTTCGAAGAAATAAGAGAAAAGATGCTGAATTTCTTTGACATCATTATAGCAAAAATGAGGCTGTCTCAGGAAGACATCATCCCCTTGGAGTCTTGCCAGTGCGAAGAGATCCTGGAGGTGGCCATCATGCCGCTGGCCTACCATTTTCTGGCTCTGGGAGAAAACAGCAAAGCCTTGTATTACTTCCTCGAGGCCGCATCCGCGTATCTCATCTTGGAGGATAACTACATGGTAAGCTGCTCCCACCCAGCTCTCCTCTGGGAGCCCGAGGCAGCTGAGTGGGAGCAGAGGGGAGCACAGCACTCCGCTCCTCATGTTCCTGCTACCCGCCAGCACCCATTCCTTTGAAAATCAACTGCTTAGACAGGAAATTGAGGAAAAAAGTTGCCTAGCCTGTGTGGCTCAGTGGATAGAGCGTTGGCCTGTGGACTGAAGCGTCCCAGGTTCCATTCCAGTCAAGAGCACATACCTCAGTTGCAGGCTCTTTCCCGGCCCGGGCCCTGGTTGGGGCATGTGCAGGAGGCAACCAATCGATGTGTCTCTCTCACATTGATGTTTCTCTCTGTCTTTCCCTTTCTCTTCCACTCTCTCTAAAAATCAATGGAAAAGTAATCTCAGGTGAGGATTAAAAAAAAAAATAGTGGGCCCTAACCGGTTTGGCTCAGTGGATAGAGCGTTGGCCTGCGGACTGAAGGGTCCCAGGTTCGATTTCGGTCAAGGGTATGTACCTTGGTTGTGGGCACATCCCCAGTAGCGGGTGTACAGGAGGCAGCTGATCGATGTTTCTCTCTCATCGATGTTTCTAAGTCTCTCTCCCTCTCCCTTCCCCTCTGCTAAATATCAATAAAATATATTTTTAAAAAATAGTGAGGACAAATTGCAAATAGCATTATGCGTCATTTGTAGAAACCTGCGGTGACTTGTCTGTCTATATTTGGGGAGGGAGGGCATATGTCATTCCCAAAAGGATGCAGAGAGGACACCTGGCGTCTCTGCCTCAGGCTCCCCGGATCGGCCAGCTTCACAGCCCTGAGGAGCCAGGCCTGCATCCCTGGCCCGCAGGTGGCCTGCCCCATAGATTATAGCCAGCAGCCAGCCGCCGTCTGCACAGCAGGCCAATCAACCCTCATACCTTAGATTTGCCTAACATTTAAAATTAAACCCTTCCCAATGTCAGAAAGCCCCAGTTCTCTCAGGTATGTATGCTAAGAATGAAAGTGTCCTCGGCACATTTGATACACACATGTAGGCTGGGGAGACATGGCCAGTGAGTCCCAGGAAGACAAGGTTTTGGGAGCCCTGGAACCAACTTGCTAAACCTGTAGGGAAATGCCAGGAAGACAAGGATAGGATGTGGAGCTCAGAGCAAGGTTCCAGAATGTGCCATTCGCACCCTTCTCTCCAAAAGTCTGGTAAGACCAGGGCTGGCCACACACTGCTGTCTCCCTCCTGCCTCCCACTCACGTCCCTTGGGCTGCATGAGACTTGGGAAGAGGAGCTTTCGTGCTTCATCTCTTCCAGTCTGACCTGCCTCATAAGAGGTTGAAGAGGAAGTGAGGAGAGTTGCTCAGGCCTTTCCTTCCTCTTCCATTTCCCCAAAGATGGCCCTGGAAAGGGACATGGGGATGAGGCATAACTGGTCCCAACAACAGACGAGCTTCTTGCAGGTGTGGGGCTGCGTCAGGGCCATGAATGTGTTGTTGGAAATAAGGGAGGTTGGGGATGGAAGTACTCAAAGGAGAAAATTCAGGTAAGGGGACTGATGAGACACCTGAAGATGTAGAGATTTCTAGATTCATCCTCTAGAATGAGTGATCCAGTGGACAGAGATGGGCATGAAAGTGGCCCCCGTCTTCAGCTGGTGTTACCCATCCTGTTCTTGTCTAGACTTTGGAGACCCTGTCTAATCAGGAGTGGGGGCGGAGGTGGAGGGGAGACCTGAAGTGGCCCCAGTTCTCCCCCTTCAGTGGAGTTTGGGGTGATGGCCCCTCTGTGGTCTGGGTCGCTGCTGACTCAGCACCTCCGATCTTTGCAGGCATATACATATTTGAATGAGGGAGAGAGGTTGCTGAAAATCCTCAAGAAGCAAAAGTCTTGGAGTAATACTTTTGAGTCTGCCACCTTCTACGGCCTCAAAGGTCAGGTAAGAAGCTATTAAAAACATACTTTTTCTGTGATTTTTCCATTGGGGCTGTACAGAGAAGAAGTAGACACCCCCCCCCCCCCCCAGTACTTTGTACAACCTCCCCCATCCTCTACCCCAGTTCCTTCCACAAGACTCCAGAACCCCAAGCGCCAGGACTCCAACCTCACCACCACTTGCCAGCAGCAAGGTCTTCCTTGTCTTTCTTGATATTGTTATGAAATGTCCTAACAGACCCCCAAAATGGGCATGAATGGGTAAACATATTCTCCGAGGTAGATGATTCACACCAAAAATGCTACATGCTAGTCATTCAACCATCCTTCCACGCACACATCCAAGAACCACCACTATGCACAGGGCGGTTACTCTTGGGCCATCTTCTGATTAAAATCCCAAAAGGCTGTATTGTTGGAACACACCAACTAAGACCAGAATCACTGCTTTCCCTCCTCTCCCATAGGTCTGTTTTAACATGGGCCAGATGGTACTTGCCAAGAAAATGCTGAAGAAGTCACTGAAACTCCTCAACCGAACTTTCCCTTTCAGCTTCATCTCCATGTTTTTCTACATCCATGTTGAGAAAAACAAACATCATTATTATATGAATCAGCAAACCCCAGAGAGCTCACCTCCAGGGTAAGGGAAGGAGCTGGGGAGAGCTGGGTTCTCGTCTCACTCCCTGGAGGAGGGAGGTCTACACATACACCAGTGGCCAGACCCCAAAACAGTTGTGGAGGTTGGACATCTGAGATCAGGGTGCCAGCATGCTCGGGCAAGGGCCTTCTTAGGGTCACAAACTTCTCAGTGTGTTCTTATGTGGTGGAAGGGGCTGGGGCGGCTCTGTGGAGCTCATAATAACACCAGCCCCACTCCAGAAGGGCTCCACCCTCATGGGGTTCAGATTCAACAGATGAATTTTGGGGATGCATACAGACCATGGCAGAATGTAGTTATTAAAATTAGGCAGTTCCTCCACTGAGCTGAGACTCAGCGGCCAAGAGCAGCATGCAGTGGAGGAAATGACACGCTGGGTGGGCTGGGCTGGAGGTGGATGAGTATGGGTCCTAGCTGTGTGACTCTGAGTCTCACCTTCTGCTTATTTAAATGGGGTTAATTACAGTCAAACCTTGGTTCTTGAACGTCTCCCATCTCAAACAACTTGCTTCTCAACCAAACAGCCCTTTCATGCTGATACCTATATATCAGTGACATGTGTCTCAGGTGACAGACAGAGGAGAAAATGTGTGAGTATGAGTTAGTTTACTGATAAATCTCATGTTGTTAACATCTCAGGAAATTGTGCTTTGAAAATTTTGGTGTTTTCTTGCTTTTCTTGTTGCTTATTATTAAACTAGAGGCCCAATGCACAAAGATTCATGCAAGAATGGGCCTTCCTTCCCCTGGCTGCTGGAGCTGCCTTTCTGCCTTCCCATGCTGCCCAGAGGCCCTGAGCAGCTGGGGCAGTGCTAAAGGCCGGCATCAGCGCCATGGCAACAATGCAGGCATCCTGCCCCGCCCCCGGCTGCTCGGTGCCTGCATATGCAAATTAAGCCACCATCTTTGTTGGGTTAATTTGCATACCCACTCTTGATTGGCTGGTGGGTGTCACAAAGGTACAGTCAATTTGCATCTTTCTCTTTTATTAGTGTAGATACATACAGTAAATCTCCATGGGTCCTGAGAAGGTTAGTGACAGCAGCAAAGTGAAAGGAAAACTGTGAGAACAACGATAGAGCTTAGACATGCACTGCATTTAAGAAAGGTTAAAGCAGGGACTCATTCAGGGTCTGAAACAGATGAATTCAATTCACATTCTTTCTAATGGGGGAAAATAATGCTTTGGTTTTCGAACAAATCACTTCTCGAACAGCCTTCTGGAATGAATTAGGTTTGAGAACTGAGGTTCCACTGTACTCCACCCTTCCGTACATGACACTTGGTTGTCATCAGAATCAAATGTGGTTAAATGATAAAAGTGTGTTTTTAAGTCACTTCACTTAAATACCAATGACCAGACTGCTGATTTACATAAATAATCTTAATCCTCACAAGGTCGGTATTCTAGTGCCCATTTTGCAGCAAAGAACATGTGTTCTGAACACACTGATGTGCTGCTGGGAGGGGTGGCCAGAACCTGCGCTCCCTGTAGCGAGGGGCGGTGCTGACCCCTTCCTCTGTGACCCCCCACCCCCTCGCAGGAAGAAGCGGCTGGCAGAACTGCACCAGCAGGTCAACTGCTTCTTCCTGCTATGGAAGATCTACAGCTTGAACTACTTCTTTCACTACAAGTACTACGCCTACCTGGCAGCTCTGATGGAAATGAACACTGCCCTGGAAACACAAGACGACTTCCAGGTAGAGGGCTTTTGTAGCTGCTTTTTAAATTTCTGTATCTCATTTGGCGAGACAAGCCTGGCCAGAGCCAGTCAGGTCTCAGAATCACGAGGACCAATACCAGCCTCCCGCAGGCCTGTTCTGAGGCCAGTGGTTCAGCACTCTGGTCCCAGGGTCCCTTACACGCCTAATGATTCTCAAGGACCTCAAAATAACTTTTATTTCTATGGGTTGTAGCTATGATATTATGATACAAGAAACAAAAATAGATATTTAAAAATGTTTTTAAAATAATAAATCCATTACATATTAATACAATTAACATTTCCATAGGGGGGAAAAGTATTTCTCTAAACAAAAAATTTAGTGAGAAGAGTGGCATGTGCTGAATTTTTGCAAATACCTTAATGCCTGGCTTTCTGGAAGACAGATTCTCACTTAGCTTGTTGCAGAATTTACCAGGCGACTGGAAAACACACAATGGCTGCTCAGAAGATTCAGGAAAATCCTTTAATTTGCAGATGTACTAGGACGGTGACTCAGGGGAGTCAGTTTCCAAAGCCTGAGCACCAAATGCGGAGGGTCTCTCCCATGTATCCCCTTGGTCTCTGTGTCTCCCCAAATGTGGACCAGTCTTCCAAACTTTTCTCAGGCTTTTCTCAGTCCCTCTGTGGGTTAGGGTGGGGGAAGTGAGATTACACCCAAAGGCCTGGCCTGGGTGGTGCCAGTGACCTCCCCTCTGGCTAAGCTGCTAAATTCTTGGTTTGTGGCCCTTGTAAACTGGGAGTATTTTGGAAAACAGATTATTGCCTAAGGAAGGGGCAGTGACTTAATGATAGGCTAACAAGAATGTGCACTAGGATACTGGTTACTGGCACAGATTCAGATTGCTAGTCCCTCCCTCCCAGGTTGTCCCCTACATTCTCCCTCAGGCTCCCTCACACCTCTCTCCCTTGGAAAGCACTATGTACCTGTGAGAGAATGAAGGTGCAAAAGGAAAGTGCCAAATCATGACTTACGTGTCAAAGACTTTACCAACTCACTAATTAATGAGAGAGCTAGTGAAAGTTACCACTGGGTCCAAGGAGAATTCCATTTATGAAAGGATGTGACAAATCTAATCAAAGGGCAGTCATCACTGTGTTCCACCTCCATTTCCATTTCCATGAGAAAGTCGCTGGCGTCAGTTTCCTGCGGCATCTGGAGTTGTACAATAGCTAGAGACAGGGACGAGCAGAGGGCAGTGCCGGGAGCTGGACAGGACACCCACTAAGTTCCGTGGTTGTCCCCTCGCCCATTTTGATCTTTCACTCTTTTTCCCAACACAAAATGCCTTAATATTAAGAAATCAGCTTTGACCTCTGTGTGTCCTCCCCGAAAGGGTCTCAGGGACCACACAGTGAGAAGCCCTAGTCTAGGTCATAAACTGGCAAGTCCTTGATTAGATGAAGAAAACTCCAGGTCACATGATCAAGAAATGATTAAGCTCAGGGGTTAGAGCTTAATCACTGACTGAAGGGTCTTGAGTTTGATTCCTGATCAAGGGCATGTACCTCAGTTGCAGGTTTGATCCCTGGTCCCGGTCAGGGTGCGTGTGGGAAGCAACCAATTGATGTGTCTCTCACACATCGATGTTTCTCTCTCCCTCCCCATCTCCCTCTCCTTCACTCTCGCTAAAAAAATCAATGGAAAAATATCCTTGGGTGAAGATTAAAAGATAACCGATTAAGCTAAATCCAGTTCATCTAATCAGAGACCCAGTTTCTTTATAAAAGTACATCAAGTCTGGGCTCCGGGAACCATCATCCCTTCTCGGAACCATCAGTTACTGTGTGAAATGGTGCAGAGCACTGTACATGTGGGACGATTAAATTCTACCATTAGTTCCTTTCAGGAGGCCAGAGAACGCAAGAATTTACAAGGCCCATCAGATTGGGCCTCTGCCTGTGTCCTGTAACCCTCTCCTAGCTCCCTGGCCCCTAAGGGCCACTTTTGGTTGTTCAGACATCTAAACTCAGTCGTCTAAGGGTCTCTGCACTGGTTGTCTTCTTGGCCTGGAGTGCTCATCCTGTGACCTTGGCTGGGCTCTCTACTTTGCAGCTTGAAGGTCGCCTCCTCGGTGATGCCTTTCTTGATCCCCTCACCCATTCACTGTCTATCCTGTCACCCTATTTTAGTGGCTCATTACTGCCTGATGTTCTTTTTCGCTCCTTAGTTAGCGTGTGGCCTGTGGGCCCCCTACCAGTGTGTCAACTCCGTGAGAGCGAGCAGGTGCCTTACTGTTGTCAGTGTTCAGTGCTGAGTGCTGAGGATTGGTGCTCAACAAGTGTTTATTGAATGGAATGCTTTACTTCTCCGAGAGGTTTGGGCCTTTCTCCTAAAAACGTGGTGGAGTTGGGGGGCAATGGAGGGTAAGACGGAAAAGTCAAAATTGAAAACTGAGTCAATAGACACTGTTAAGGAGATGGCTGTGCCTGAGGGCAGAACAGCTGGGGATGTGCTCCCCCGTGTTCACACGCAGGTGAGGCGGTGAGTGCAGCAGCACAGAAGGAATGAGTGTGAGCTTAGCTTCTAGGACCCACCTGCCTGGGTGTGACCACCTGCGAGCCACGTGCCTCCGGGCGTGACATTTTCCCAGGAAGTGAAGCAGTTGGACTGTGTTCTCTTGGCCCCAATCCAGGCAGCCCCAGACTTTACTGCAGTTTGGACTTCTCATGCCCAACAGCCCTCTCTCATCCACCACCACTTCTGGCCATCCTTCCCTCCTGGTAGCGCCATTTGAAACATGCTCTAATAAAGCAAACCAGCCTTCCTTTTTTATTAAGTTACAAAACTGATACGTGCCTGTCATAACACATTAAACACTACAGAAATGCATAAAGTGAAAAGTAAAGTCTCTCTTCTCCCTCTAATCTGTTGTCCAGCCCCAACAAGGGGTAATTACTATTTACACTTGGGGGTGAGTCCTTCCTGGCTCTTCGCCATGTGGTCACATAGCCACACATATAAGCCATTGCTTTTATTTTTTTCACAAAAATTGAAATTCTTGTTTAAGGCCTCTGTGGCAAGAGGGGCCATCAAGCTTGTCCTGGGTGGTTTGGCGAAGAAGTGGCAGAAACCCAGTTTAATTTCTGTACCAGAGCCCAGGGCGTGGCCAGGTGGCCAGTTCCATTCTCCAGCAGATATTGGGCGGCTTCTCCCAGCTGCCTGCGGGGGCTCCATCTCGGTCTTGCCCTTCTCTCCCCCATCTGCCGTTTCAGATCATCAAGGCCTACCTGGACTACTCACTGCACGAACAGCTGGCCAACCAGAGCAGCATGTGGGACAAGTACGAAATCATGGCCATGGAGATCATCTTGCACCTACCCCTGAAAGCAGAGGGCATTGAGATCATGGCATACATGGCCGACACACTGGGCTCCAACAAGTTCTTAATGGGTCATTTGGACTTGGCCATTGACTTAGGTAAGGACTGGCTGAGCCAGACAGGACACACAGACATAAGTGACACCCAGAAATCTACTGAAATTGTTTTCTCCTCAGGCTCTCGGGCCCAGAAGATGTGGGGACTGCTCCGGAATCCCTACAAACAATACAAGGTCCTCTGCTGGCTCAGTAGAAGTCTTTGCCTGAAAATCAGGTATTTATCTTAAAGCATTTTCCAAAATTAGGGGGAGGAAGCCATAGTGATTGAGTGTTCTGGGCTCACTACCCTGGCCATCAGGTGGGTTAGGGAGGAAGCTGTACAGCAAGATGATGTCACTTATCATCATCATCCTTTGGAAACCAATGCTCGTCCCTAGAATTCTTCCACACTTAGCATCTCTCTCTGCTCTGGACAGTGACTGGAAGAGGATCAGATAGCCAACCCCACCGTGGGCATCAGAGGGAGGGAACAGGAAAAGCCTCCTGGGGAAAGCAATGCCCAGAGACTAGCAGCCAGGACCAGAGGCCTGAGGTGGCCTGAGCCTGGTCACTCTAATGTGGAGGTCCACGAAAGCACAATTTGAATGAGTCGACTGGAGATTTAGGGGTGGATTTGAAGCTTTAGGGTTGCATTTGGTCCTGAAGTACTGGGCAGGACTGAGACTGGGCCAGAACCGGGCTTGATTCTCTTCTCCCTGAATCTGACCTCAGGCACAAGCAGCTGATCCAGGTGCTGGGGTGGCTGTGGGACCTCTCTGTAATGGAAGAGCACATCATCAGCAAGGCCTTCTTCTACTTCATCTGCCTGGACATCATGCTTTACTCTGGTGAGCCTGGCTTTGGGGTCTTCAGGGGAGTGGGGGTGTAACACTCCTGTTGGAGTGGTGTGGCAGCCGTCAGCGCTGGGGCTCCGGGTCATAGGTTTCTGGCTGGAAAGAGGAGAGGATAGGAAAGAGGAGAGCCCGGTGTTAGGAGGTGAGGGCTGTCTGGAAGGTGCAAGGATTGTGAGGCCAGCAAGGAAGAGAATTCAGTCTGGAGGATGCTGTTGGCCATAAGCTGCCAGTTAGTGTTCCATCAGTTCACACACAAGTGACAGTGTCACTATGTGTCTTTAAATAAGGTATTTAATTACTCAGGATATACGGAGTAATGTCAGGTTAAGAGTGAAGGGTAGGATTGCTGATGGTGGAAGTTCTGGGCACTGGCAGCTGCTGGTGATTTGGAAAACAAATCCGATAACCTGCAGGTTCCCCCAAGTGGGCAGTGCACAGGGCACATATTAAATCAGAGGGGTCCCTGGGTTGGGCTTCCTCACCAGGTTTGGAAGGCGCAGCAGATACTGCTGCAGACGGGAAGGGTGGGTGGGAGACAGGCAGACCCAGGTGGCACTCAGCCAACTTCTTGGGCTCGAGAAGGGAGAGCTGGTTTGTACCCTGCTCCTGCCTGGTCGGCCCTGTGGAAGTGAGTCATGTCTACACACACATCCACGAAAGCTGGGCACAGCCACCATGGGCAGAACAGCCATGTGGCTGTGGCAATCCACAGGTGTCTCTGTTTCAGGCTACTCTGACACCTTCTATTGATCTTGGGTATCCTATCTAATAAAGAGGGGATATGCAAATTGACCATCACTCCGTAACAAAATGGCTGCGCCCACACCGGCAGGGATTCCGTAATAGAAGATGGCTGCGCCCACAGCAGATGTGGGGATCCCATAACACAAGTTGGCTGCGCCCACAGTGGAGGCTGAGTTCCCGTAACAAGCCTTAAGGAGCAATCAGCAGGGACCTGAGACTGCACTCCCTGCCTGGGGGGCTTCACAGGGGATCTCAGGGCATGCCTCCCACCCTGATACCAGGCTGGGGGACCTCAGGCCATGTCCCCCACCATGCAGGGCTTGACAGGGGACCTCAAGGTGTGTCCCCTGTCCCGGGCCGGGGGACCTCAGGCTGTGCCCCCCACCTGGTAGGGCTTGACGGGGGTGGGGCCGGCCCAGTCTGGGTCTCGTGCAGTTTCAAGGTGTATGTGGGTAGGTGAGGACTTGACTCTGGTTCCCATGGTGTGCCCCAGACTTGGACAGGAGGAAGATTTTCATATACATTTTACTAATTTCCTTTCATCTCTGACACTTCTATTATAGAGAAAGGGCAAACAGCAATATTAAAATATTTCCTCTAATTAATTCCTTTTAATGGGCACAAATTTCGTGCACTGGGTCACTAGCGATTTATAAATACCAGAGTCCCCCTGGACTCACAAAGAAACTGGAGGTTGGGCCTCTCTCCACGGTGGGAAGTTCCCTGAGAGCAACCTTCCCTCAGCAAAGCTCTCCCATCTCTCTCTCAGGGTTTGTTTACAGGACGTTCAGTGAGTGTCTGGAATTCATCCAGGAAAACGAGGACAACAGGATCCTCAAGTTCCAGAGCGGGATCCTCCTGGGACTGCACTCGTGTGTGGCGATCTGGTAACCATGGGCTGCCTGTCACTAAACCCTCAACTCTGAACCCATTCAGTCCCACACAAGAGTTCTTCAAGATTTATTTTTAAAAAAAGAGAGTAAAAGTATTTATAAATCATCACTGAGACAGATAGAAGGCATCAGCGGCCTGACACTGAGACACCAGGGAATCACCTGCTAGTTTGTGCCCCTCCCCAAAGATGGGAAAGAGATGCTGCCTCAGTTGTAGGCAAGGCAACCAGAATGGCCTATGCACGTGTTACGCTGTGGTGCTCTGGAGACCGGAGGAAAGAACACTTGCCCCCGAGGAGGGCTGAGGTGGAGGGAGACTAATAAAGAGCAGCACTTGCCCCTCCCCAAGATCTAGTCATGCCGGCAAACGTTGTTGGTGGAGCTGGTGTTGGAGGGCGTGGCTGATAGCTGCAAGCGAGTGGGCCTAATGTTGAACTCAACAGTGGGCAGTTCTTGAAAGCTACAGTTTCGCCCACGGAGGCAGAGGGAAGAGCATTTCCATGCTCGCTGTGGGCATCACTGGCTCTCAAGGTGGAGGGGTGGATACTGAGCTCCACCTGCCTAATTCTCCTCCCAAAGTCTGCAATAAACCACATCACTCCTTATCATCGGAGGAGGGAGGGAGGCTGGGAGGGGGCATGGAGCTGTGTGCCAGTGAGGGCCATCACATCAAGGCAAGTTCAGGGGTGAGGGAGAAGCAGTCCTGTTCCCCACTAACCTAGTGAGCCTGAGGCTTGATCCTTTGCCTCATTGTCTAACTCAGCAAGCCTGCAGCCAGGGCCTTGGTTTCAAGGCAATAGACCAGCAAGGCTCAGAGCATTCATGGAACTTCTTCCCTAGCTATCCCCAAGCCTGGAAGTCATTCCTGCTCTACTTCCCAGATCAAATTACATGTGCAGCCATGTTGCCCAGTATTTAGAGATGCCGGGAAGAGGTTCAATGACAATATGGAGACATTGCTATGCAAAGTGCCACAAACTAGAGCTGTTCCAAAAGTGAATAGCGATCTCCTCTTATCAGAATGCCAGGGGAGAAGTTAAAGCCCCCAAATGAATTACCTTTGCCAGTTAAAGTCCAAAGAGATTCAAGTTCAAAGTCAAATTAACTTGCCTACATGAGTTCAAGTTCAAGGAATCTAAAGTCCAAAAGTCATCCTAATTTATTATTCTACTCTGCAAAGCTCTTTCAACAGCTGCGGCTTTGGCATCCCCCGGAGAGCTTATAACACAGACTGGTCCATCCCCAGTCTGCTTGATGCAGCAGATCTGAACTGGACCAGAAAGCCTGCATTTCTATGGAGCATCCACCTGACCCTGATGATGCCTGTCTGTGGCCCACACTTTGAGTAGTACTGGCTAAGGCCATCTCTCTATGGATTTGGAGCAATGTCTTCAAGCCCTAGAAGTTATAGCTCCAAGTGTCTGATTGGCTTCACTTTTTAGAGTTCAAAGAGTTAAATCCATGGTGGCTAATAAGGCCAGAGTGTTCCCAAGGATTCTATGAATCTCAGACCATCAAAGCATCCTATTCTTCCCTTGTCCATACCACACAGCGTCCCCTGGCGGGCTTCCAGAAGCCCACGGGCTGGGCCCACCTCAGGAGCGGCCAAGGTGAGAACTGCGCCCATTCCAAGGCTGGCACCGACTTTCCTTGTCTTTCTGTGGCGGTGCAGGTATGCCAGGCTCCAGGAGTGGGACGACTTTCAGATATTTTTCAATAAAACGAAAAACCTGGTGCCAAGAAGGACACCCACCAGTCTTTACTTCCAAGGGATCTGCAGGTACTTGGAGGCCCAAGTCCTGCACCTTCAGAAGCAAATCGAAGGGCAGTCTGAGTATGCGCAGGACAGCGGCGTTGAGCTGCTCAAGGTGAGGCTGCCCTCTGGTCTCCTGAGTGGGTTTCTGTCTTCCTCCGGGGACCACAGCTCACGTGCCTCCATACTGTAAGCAACCCCACAAGCTTTCTAGAGAGCACTCCGGCCAAATGCCTGCCTGTCTTCACATCATTTGTCCCAGCAGTGCGTCTGGGAACTGTCCCAAGGCAAACAAAAATGTATCTATGGAGATGCTGACCTCAGAACACTAGGAGAAAGCAAACACTTATAAACCCTTCAAAAACGATGGATTACCTTAGGGATGGTACCTTTAAACATGGGGGCATTTCATATCTCAAAAATCCAAATTTCTGATCCTTCTTTTAAAACCTGGAGTAGATGGCAACCCGAGGCCCTCACTCCTGAAGGTCAGCTATTGGCTGGACTTGACAAGGTGACACTTAGGGCACACTTTCTCCAGGGGGAGGTGACCCCCGCTGCTGCTTAGCGACATCAGCCTGCTTACCTGCGCCACTTGCCTGGCTCCTGTCAATATTTAAATCCATGAGTCCTGATGTAAAGGAACCATGTCATTGAAAAATGTTCATAACAGGATGTTAAGTGAGAAAAACAATGTTTCCCTGCCATGTGATTAGTATGATCCTAATTGTGGCGGGTGTAAGAGTGTGTGTGAGCGTGTTTGTGAGTGTGTGAGCCTGTGTGAGAGAGTGTGTGTGTGAATGTGTGTGTGTGTGAGCATGTGAGTGTGTGAGCCTGTGTGAGAGTGAGTGTGTGTGTGTGAATGTGTGTGTGTGTGTGAGCATGTGAGTGTGTGAGCCTGTGTGAGAGTGTGTGTGTGTGAGTGTGAGTGCGCATGTGTGTGAGAGTGTGTGTGTGAGCGTGTTTGTGAGTGTGTGAGCCTGTGTGAGAGAGTGTGTGTGAATGTGTGTGTGTGAGTGTGTGTGTGTGTGAGTGTATGAGTGAGCATGTGTGTGTGTGAATGTGTGTGTGTGAGTGTGTGTGAGCATGTGAGTGTGTGAGCCTGTGTGAGAGTGTGTGTGAATGTGTGTGTGTGTGTGTGAGTGTGAGTGAGAATGTGTGTGTGTGTGTGAACGTGTTTGTGAGTGTGTGAGCCTGTGTGTGTGTGTGTGAATGTGTGTGTGTGTGTGAGTGTATGAGTGAGCATGTGTGTGTGTGAATGTGTGTGTGTGTGAGTGAGCATATGTGTGAGTGTGTGTGTGAGCATGTTTGTGAGTGTGTGAACCTGTGTGAGAGTGAGTGTGTGTGTGTGAGTGTGTGTGAGTGTGAGTATGAGTGAGCGTGTGTGTGTGTGAATGTGTGTGAGTGTGAGTGAGTTAGCATATGTGTGAGACAGAGTGTGTGTGTGAGAGAGAGTGTGTGTGTGTATGTGAGAGAGAGAGTGTGTAATAAAATAGTGAGAAAGTGTGAACCCAATTTATTTCCTTCTGGGTGCCAGGGTTATGGGTGATTCTTACATTTTTTGTTCTTCTTTTCATTTCCCCTGGAAATCTTAAAGAATCAACTTATATTGCTTTGGTAATCAGAAGACCTATTTTTTACAAAGTGGTTGTGGGAAGGGCTGATGAGCTGTGAGGTCGCCCCCTTTGCCAGGGGCGGGACCTCTGTGGATACCTGGAACTGGAAGAAGACATGAGTAGCTGGAGGCAGATGGGAGAGACTTGATTGCAGACCAAGTAGCCATTGCACACACAGGAGCCATCAGACAAAGCAGTTCTTGCTATCAAGTAGCAAACACAAAGCAGCCTCGCACTGGCTGGTCAGAAACATGCTTTTATACCAGCTCAGACTAAAGCGGCTTCTTGCCAAATAGTGATATCAGCATTTGGGCTCTAGAAAGGTGCGCCTGCACAGTGCGTGCTGGAAAACCGCCGGGTCATTGCCTTCCCCTGCAGGTAGCAAAGGGCCTCGAACCTTTGAACAGCCAGTGGACTCTGCTTAGGGTCCCCACGGGAGTCCACCCATTTCGCACTCTGGGTCTGGGTTGACCACCTGCCATTCGCCATCTTACCTCCACCCCTTCCCGTGTCGGTCTCGGTAGCATATGTTTCCCTTGATGAAAGGCTCTGTCCTTGAACTGTGGAGGGAACACTGCAGGCAAGGACTGCTCTGGGATTCTGACGTGCTGGCTCTTCCTCAGAACCTGGAGAGCACGGTGGCTCAGAACACCACGGGCCTCATCTTCTTACCGAGGATGTACCACCTGATGGCCTACGTGTGCATACTCATGGGCGACGGGCAGAACTGTGACCTCTTCCTGAATACAGCCATGCAGCTCGCGGAGAACCATGGGAACATGCTGGAGATGTGCTGGCTGAGCATGAACAGAGTGAGTGCCAGCAGCCAGCAGGCTGTGTGTGTGTGGGGGGGGGGGGGGGGGGGGACGCTCACCCTTCTAAGAAGCCGGGAGCTGAGCCCTGAGGTTTTGAGGGTGTGGGAAGCCTCGGGAGTCTTACTGCGAGCGGTGACATGTTCATAGCTCAGGCATGTGCACCTCCTCTTCCCCTCCTAGCTCCCTTGGGCCCTCCCTCCTCCAGAGCTCTTGAGCCAGACCGTGGCCCTTCTCTTGTGGCCCTCACCACTTTCAGTTTGTGTGACATTTGAGTGCATATCTCTTCTCCCCTCTGAGAAGCAGAGCCACACTCAGTACCAAGCACAGTGCCTTCTGCTCGGGGTCAGTGGAATAATGAATGCGAGCACACGTCACCATGTTTATTTACAGTCACGTGTCAGCAGTTTGGGCAGAAAACTTCATTCTTCATGACTCCACATAGTTTTAAACACCCAGAGATATCTGAGCCCGGATCTCACTGGCCAAGGAGCACCGACCGGGCCTGTGTTCTCTCTGCCCCTCTCAGGAATGGTGGTACTCAAACTCTGAGCTAAACAAGGACCAGTGGCTGCAGACAGTTCTGAACCTCCCCACGTGGGAAAACATCTTATCCGGCAAGGTAAACATGCAGGACATTCAGAAAAACAAGTTCCTCATGAAAGTGAACATCCTGGACAATCCTTTCTAAAGCTTCCTGAGAGAGAAGAGATTTTAGTGACGCATCCATTACCACCTTCCTCTGGCCAGCGCTCCAGGCCCCACACTCCCTCTTCTGTTCACAGAGCCAGGCCTGGTGGCTCCCTCCGCACGGAGCGTCCACCGGGGCCACGGGCCGCGCTCCCTCCCCCGGCTCCACACACGTGGCCTTCGCCTTTCACGCTGTATTCACTCCCGTGCAGGCCTAGCACGTGGGGAGACAGCAAAGTTGAGACGGAACGTGTTGCCACAGATACGGGTCCAGTTAAGCTATTAAACCGCAATGTTTATTCGTAAACGTCCAGCTGCTCAGTCTTGTGTGGGTGGCGCAGGTTTGCAAACAGCAAACTCTCGTCACGGTTTGCGAGGGCGAGACTGGAAGAGACACATCTCGCAAAGCCCTCTCGCCACCTGCCCCACTGACCGCCTACCGGAGTGAAATTTTAAAAGCGGAACTATTAGCCATTTTGATGCGGGCATCTTTCACATGCGTAGAGTTTACACCCTTTTATACTTAACGAAGTGGTAGCATGCATGTCCCAGATGTCAGAGACGCTGCCCCGAGCCCTCCCCCGCCGGTCTGTGGGCAGAAGAGCAGCTGTTCCTGGCTGTGGTGCCTCTGAGGACCCCTGGAATCCGCGCCAGTTCAGCCCGGCTCTGCCCCCAGCTAGCGTCCCGACGCGGGTGGCCTCTTCCGGCAGGTGCACACGGATTTCCCTTTGTGGAGTCCAGTCCCTTTCTGATCCTGGAAGGAGGTTCCTCCGATGAGCACATCCCGACTCTCAGTCATTTCCATAGGCAGCGCCCACACAGCGTCCCTTTAACAGGCCAGCACTTCACTGTCCTTCTGCGAAGGGCACAGCTGTGCGTTTTTCCTCCTGGGAACCTAACGGAGCTCCAGGAGGGAGGTGGGATGTCCCTGTTGGTACCACGAGGTAAGCACAGAGGCGGGGCCCTGGCCTCGCTGGGCGCAAGAGGTTTGGAAATGCGAGCTTCGGGCTCTAGCAGGGGCTCCCAGCTCTTCAGCAGGGTCACCTGGCCTCTGTGTTCAGTGCTTGCACCCCAGGAGATGAAGTCCTCAGTGTGAAGCTGGAACCAGGGAGGGGGCAGCTGGGGAGGACAGGTACCCACAAACTCTCCTCCTCCAAAACTTCACAAACGTCTTTCACTTGGTTTATTGGCTCGTAACCAAGTGAAAGCAAGACTGGGCATGGCTGGAGGAGGCGGTGGAGAGGGCGGCTGCATTGGAAGTGTGAGCAGGAGAGTCCAAGGGCTGATGAGAGACAGGGCAGAGGAAGGGGCAAGCAAAGGAGAGAGGGCAGATTAAAGATTTAACCGTCCACGTGTCTGCATCCAGAGGTGCATGCATCAGGCTTTGCAGGAACCCCGGCTATGCCACCAACCAGTTGGTTATGTGACCTCTGCGTCAGTTTCCCCAGGTCTAACCCAGCAGATTGTGACAAGGTCCTCCTTCCCCTCCGGATCCTGCTGTTATTCCAATGGATGGCGGTGGGTGCATCCTCTTCTCACCAGCAGATGGCAGCACCCACTGTTTGCTGTGGTCGCCACCCAAGGAAGAGTCAACCTCTCCTAAGCTTCTGTCTTCAGACGCACAGCCTCAGCATGAGCTCTGGGAGGCACTCAGCTTCCACAGCCCCACCCTCATTCCTACCGGAAGCTTCCAGCATCAGGTACTCAGGAGCATCACTTGAGAAGGTAGATTCTGGCTAGAATTCTTTATAGGAGAAGGCAGATAATCCACAAAGGTCTCAGGAGCAGCGAGGAATGGAGACGTGACGATCTTTTTTCCTCTGAGTCTTTGACCTCTCCTCCACTGACCTAGGCACTCCTGGAGGGCAGTCTCCAGCACTATGCCAAGTAAGTGCTCAGAAAGTGTTATAAATTAATGAGTCTATTGAATAACACTTTCTTTTTTTAAAATATTTTTTATTGATTTCAGAGAGGGAGAGATAGAAACATCAACAATGAGACAGAATCATTGATTGCTGCCTCCTGCACACCCCACACTGGGGAACAAGCTCGCAACCAAGGCATGTGCCCTGACCGGAACTGAACCTGACCTCCTGGTTCATAGGTTGACACTCAATCACTGAGCCATGCCAGCTGGGCAAAGAACACTTTCAATTGATTATTTCGAGTTAATTCTTAAAGGAACCCTTAGAAGTAGGAATCTAATATTTATCGAGTGAGTAAACTATATGGACCCTCATGGAGATCAACAAAAATTACTTAACGCCAGTGGTGGTAGGGTTACAATGCTGAGCAAGAAGCACGCTGCTTGGTGGTCACAGGTGTGGGCCTGGGACCTCACTGGATCAGGTCTCCACACTGCCAGTGGCCAGCTGTGTGTCCTCACTGGATCAGGTCTCCACACCGCCAGTGGCCAGCTGTGTGTCCTCGGGCAAGGCATTTCGCTGCTTTGTGTCTCAGTTCCCTTGTTTATAAAATGGGGATGATTACAATATCCACCTCATAAGGTTGACATGAGTTAATTCAGGTAAAGAACTCCAAATTCTGCTGAGGAAACAAGCAATTAAAATACAGACTCTAAAGGGTACTGCTGGAGAACAAATTGTAGAGACACGCACCTTAACGTGACTTTAGAAAGCTTCCTGGAAGGGGAAATAAAACTCAGCCAGGTGAAAACTTCCCATGTCGGGACCTGGAGAGCCTGAATCCTCCCACCTAGCCTGGTCGGCGTTCGGAGGGAGAGGAGGTGTGTGAGTGATGATATAGGGGGTGGGTAGAATCTGGGTGACTAGAGCCCGTGGGCCAGGTGGTGTCAGGGTTGGGACCTGAACCTGCCAGCAATAGAGGAGTCACTGAGCATGTCCTTTACGGAGGATGTGCATGGACCAGGCTTCTCTTTTAGAAAAACCTCCCCTTTGTGGAGAATGACTGCAAGAGGGCGAGGCCCAGGTGCAGGCTGGGAGATGATTGCTGCTGCGAGCCTGGGACCAGGGTGGCCTTTGTGGAGACAGAGATCAGCGCTTTGGTCTGAAAGATGGGGGCGGAGGCGGAACATATGGAAATCAGAGACTGGCTTCTGAAGGAGGATGCTCAGAAGTAACAAAGACATGGAGAGAGGCGGGCAATAAGGACGGAGCCGTGCCAAGCACCTGCTAAGTGGATGATCACATTCCCTCCCCTTTCCCTAGGCCAACCCACTCCAGCCTTGCAGCTCAGCTTCCCCACCTCCTGACCACTCGCTGCTGCTCATGATTCTCAAGCCCCTGCCGCCCTCGCACCCTTCCCATGCCCTTTAACGTTCTCCTAATTCCGCTCAGATCCTTCCTGTCGTCGTTATTCCCACTCAGGTCCCCATCTCTGAGCGTTACAGTATCCACATAATTCATTCATCTCGCTTTCAGATTTGCACCCTCCACCAGCTGGCAGGGTGAGCTTGTTAACAAGCAACCCCCCCGGTCACTCCTCCACGTAAAGTCCTCTCTGCCTTTGGCCACCCCAGCTTCCCAGCCTGGAATGTGAGGCTCCTGACGCGTCCGATGCCCGACCACAATGCCTCACTCTCCCACCCCGGACCTTTGGCTGGTCCCTCCAGCTGGCGGGGTCTTTACCAGAGTCTTCTGGTTCCTCCCAACCAGCTTCAAATGCTCCTTCTCCCTGAAAGCCAAGGATCTGCTCATCAGCCCACCCTGCTATTCCCCGGCCATCTGTCCTTCCCCTCCTGCTGCTCTCACGGGGCCCCTGGCTCAGTTTGTTTGGGGCTGTGTCCTCTCTGAGCTCCTCAAGGGCAGGATTCTGCTCCCTCAGCTGGTCTCCCCAGCACTTGGCAGGGGCAAGCGTTCCAAGGCCTCAGCATGCTCTGTCTTGTTCGCAGTGGCACCCAGCGCTGCACAGTGTGTGGGGCGCGACAGCACCAAATACACCGAGTGAGGGAGTGATGGAGCGTGCTCTCCACCCCCAGAAAGCGGCACTCACCGGCAGCACCCTTGTGAGGTGTCCCCCTCCCACCCACCATAGCGAGAGAAAAGGGGGAGCAGGGATTCTGTAGTGCGCATGTAACCTGGCACACCCATCCAGAGGCTGCCAGCTCCTGCATGCCACTCCAGCCCCGCCCAACAGAACTGCCAGTGACAAGGAACCTCCCGTCCATCCATATGCCACTGCTGGCATCGAGGTGTGCTCAGTGGACTGAGGGTCAGAACTTGACCTCTGCTTTCACTTTAATTAACATCAATTGTAATGGCTGTGGGTGGCCTGCGCAGTAATGACTGCAATCACCTTAAAATGCTACCGCAGAGCCACTGAAGGTTGGACAGGGTCATTGCTTAGTAGAAGGTAAGACCAGCTTGGCGTGGAGGGGAGATAGTAATAGATCAGAAAGTGAATCTGGCCAGATAAGCTAAACCACTTCTGAATCACTGACGTGATTCCGGGCGCCTAACTGGTGCTGGACAGTAAGTTCCACGCTAATCCAACGCCTCCTCACCCTCTGGAGGGGCGGCTTCCATTCCCGGGGCCTTGGCGTCCACAGGAAGGGACTGGCTTCCAGGGAGGTTAGTGCAGGGCCAGGGCCAGGGCGGGCCAGGGGCCTGGAAGAGCACCCTCTGAGCGTGGGCTGAAACAGACATGGAGCTTACAGCAGGGACCAACATCCCATCCCATTCTCTCCGGGGGGGGGGGGGGGGGGGGCGGGTTTAGAGGACGTGGACGGGAGCCCTTCGTTCCCAGCCAAGTAGTTCTGCTCCGAAGTTACTTGCTTCTCCCCGTGGGCTTGTCCTCTGCTGCTCCACCTCCGTGAGCCAACATGAAATCATGAGCTCGGCCTCCCTGCCCAGAGCCGGGGTGTCCTGAGGCGCCCTGTGGCAGAGGGACCGGACGCTGCAGGCCTGGGCTCCGCTTCCTGGGCTCAGGGAGCGCGTGGGGCCCTCCGGCTGCCTCACCCGTGGGTTCCCCGTGGGTTCCGCGGAGGTTGTACATTCTTGGAAACCAAATGCTGGAGCAAGCTCTCAGAAACAACACCCCGCCTCCGCGCCTGCCCCCTACCCCCCCCCCCGCTCCCTCCCCTTGGGGCCCCCCCTCCCCGCTCCCCCCAGTGCCTCGCTCAGCAATGGCTTCCAATGGAAGAAAAGTCCAGGCTTTAACTCCAGCACATCCAGACACGCTCTGAATGAGCCGCCTGGGCTGCTGCTGGGTCAGCAGGAGCAGAGACGGGTTTGCAAATGTACCACATCCCCCTGGGCCCAAGCACACATTCCCAAGAGATCCCCTAAAAAAATATATTTAGATTTTATGTTTCTTTTTATCTGGTTTAAAGAAACTCTGTCATTAAAGAAAAAAAATCCAAAGCCAGCGAAAGCAGAGGTGGATCTAGATTAAAAATACGGTGTCCTTGGAGTCCTTGCTCATCAGGGGAAGGGACCCCTCGGGTCCCTGTGCCTGCTGTGCCCACTCCCACAGCGGGGCAGCCAGGCAGGCACAGTGCCCAAGCTCTCCATGCCCTGAAGGACGGAGAAACCACGCCTGCGCCTGCCATGCAGCCATGGAGGGCAGGGCTCCAGCGCCAGTGTGGCAGTAGACCTGCAGACTTCCTCTTCCAGATGCAGGGAGATCAAAGAACACCCAGCCCTCCCCACCTTCTGGGCCAGCACACAGGCCCCCGAGGAAGGGACAATGGACAATGGCTTCACCCCGTTTGCAGGGGGAAAGGAAGTGGAAGCAGCAGTCCCCAGGGGCTGCTGAGCTGGAGAGATTTGGGTTTCCTTCCCTGTAAACACAGCCTGATCTCAGGCAGGTGCTGGCTCCCTGGGCTCCCGCCCAGCCCTGGAGCAGCTCCCGATGGCTCCAGGAAGGGTGTGAGGAGGGAGCTGGGCCTGGGAGCTGGTGGGACACCCAGACACGAGACCCCATTGCCAAGGGGCCAGGAGGCTTCTCTCATCCTGGGCTGCCTTTGACTTGCATTTGCCTTTGTTTGTTTCTTTCTTTCTTTAATAAGGACAAATGACTATTCCAACATCACTGGTGATGGGCAAAAATAAGAAAACTGGAAACAACCTAAATATCCAGAAATTCAGAAATGCCTAAAACATGATGGTCCATCTATGGAAGAGAAGGCCCTGCAGGGTTAATAGCCAATGGCCTGTGCCTGCCAAGCCCACAGGGAAGCTGAGGAAACAGCCAGCTGCAGGCCCTGAGGCCCGTGTTTGTCTTTAAAATACGCACAGCAGCCCAGTCATGGCTCGATTCCCAGTCAGGGCACATGCCCAGGTTGTGGGCTCGATCCCCAGTGTGGGGCGTGCAGGAGGCAGCCGATCAATGATTCATCACTGATGTTTCTCTCTCTCTCTCCCTCTCCTTTCCTCTCCAAAATCAATACAGATAAATTTTAAAAATAAGTAAAATAAAACACACATGGCGGCTTTCCTAGACTAGAACCCTATGAGCCTGATTTGAAGGAGCCGTTGTGAGATGTCCTTTTTGAGACAAGGACATGTGAGGATGGCCTGGGTAGGAGAGGACATGAAGGAATTGTTTGTTTAAATGTGTTTTTAAAACGTTTCCATTAAATGTGACAAGATGCTATGGTTATGTGAGAAAATGCCCATGTTTTTAATGGATGCACACCGGAGAATGTGGGGGTAAATGGGCCTGATTTGGGGACTGGATTTAAAATAATTCAGAAAAGAGGAAAAAGACAAAAAGGATGGATGGAGTGATTGAAGATGGGTATGCAGAGGTCGACTTGACTATTCTCTCTTCGTTTGGGCATGTCTAAAATTCTTCATAATAACATATCTTGAATATACAGGGGAAAGTGGGGGGAGGGGCACCGTAAAAGCAGACAGTCTGTCCCTAACATGACCTCTGCACTTACAAATGCCCTCCTCTGCTGGGAGGGTTACTCACTGGCTCCTGAATGGGGCCGGCAGTTAGACCCAGCACTCACCCCCAGGGCTCAGGAGGGAGCCTGCGGCCCTAAGCATGCCTGGAGCTTCCTCTCCTCCGGTGCTGGGCCAGCTCCCTGGGCCAGCCGCCCTCTCACAACGGTTATGTATGTGGCGGGCATGATCGCTGCAGCTTGGCCCCAGCAGCCAGGGGAAACTCCCTAGCACTTAGCTCCAACGTGGGAGGAGCGTGGAGATGGGGGAGCCGTGGGGACGAGGGAGACGGAGGAGCCAGGGGTCCCGTGACTGCTGCCCCTGCTCTCACCAAATCCTGTGATGGCCGTGGACCGGTCCATGAGATCACCCCAAGGGCGGCCCTGCAGCCCTAACTCTTCCTCCCCCATCCAGAAAGTTCCGCAAGCCTGACTCAATGCACAGTGATATGTAACATTCACAAGTCACTGGAAAATGCCATGGTCTGGGTGACACCGCTCTCCACAGATTGTCACCGTGAGGAAGGCCCCTGGCACCTGTGTTCCTGCCCCTGCACAACCACCTCCCTCGTCTCCCCCTCCAGCTCCAGAGGCCTAGGGAGAAGCCGTAGGTCAGGCCCTCCCCCCCACCCCCTTTATTTCAGGGAGGAAGTGAGGCTCCTGTCTTTGGGGAGTTTGGGGAGAGGTTAAGCGTGAGGCCTTGGACACAGTGCCAGCGCCAGCCCCGCCTCCTTGCCAGTCACATACCCTAAGCCTGATGCTGTCTTCCTCAAGTGGGCGTGGGATTTGTACCAGTGCTAACTCGGTGCTGCAGAGTGAGACATGCAGAGTGCGCACACAAGTATTCAGTAATTACCGTGTCACCTCTGCCACCCCCGCTCTGGGCAAGCTCCCTGAGCCTGCCTTGTTCACTGTTTCTTACGCTCGCCCAGGACAGTCCTCCATCTAGATTGCGGAATGGATGAGGCCGCCCGTCCAGCTGCCAGTGACTGAGCACCTGCTAGGAGCGGCCAGGAGCTGTGCTATGCGCCAAGGGTGGGGCAGGGAGCCGAAGAGCAGAGTCCTGGCCCCTTCGTGCTATGTTCTCATGGGGGAGACGGACGGCATACATGTCAGTGAGTAGGAGGAAACAGAGCAGGAAGAAGGGGGTGAGGAGAGCGGGGGAGGGGGAGGTTGCCCTTTTTATATGACAAAGGTCTCTCTGAGCAGGTGGCACTGGGGCAGAGACTTAAAGGACGTGAGGGAGCAAAGCCGCGGGTCTACGTGTGTTCTGGGCAGAGGCCATGGCATGTCAAAGGGCCGAGCCGGCCGTGCTTGATGCTCGAGGAACAGGAGGCACTGCGGCTGGCGGGAGGGGGTGGGGGGAGGGGGAGCGGATGAATGAGAAGGCTTTCTCTCTTTGATTAAAAATGAGCACGCAACACAATTCAGTCATTGAAAACGGTGTATTAAAACATTCACAAAAGCACATCAATTGAAAAAGAAAACAAAAAACAAGGAACTTGATGGTTTTTCCCAGCTGGGTGTATTTCCATGGAAAAGCTACAGAGGGTTTGGAATTGTGTCTCTAGGTAACCCCTTCCAGTGCTGCCTTACAAAGACCCCATGTCATTTCAGGAGGGCTCATGCTGCTGGTCAGAGGACGGGGGAAGGGCTCTTCCAGTTAGAAGCAACCCCGCGGCTGGCCTGGGACGGGAACGCGGGGACACAGGAGCAAGGGCCCACAGGAGGTGGAGTGAGGGGAGGAGGAAGCCCTGCCAGGCGTGAGCCAGAGTGGTGGCTGGTGACGCCCGGCTGGGAGGCCCTCTGCCAAGTGCTGACCCACCTGAGGGGCTGGCTAGGTGGGAGGTGACGTGTCAGGCAGGAGGTCTCATGGGGAGCTGAGGGAGAGGCCACCCGTGTCGTTGGTGCGGGCAGGTGCTCTGGGTGGCAGCTCTCGGTCCTCAAAACGAAAGGAGAAACGGGGGCTGTTGCTCTCCTGAGCCATCAGGAATAGTTTATTCACAGGGCCTGGTGAGAAGGGAGAAAAAGGAGACCGCCCCTTCTCTCTGTAAAATGTGGCCGTCAGGGAACACCCCACATCTAACCGCACACCTGCCTCTGGACGTGTCCTTTCCGGCTTCTAAACAAAGGCTCACGAGCACCGTTACCTGGGAATCGGTCTGGAGAGGGGACAGCCCCACACCCATCCTCCCTCCCCACACCCAGAGGGCTTGTTTTCAAACTGAGGCAGGAAGCTTTAGGAGGCAAGGTGGACCCGGCGGACCGGTTCCGGGCGGACTCGGGTCCGGGCCTGTGCTGGGCCCATAAGCAGGAGGAGAGAAGCCTCAGGGCGTGTACTCCCCTGTCCCTCCAGCCCCCACAGCGCAGACCACAGCCACCAGCCTGCAGACAGGGAGGTGTGGCATGACGGCGAAGCCCTCCCTGCGTGCGACATGTAAGTGAGATGCTGGCTGGACATTGGGGAAGAGCCAGCAGCTCCTCAGAGGACAAGACCACGCGTCTGCGGGAGAGCCTGGAGGCTCGCGTGTCCTCTCCCATTCGATCACCTCCACACCTTTCCACCCAAACCCTGCTTGACTCGCCTCAGAGTCCTCCTGGAAGCCGGCCAAACTGCCTCCCGACGACGACAGAAGCCGGAAGGAAAAGGAAGCAGCTGGTGGCGGACCCCACACTCCAGGGGGGAAGTGGACATTGCCCGCCACTCCACGTCCCCAAACATGTCCTGTGACCTCCTGCCACTGTGGGCTTTCAGATCACTTCAAGCTTAAAACACTTATGTTAATACAAAAGAATCCAGGAAATGGAGGAACGGCAAATATAAATAAATGTTTAATGATCTCACTTTGCTTTTTATTCCCAGTAATAACAGAAATCATAGATTTGAGATGGGGCGGGGTTGTCGATGGGACAAAATAAATGACCTGAACTGTCTAGATTTTTCCTCCTCTCGTTCATCAGTTCCATCGACGGGGAAAATGTGGAAAACAAACAAAAGCAACCAGGAACAGAGAAGAGAGTCCCAAAGAAGTACGAGCCCTCCTGGCTGAACTGAAAACTCCCGTGGCCTCGAGCCTCAGAGGTCCCTGCAGCTGCGTGAGCTCTGACAGTGTCAGAAGCCGATTCCCGGGAGAGCACTCTGGGATCCGCCAGCCGGCTCCCCACTGACAGCCAACGCTCGCCTCTCCGGGGCTCCCGTCCCCAGCAATTCCCGTCTCAACCTGGCAACCCCGTCCTGCTAAAACCTGTGTGATCAGTCACATGTCTCTCAGGCGGCGAACAAAGGAGAGGATGGGAGAGTCTGAGTTCGTTTACCACTAAACCTCACATTGCTAACATCTCGGTCCTGATATGGATTCATCCTGTGAATATTTTCGTAGGTTTGTGGGGTTTTTTTTGCTGCTTATTAAGTTTTCATTTTTTACGGTACATTTCATCTCCTTTTTGTTAAATTTTCATTTACATTCCATGCCCTTTTTGTTCAAAAGTGTTTATTTATAAATTAAACAGTGCACTAGACATGTACTGTATATAAGAATGCTTAAAACAGGGGTCATTTGGGGGTCTCGAGTGGACTAATTCAGTTCACATGATTTCTAATAGGAAAAGATGATTCCGTTTTCGAACAGTCTTCTGGGACGAGTTAAGTGCGAGAACAGAGGTTCTATGTACCCCATTCCTGCCCACCTGGAAGGAAGTGAACTCCTCCCCTGCAGCTGCTGGGGCTCGTTTCCAGCAGCAAAGAAAGTAACTGACACCTGCGCTCTCCTCCCCGGGCCGCGGCTCCTATTTCAGGTCCATGTACAGGGCTCTGTCTGAGAGGCCTAGGAAGACTGGCCTGGCAGTGATCCCTGCTGATCTTGCTGTGATGAACAAGCTGACAGGAAAGGGTGTAACCTTAAAGTCCGTGTGACAGTTTGTGAAGCAAAAATGCCCTTTGCTTTGGAGCAGGGGTGGGGAACCTTTGACCCAAGGGCCGTATAAGGCTTGCAAAAGGCATCAGGGTGAGTTAATTAAATGTTTGATCAAATACAGCAGACTAGTTTTTAAGTTGATAATTTTGTCTGGCTCGACAATGATACTATAAATATCCAAGTGGCACTTGGCAGAAAAAAGGTTCCCCACCCCTGCTTTAGAGAGAAAAAACATCAACAAAAATTTCTCAAATTGTCTCCAAGTGGCATAGCTAACGGGTGTTTCCTAAAAACTACAACCAAACAGCCTGAACAGACAGTGGGGGACAGGCACAGTATCTTCATTCTCCAACTACAATAAATGCTAAGACTGTTTAAGCCCTTACACAAAAAGGCCAAGTCTGTTGGGATACTAAGAGATCGCTACATCACCATTAAGGCACACCATATCCAAATGATGGTGACAGGAATGTTGCTGAATTTCCCCAACTGTAAATGACTCTGGATGCAAAAAAGTAAAAAAAAAAAAAAAAAAACAGCGAGACAATTTACATATATGTAGAATCATATCATCTTTTCATCATGCACCACTGCTCCGCCCATCCAAAGATTAAATAGAAGATTTATACATATCCTTTACATCTCCTTCTCTCCGTGCCTGTCCATGTCCGGGCCACACGTGCTGTGGGCCACACTGCTGCCCAAGAGTCCAGTTTGAATTTGTTTCTTGCTTAGGATATGATCTGGGTCTTCTCTTAATTTTTCCGGATGTCCGCGTACACCACAGACTCTGACTTGTTAATCTTGTCACTGTGATGTCCACCAGAGTGGTCTAACTGCGCGTATATGACTGGGCCCTGGAGGAGAGACGGTGGGTTAGCTCTGGAACACCTGGTGGTCCCTTCCGATGCAGGTAGAAGCAGTGACGAAACTGACAGTGGCAGTTCCAGAGCACAGTTTCCTCTTGAGAAAGCCTTCAGGAAGGCTTCCCAGGAACCCTATGTCCCAGATCGACTTTAACACAGTTTGTCAGCCACTGTTAAAGCTGGTACCCGGAGAGGTGGTACGTTACTCTGTCTACTTCTGTATCTGTTTGGGAATGTCTATAATTATGCAATACTCCTTCTCAAGAATTATCCTTCTCTTAAAAGACCTGTCACACAATTCCTCAAACCTCGTATTGGGATCACAGTCTTTGGGACTAAGATGGGCACTTCCGCGAAACTGAGACCCCCTGGAGTCACAATGCAGCTAAGAAACCAACCTACAGACACAATCTGAACTGGTCACTTCATGCAAACAGGCACTTAAAAATTTCAAATATTCTTTCTTTTTTTTTTTTTTTTTTAGCATTTTTAGGGTTTTTTAAATTGAATTTATTGGGGTGACACTGGTTAATAAAATAATACAGGTTCCAGGGGTACAATCCTATAATACATCATCTGTATACTGTGTGTTTATCACCCCAAGTTTCCTTCCCTCACCATTTAGACCCCCTTTACCCTCTCCTACCTCCCCCCAACCTCCCCTTCCCTCTGGGAATCACTGCACTGCTGTCTGTCTATGAGGATTTTTGTGTTGTTTTGCTTAATCCTTTCATCTTTTTCACCCTCTCCCGCCCCCCCCCCGACAGATGTCAGTCTGTGTATCTATGAGTTTATTCCTATTATGTTTGTTCATTTATTTTGTTCATTAGATTCCACATGTAAGTGAAATTATATGGTATTTGGCTCATTTCACTTAGCATAATACTCTTCAGACCCGCCCATGGTGTCTCAAGGGGTAAGATTTCCTTCATTTTTATGGCCGAGAAGTATTCCACTTCAATATTCTTCCACAGAGCAACTTAAAGTATGATTCTTCTAGTCTCATCCTATCATACTAATAAAAATATTGCTTCTTTGATATCTAAGATCACGTAACTTTTTCCCATTTTAAAGTAAAAAAAAAAAAAAAAGTCAGGTTCAATAGACACATAAAGAAACCCTAGATGGTCTGAGGTAGGAGAGATGAGAACTGTCGGGTCCCAGCAGGAGAGCCAGGGAGGGCGGGGCTGCCTGGGGCAGGGAGGTGTCTTCTGACTCTTGGGGGCCAGGTCAGGGGTTCAAACATCTGACAGGTGGCTGCACATCCTGACCTTAGAGTCCCAGAGATTCTAAAATTATAAACAGCAACAAGAAAAGCAAAAGAGCCCTGGTTTCAGAAGACGCGTTCAGAGCCCAAAGTCAGCTGCCTGCGATCCAGGGACAGTCTCCTTGAGAAGTCTAATGCTGTACTTAAGCTTTCAGCTTTGAACTAATAAGCTCAGTAGCTAAAAGCGTGTAGTTTAAAATAAACATCCTTGCCCTGGCCAGGTAGCTATTGGTTACTAATGAGTTTGCCGACCACTGACCTAGACTCTCGATTCCAATAATTACAGGCTGTTGTTCCTTGTGATTAAGCCCCTATCCCAGTGGTCGGCAAACTCATTAGTCAACAGAGCCGCAGTTTGCCGACCACTGGGTTAGAGCATCGTCCTGATGACGTTAAGGTTTTGGGTTCAATCCCTGGTCAGGGCACACACAAGAAGCAACCAATGAATACATCAGTAAGTGCAACAGCAGACGGATCTCTCTCTCTCTCTCTCTCTCTCTCTCTCTCTCTCTCTCTCTGTCTCTCTCTGTCTCTTTCTCTGGTTGCTATGTGATGCTCTCATATCAGTTGTAGGAAATATCACATTACATTGTTAATACTGAGTCACAGACTCTCCACATTCATGCCAGGAGGCTGCAAGTTACATGTAAGCCCAAAAGGAAAAGAAGCTGAAAAACACACAACCTATTTTCTACTACAGCTGACCCTTGAACGTGTCGGGCTTGCACTGCGTGGGTCCACTTATATGAACATTTTCTCAATAATATCCTGGAAAGTGCTTTTGGAGATTTGTGACTCTTTGAAAAACCACACAGAGGAATGGCGTAGCCTAGATATACTGAAAAAAGTTAAGAAAAAGGTATGGCACAAGTGCATGGAGCATGTGTGGATGCTAGGCTGTTTTGTCATTCACCGCCATAAGGCTGCACAGTCACAGACAGCAGATTGGGAGCAGGTGAGTTTTGGAGGCGTCAAAGTTGTATGCAAATTTTCCACTGCGCAGTGTCGGAGCCCCTAACCCAGCGTTGTTCCAGGGTCAACAGTACCAGGACCAGAAAAAAAGTGTTTTCTTGCGAGTTGACCCCTGCTTGCAGTCACTTCCAAGGACAGGACACCCCTGAAATTGGTATGTAACTTCCCAGAGAACAACCCCCACCATAATTCATAAAGACCCATAAGGGGTTTTGAGGTGTGCTTGTGGGAGAAGGAGCTTATACATGAGACACACGGTAAAAATGGCTACAAATCCTTTCTCAACTCTGCTCTGGTGTTACATGACAAATGCTGAAAAAAGACAATGAATTGACACAAGGGTTGAACTACTTCTCACCATCCTCCAGAAAATGCCAGAGGCAGGCCTGGGCAGGCAGGGGAGTGAGGCCAGGAGAGATGAGCCATCCTGACTCAGGGGCCACGGACCAGCAGGGGGAGGGGTCGGCCCTGAAAACAGGCTGGGGCGGGCAAGTTCATGAACTGAACAGTGAGCCCTCTTCATTCTCTGCTCAACTCCCTGTGGAGACATCAACCAACTCCAGAGAAAGGACCTTCAGCAACTGACTGTGGAGGCCCCCAAAGCAGCCAGCCAGCCCTTTAACACCGCGAAGCCACGGCCCAGATCTGCGGCCGTGGGTCTGAGTGGAGAACCCAGGACCACTGGGCATTTCAGGAAAGCTTCTGACATGACACAAAGAAATTGTAAGAGAAAAGGGGAATTCAACAGAAACAGAGCCAAATCAGTATCAGAAGAAAGCATTAAAAAGTAGAGCTTGCAAAACATGAGAAAATGATATACTCAGAGATATGACAATGCATCCATGAAAACAAATGCAGGATATTATAATCAGAGACTAAGAAACAGCTCTTGAGACGGCGTCAGAGCCGAGCCTGCCAGTCAGGACGTCACAGATAGCTCGCCATCTGCCATCTGTAGCCAACAGGCAGGCGTGTCGCTCTTCCTGCTGTGGGTCTCAAGAGGCAGGAAGGAAGGTGGCACTCTCTGGGCCCCAGGTTCCCGGACACAGTCTGAGGCAAGGTGGAGGGTGTGCACTCCATGCTTCTACCCACCACAGCATATAAAGCAACTACACCTGGATTTCCCCCAACAACTTTTATTTCCTCCAAGTCTTCCTTAACCCTACGGAACAGGAAGCTGCCACTGAGGAGGGCCCGGGATAGGGGCTGCTTTCTTTTCTACTCCCCCCTCCCCATATAAACATCCAGATTTATATTTGCAGTCCCTAAAAATAGCTCTTGCAAATATTTTAAAAAGATAGCAGATATTAAATACTCAACAAAAATTGGAGGGTAAAGTTGGAGAAATTTTCTAGAAAGAACAAAAAAAGCAAAACAGAAAAAAGGAAAAAACTAAAGGATTGAAGTAGGACATGGTCCAATTCCTAATAGGAATTTCCAAAAGAGAGAACATGGAAGGAGGAAAATTTCCAGAGAATACTGGAAGGAAATTCCATGAAACTGAAGGACAGAGTTTTCAGACTAAAAGAACCCACTGGAGAGGCAGCACAATGAAGAAAAAAAGACCCACAATTGTGTGCAGTTTTAGAACATGAGGAATAAAAACTTTCCACCTGAGAAAGGGCACGCGAAGAGGCAGAAATCAAAACAGTAGCAGCTCAGCACTAGAAGCGGAAAAGTCAGCCACGCTGCCAAATGCAGGAGGGAAGTGATTTCCCACCTGGAATCTACGCTACCAGATCCTCATTCAAGCTCGAGGCAGGAGAAAACCATGTTACACAAGCTGCAAACAGATGTATCAGCTCCCAGGGTTGGAGGTCAGAGGGCTGACCCGGGGCTGCGTGTGATCAAGGTCAGCAGGGCCGAGATCCTGCTTCCAGAGCTTCAGGGAGGACCTGTCTCCTTCCCCTCCCAGCAGATGGAAGCTGCCTGCATTCCTTGGCTCTTGGCCCAGCCTCCATTGTCAAAGCCAACAGCATAACCTCTTCAAATCTCTCTGGATCTGACCCTGTGGCCTCCCTGTGGTCAACCTTGGCCCACACAGATCATTCAGGAAAATCTCCCCATCTCAAGATCCTTAGCTCAGCTGCAAGGCCCCTTCTGACGGGTGAGGTCATACCTCCCACAGGCTCCAGGGCAAGGACATGGGCATTTTTGGAGGTAATTACGCTGCCTCAAAATCTTTATCTCCCATGCACCCTTTCTCAAGAAGTTATGGAGGATATGCTCCACCACAACATGGGAATAAATGAAACAGGTGAAGACATGCGGTCCAAAAGAAGAGGGGCCAGGAAATTCCTTGGGAGGGGAGGCCCGGAGGTCTGTGGCCCAGCGGCCCGAAGCACAGCAGAGCCAGCGGTGCAAACAGGCCCGTCTCCAGGAATAGAATGAAACCAAAGGAGCATGTGCATGTGGGTGGTTGGATGTTCCCAGGGGTTTTCATGGGAGAGCTTTGAGATAGATGCAGATAGATACTTAGAAGACGGAACAAATTAAAAAAAAAAAGGCATATATTAGCTCCATAAATACAGGACAATTGTACATGAAACAAATAGATGTGGTACAATGGTGAAAACAACGGGTACACGTCACACTGAAAAACATCTACCTCAATATAGTGAGCTAAGCATCCTGGGAAGAGGCATGTGTGCATACAGTAGATATGTGCGTGTTGGGAGGAAGGACTAGGGGGAAGAAAGAACTAAATTCTCATTTCCATAATATGGAGTCAATGAATAGTATCTAAAACGGCTAACTCTAGAAATAGAAATACAATATGAAAATAAATACCAGAAGAAGTGGCTGAAAGAATGGAAAGTGTTTGGCTATGACTTCTTCAACATTTTTTTCTCTTCCCTTTCCTTCTGAGATTCCAATCGGGCTGCTTGGGATCCCTGCCACAATTACAGTTATAATGGCACAGCCATGACACCAGCCACAGCGCTGGACGCTGTGCAGGTGCCAATGAAGTTATGTCTCTGCGGTACTCCCTACAAGAAGGAGCAGTGTAAGCCTCTGCTTGTTCATGGGGCCTACTCATTACTCAGCTACGGGCCGACCTTCAACTTCTTCTAAAGAATTCATGCAAAACAATTTTTCTGCTTATTATCAATATCAAGATCAATGTCCCCTGCTAATTCCTTGTCTTTTAAAGCATCTCAGTGTGGAATGCAATTCACTGGATTTAGTTCCCTGAGCAATTAAGGAACCTTTTACGGCTGACAAAGCCACCTCCTGACTCTATGTTGGCCATGGTGCTTTGGTGGAAACCTTCGCTCAGGTCCGATTCCTTAACTCCTTTCCCTCTCTCTGTCTCCATCTGTCTGTCTGTCTGTCTGGCTGTCACTCTCTCCCTGTGTCGCGGCTCAGCACTCCCTCCCGCCCCAGGGTGGTGACAGTGCCCACCTGCACAGCCCGGGGCAGCCAGTGTTACCTGGTGAGATCCAGAAGGCAGGCTCTTTACTAGGCCCTCTGTGTCGGAGGGGAACTTCCGTGGAGCCTGCTTAACCGGTGACACACTCTCTGAGGTGCTGCAGCTGATAAGGTGGCAATTTGGAGAACAAATGTAAAAAAAATGTTTTTAAACAAATGGAAACAAAAATACAGAAATGCAAGTGATGGCAAGGCAAAGCAGCAGCAGATGGATATGAACAAAACAACAAAACAATGGCATCCAAAGAATCACATATATTGAAACTGTCTCCCTGATGCTTGTGGTTCCACATCTGTGAAGCTACTGCTGGGGAGCGGGAGCCCTCAACCTGTGCAAGATCGACATCAGCTGGATGGATCCTTGCTGTGTATCCTTGGCCCCTCGCCTTTTCCCTCTGTCATCAACCCTCCTCTGGGATAAGGATTTAAGGGAGCAGCTATACCTTCCCAAAGGCAATTCACTTTTGTGAGCATCAAAGGCAAACCCCTGCTGAATGCATTTCAAAAATTACAGGTATACACTTAGGCGCAGAGTCTTGGTTTGTCTCATTCCTTCCATTCCCCGGTTCCCATATTTTGTTTCCCCACCAAGACAATCACCAAACTGAAGAAGACCCAGGGCAGTGTGAACGACAGGAAGCTGTGGAATGCCCATCACACGGCACGGGATCCTTAGCAAGCCGATCTCATAAATAAATCAGGGAAAGTGAGTGCTGGGAGGTAACTCATTAGAGATTTCCTAATGGGATGTGTCATTGGCAGAGCTTCAATCCTTTATGATGTATGTTTTTTAAATCTTAGAGGAATTTTTGGGAGGATCCCATTTTAAGTGTCACTCTTAAGACTAAAGCACCCAATGAATTCTCTACTGTGCTTCTCTGAAATGGGAGGTTTAATGACCCAAACCAAAATGGTTTGACTATTCTAACACAAAGAGTGTCCCAATCATTAATAATACAATTCACATATAAAAAAGAAAACTGAAACACACACACACACACACACACACACAGGCATTTTACATGAAGAATGTGCATTTTCCGATGATCTCAAGCCTCCATGTAACCTGACAACCCCATCTCACTGGGATGGTGTGCTCAGTATGTTTCTAAAACAGACACAGGACATATTGGTGGACAAATCATAACAGCTGCTGGGTTAGCTCAGAGCTAGCTGGTTAGTTGTCACCAAGGGAGATGGGCCAAACACACACGAGTATTAACAGTAATGGGTAATGGGATTAGTTACCATGTGTCTAGTGGGAGTAGGAGAGCCAGCCCTGTTACAGTCCCAGGGTCAGCTTTTCTGAACAAGCGGAGGATAAGCAGGATCTATCCCGGCACATGAGGTAGAAAGGCAGGGGAGGGGAACCTAAGTAAGAAGAAGAGCAGCATTCACGATGCCATGCAGGATTCTAAGGCACGCGCTCCGCCCCTTTATTAACCCAAGAGCAAGAACTACAGAGTCCAGCATGTCACCACTTTGGATTAGTCTCATGTTGAAAACCAACACTCCAGGTATATGTCACCAAAAAACACTCACCATGCAAGAGGGTAGATACAGGTCAGCAGAACAGAGGCATTCCAAGCAAGTAAAATCTGAATTTGAACACTCAAGCTCGTTAAAACACAGCACTCCTCCTAAAAACTAGAACCTCAGAGCTCAGAGTGGGGAGGGGGGAGAGAGAGAGAGAGAGAGAGAGAGAGAGAGAGAGAGAGAGAGAGAGAGAGAGAGAGAGAGAGAGAGAGTTCCTAGCATCTACCAGGCAGGCAGTTGGGCATGCAAGCCTCAGAGCACAGGCCCTCTGGGTGGCTGTGGTTAGCCCATGCACCTGTGGCCCAACTCGTGTTAGCAATCGGCCTCCACTCTCTTACCACGTGAGTCCTACTTAGCTTATGTGGGTTAGCTTTCCAGGTGGTGTGGAGAGAAGAGAAGGTCCTGCAATTAGACTCACTCCCCGAGTTCAAGGGTATTCTCTTTGAGAAGACATAAACAAAAAGATCTACGTTTCTCTACTGCCGGGATATGTTGGTTTTCAACCCTCATTATCTCCATTGCGATGACTCCAACCATACATTCCAGAAAGATCAAAGCCATTCACTTGCCAGCAAAACTATAAAAAAGAGAAGCCCAGTGCCATCCCATGGGGTGGGGGTCGTTTATTAGCACAGCTCTTCTTGATTCGCTTTACAGCTGCCTAACTGAAAAGAAGCACCTTATGAGATGATTGCCAAGAGATAAAAATTAAACTCTGAAACTGGGTAAGTGATATCTGTGGCTTAATGATGCCACTGGCAGAGTGGCTGGTACTGAAACAGAGCCCAGACTGCTGAGCCACTGGCCACACCAAATCTGGGGAAGAAACTGGGAAACAGGGATTCGCGTCAAATCCCACATTGACTAGCAGGCCACCGTTCCACAACACCGAAGCAGACTGCCTGATTCTGGCACTAAAGCAAACAGTAGCCAACTCTTCCCAATTCTTTTCTCCATACAAAGTAGACGTTTTTGTAAACCCTGATCCCTTCCCTCTCCCCTCCCCAGAAGCAGTTTCTCACCCGGTGTAATCTTGCTTCGAGCTTTTCCTTCTGTAGAGGACAGCCAGAATCATGCTGATGAGGAGGGTGAGACCCACAACCACAGCGGTCACTATACCCACCACCACCCAAACCGGAAACATGGGCAACACCTCTGGAGAGAAGGAACAAAACAGTGTTAAGGTCAATTGTGACAAAGAGAAGAAAATGGAATTTTATTCAACTAAGAAGCAAGTTATCATACTCTCTATCATTATCCAAATTATGAGATCCTAGTATCTCAGTAATGACATGCCAAGAGCAGCTGATAGAAAACGAGATACAGAACTCAGCATTTCTGCACACACAATCCCTCTCAATGCACTAAGATCCAAGCAAAACTGGGATGTGGCTTTACCTCCATCTACTCAATAAAGCAGGCGTCGTCTCAAAAGGAGACACCAGAACCTGCATTTCCTGCTGCTTCTCCAAAAATGGAAGAAACCGCTGTTGTTTTTACGAATGCTAAAACTTTCTCTTGGAGAATACTGAAACAGTATTAACCTCCTTCTTTCCCAGGCTCAGCCCATCGACTGTCATGAATCTGGTCTCACGTCCAATTCACGTGAGAAAGTAACCCTCCTGAAACCGGGCCACTAGGCTTTGGCCAGCAGGTGTACACATGGAGAGGCCGGCTGCTCACCCCGCATGTGGGCAGCGGTGCCTACCTCAGGTTCCCAGAAACGGGGCGCATAGCCACTGGCAGGATGCTCCCGGCATGCACCCCCGACAACGTAACTTTCGTTTGCCACTCAACACGCGACGAGGGGACTGCGCCATTACCGCCCAAATACTCCGGAGGTACCTTTCTCTACAACATAGAGGCGGATGTATCCCGGGTAGACGACGATGTCGGGCGGGTTTTTGACATCACAGATGTAGGTGCCATTATGGATAAACTGTATATTTTCTATGTTGATCGATGCGTCTTTCTTGTCGAGGTCTCCAGCCCAGGTGATCCTGTCCTTGAATGGTGGGTAATCCCCGATGTACACTTGCCCTTGGGAGTAGTGGAAAAACTGCAATTAGAGAAAAAGACACATGAGCTCTTCCCAAAGGCAGAAGTCCTACGCTGCGCGGTGTGCTGTGCGGGCTCTTCACAAAGACTTCCTATGGAAAGAAACACGTCCCACTGCAAATGTCACCGAGTCTAAGCCAGACAGGGCTTTGGAAATCAAGGTGTTCCGTCCTGTTTCTGTTAAAAACACACTTGTGTGTCTTCTCTCCTCCTCTTGACATCCCCCGTGATACAGGGACAACCACGCATAGTTTATACACAAAAGGGAGACTCACGCCATTTCCTCAGGGTCACAGCTGATAACGGGTCCCACGAGAGAGTCACAAAGGAGGACGTGAGGCTCAGCGCTCAGTGACTCGGTGCTGGAGATAAAAGGTCTTCACCCCAGGCTCTCCTCCTAACACTCTCTGTGCAAGTTCTACAGTCTCCACTCCACAGACGAGAGGCCGAGTGTCGGGTCCTGGTCAATAAGCACCCAGCCTAACCAGCACTC